>JAWNOF010000021.1:35757500-36382500 GCA_035046165.1 Drosophila rubida
CGCTTCATATGATTTTCATTTCCAATTCATCACTGTTTTTATTTGACGTAATTATTTATGATTTAATTTATTACTATTCATTTTGTTCTTGTATCACAACAATCGAAATCGCAACAGGCGATTTTGTCGCTGCGGGTCGACCAAGTAACTGGGAACAGAGCCGACGTCCGAGCTTTGCAGGTATGCCAAAAAGAATCTCCTACAGTCGCTGTTTTGAATCTCCTACCATGTGCGAGTGTGTGTCTAATGAATGCGCTTAAGATTCTGTTTATTGTTTCCAAACAACTATTGTTCCCTTTCCGTCGTAGCGCATCCCTAATTGGAACTTTGTGTGTTAATTGTGTGTTTGACGATGTTGCAGGTCGCCGTTCACGAAGGAATTCCTCCAGCGAAGACTCACAGTTGACGATTGAGAACTTTGGCGGCTCGCAGGATCAGATCAATACGCTGGGCAGATATGAACGTGAGCGGGACAGGGAAAGGGAACGCAAGCTCTCCAACACGAGTGTGGGTAAGTTGAGAGTTGCTTCACATTGTTTAAGTTTAGACTTTAATTTACTTCCTTTTCAGAACCTGCTGTTGCTGTGCGGTCGTCGATTGCCGATGCTCGTGGCACACTGCAGCTGGGCTACGACACGGACTCGGGATCGGAGAAGCAGGATCGCGAAACGGAAAAGTATTCAATGCGTCGACAAGCAAGGTGAGCAATTGAAAATAGTTACATTTACGACATTGTAAGCATTAACAATATCATTTCTTCTTGCAGTGTCGACAATGTGCCCACGGTCTCGACCCACAATCTGTCGAATTTATCAAATGCGGGCAGTCCGCTGCCCATGGCGCGTAATAAACAACATTCCACCGAGAGGGATTATGCGAATGCCGAGCACTACAACGATGCCAGGTCGACGAGTGGCTACGATCCGGAGAGCACGCCCGTGCGCAAGTCCTCGACGAGCAGCATGCCAGCCAGCCCGGCGGCCTGGCAATTGGAGATTTGCGACGACGATATGCGATCGCTGGAGCATGTCAATAAGCTGTCGTCGATGCGCATGAAGCTGGAGGAGAAACGACGTCGCATCGAACAGGATAAGCGTAAAATCGAAATGGCCGTGATGCGGCACCAAGAGAAGGTTCGAAACGATAGCTCTTTAAAAGTGGAATTAATTGCTGATGGTTTCGTGGTTTTTAGGAGGACTTGGAGTCGTGTCCGGACGTCTTGAAGTGGGAGACGATGAGCAATGAGTCGAAGCGTACGCCGGACATTGATCCAGCTGACATGGACAAGTACCAGGTGAGCGATTACTTCACGCATCTGTCTGAGCGAACTCACCCACTGCTTGTTCTAACCCCCCGGATGTAAATGTTAATTCGCTTGTGTCTTTCTTTTATACTCCCGTCCCCTCAAATTGTCCCCGCAATGTCTGTGGTTTGTGTCCACGCCAAAATAACTCCTCCACACTACACTATGCAACAAACACAAACCACAACACTTGCCACACCCACACACACACACAAACATTAAAACGCAACATATTAACACAAAAACACGAACCTAACACTGGTCCATCGGATGTATCGCAACGACAAACAGCAAAGCATCGCCATTATGAACATGAATCTGCAGGATATCCAACAGGATATCCATCGGCTGGCCACGCAGCAGAGCCAAATGCAGGCGCAGCATCTGCAAGCGCAGCAGCTGATGCAGGCACAGCAAATAGCCAACATGCTGAACCAGGTAAGCGCAACCCAGCAGAGGAACGAAACCAGGACGCGCTCCACGCACCTCGCAAAACTCATCACGCCAAATTACGAAACAAAAGCATAATATGCAACAATATTAACTCAATAATTGCTTCATTGGTTCTCGTTTGTTTTTGTTCTTGGATTGTCTGATTTGTTTATCCTTTTGTTGATTTTGTTATGCCGCCGCTTTGTTTGTGCATTTAACTAACTCGTGTTTGTATTGGCCACTTCCACTGCCAAATCTCTAACCGCAACCGCAGCAGCAAACGTACGGCTCGCAACAGCACTTGGCTGATCATCATTACCAGCAACGTCCCATGCAGCAAAGCTTTGGCTCATCACCGCATCTTCCGCAGGCCTTCAATGCGCCCGTCAGCGCCTACAGTTCCCGTCCGCCCAGTCGCGATCCCTACCAGCAGCAGCAGCAGCAGCTCCACCATCCGCACCAGCAGCCCATGCAAATGCCGCCGATGCAGTACGTCAACGAGCACGGCCAATACATGTCGCCGCCCGCTCACTACATGCAGCCCCAGAGCATCTACAGCGACAACGGTGCGCCCTACAACAACCACTCGCCGTACGGCGCTCCGCCGCCGCAGCCGCAGTACCAGCAGCGCAACAGCGTCTACGATGACTACGGCCAGCCGGCGAATCACTTTTACCTGCACGAGTCGCCGCCACAGCCGCATGCGCATCCACAGCGACGCACCTGGGCGCACTCGGCGGCAGCCGCGGCCTACGAACAACAGCAGCAGCAGCAACAACAGCAGCATCAACAGCCCTTGGTGGATGTGAATGCCTGGCAAAGCCAGAAGAAGATGCAGCAGCAGCAACAGCAGCAGCAACTTCAGCAACACCAACAAAACTGGCCCAACCGACCGCCCTCGAGCGCTGGCGCCTCTCAGGGCTTTGTGCTGCATCAGAACGGGGGCGGAGGCGGTGGCGGCGGCGGTGGTGAGCTGCAGCATCTGTTCCAGATGCAGTCGTCGCCACAGCACGGCCAGCGTTTGCATGGCGGCGCCAACAACGCCAATGGCGTGCAACGCCAACAGTCGCTGACGAATCTGCGCGACAATCGTTCGCCCAAGGGCAACATGATGCAGCCACAGCCCATGACGTTGACCCAACACGAGGATATGATGGCGCCGCAGAGCATCTGCTTCATTGGCGACGAGGAGGACGTCGAGGAGCTGGAGCGCAATATTATCGAGTCGATGCAGTCCACACGCATCTCCGATTTCGTGGTGCAGCAACAGCAACGCCTGCACCAGCAGCAACAACAACAGCAGCAGCAGCTGCCGGCGGCGCACAGCGGACGCGGCAGCAGCTCGGAGGACTACGATAGCGGCGAGCTGATTTCCAACAAGCTCAACATCACCAGCGGCAATCTGACCTATCGCATACCCTCGCCCTCGCGTCCCTCCATACAGGCCAACAGTTTTCAGGATCCGCGTGGAATCAGTGGCGGCGGCGGCGGCGGAGGGGGTGGCAGCGGCAGTGGCGAGGAGCAGCGACCGGAGAAGGGCTTCTACATATCGTTCGACAACGATCAACCGAAGCGACCCAAGCCGCCGTTGCGCACCAAGCGCTCGCCCAAGAAGGAGCCCGGTAGGGATAGTGTGGACAACCAAGTTGTCCTTAAACGTGAATCGCTAAGTCAACTGCACAACATCAACAATTCGATGGGCGGCGATGAGTCCAAGAGTGCTTCCCTGGCCCGTCACAGCATCCACGGCCTTGCCGCTGCTGGCATGCCATCGAATGCGAATAGCTCGCCGGCCGGCAACGCCACCTACAACAAGTACACGGACGAGCCGCCCATTCAGCTGCGCCAGATGGCCGCAGCGACGGCCGAGCCCTTGGGTCTGGAGCGTCGCCATCTCGAGGACCTCACCAATCAGCCACAACAGCAGCCCCTGTCGCCCACGCGTCTGCGGGCCGAGCAAAATGCCGAAGCGGCCAAGAACAAGGCGATCGTCATTGGCGCCGATTCGACCAATCTGGATCCGGTAAGCGTTCAGTAGTTCTTTCAGTTCTCTCAGTACTAATTGATTGTTTGTCATTTAAGGAGTCTGTGGATGAAATGGAGCGTCGCAAGGAGAAGATTATGTTGCTCTCGCTGCAGCGTCGACAGCAGCAGGAGGAGGCGAAGGCGCGCAAGGAGATCGAGGCATCGCAGAAGCGTGAAAAAGAACGGGAAAAGGAGGAGGAACGTGCGCGCAAGAAGGAGGAGCAAGTGGCGCGACGAGCGGCCATATTGGAACAACATAGACTAAAGAAAGCCATCGAAGAGGCCGAGCGAGAAGTAAGTGATTTCACCTTCAATAGAAATGCAACTGCTCACACAAATTCCTTTTTGTTTAGGGTAAAACCCTGGACCGGCCCGATCTACACGTTAAACTACAGCCGCAGAGCTCGAGCGCGTCCACGCCACGTCTTAGACAGCAGCGTGTGACCCGGCCACGGCCCAAAACCATCCACGTCGACGACGCTAGCGTGGACATCAGCGAGGCTTCAAGCCTCTCCAGTCGAGGAAAGAAAGGCTCCAGTTCTAATCTAACCGGTGAGCGATACGCTAGACTGCAGAACAATTGCCATTCCGGCTGTCTACACACAGCACAATATTATCGAGTGGTCGAGTCATGGAACAGTTGATTTCTAGGTTCAACTATTGTCTGATCAATCTCTGAGACGACTGTCTTAATCTTCCTCTGAACTGTTATCCATAATATTTGTGTGTGTGTGAATTTCGGAATTTCGAAATTGCAAAACGTTGTTCTGTTTTATCTCGTTTAAGTTGTGCGTCTTAATTTTGTTGCTGTATTTAATTTGTTGATATTATGTTTTTTGTTTTAAAACCCGATTGCCCCTAATTGGACCAGGCTACGGTCAGCTAAGCTCAAATTCAATGAAAAGAGATTATTACCGGGGATCTCAAGACTCCCTCACTGTTAAAGGTAAATTGCAGTTTTGTTTTGTTTCGTTTCACCTGCATTGTTAATATCATTTACTAAGATTATGTTAAGCATGCTCTATTTAATTATTTGACTGGTATAAAAATGATTTATTTAACTTAGTCTTTTATTGTTATGATTTGGCAAGGGGCAACCATAGATTTGATTTACTTATTTTGGTTTTTATTCTTTATGGTATAATTCAAAGCACTTACAATTTAGTTTCTTGATCTAATTGTAGTTTAAGTGATGTTACATATTAAGCCATAACCACTAATCTTGTTCAACAGAGTCCCCCGACGATTATCCCAGCACAAGTTCAACTCCGATTGGACGACGGGGATCATACAAAACTTCCAGAGGTTGGTGCTGGGTAACAAGTACTAAGTTTTTCTCTTGTTTTTCCATTCTGTTTCTACTCTTGCTTTTATTCGTTGGTCTGTTTTGTGTTAATAACAGCGAACGAATTGTGGAGCAATCTACAAAAAAATAATTCTGCTCGAATTAACACAAAGCTTTCTTCGTAATTTACTTTAATTTTTGGTTCCTTTCAATTTGAAGCGTTCGTCGCGCTACAAAAGTCACGCTAAATCACCCAAACTACTAAAAAACTGTAGCAAAACAAACGCATACTTAACATAATTAAGGAAATCTAATCTAACTATACTAACTGCCAGCGCACCTCCTTAAAGAGATTATGCACCTGGGGACAGGACCTGCAATTGGAATTGGCTGTGGGAGGATAAATACGATACGAATATACATTTACAATATTACCAATTGTTTCTAACATATATTGTGGTTTGGGTCGATGGTCGAAAGGCTCCTCGTTTAAGTTTAGCTTTAGTTTAGTTCTCATATTTTGTGTTTGTTGTTGTTGCTCATGTTTGAAACTTGAAGAGATTTATACGTATTCCGTACGCCGTGGCGCCAATTCTTACAGAGCCAGCCGTCGAAAGGGGCCGCACCCTGTCGCGTATATCAGTTGCTAAGGGGAGCACACTTAATTTCCGTGGCCGAAAGTCCAATTCGCTAATGAATTTATGCGGTAAGAAGAGTTTCACAGCTAAAAAAAAATACAATAAAAAAACAGCTGCTTGCCTTTTACTTTTACTCAATTCTATCTATTCTAAACTTATTCTACTGCTACTTCATCTTTGGTTTTGAGTCATAGATTACTTTTTCTCTGGTTTTGGCTTCAGTTCATTTGTCTTTCACTTGGCCCATTTTGGTGGCAACTATTATACTATTATACTTTCAGCTCATTTGGTGATTGTTTTATATCTGTCTGCATTATATGTAATTATTTGATCTCCATCTGAAAGATACATTGGCAGAGTTATGCAAGCGGAACTAATGCAATCAAGAAAGATATTTTCATTACAAATATCTCTAGAATTTGCATAACTAGAATAAATGTCTATTGCCTTTGGCTTAAACGTTACAAAGTTTAATATTTCGTATACTGTTCCACATGCATTGCTCTTGAATTAAGTATTTCTCGTATTTCTAGTTTAAACATTCAAATAAAAAGCTCCCATATTGTACATGGGTTAAGCATTATAATATTTAATATATTTTCATATAAAGTTGCTTAAATTCACTTTTACCGTTTTGATCTATATATTTTTGTATTAGTTTGATAACTTCCTTCTGGACTTTCCTGTTGTGTGTATTAGTTATTTGTTTCTGTTAACTGTGATCTGTTATTACTTTGAAAATTGATCGATAAATTTCTTGAATTTCTTTTTCATTTGCTGAACGATTCGGTTATACTTTGACAATGATATGAAAGCGGTGGCGGTGTTTCAAGCATTATATTTATGGATCTGTCAGTGGTTCACTGTCAACCTGTGTCAATATAATTCGCAAACGGTTCTGGTTTGATTTCGTCTACTTTGTATATATTGTCCGCTTTGTGGGGAATGGGGATTGCCCTCTTTTTGACTACGCACACAAATATGCCTGCACACGAATCTTAATCACAATCACACACTCAAAACACCCACATATAAACTCACAAACGCACACTCAACCACATATTCAGGCGAATCATACATACTTAGGTTTTAAGTACATATTAAGGAACTTCGAAATTGCTTAACTAAATTCAATGCACACATTCTCTTCTTTTATTTCTCCTTTCTTTCAATTCAAAACTCTCGTGTACAAAAAATCGAAAAATCTTGAAATTAACAACAAATGTGAAATGTATTAACAATATCGAAATAATGTCCTGTTTAACAAAAAAAAACACTCATCGCCCGATCGCTTCCATCGACATCATACTGTGGCGACTAACAATCTGTATAAAAAATAAAAACGAAACGCATCAATCGAATGCAATTACTCTGCATGGATGGCAACTCTGACACTGTTTGTCACTGCTCTCTCGACCTCGCTCTTGCGCTCTCTCTGTCCACTATCTCTCACCCACGCTCTCGCTCTGTCGCACTGGCTGCGGTTTGGTTGGTTGATGGTTCTTTTGTGCCCAATATGCATGCTGTGACTGATGATGATTGATGATGAACTCGCCTCTCGCTTAATGGTTAGACACAGATTCGGGATTGGGACGGGCCACTCCGCCGCGCCGCGCACCGTCACCAGGAATGGCGGCATCAGGTAGGCATATGCCATCTCCCTCTGGACCAGGCTCTTTGCCGCCAGGTTTGATATCGAAGCGTCGCGGATTTGATGATGGATCAAGTGATACCATGGAATACTCGGGTTTGTACCTAGTCTCAAACAATCCTCAGTTATATTCACATCCACCACAATATCAGCATTATCGTACATACACCATATACTCGTACATACATATTGGTTCTTCATACCTCATTTGTACATCTCTCCACCGATTATTTTATTATTTCGTTATTTTTCTCCAGTTCTTATTTTTTTTGTTTCTTATATTTTTGACTTTTGAGTTTTACTCATCGTTCTGTTGAGTGTTCAGTATCAATTGGCATTATCAACTTCATGACATAGATATGATTTAAACCATACATACAATATGATGTACATATATGTATGCATATCAAATATACAACTACTTCCCTATGTACGTGTAGGGGCTGCGACAGTTTGTGTGTGCTCAATCGTGTATTCCGAGAGTTACATCCGACTCCAGGAATAATCCTATAGATCCATTCGTTCGTTTCTTCCGTTGCGTCGTCAAATCCACGACTTCGATAGTCAAACCGAGATGCGTCTTAATTTCTAATTTAATACAATTAATTAAGTCTATTTAATCCATCCCGATTGGCCCAATTTAACCGCTTCACAACCGAAAAAAAAACAAAATTTTAAACAATTAATGCAAAATTGCAAGCTATAATAAGTATTTGTTTCGTTGAAATGATTTTGTTGTTGTACTTATGTTTGTTATTATTTTAATTTTTATTTTTGGAATGATTCACTTAAGTAACAAATTAGTTATTAGCTAGCTGCCAAGTAAGTATTCAAACTAATCGAGGGTCCACTCAATCAGTAAAATATTTGCAAATAAAATGCACAATGGAATATTTCAGAATTTGAAATTAATATAATTATAGTGTAGATGAACAAAATTAATCAAATTAATTGGTATAAATTATATGTTGAGCTTAATTCCTTCAAGGACCCTCGAATACTACAGGTTCTTTATTATAAACGCAGCATACAAGTACGACCTGTAGTTTATTTAGTTTTTGAGTTTTGTTTGCTCACTTTGCACGTAGAAAGAGCAAAGCAGAGAATGTTATTTAATTTTTAAATATATTATTAGGAAGCTTGCCATTAACACTGAGTAGAAATCCACGATAAATCAATTAGAAGTCGCAAAGAAACCGAAGAACGCCTGAAATAACCTGATTGTTTGTTAATTGACAGGTCCCAAACTGTACAAACAACCAGCGGCCAAATCGAATCGTGGCATTATACTGAATGCCGTGGAATACTGCGTTTTCCCGGGCGCCGTCAATCGCGAAGCCAAGCAGAAAGTGCTCGAGAAGATCGCACGCTCCGAAGCGAAACACTTCCTTGTACTCTTCCGTGATGCCGGCTGCCAATTCCGTGCCCTCTACAGCTATGTGCCTGAGACGGACCAAGTGACAAAGCTGTACGGCACGGGACCTAGTCAAGTCGACGAAGTCATGTTCGATAAGTTCTTCAAGTGAGTATTGAAATGGCATTTTGATTGGATTGATGTTGAGTAACCCTTTCCGTTACTCTCTTGCAGATACAACTCAGGTGGCAAATGCTTCTCCCAGGTGCACACCAAGCACCTGACAGTCACGATAGACGCCTTCACAATACACAACTCGCTATGGCAGGGCAAGCGGGTGCAGTTGCCCAGCAAGAAGGACATGGCACTTGTAATCTAAACTCTGGATTATATTGCCAACCCAAACTGCAAACCTTAATTGCAACAGAAGTGAACTGCGTAGGCAAAGACAAACTAAACGTTTTAATCTGACACCGAGTCATTGGGCAGTGCGCTTGGGTTTTGGGCTGGGGCTCTGGGGACAGGGTCCGGCATAATATGGCTTAATAACTAATTGCACACGTTTGCGCAGCAGCTGCAGCAGCAACAAATTGGAATTTACATAAAATATTGTATTCAATTTATAAACAAAACAAAACAAAAAACTATGCGATAAAATATTTATTTTGAATATTCAGCATAAAAAGAAAAGAACAAAAACAAAACCACAACAAAAACGAAACTATAATTCTATAGAATGAGAACTCCCCCCCACACAAAGCCAAAATAATAGTATCCAATGGATAACTTAACAACTTTGTCAGACACCCACAAAACACACACTCAAACCCACACAACAGAGAGAAAATGTAGAAAATCTATCTTATTAATTTGTTTTAAATTGTTATGAAGTTTTTTTATGCGGAATCTGGTTGCCCTACCCCAATTATTTTGTAACAGGCATCGGGCGGAGGAGAGGGGGCAACAATTTCGCCAGTCGACACTAATTTTAATGCCACTAGCTATTTATTTTAACACTAATTAATAGTTACTTTTTACGCAAGTTTAAAAAGGAATAATACAACTAATATTTAAATGATATAAACACAAACAACAACAAAAAAACACACACACACACAACACATACACATATACCTATGCAACAAAATGAAAAAAGACTTAACTGGCTGAAATTGAAAGCGTGGGCTTTTGTCTTTGTTTTGTACAAATTCTGTGGGAGACGCGGTTCGTGTTTAACATAAACAAAAGCAAAATGAAAAACAATACACACACATGCGAGCATACGTAGGTATTTGTTAACAAAGTCAGATGCTACAATCGTGACGCAGTCGGACTCTAAAATTCGTATATCTAATAACTATTTTGAAAACTTCTTTTAAGTCATTTTGCGAAATGTATTTTAAATGTTTAATTTTTTCGGGTTTGGGTTGGGCTCCACCATAATAGATACTACTTCAACCTGTACGTGCGCGTCTAACTGCCATCGAGTAAATATAGAAATTATGAATTGCCTCTATTTTCCGTTTAGAAAATCTATTTACAACCCGCTCAACCGTGCACGATACCCTGTTCTTCTGATATTTTAATATGAATAAAACGTAATTCTCTTAATTTTTAACTCATTTCCGTATTGCGTAAAATTTACTGGCTGTTTTCTTTTTCGACACAATGATATTAATTTTGGAAATGCCTTTTTAACATCATATGTTTTATTTGTAATATGTATTATGGAAGAAAAGAGCTAATTAACAATGTAAGTGACAAACTAATAGGGCATCAGAGATATGTGCGGCCATTCTTAAAAGGCATTAGCGAAAGGGGAGAAAGTACTAGGGAAAGTTGATTAACAAGTTTACATATGTATGTACCATATACTATATATATAAATATATCTACAAGTATATGTGTGTGTCGGCCCAGCTGCGCCCTTGGCGTGATAGGCTCCAACATAAATGAATAATATTAATGCGATCTAAACATTATTATATGAAATGTAATAAAGTTATTAAAAATGATAATTTAACAAATTGCAAATCCATTGGTTTTTCTACTGTAACATGACAGAGGAGGCAACTTAGCTAATCCCAACATTAAAACGTTAAAGAAAGCAACTCAAGTATGTACATAAACATATATATTATTGTTCTAAAATTAGTTGTAGTATTTAAGTCAATTACATTTGGAAATCGTCACGCAGATCATTATACCGCTGCACGTGCTCCTTAATCTTGGAGCCATCGACCCAAGTCACAAAATCTTCCAAGTTGCGGGACACAAGAAAGGCAGGATCCTTAACCAATTCGGGTCCCACGCGAACATGCCCCTGCTCAATGAGGTCTGTGGCATGTTTAAGAGTCTCGGACATTCTCACTAAAATAAATATACAATAGTTATACAATAGCGTGTTTATTGACTGCATCAAAGAGAACTACTTACGTTTGACCATCACCACGGGCAAGCGTCTTCGACAAAAGTGACTCGCAGATGTTTTACTAGCACTCTCCAGAGTGAGAAAATCGTTGGCTACACCCATGGCATGCAGTTTGTGCATTAGCATATCGGTTGCATCTTGTTTGAAGGGGTCGGTTGCATCTAGGCGGGCTATTTTCTCTGTAAGTTCTCGAATCTCACGCGATAATTTATTGTACCTACAAGGAAGCGCATTTATTAAAATATTTGTGTCCAAGTGCAGATGGATTTGATGCTAATACTTTGTGTAGTCCTCACGCTTTTGTATGTGATAGCGACGTAGGATTTTATTCTCTCTGCTGCTGTTGTCGACTTTCCAGGTAATAAAATCAACCTTTTTAAGCAATTTTTGCTCGTGAAATTTAAGTTTGCGCACCATTTTTGTGTTTGTTTATTTCTTCTATTGCCGCTGCGCTTGCACGTGTACTTCAACCAGTGTGACCTCAAGTTGAGTTTAAAATATACTATTCACAACGACGCAAGGGCGAAATTTTTTGGATTGTTTTTTTTCTGTAAATTTGTATTCCTTTAAATAATATTTTGTTTATTATTCACATGTCTTTCCCTATCGAAAAGATTTTCATTTAAAATCACAATTTTCAAAAATGGGAAAAAACTGAAGATGTGGGACAGTGTTGGTGAACGTTTTCGGAAACACTCAGCTGTTTGGCCATCGCATAGTGTTGAATAGGATCTCCAAATTTGTCTTTGTTTACGTTTGGTGAGTGCGTTGTGTCCTTAATATGGCGTCTACTCTGGACGAAGAGTCCACAACCAAGCCGGTTGTGGCTAACGAAGAGGATCCCCTTGCTGAGGAGCGTCTTGGCTTTGTGCGCGAAGTTGGCGCTCAAGCCGTCTGGAGTCTATCGTCATGCAAGCCAGGTTAAAACTCTTATAAAGCTTTGCTAATATTGTGTACTCAAAACTGCCGTTGTTGTATAGGCTTTGGAGTGGAACGATTACGCGACAATATAATGGACACGTACTGGCAATCGGATGGCCAGTTACCCCATTTGGTTAACATACAATTCCACAAGCGCACCAACATTAGTCAGATCTACATCTACACCGACTACAAGCTGGACGAGAGTTATACGCCATCAAGGATTTCAATACGGTCCGGCACAAACTTCAATGATCTGCAGGAGTTGCAAGTGATTGACCTGACTGAGCCGAATGGCTGGGTGCAGATTCCTATCAAAGATGGCAATGTCAAGTCGCTGCGCACTTTCATGCTACAAATCGCAGTAATTTCTAATCATCAGAATGGTCGCGACACTCACATGCGACAAATACGTGTTCATGCTCCTTGTGGCGGAGAGAGCAAACATTATCCGCTAGAACTGTTTGGTAAATTCGGCACAGTCGATTTCCAAAAGTTTGCAACCATACGTTAAGTAAAATATACTCCTTTTTCTTTGGTTTCTTGTCCGGTTCTCATTTGAGCCAATAAAGACTATCTCACTGTAGTATTAAATGGTCAACTATAAAGATTATATTCGTATATTTGGAATATCAATTGAATTTGCCAAATTAATGCATATAATTAGTTGATTATTTTATGCTTATGTCTTAAGTACAAATTAACAAATACGATTGCGATTGTTTGTGTTAAAATTATTATCGTTATTGCGATGCAAAATGCATAAAATGTAAACATGGAAGTGTTAACAAAAGAATGTATACAAACTCTCCCGAAGTTTGTGCGAGGTTCGATACGGATTCCGCATAGAAATGTCATCTTAATGTGTGTCTTCGTGTTTATTTAGCTGCCTTTAATGTCTTGTAATGTTCTTTCTCCTCGGCGTTATCTGGTGTCTCACACTCATAGGAGGCTTTCATTAAATGATTCTCGGTAAAAGCTTCCGCCTTTAGCAAATAGCCAACCATGTTGGATAACTGCTCATAGGGACAATCCAAACGTTGCCAATTGTAAAAGTTGCGCAATTGTGCTCCCAACAGAGCGCACTTCTTAAAATTGAGAAAACCATTGACCAATCTATAAAAGACATTTTCATTAGTAACAATTATACCAGTATTATAACGAATTTATTACTTAGTTTCCTGCTGCTCGTGTATATTGTTGAAATCCTTGAGAAACAGTGAGAAGTATGGTATAATGGCACGCTCAATTTTATTGGCCGATTCACGTTCTGAACGCCAGACAGCCGCTTTCATTGTGGAACGATAGTTCTGATAATCGGCGCTGGGATCCATTTGATGTTCCAAGCCTTCGAACTTTGTTCTCTGCACCTTTGACCACTGCAGTTAAATAAAAGTTGCTTTAGAACTTGATTTTAAATTTGATTACTAGTTACACTCACAGTTTTCTTTAGCCGCGACACAGCAGTCATATTTAGAGCAGTTAAAATCGCCATTAGGCTGTTAAAATTGCCCGTGTTGAAACACTCCAAAGCTGTCTCTATCCAGAACTCAATCATCTGCGCTCGCTGAGATTTTTTGCCAAGCTGAAGAGAAGAGAAAATAATTTATTTCATTTCTGCACTCCGCAAGAGCAAAAATTAGTATTCACCTTAATTATCTCCGTGGCTACTAAAGAGCTCAGTTGGTTGAACCACTGCACATAAGTGGCAATGTTGACTTCGAACTGCTTGGCTGAGCTGGAGTTGGAGCCCAGAGTGCTGGCCTTCTTTTGTGACATGCAAGACTTAAACTCGCTCGCGCTTATCATTTCAACAAACTCTTCGAGGCGAATTTGCGAGAGGTAGGCGTATTCGATGGCATAGAGCTGATGAGCCAGCTCAAAGGGATTGCTGCACTTGTTCATCACATTGTCCGACTTGTAGACGTTTGTGGCGAAACGTTTCAGTGACTTAATACTGCTTTGTCGACCAAGCGAGCTGGCCGACGATTGTTTGCTTAGCAAATATTGCAGTTGGACGCGTCGATTCATGTCCAATTGGGCGAGTGTTTCAGTAATGGTACCGAGAAAATCAAAAATCGCTTTGTTGTAATTTTGCTTGCGCAGCTCTTCCAGCAATGCCTCATTGTGAAAATCGTGGGGACAGATACGCAACCAATTGGCAAGCAGACGCAACAGCTGCTCACGTTCTTTGTGCTCTTCAATAAGCTTCACCAACAACACATGCATTTGTACAAACAAACGCGCACAGAGTAGGAGACTAAACTCAGTGTCTTCGTTGCTTGGCTTGGCTAGCAGTTTGATTAGCGTGTCCAGATTGCCAGAAGCTGGCAGATCTTTGGCATAAACTGGCAGAGGTGTTCGGCAATCATTGGCTGCATTGCATTGCTCTGTAATCTGCAAATGCGTGCTCTGAAATGTGGTAAAACGAAAAGTGATACACTTAATTGAAGCATTGACATCATTTTACTTACCAGCATGGCGACTGAAACGACATCAGTCTCATCCGCTGAGCTGGGAATGTCACAGTACATTGAATCTGTCTGTGGGTCACGAGCGTCGCATTGCGTGTAAGGAGCGCTCATTGAGACGCTGTGGAAGAGGCCATCGTGACCCGAATCGCAGCTGCTCAGATTGGAGCTCTTATCACCCAATGTTGTGGCAGTGGAGATATTGGAAGCCGAATTGATGAGCTGATCCGAACCGGTGATGGCCGAGCTGCTGGATATGATGGAGGCATTCGAGAAGGTTTGATTCAACTGGCGACCAAGCGGATCGTCTGGTCGTCGATCCGTTTCTGTCTCCGCATCCGTTGTCGTCTGCGAAGCGCATGTTGAATTCGAATTTGTTCGGTATTTGAGTGCATTTTCTGGGGTAGCGCGTGCCAGGGCATTCTGCTGTTTGATGGGCTGCCAAATCTCTTTCTGATGTGACTGATGGTTGAAATGCTCTTTGGTTTCCACGGTGCGCTCGTCCAGTACCTGGCCGTTGCGTGAGACTAGCACCTCCTCGGTGGTCGTCAATGATGACTTGACGGTCAGCGAAGTTTCCACCTCGATGGGCTGTTGGGCAAGCCCAGCGCGGAACAGCAGCTGATTCAGATGTTCTACTGCCGGCATCTGGCCATCGAGCAGGGCGCTCTTAATGGCACTGGCATCATCCGCCGGCAGACCATCCAATTTGACCGGCACGCCATTGATTAATAGCACCTCTTCCTGTTGCACCGTCGACGACGTTTGGCAGTCCACCACTTTCACATCTTTGCCAAAAAGAGATTCGACAGCATTCATAATGTCTTCGTCCATTTTGGGATTGATTCAAGTTAGTCAAAAGGGTACAATGACAATTAGCGTGGTGTTGTGGTGGTAGTGGTGAACTTTACTTGGTATTGGTAAAATGCATATGACCCCAGCGAATGGGGGGTTGGTTTCTTTGGATTAATATCAATGCACAATGACTATCAAGTACATTTCTGTAAGAACACGAATTTGGAATTAGGCAATGAATGCATGTATGCTCATCGAAACAGCAGTATACAAATTATCGACAACAATGCACAATGCACACAATGGGTTTTGTTAGCAAAGTAAATAAAATATATCGAGCATAGCCTTGTGACGACAAGGTGACAACGCCCACCTCTCTCCACCACCAAAAAAAGTGGGCTGGGCCGCCCCCCCTCAGCGACTGGCGTTGTCTGTCTTATTAGAATAGTTTTGTAAGCACACACAAACACACCTGCAAGAACAACATTTGGTATTAGCGTTCCATTTGACGCACAGCCGTCGTTCGTTATGGCATCCTCATTGTGAGGCACATTAATTGCTCGTTTCCGTTTTCAATAAACTGTTTTGTTGGCGATTCTTTATTTTTATTTATTTATTTATTGCCCACACACAGGCAGTGTTGGGTTGTTCACGAGAGATTGAACTAGTGTGACCGTCCCTGCAGACGGCAAAACATTTTAAATAATTCTGAAATATCGATTTCCTATCGATATTTTTGTTGGCACCAAACAATTATTTATTCTACTTTCAGATAGGTGGTGAATTTTGTTCTTCAGTGTTCTTTAAATATGTTTATATCCGCTACCTATAGCGTAAACGGGTATTATATATTTTTTTATTTAAGAGTTGCATGTGGTGTGACCAAAGGTAACATTTTTACAATATCGCTTAACGTCGAAACATATTTGAAAATACTTAAACAACGCTAATTGCCATCTGGTTACACTTCATTTAGTGTATTGGTATATTTGGTATTTGCGAAATGCGTATATAAGGGCGCGCTTCGGCGGTACATTCAAGTGTTCCAGTGATTGTTAAATTGAAGTTAAGTATTGTATTCATTTATTTATTGGTATGCTCGGACTGTAAACCTACTGTACTTATTGTGGGTTATTAAACAATGGGATAGCTGCACTCGGAGGCAATGCCGCAGAAGTTCTTGCCACGTGGTAGACGGAAGTAGCCCTGCTCTCCCCAGTTCTTGTCCCAGGAGTTCTTAACAATCCAGTAATCCTGGCCATTCTCAGAGCCATAGCCAACAACCAGAATGGAGTGGTTCACCTCGGCTTTGTTGCATTCCTCATCCGAATATATGCCACTCTTGTAGAGCAGCAAACTTTCAATGCCGTATACAGAGCAAGCCAATGGACCCTGAGTAGCAATTACAGTCTTCATGGCCTGCTCATCCTTGGGTGGAATAGTGGCAAATCCAGTAATACGGGCACCAGACGAGCCCGCCGAAAACTTGCAATTTTCCTTCTTATCCACATATGGATATTTGTCGCCATTGGAAATACCGTTCTGACGAGTAATAAAATTGAAGGCGTATTCCTGGAAGCCACCATCGCAGCCAGCAAGACCCAGATCTTCTTTGCCACAGTCGACAAGGTTCTGTTCGGACAGATTGGGCAATTTGCCTGTCTTGCGGAACACATGACCCTCAATGGCGCCAGTGGTGGCAAACGACCAGCAGGAGCCGCATTCGCCTTGGAACTTGACTGGAGTAACTCCGCCCTTTTCACGCCAATCGAAGGAGTCGGGCAGCTTCACATTGGTTGCCAACTTAGGCTGCGCACGATGCTCGTTGGCACTCTGACTGCAAAGTAAAGCCGAGAACAATGTTAAAGCAAATGCGAATTGGCGCTTAAATAGTAAACTTACTCGCCAGCTGGAGACCTCTTTAAACCGGTAAGCTGCTTAAGGAACTCGGCATTTGTCAAGTCAGCAAACGCATTCACAGCCAGCTCGAAGGTGGAGGAGCCACTCTTGAAAGCGGCGTTCGTGGCATCAACCAAGTTCTTGCGAGCACCGAAGATACCCTCACGCAATTGACGATCAGCTGCCGAGAGATAAGTTTTGCCCGATTGAGCCTACAGAGAAAGAGTAAGAAAAGTGCTTAACAGCTGCCGCCGTTTATAGCTGAATGTTTATTCTGAAGCTTACCACAAAGTCGCCGAAGTCCTGCACATTGTTGAGGAGGGGTGGTGAGGGCAGACGATTGGCAATGTTGGAAACGCCTTGTCTGAATGTGTTGGCCACATTGCCAAGGCCTCCGCCGAAGCCACCAAACTGGGCCGATGCCAGCGCCACGAAGGGCAACAAAACGAGCAGCAGTTTCATTTTTTCGATCTGTAAATAAGATGATAAAATGTGTTTATAGCCAGTGTTTATTCAGTTATTTTCACAGTTGTCCTCCGGTCGAGGCGATGATGATTTTCCAAAAGGGCAAACGAGAGCAGCGCGACATTGAAACCGATTAAAAATTTATTAACATTATTTTAAAATCGTGAAGTCAAGATTCAAGTTTAGCCACTTGTTTGAAGTAGCCGTTGGAACAGCTGAGCGATAAACTGAATTGAAATCGACAGTAAAATTCACTCAAGCATATTCAAGTGGATTCACTTAACTGTTTGTTTCTCACGTCGCAAATATAATTTTTTCAAATTGGAAAACAAATTTTGATGGCTAACCGAATGCCTTGAATTTTTCAATTGCCCTGGGATTAAAGTGATTAAAAATTACGTATACGTAATCAAATGCAATGATGTATTCTTGATTATCAGTATCGCGAACTTGCTTACACACCGGCAATTAGCTGTTATTACGTGAACAATATTGAATATAGGTAATGATTAAATCGGATCCTTCATTATTCTCACAACTCTAACTCAGTAGATAAATTACCAAGCTTATACCTTGACTAACCTTCTCGTCCGATCGCACAATATAAATGCGAGACCCAGTTGGCAGAGTCGGAGCTTTTATAGATGCGATCCAAGTCGCATCTACATACGTTATCATGCAAATTAAATAATAGAAAAGTCAAGTCTGTATCAGACACGAATCGTTCCGAAATTCAAATACATATATGTAAGTCGCAAGTATTACCCAGATCAAGTATTATGCATATACAAAAAACTGGCTGACTATAAATTTTCGATTAGTCTACGTGTGTCATTTGAAATGTTGACTGGTTTGGCAATTAAAAGCCGTTAATTAGTGCGATGTTTAACAACATTAAGATATAGATATAGATATAGATAAATAAATAGGTGCTTCCATTTTATGTATTTTGCATACCCCTTACTTAACAAGAGTGGGCTTTATTATTTCAAAGAATTCATATTTGATGCATTATTTAAGTTTTAATTTAAGGTTTTTTTTATCACTTCTGTGTATTTGTTTTCACTACCCAAATCTAATTGGCTTACAGGGTATATTTTAGACAAGCGTCAATATTTTTGCGGGTTATTTCTTAGAAATCCGTCGAAGTAAACCTGTTTTAGTTACGTGTAAACAAATCTTAATTCGAAATACAAGATTGTAGGACTAATTACTTAATTAAATTGTTTAAGCCAATAGATCAGGGCATTAGAACCCATAGAATTTATTGCCGTACGGGATTCCCGGTTTGATCTACGTAAAGAATGGATAAAAAAGAAATTAATACAGTTCTGCCCACTGCATAAATTATACGCGTATGATTTAAATGAAATCTATACCTGACTTACCCCTTCTTCGTAAATGCTACTGCGCGTTTTAATTTGTGTTTATGGTGTTTTTTTATAAAGCTTTTAAGCTTTAGTGTAATAGCAGCTCTATCTGATTTACATTAATTACTAATCGTCATTGACAATCCAAATATTGTTGTGATCATGAGCGCAGCGTTGTCAGCTGTTAGTTGTCAGTTACATTCAAATTGGCAAGTTCATGAACTGTTAAGTTCAGCTGCTAATTGGCTGTTAACATGCTGTTAATTATGCTAATGAGTTGCCAGACCGTTAAGTCCCTAACATTTGTCGTTCAAAGCGTTGTTACTTCCTTTGAATCATAACGATTAATTGACCACGACCAAGTTTAAGCGGCAAACAATTATTGGAAAGATGAGAATAATTATCGCACTCTCTAAACTCGTTATTCCCCCTTCTGTTCACTTTGTGAATAATCATACACATTTATATTAATTCGCCTGTACTGGGAATTGAGCTTAAAGCAAGTTCGAGATCTATTTATATTTATTCTGGGTTATATATTATGTTTAATAAATACTGTGCATACTAAAATAAAATCTTTTAATTGCTGTTTAGTTTGTCTTGCTGGTTGGTGTGAGTTTTGGCTCCTGTGGTGCTTCGGTTATGGGCGTTGCCTCTCGCAATAGAACCACGCCTTGGCTCAGATCCACAGGAGGAGCGGCCCAGTTCTTGGTCATGGCGAAACGCTGCATGCGATAAATGTGGTAACGAGTGTAAATATATTACTCCAATTGATCTAGCTGTCTTAATACTTACTCCACTGGGAGCAAAAATAGAGCCATGCTCGAATTGAGGGCGAGCTGATGTGTATGCCAGGATGCAGGATGCAATGAGAGCCAGCAAGATAGTCACTTTCATTTTGAGTGTTGATTGGAAGAAGTTCCTTGCAAATTGAGGATTGAAGCTGTTCTCACAGTTGAGTTGCTGTGTTTGCAATGATTATGCATCTTCGAGGATGCCTGTTATATACCCGAACCTTTCGCTTTGCACAACGAAACGGATGCGACACAAAGTGAGAGTGCAAGTACACATTTCATTCTTCAATTACGCGTACTTGCATTTCGCAAGTAGTTCCGCATCGTGAATCATCTGATTAATACCGAATTTGTTTGACATTATTGATCCCGCAATCGCATGCAAAGCTTGCTCGAGAGTTATTAATAAAACACCGATGTTGCCGTGCATTTTAAAGAGGGCTCGTCAACCTAAGCCAAGTCATTTGAGAGTGTTAACTGTTCATTGTTAACGGAGCAAGTTGTGAATCATTAGCTAATTTCCAACTTACTCCATTATCTCTTGATGATGATGTGGAATTTGTGCTACATTGAAATTGCTCGATTGAACTTTGATTTAATTTTCTGAGCTGAGCTCAATTTGAATATTGATTTGTGCAAACGCCTGTCGTATTAATATGTATTTATTCTGAATTAGATGAAGGCAGCTGACATTAAACATTAATTTTCATGTCTTAAATGGTTGTAGTTGAAATGAATATAATTTCAAAAAGTGCATTAAAACACACATATTTAATAAGTTTAATTTAAAGTTAAGTGACATCATTGAGAAATAAATTAAAAGTGAGATAGAGGCGTCCTGCTAACTAAAAGCTTTTTGCTTTTCGACTTTACTAGTTTACTAGAATATTACACTAACTTTAAGAAACACACATTAAATAGCTTATTTCTTAGCTTATTTATAGATCGTCCTGCGTGGAAATATTTGATTTCTACTTTTATTAATTCAACGCTCTTGTCTAAAGGCTGCAGGGTATTTTAAAGTCATGCAATGCTTGAATGCAGTTCTCTTAGTTAGTGTTGATAAGAGCTAGTCATACATCAATATATTTTTATCAGAAACAAATTGAAGCAAAAAGAGAAAACTACAGCGAGACGGCGAGGAATGAAGAATGATTGTGACGCTCGAAACCCAATTCTTCCTGCTGTTACCTGTTGCTCTTGCCACTAAAATCGAAGTGTTGTTGTAGCTGCGGCTGCGGCTGCGGCTGCGGCTGTTGCTGTTGCTGCTGCATTTCAAACATGTCCGTGAGGAATGTTTACCTTTTTGTGAGTCTGAGATTGCCGTTTCAGCAAAAGAGAAACTTTTTATATTCGTTCGTTGGACCCTGCTATTCTTTTCAAGGTTGTCTTCCCGCCAGCACCAACAACAACGCCAACAACAACGACAACAACAACAACAACAACAACAATAGCGTTGGGCGTCTCTGTGTGTGTGTGTATGTGCAGGTTCTTTCATTAACCACTTTCCGTGGCAGAAACAACATGAACATCAGTCAGCAGAACTTCAAACGAACTCAGACTTGAAGTCAAAGTCAAAGACAAGCCTCTCTGGTTCTGCTCGGCGTCTTGCACCGAGTCGCCATCATCCACTTCTTTGTCTGCTGCTGTGCTGCTGCAGCCGAAATCAAGGAGAGCTCCACGCTGTCGCTGTCGCTGTAGCTGTAGGCGCGCGAGCATCTCTGCGCTGACTTGGCGGGTGGCACTACCTGTCTCATGTTTCCCCTCTCCCTGTCACCCCGTCGCCCTGTCTGCCCGCCTGTGCGCTGTCCCTGAGCGACGCGTCTTCATAAAAGCTGATGTGCTGCGTCTGCGTCTGCGACTGCGCGCAAATCCTCTTTAAATTAAGAAAAATGATTTGCAAATTCAGGCGCAGAAAATGGCCCCGCAACGAGACGTGCTATAAAAGCGCCTCGACGTTTTAGATTCTAGTGTCTAATTTATGTTTATTGCCCTTTATGGCCGCATTAACAAAGTCCAAATAAATCACGCTGCCGACTCGCAAGAGTCGCGACTTCGTGTCGCAGTCGTAAAGCGCAACATGCTGCAGATGCGTTGACCCTGCAACCACAACGAGAAAAGTCGAGTCGAACCTTTTACATTTACCAAATTCGTTTTATTAATCAAGAGTGTGTGTGTTGTGTGTTTTTGTTTGTCATACAATTAAAGCATAATATAATAGTTAGGTAAATAGTAAGTAATTAAGTTGCTCTTAATGCGATATCTAATCGATAGTGCTAGTGCTGTCGCGGGTCCGCAGAGAGAAGTGCCATTTTGCACGCTGCCTGCAAATAAACCAAAATGCGCATTCCTCAGTGGAACCCGCGACAGAGGCCCCAATACACCGGGAGCACGATTCCGATACGAGTCTGCAACGTATCGATTGCGCCTAGCCTAAAAACTATGCGGCTCCGGCAGCACCTTGAACTTGCGCGAGTCCTCGTTGTTGGCGTTGTTGACGACGACGGCCGAGGTCTTGCCGAGCACACGCATGGCATTGGAGTAGTCCGAGTCGATCTGCGGTATAATCTGCTGCTCATTGGGACGCAGCGTGCGTATCAGGTCGCTCAGCGAGAGCGACGACTGCGGCGTGATCTCGTCCTTGCTGACGGCGGCGGCGCGCTGCAGTTCCTGCGAGCTGGTCATCTTCTCGAAGTCCTGTGCAATCTGCTTCAGACGCACCTCGATGGCCGGCGACTCCGTGGAGCTGGGCAAGGCAGCCGCAGCTGGAGCTGGAGCTGGAGCATCGCTGACCCTGGCCGACGACTCGAAGTGCGAGTCCGTCTCAGAGTCAGTTTCAGTTTCGGCTTCGTGCTCGGCCTCGTGCTCGACTTCAGTCTCGTGCTCGACGCTGGCGTTGTCGTCGACTGTCTCCTGGTTGTCCTCGTCGTGCTCCTGGTGCTGGTCCTCGTCGTTGCCGTGCGCCTGCAGCTGCAGCTGCAGCTCCTCAATCGAGTGCATCTCGTTGTGCAGCTCGTTGTCGTTCAGCGGGAAGACGTGCTCCTTGACGTCGTCGCCATCGTTGAGCTCGCGCGCATGCTCGTTGGACGCATCGCTCGCGTCGTGCTCGTGCTCGTGCTCCTGTTCGTGCTCATCGAAATCGGTTTCGCCATCGGCGTCGTCGTGCTCCTCCACGTCCGCCTCGAGCTCGCCATCCACGTCCGCAGTGGGCGCATCAACCAGCGCGCGGTCGTGATTCAGCTTGAACCACACAGTCGACGGCTGCTGCGAGGCATCCACGGCATTGTCGCCCGCCGACGACTTGGCCTTGGCGAACATGCTGCCGCTGGTGGACATGATCAGTGGCAGCGGCGTTGTCGTCGCCAGGTTGAGCAGCGAGGCGGGCGGGCGCGGTGTCGTCGAGGTGATGGGGCGCCTGCAGCGGGGGCGAAACAAATGAATTGCATTACTTGGCTGCCACTGCAAAGGCTGTTGCACGAGCACGAGCAGCATTAGCTACTCCACTCGCTCTTGCACATATATAACTTGGTATGTATATGTCGTTCGACTGACAGCGAGCTTGGCATTGGGGTTAGTGCGAAAGTGCGAGATTGCGTCTAAAGTTAGTTAGTTGAGCACAAATCTGGATGGCAGCAACAGCAGCGACATCAACATTAATATTATCATTAACATCAAATTGAACGACAATGACAACAACAACAACAACAAGCTAAGCCCCAAACCACCAATTTGTTTAGCAAGAGTCTTGAAAGTAGCCTCCCACAGGGACCTGCTTACCACTTGACAAAGTTGTGCAAACTGCAGTCAAAACTTATGGTGTAAACAAGATTTCACTCACAACTAAACTTCGGCTTGAAGAATCTTAAATGAAGTCACTTTGGAAGTAGTGTTTATATTTTAATATTTTTTCTCTTTGGGATGCAGTTTTAAAGAGAAGCTACATATGATCATGCTGAAGAAGTAGTTCCCTAAATCATTTGTCTTTACTGTCAGTTTAAATTGCTGCATGGAAATAATTTGTAGAATTTTGTAGAAATTAAAAGCACTTTAAAAAATTCATCTTTTAGAACATTAGCTATACTACTACTCTGCTTTTGAGATTGCACAACTTTGTCCGAGATAGAGGTACGTCTATGGGGGCCTCTCGGATAGCAAAAGGAAGTTTTCTTGTTTTGTTCGACATCATGTTATCAGTTTTAGTGATCTGTAAGTTAGTAATAGGCTGATAGCTTCGCATTAGTCTTCTGTATTAGGTAGACAGCGAGGTATACAGATGTCCAGTATACCCGCTTGAGTGTGTGTAGTGTATATTTGTATTTGTAACGATTTGGGGTTTAGCTCACCTATTTGATTAAGTTTTGTATTACTTTTTGAACTGAACGTTCCATTGTGTTTTCAATTTCTGATTGATATTTTGTTTTTGTGTTTTTTTCTCTTTCTCTTTTTGTTTTCGTTTTCTTTTGTGGTCAACTAAATTAACTTTTATTAATCACGATGTGGTTTTATCAATTGTTTATGTTTATTTGTCTGTATCTTAATTAAGGACATTCGCTTAAGCATTCTCGTATATCGATTTCATTATGTTTATGTTTAGGTTTACGTTTATGATTATGTTTATGTTACGCTCTTTTTTGTGTGTACTTATAAATTATTCAGTTATTTCGAGTTATTGATTGATTGCTTTATATGATTTTTACTGCTTATGTTTTTTGTGATTTTGATATCGATTTTTTAGTGGCGCCCATGCTCTCTAGTTGTCCTTACCCCTGCGCAGAAGAGACCGGAATGCTGCCGTAGTTGTAGTAATAGCAACGGGTCTGCTCGCAAATGAAGTCCTTGACGTCCGAGCAGTCCTCGGGCATCCACTTGAGCGTCGGCTGCTTGAGGATGACGCAGCCCTTCTCGGCACCACTGCTGCTATAAAGACCAAGCAAAATTGTGGTGTGCATTTGCGTTCAGTCTCGTGATCGCTCTCGCTCTGTATGCGGATCCTTGCAAATCCCTGCTCTGGCTTACCTGTCGCGTGCCGTGCGCTGGGGCGAAGTGTTGCTGTTGTGGTCGACGGGATCGAGTAGGCCGGCCTGGATGGCGTCGGCCGAGTTCTCGAAGAAGTCGAAGGTGGCATTGAACGGCAAACCGGTGCTCATCCATAGGAACATGCCCGTGCCCAAGCGATTTCCGGATGTCCAGAAATCGTAGTTGCCGTAGCCGGCGTTCTTCAGATACGTGGTCATCGATTCGGCCTTCTCCTTCGTCTCGAACGAGGCCAGCTGCAGGCCGAGGGATCGGCAGTACTGGTACGCCAGGAAGTAGTTCAGTTCCGGCGAATACGGATTCATCCGACTGATGAAGTACTGCACGCCGTCCAGGTGGATGGTCGTAATGCGTTGACCTGGCCGAAAACACAAACAATTTCACAAAACTCAATTAGCTAATGCCGGCCACTGAACCCCAATGAAAGAGTAAAGAGCGAGAAGGTCCGCTCTGAATATTGAGTAATCGTCATGCGTAACTGTAACGGTACCCACATTGTATATATATGCTATATGCTATACCATTTCTATTCGTTTCGTTTCGGCATCGAATGCGTAATCAAAAGATGTCCAAAGTAAATATCATTGAATAGGATTACCAAAACGAGCACTCCGAATGACAAAACACATTTTTTGGCGTATCTCTCTTGGATTGCTATAAAAAGTCGAAGCCCACAGAAGTTTGGACTCCATGCTTGGACTTGTGCTTAGGCTTGAGCTGAGGCCCAAAGTTAATTCGAGGTGCTCGATGATTCATTGGCCAGCGCTTTAATGATGATGATGACCAGGAGCATTTATCGGTCTATGACCCGAGCTCCAGCCACAGATGCAGACAACAGAGAGCAGATACAGATACAAAAGCTAATTACACAAAATCCGATGAGGAAATAATGGCGTTGATGACATTAATTAGCCCAATGCCAAGAACGAAAGTAGTTGCCTTCATCTCGGTTATTTTGTTGTATTTTTAGGGGTTTTTCTTCTTATATAATCTCCCCATTCAGACCATCAAACAGTCCCAACATAAATAATAATAAAAGCAAAGAGCCAGCCTCAACGCACTGACAATGACTTGACTGCTTCCATTTCATTTCATTTCGTTGCGTTGCGTTTCGTTTCGGACATGGACAACAGGTAGTCGGGTCAAGATGTATCCCTCGCGTCTTCTTCTTTTGACTTCGGTTTGACTCTTGGTCAGGCACTCGGAGCGTGCTAAACAAATACTACAACAACAATGCGGTGCGGCGTTACGGCAAACACCCAACGGCTCAAGCCAAGTTAAAAGACATTTTCGTTTTCAATTCTGATTCGATGCCTCTAGGCAAACGGAAGGCTGCCCTCGGCGGACAGTTGACTATTTATGGAACTTGTCATGAATAGAGGAGGTACGAGTACGACTACGAGTATACTTTATGTTTGTACACACAAGCATACATATGCCTATGTGTATGGGCCGAGGGCCCAATCTTCTGCAGTCGCTTAGTGGTATGCCTTTGTATGCGCGTCTGTTTGTATATTAAATTATTTCCGGCGATTTAAATGCAAGACACACACGAAGCCAAAGTCTTCTGATTTCAATAAGCAAACGAAGGACTGACAAAGAGACTGACAGATGTATAGATAAATATAGAAATATGATGTGTTCGGAAACTGAAAACCCTCACAGTTCCAATCGGAAGTTCGGCATACTCTATCTAATCGTGACCAAACATGTCCTAACTAGAATTAAGTTCCTATACAAAATAATTGCTACCATGAATTAGTTTTTTGATAGTAATTGCCTGTAGTCATTGATAATTGTTATTAAAAACTGGTAGGAAGTCGATTCTGTCTCTAAAATAATAATCTGCTATCAATATGTCTGCTTAAGTACCAGCTTTGAGTTCTGGTTCAGTTTTCCTGAACCCAGCTCGAAATTGGAGTAATCGCAATTGATTTCATCTATCATCCGTAAATGTAGAGCGAGTGGGCATCCACTTGAAATTGCAGCTAATTTGACTGGAGCTGGAACTGAGGATGGACTCGCCAACGAGTAACCCAATAATTGAAGTGCATTTTGCCCAGTTTCCCGTCTTCAGACCTACTTGAGCACTATAATTTGTAGGTAATTACGATCGAGTGAGTGGCTTCCCCCTCATTCCAGTAACTTGCAGCGATAGCACACGAATCTAGCACGTCTCTAATGATGCATTCAGAGTCAGATCCAGACTCAGACCCAGAGTCGCGAGAGTTCTGGCCAGAACTGTGATCTGCGAGTTGCGAGTCCCGAGGCCCGCAGCGAAAATGTAATCAAATGACGGAAAGCCTAGTTATTTGTTGGCACCTAACTTCCCTCCGGTTGGCAACCAAATGATTATTATGCACCACCAGCAACAGCAACAGCAGCTGCAGATGCTGCCCACAGATGGCGGGGATAACAACGAAATTGATAAAAACAAAAAAGAGCTCGAAGCTAAGAAGAAAGAGCGGATCGGGAAATGAGAGCAACCCAATCAAATCTAACAACTGCGCGCTCCAACTGCTCCCTATCCCATTAGAGTCTTGGCCATCGACGAACGAGAAAATGTTTCCCATTTAATGACTATCATATTTTAATGATAGTTCTACCTCGACAAGTTCTTGTGTACTCTGCCTAGATTTATATAATTTCCCTGCCACCCCTTGTTATATTAATTTACTAAAGAAGCTGCAACTTAAATAGTTATGGATTTAAATTGTCAGGAAATTCTCTAAACTAAATAGAAATATAGTTATTTAAATGTAACTCAGAGTGGAAGCAATTATAAAATAAAAATAATCCTAATAATGGCATAAGCAAAAATAATTATAATAATAAATATACTGCAAATTGAACGTTTTGATAAATTTATAATATGTATAAACCTTTTAGTTTTCCGACGAATTTATACAATTTTGTGCAGATGAAAATCGAAATATCCCATTTATATTTTATGCATAAGATCGAGAACTTGTACTAACCTGCAGCGCATGCCAAGAGGCTGAGCACACAAAACAAAATGATTTTGGCCATATTCACTTCGAGTTGGGTTTTGTGTTTAGTGGGTTGTTGTTGGATTTGAGCAAAAGCGATTTCGAACGCGATTGATGCTGCTGCTATTGCTGAGAGTCCGAAGAACCGTTGGCACTTTTCGTCGCGTTCACTGTAAGCCTTCGACTGAACGGACTGATATCCAGGCTATATCACGCAAGCGCGAACCGTCAAGAAACTGAAGAACAACTCGCTGCTGCCGCTGCTGCTGCTGCTGCGTCGCTGTCGCCGTCGTCGTCGCTGTTGCTGTTACTTCCAGAACGCCAACACTTCCAATTCCAGTTTCAGTGTGAACTTCCTCTTCCACTGCGCGCAGAACGAAACGAAACCAAACGAATCGAGGCGAAGACGAAGACGCAGACGAAGTCGAAGGCGAAGGCGAAGGCGATGAGTCGCACCTAGCAAACACACACACACACTTAGACTGAGAGAGAGACAGACACACCCTGGGACGCGAGTTTAATCCTTTGACCAAACGGACACACAATTAGAACTTGCTGCTGAGTACGTTGAGCTGGGGCACTGTTGCTTGGCCAAGTACACAATGGTAAATGTCGTGTGGAGGGCCAGATTGTTAGCTTAAAAAGGAAAATGACAGAGACCCAACTCCACATGTGTGCGTGTGACGCTTTCTTGGTGTGTGTGTGAGATCATGAATGAAAGCCAAAGAAGACGAAATGTGACAGTGGCCAGGGCCAAAGAAAAGCCAAGAACTAACCCGAAACCAATACCGAAACCGAAACCGAGACCGCGACCGCGACCGCGACCGAGTCCAACACCCGAACCCGAACCCTATTCCAGACCCGTGCTTATTCCCATTCCCGTTCCCGAACTGCGGCTATTTGCGCATTTCGTCGATGTGATTGCTGGAACGCGCTGCGACCAACTGCACGCGTGTGTGTGTGTGTAGCTGTTGTGTGTGTGTGTGTGTGTGTGTGTGTGTGTGTGTGTGCGTGCTTGCGATCGTGCGGCACTGGGACTTGATGACTTCTTGCCCATGTTCTTGGTCTTCAGCACTCGCTGCTAGACAAAGAGCGCAATAAAGCCGCGACGCGACGCGAAGCGACGCTACGCTACGCGACGCAAAGGTACAGACAAGCGGGCCAACACCGAAATACCAAACGCACACACACACACCCAAGCACACACACACACTTGTACGCTTGCAGACGTGCCTGTGCTGCAAGTCGTCAGTCGTTGCCAGCCAGCCATTCCAATGGGAGTCGCAGTCGCAGTCGCCGTCGTCGTCGCTGTCGCTGTCGCCGCTGTTCATTGTTAGTTTTATTCTTTCTCCCACAACGTTGTCGCTTTGGTTTTTTAGGTTCTGCTGGTCCCACTTCTTACCTGGCTTTGTGGCTCTGCTGCTGCCACCGACTGTGGCGCGTCTTAGGGCCCCGTTCTGTGCCAGTCCCCCGCGCCCCACTCCACCAGCAACTTCCAACTCCAACTCCGCCGCCTCTGGCTGCGGCTCCAACGACAGCCCTGCGCGATCGTTCCATTAATTTGGTACGCTATCGCAGTTTGCCGCCGACGTCGTCGCCGTCGTCGTCGTCGTCGTCGTCAACGTCAGCGTCAGCGTCAACGTCGACGTTTCGACTGGTTTGTGGTTTCGGTTTTACGATCCCTGCCTGGAAGCGTGAAATGTAATAATGATCTTCTCTTTTGCATTTTGACAATAAGTCTGCGGGTGCCCCCACCAAAGACAGTTCGCAAGAAACCTGCACTCGACTACGAGTTACCCGGTAACCACAATTGCTCATAGTATTCTACGAAAATCGAACTTCTTTTGCATAAACTTTTCAAATAGTAGTAGCAAATATTAAATGAATGCGAAAATTGCAGAGAGTCAGCGCTATATTCCTGCGAACTGCTTGCACACAATTGCGATTTCCACAGCGTCGTCATACCCCACTAGTTGCTGCGTGCCGGGCACAGAAAGCTCAACGGAAAACCCGCAATATGAAATGGTAATATTCTTTTAATACATCTGCAGATGTACGTATGAGTTCCGACTCTGTTGGCATGTATTTATATATAATTTATGTTTTCCACCCAAGTCCGGCTGTTTATTTATCAGTTTAGAGCCGGCTCCAAAACATGGCCGCTTGTCGAGCGACCAAGCGAGAGCGAGAGCGAGAGGGAAATGTAGCATGCTGTTAATTAGCTGTACACACGCTGTAAATACCGCTAATGAGCAGATAGTGGAATCCTTGAACAGTGCCAATTTGAATAAATTTGCATCGCATCTATTGCGCCTCTCGCTGACAGCCTTTCAACATTTCATCAGGCTGTCGGATATTGCCAGCGACATTTCATTAGCCAAGGCTGTCACTGCAAATGGAGTCTGCTGGGGGATTAGCTGCAGTTGAAGAAGAGTTTATTCTTGGCTCCACTGGGCCGCTGGGGTGTTGCCTGGGCTGCCTGCCACCTTGTGGCAGAGTCGCGTAATCAATGCTTAATCCAATTCGACACATGGCTGGATAAATAGCTGACTATAGGTGGGTGTGGACCATAATTATATACGAGTCCCAGTACGAGTAAATATAATAATGGCCAGGTGATTAAGAGTCATGGGAAATGGAATGCGTTCATTTTCCCAGTTGGGCTCAGGGCCCAGGTCTGGCTCTGGCTCTGAGTCTGAGTCTGAGTCTGCGTCTGGACTTCTGCCTGGTTCCTTCGATCGCTAGGCGGTTGTTGACTGCGTCGCTGCTGGGCAACAGCAAAAAGTTGGCACTGCAACTAGGGCTGAGGCTGCAGCCCAAGATGTTGTTGCTGTGCGTGCGTATTGCAATCAAAATTCTATCGAGCAACGCACCAAGATTTTGGGCCGCCCTACGTGCAACGTTTATTGAGCTTGCTGCTGTTGTTGTGAGGTTGTGGCTGCCGCCGGGCCGACGCCGACGCCGACGCTGCTGCAACTGTTGTTGCTGTTGCAACTGCGCTGCTGACGCCTGTCGACGCATTCAGTTTAATGTGACCGCCACGTCTCGCAGCGTCGCGTCGCCTCTTGAATCCTCGCTATCTGGATTGTTGGGGGTATGGAGTTTAGAGTCTAAAGGCAGCTATTTGGATGGCCTTCGTCTTAACAGCATTCATCCATATCCATCTATACACGTTGCTGGCCTTTTAATGCTCTGGCTGCTGTGGCTGCTGTGGCTGCTGCTGTGGCTGCTTCTAGTTGATCTTGTGATCTTCACCATTTGTGTGTGCTCTGTGCTTACTTTGTTGGCTCCTCTGCACCTTCGTTGTTGCTGTTGCTGTTGCTGTTGCTGTACTTGCTGCTGCTGTTGTTGCTTCCCTTTTCGCTGGTTTATTTCATTGCTAGTTCTCGAAGCGACTAGTTGTTGTTGTTGTTGTTGTTGTTGTTGTTGTTGTGTTGCTGCTGCTGCCTGCTGCCTGCTTGCTGGCTGTGGGTCTAAAAATAAACTTGGCACAAGATTGAGGAATTTAATTCGCCTTTTGGTAGAAATCCTCGACTTTGCAAACGGACTTTGGCAACACGCAGACGAACCTCTTCGCGCTCGCCAGCTAGTTTCGCTTCATTTCTGCCTCACACACACACACACACACACACTTACACACAGTCGCACACTCACATGCATTTGAATCTGTATCTCAGGTGCGTGCGATGGCGCATTGCTCCTGTATGGTCGGCAATCCACTTCAGCGTCAACGACTGCAATGATGATGAGGACGATGATAATGATGATGATGATGACATGGTCGTGGCATGCTGCTCATTCGCGAAACCAGCGGGAAGGCTGCCGCCTAGACTCCGCATGCCGCCTCAACATTTTCCGCATGAGATCAAAGGATTAAGCATTCTGCACACATAGATTTCACGGATTTTAATTCCCATTCGCAAATGACACACCTCACGCTGCAGTTGGCGCTGATGCAGACATCACATTTCCACTCGCATGATTTCAAATTAGAATTGATCTCGCCAAAGTGTTGATTTGACGGGCCACAAAGCCAGCAAAAGCAAACAGCTCTAGAATTTCATAATCCAGCCTAGCCAGCGTTGGACTCAGCTCGCAGAGCCTCTTCTTCTGCTTGTGTCCTTGATGCACGAAGGTCATCAGCATTTGCATTTGCAGCTAGGCCCAGAACTTGGCACTCGGTACTAGGCACTCGGCACTTACCACTATTTGTTGCGCAGTGTGTCGTGAGGGCCAAGCCCAGAAAATCACATAAACAAGCCACAACTGCCCCTGGAGCTGCCGCAGCTCTGGGTTCGTGTTCGAGTTCGAGTTCGCGTTCGCGTTTGAGCTGCAGTTGAAGTTGAAGTTTGAGTTCATTCATACATAAATTCATATGCGCGGCTCCGACGAAAATTTCCAATAAGTTATTAAAATATGCGCAATGGCAGCCCCAGCATTTGCCTTTTGCAATAAATGCTTAGCATAACAAACGAATTATCAACTTGAACTAAATTGCAGACCATGCTCCAAGCACAATTGTCTTCCAGCCTAGTCGAAGCAAAGACTACACTCAAACTCGATCTATAAATACAGTTAACTGAAATCACTTGCAAAACTAGAATGATGAATCAAACTGACATTCAAAAACATTTTTGTAGTGCTGCCTAAATGCCAAAGAATTTTCTAACTATCGTTTCAACATTAATTTTATCTAAAAAGAAAAAGAAACCAAAAAAAAATTAATATTGTGTAATATGAACTATTTGCTAATAATGGGCAGCAAATATAATGCAAATGAAAAAGGTATAAATGGATTTTAATAATTTAAATTCGGTTTTTAATATCACCAAATAATGAACATAAAAACAACGCAATTGAAAAATATACAAAATAGATTTTAATTATTTAAATTCCATATTTAATATCGCCTAATAATGAACATAAGGAAATAAGGTTTTCAATAAAGCTTTAAGCATTTTACTTTAAGCAGTTCCAAGTTAAACAAGTCACTTCAATAAAGCTTTAATATTATTCTTGTAAACAGTTCAAAGTTAAACAAGTGATATAAATGTCGGCTCACAATCTATGCAATAGTCGAAATTCTTGTGGTAAATGAAAATAAATATTGGGAATGGGGAGTGAATAGCTTATGAGTGGTCGATAAATGCATTCATTCATGCGTTACAAAAATCGTGACAAAGTTGTTATATCTGCTGGGCCAGAGAGAACAGATCTGAGATGAGGTTGGCGAGCAAGTCGAGGCGGAGGCTTTGTTAGCGTCAGAAGCAGGCCTTCTTCTTGCCTTGACCATGGCCATGGCCATGGTCATATCAACGGTAAATAATTTCGATCACAAGGCAAAGCCCAGGCCAAAGTCAAAGTCAGACTCAGAGTCGGAGTCAGAGTCGAAAGACATAAGCAAACGAAGCAAATGAGCATTTGGCATGTCGAATGCGCAATGCCCGATTCTCAATTCTCGATTCTCGAATCTCGATTCCCGACTCTTGATTCCGATTCCCGATGAGTGCCTCTTTTTGCCTGGCTGCCTAATGGCCAATGGCTGGCAATCAAATAGAATGAGGACGAGGCAAATTTGGCCCAAGAAAAACTCAAGATGTTGATGCAGCAGCAGCAGCAGCAACAACAATAACAACAACAACAGCGTCGAGTTTTGAGTTCTGCTTTGTGTGATTCACGTCATTTCGAATTCCATGTCAAAAGGTGAAGCCAATTCAGCGTTTCTGGCGAACTGGCCACAAAACTCACGACCGTAAGCCAAACTCAAACCGAAAATCAACGCCAGCGTCTAAGTCGAAGTCGAAGCAGAGACGAAGCGTAACAATGCCAAAAGAAAGATACAAAATTAAGAAGTGCAACAACACGACGTCGACCGAATGGAGATTGTTTCAACTAATTTGTAAGTCTGACATTTGTTCTAGATACGACGACGAGCGGAGCGCGTCGAGTGCCCCCAGCAGCATGATCGAGCAGTTAATGCCACTAATATGGCCATTACGAGTCCGCAAAGCTACGAAATCAAAATACGAAACACGAGATGCGAGTTGCGAGTTGCGAAAATAGAAATTCAAAGACGGAAGTTGTCGTTTTATGCGCGCATTTACCGTTTAAATGGGGGGGAAAAACAGTTCGAGCAGATTATACATACTTAGGCTCCAAGCGAAGTGGTGCTAAGTGGTGGCAAGTCAGGCCCGTTTTCTGTTTTCCACGGCCAGGGTCACTACACACACACACACAGACAGAGAGAGGTGCTTTCACACCTACTGGACAGCGTCTATTTATTTGCGAAATTGAAATGCCACTGCCAACATCTCTCCTCGCCACGACACGTGAATGTGACTGCGGATGTAACTGTGGACGGTGGATGCGGGTGTGGGTGAGTTCAAGAACCTCTTTGAACCATGACTAACTGAATGACTGATAGTTGAAAGCTAAAGTGCCGTGCAAAATGCCCGATTCTGCACTTGACCGGCGCGACTCCACTGTGCACAGAATCCCTCCCCCTCACACCCCTCCGCACATCAAGTGGCGAGACAGAACCAGGGTTTAAGTACGAACTGCTCGCTATAATTACATACGAGTACACACACTGCTTGCCACAGTGTGTGTGTGTGTGCGTGTGTGTGTGTCTCTCTGGATGGGCCTTTTTAGCTTCTTAGCGTTTCAGCTGCTCGAAACGACGCCAAGCCAAAGTCAAAGTCAGAGTCAGAGTCAAAGCCAAAGCCAAATGCCGCCAGCAGAATGTGTTTGTGTCGCCTACGACCAAGTCATTTGCTGACTTCAGCTTAAGCTCAGAGTGCAGATGTATGTGTAGTTCTCACGACATCGGCGACAAGAACAGCAACAGCAGCCACAGCAGCAGCCACAGCAGTAGCAGCAACAACATCCACAGCAGCAGCAACAGCAATAACAACAGCTGAATACGCCAGTAGCGCCATTGAGCCAAGGGCGAGGGCGAGGGCTCAAGCTCGAGCTTGAGCTCGAGCTCAACTGCTTCTTTCGCGCGAGTGCACAGTGGGACAAGACCCAGCAAAGATTGCCGTTACAACAGCATGGAAAGCAAACCTTGCAGCTTGTGACCAACCAAGATTTGTATAAATCAGAAACATATAAACAGAAACAAAGTCAATTTCATGACTGCCTGAAGTGGAACAAGACCTAACAAAGATTGCAGTTACAACAGCGTGGAAATCAACCCTTACAGCATGTGAGCAACTAAGATTTATACGTATAAATCAACAGAATCGTTCTCAGCGTCCATGACAACTATTTGCCTATTCCATTTAATGAGCTTGTGAGATTATGTTTGGGTGGTCTTACAATAAAATCGTGTTTAACGGGACAAATGATAAGCCACTTATAAAGTTCACTGTTATCAGGTCAAACACCCAATTACTTTTATTAATTACGTGATTTAAAGTAATTGTGAGCACTGCCAGCTGTCACACTTTAGAGGCATTTAATGACTATAAATAAAAACGAAATTCACAATTAGTTTTAAGTTTATTCAACAAATTCGCAAACTGTTGACAGCCTTGTTAAATAGATTTCAGTTTAAATTTGTGCATAATTGTAATGTCTTTCATTAAAGTGGTGCCTGAAAATGTGGCTGCAACCAGTGTGCAGCTTAAACTCGACCTGCAGTTCTAACTACAGAGGGAATTAGAGATCAAGCGACACAAGTACAATGCATTAGCACATTGCAACTAGTACATTATTATATAAGGATGCAGCTAGTTATATAGGAGACAGACAATGAACTCTCTCGACGCGACGCCTTCCTATGTAAAGAACTCAGTTGTAGTGCAATAATTTGGTAGCTTGCCAAATTAGTTGATTGTGTCCGATAAAGAGTTGTGCCACATTAAGAAAATAAAGTGCGAACTGGATCAGCTCTGCGCACAGCGATTAAGGGGGACCAGCGAGTGAATCAGTGAGTGTATTCACAAGTGCGTGCCAGTTACTGGGAGCAGCCGAGGCAGAGACACATGTATTACGCCAAGGGCGCTGTATAATAATGGAGGGTCAATGCACACAAGCTGGCGGTACGACGACCCGCGGTCCGAGACCCAAGATCCGAGATCCGAGAGTAAAGCAATTAACAAATACTACAGAAGTAAGAGAAAAAACGAAGCGAACGAAACTCCGCATTAGAATAGATCATTAATCTAGTTGCTCGGAGTGGTCATCTTGAGTTAGTCGAGTTAGTCTCCGCATTGGCGACAATAAGAAACTACGAAAAGTGGGAAATAAAAACACATCTCGCGCTCTCTCTCTCTCTATCCCTCAGAGTCTGTCTGAGTTACTCAGTTTATGAAATGTGTGTTCAAAAGTAGGAAAACGTACAAAAATACTGATCGCAGTGGAGGGGCGCCGGCTTTGCGCCGCTTCTCCACAATTTTGATGCGGTCCTCCAATGTGGGGTAGACAACTTTGTGCTCTTGAAAGTATTTGCTTAAAATCTCTCGGTCAATCGATTGCATAGTAATGACCTCTGTGGTCTTGTCGTTGAGAAACTTGTGCCCATCGCCGCCTTGCGCCAGAAACTTGGGCACAACCACACCGTAGTACTTGTATTTGTCCAGAGGCGCATAGTGGGGATTCGTACAGTCGGCGCACAGCACCTGGATCGATGTGATGCGCTTGCCCTTGGGCCGATTGTAGTTGATGATCACCCGCAGGCCCGACAACTGCAGGAATCCCCCAGCCGAGTCTGTGTTGCGCAGCGAGGCCGAGTGCTCCAACGACTTGACGATGTTGAAGCCCTTCAGGCGGAGCACGACGATGGCGTTGCCGAAGGGCAGCACCGTTGGCACATCTGCTCCGGTTATAATGCCCTCCTTCCCCGGATCGATCGACGCCCGTATGCCTAACGGATGTGATGTAATGCTCTGCTATAGACTGTGACAACCTGTGGCCTGTTGCTTACCTCCGCCATTCCACAGCGCTATCGCTGCGTCCGTCCAAAAGATGCCGCCCTGATCCTCGGTCACTCGGCCGTAGACCATGGCGTCACTAATTAAATTACCAAAGTTACACTCCTCGCTTCGGCAGGTGGAGCCGTTTAGGAAAACTTTACTCATGCCGACGATCTGCGAGTCAAGCTCATCTATTTTCTGCCGCTTGGCGTCCAAGGCGGCCTTTACCGTGCTGTTAATGGGCACCGACTTGTCCAATAATATTGGCTTGCCCCTAAAATTGATGAGGTTGCCTCCGTTGTCAAACTGCAGGCAGGAGCAACGAAGTGAGTTGCAATTAATATGAATAATATTAGACTAAGACACGATAAGGCATTTGATAATGGATGCACCAAAGTTTGACAAAGTTTCAAACCAAATTCCTCTTCTATCCGTTGGTAAGTGCACACACTCTGCTGTTCCCTTACCTCCAAGTGAATCTCGCCCAGGTACTTCGTAAAGGCGTACGCCTGCAAGACTGGCACTTTTTTGCCATCCGGCCGGATGACAACAGTCGGGTAATTGCCCTCGGGCAAGTCCTTGGAGGGTGGTTCGCCCGTGTAGAGGAAAGTATGCGAATGACCACCAATGACCAGATCGATGTCGGGACATTTCTTCGCGATTTCCTGATCCCTTTTGTAACCGGAGTGTCCAAGTGCGATAATAATATTAATGCCCTCTTTGATCAGCTTGCTGGCCTCGTTACTCGGTTGGGATGCGAAGGATACAGATCACTGGTTAGGCATGGAAAATGATGAAAATTATATTTACTTAATGCTATCGATTTCGTCAAAGTATTCCATATCGTTGGCTGCAGCCAGATTCTTCGTGTCGGGCGTCAGGTAGCCAATGATGCCAATGGGTGTGTCCCATTTGCGCACAACTGTTGACTTCATCAGGTTCTTAAGACCCTGCAATTGCGGCACTTTTCGCAGGTCCAAATTGCAGCAGACAACTGGAAATGTGACCTTATTGAGAAATGGCAGCAGGCCGTCGATGTTGTCATCAAATTCGTGGTTGCCCAGCGACTATCAGAGAGATTTGGGAACAAAACTTAATTGAATTTGGCAGTGGAACATTACCATAGCGTCTGGGTTCAGCATATTCATCATTTCTGCCACAAACTCGCCCTTATAGAAGGTGTACCAAGGTGTGCCCTGGAATGTATCGCCGGCATTCAGGTAGAGTGTCTGTTGCTTACTATCAGCTCGCGCCTTCGCTACACTAGGCAAAGCTGTAATAGTTATCGCAAATGCTGGGTGGACAGTTGAGCTTACATCGTGGCCACGCGACCGAAACCCCCAAAGCAGAGGCCCTGCTCGTCGTCACCCTTGGGGCACTTCTCGCTGCTGCCCTTCATCGGGTCATAGCGAGCATGCATGTCATTGTTGTGCAAAATGCTGAACTTGAATGCATGGCCTGGTTCGAGTAAGATTTGAATTAATAGGAAACTGCACAGCGTTTTCGTGAGACACTGTAAACTACAACTATTTTGTGTGTTTTTAATGCACATTTAAAAAATTAAAATAGGCAAAGTTAACTAGCTATAAAAAAATCCAAAATGATAGATCACGTTAACTCGTTAACTGGAGACTGAATGCCAAATACACTGCTTGCTGCTTACGTCAACCCAGGCAAGCAGTGCATGCGCTTGCATAGTGCATTGCGCAGCACTGCTTCACTAGTGCATGTCTTATACGCCGCCGAAGTATAAGCCCAGCGCACACAGACGCGCAAAGCGGCGAAAATGTGGTTCGATGTTCGAACTTCGCTGTGGGGTTCTAATCTATGCGCGTGTGTTGGGCAAGTGGTATAAGAGTGCATAGAAATAAACCGATTCGGGCTTTGATGCTGCAAAGGAAGCAAACTCATTTTATTTAATTGCTCAGTAGCTCAGTATTTAACGGATATGATTCACACACTGAAATTTTAAGACAAAACGCATATGAACACAATCGATGACATTAGGTAAGGTAGATTCACCAACTTGCCCACATTCGCTATGGAGAGGGCATCGCTTACATCAGCCGAGACATCCATATACTCGAAATTCAATTTATCCAGAAAGTCTCTTTTCTCAGTTAAATATTTTTTCTCGAGTAAATCGATTTTTGGCCGATTACTGTCCAACAGAGCCGTAATGTTGGCGTCCTCCATTACAAATCGGTCCAGCAGCAAAGGACTGCCATCGAAATTTACCAACTTGCCCATATCATCGAACTGCAAAAGAAGGGAATATTTAAAGTATATATCTTGACCCTGTACGTTCATTTAGTTAGCCACTTCTAGATTTATTTTGCCCAAGTATTTGGTGAAAGCAAAGGCCTGGAGTACAGGCACTTTCTGGCCGTTGGGTCTGGTCACCACCGTGGGATAGTCGCCCTCTGGCCTGTCGTAGGACGGCGGAGTGCCGGTGTAGAGAAACGTATGCGAATGTCCGCCGATGACGACATCGACGTCGTGGCAGGCCAGGGCAATCATGCGATCCTTGTCGTAGCCCGAATGCCCCAAGGCAATTATAATATCGACGCCCTGGTGGGTGAGGTGGTTCGCCTCGAGGCTTTGGGAAGGCGATAATTAGCCGAATCGAAAAAGTACTGCAGGTATTTCAAGGTCCTACTTAATGGCGGCGATCTCGTCGACAAATTCAACATTGTTGTACGGCACATAATATTTGGTAAGCGGCGTCAAGTAGCCAATAACGCCAATCTTCCTGCCCAACTTCCTGATGACTGTGGAACGCTGTAGACTGGGAAACGCTTGCATTTCCGGCACCTTATGCAAATCCAGATTGCTGCACACAATCGGGAACTTGGCACCGCTCAAAAAGGGCAGCAGTCCAACAACGTTGTCATCGAACTCGTGATTGCCCAGCGCCTGCAAAGCGAACACACAAATTAAGCAGCCTGCGAATGGGACTTCATGTAAGGCACACTGACCACTGCGTCCGGTGCAAGCATATTCATTAGATAGACAGCCAGCGGCGCCTTGAAGATCTTGTACCACATGGTGCCGTGGAAGGTGTCTCCCGCATTGAGGAACAGCGTCGGTCCCTCCGCGCGTGCCTCGGCGACACTGCGACATGCGAGTTAATATGCAAGTAGATAGTACGACGATCAAACTGCAAACTCACGCTGTGGCCACTCTCGCGAAGCCTCCTGAGCAGATACCCAACGCGTTCTCCTGCTTGGTGCAGGAATCCTTCGGCCCCCTCATCGGGTCGTAGTGAGCATGCATATCATTGTTGTGCACGATGGTGAACTTGAAGCCATGTACAGCCCCAACTGCGAAGAGAAATAATACAAAGTTCCACAACATATTTAATTACGACGAAGATTTTCAACTATTTTGCTGGTCTTATCAATGAGATAGTGGAAGTTTTGCGTAATTTGGAGTCGAAACGAGTTGAAGTTGGGAGCCAAAGGTGACTAAGTTGCACATATTTCAAAAATATGTTACGATTTGCTGCTTCTGTTCCATTGCGAATGAAGAATTCTCTGCTCTTTGAAATTATTTCCCAAAAAATAAGAACGAGTTTCTACAATTTTCTAGTTTAATCAGCATTAAAAATGAATTCTATGGTTACAAAAATGTTGAATGATTCTGAAATAACTGAAATAATTTGTGCTAAGTGTATCAAAGCTGAGAAGGATATATACCTATCATCATGGAAAAGAAATGCAATTTTGATAGGCATCAACTTTGATAGCATCAAACTATGTTCAAAAGCTAGAGAAGATCTCCCCTTATAACCGATATGTCAGATAATTGTAGACGAGACGAAACGTCGGCTATGTTTCAAACATTTTTATTAGGCACTCAATTATTTGGTATTCCAGCACAAAACTGCAAAGGGTTCTCAGTAAAATATTAACACAGCTTAAACAATACATACAAAATGCGAATACCGAAGCAATACTTGCAAACAACTCTCAGCAATTTCTGTGACTGGGGACGCGAGCTTGCACATGAGCTCTCAACATTGTGGTACGATCTAGAAGTCTACATAATAAGTCAATCAGTGCCACGAGAGCGCGGCAAGCAGTGAGATCAGCAACAACGCCAGCCAGTTGGCGACGCTCGACGTGGCTGCCGCATTGGTGGCGTCGTCGTGGGAGCCTCTGAAGAGAATGCGTCCCTCCACCTCCGGATAGACAAAGTCATGGGTCTGCAGGTACAGGCTGACGGCTTCGATGACCGACTTCTGCATGCGCGTCGTGACGGGATTGAGCTCTTCAATCAGCTTGTGACCATCGCCGCCATCGAAGAGGAACTCCGGCATTATCACCTGGTAGTACTCCGACTCGTTCAGTCTGCTATAGGTGGGAATCTTGCATTTGGCACAGCGCACGTCCACGGAGACCACGCGCTTGCCCTCGGGCAGATCCGGGTTGTAGACCACGTGCAGGCCGGAGACCTGCAGGAAGGCGCCGTCGGAGTCCTTGAACCGCACCGCCGCAGAGCGTTCGAGGGCGTTCCGTATGGCCTTGCCGCTGATGCGGCTGATGTACAGATCGTTGGCGAAGGGCAGCACCGACAGCAGATCGCTCTTTGTGATCATGCCATCGGACTTCTTCACAATCGAGCTGCGTATGCCTGGAATTAGACGGCGGGTTAAAGACAGGAAACAACACAGATGTGCAGTGACACTCACCGCCTCCTTGCTGGATGGCAATCGCTGCATCTGTCCAGTAATCGCCGCTCAGGCCGTCCATGACGCGGCTGAAGATCATGGCGTCGGTTATGAGGTTGCCCAAGTTGCACTCGACGGCACGACACACGGTCTTCTGTCCGTCCAAGTCAACCTTGCTATGCCCCACCACCGACTTTTCCAGCGCCGTCACATTCTCCCGGAACACCTCCAGCAACTTGAGCATCTCCTTGTCTTGCGCGACATTCGCATTCAGCAGTATGGGCGCACCATTGAACTCCAGCAGATTGCCGTTCTCGTCGAACTAGGTAGCAGTGTAAAGTGTTCAAATGTGGCCACATGTGTGCACGATGTCCTCCTCCTTACCTTGACGTGCAGCTTGCCCAGATACTTGGTGTAGGCATAGGCCTGCACCACAGGCACCCGCTTGCCGCTCTTCTGGGTGATCACCGTGGGATAGGGGCCGTCGACGCTCTCCTCGCTGGGCTTTGGGCCGTTGTAGAGGAATGTGTTGGTGTGCCCGCCAATGACAATGTCCACGTCGGGGCACTTTTTGGCAATCTCCTGGTCCTTGATGTAGCCAGAGTGTCCCAGGGCAATGATGATCTTGAAGCCTTTCGCCGTGAGTCGAGCAGCCTCAGCGCTGTGCAAAGAAGGTTGTAAGTAAAGCAATTGTTACGTATATTTTCATTTACTAAATTAGTTGTTGTTGAAACGCTTTCACTGCTTTTTATGACTGACTCTAGATAGATCTTTTTTATGGTATTGCTCTTCCACTTCCATTGTGGAAGATTGTTGTTCATTGAATGTAATTAAACTTATATTAATATAATTTGAACTAATTTAAATTATACACTGTAACTTTCAACTTTGATTACTAGTAAAAAAAATGTTTAGATAGATAGTTAGCAACTTGTACCTCTTGTATACATTGAACCTACTCACTTGATGGCGGCCACCTCCTCATTGAATATGACATTGTTTTTTATGGACAGCACTTTGGTGTCCGGCGTGACGTATCCAATCACGGCAATCTTGGTGCCACTTGCCTCCAGTATGGTGGAGTTCATGAGGCGCTTGCTGGCAGCCAAGTCGGGCTCTTGGCTCAGGTCCAGATTACAGGTAACAACTGGAAAGCTGACATCATTGAGGAACGGCACTAGCCCACTGACTCCCTCGTCAAACTCGTGGTTGCCCAGGCACTGCAAGGCATTGAAATTGAAAGGTCTCATCCTAAACGGTTCAAGCGTAAGCTTACCATAGCATCTGGTCGCAGTTTGTTGAGGAAGCTGCTGGCAATTTTGTCCTTGAAGAGCGCAAACCACGCGGTGCCCGTGTAAGTGTCGCCGGCATTTAGATAGAAGACGGGCAGTCCCCCATTCTTGGCCTCGGCGCGGTGCTTGCCAACTCTGTCATTAAGCCATTTCAAATGGGTGCGATATGCGAATCAGTTAGGTTACTCACTCGTAGGCCACCCTAGCGAAGCCGCCAAAGCAATTGTTATCTGCGGCATCCTGCGGCAGACACTTTTCGCTGTTCACGTTCGTCTGCTCGAATCTGGCGTGCATGTCGTTGTTGTGCAGGATGATAAACTCAGTGGCTATCTTTGGATTTTCTGGTATGGGATTGCACAGCACAGTGGGGCCAAACAGTAGCACTGCGGCTAGCAGCGTCCATTGAATCATGTTCGAGCTGAAAATGAAACTCAATTCTTTTTAGTAAACCAGACATTATCACGGCAAGCAAGAACTGATTCGAAATCAGCAGATCAATCATAGATATATGCGCTGGGAAAATGCAATTTATTTTCTTTTTTAGCTGGTGGGAGTTAGCTAGGCAATTATGCCACTCTTTACTCTATATTCGCTCTATGGCGAAGGCGTCGAGCTTGTCTTGTTTGTTGATGCCACAGTTGATTGTCATGCTGTCCCGTGTGGGAGCAGCAATTAGTTGGTATGGCAACAATGATGTCTTACATAAATGAAAGCTGTAGAAATTAATCATGTAACTGATACTGCACAATAAACAATTCGAATATGGCTTTTAGGGCGAAAGAGACTTCAGCGAAGATCTTACGATCACACACAGCTGATTCGCTTTACTGCCGGCACAATGAGATTGTCAGTTTTGATAACGTGTAACACTAGACTAAGTAATTCCCATAAAAGTTAAGATATACCCCGTTCTCGGTTTGTTTTTATTATTATTGCTCGTCGCAGTCTCAACATGCTTCATTTTTAGTTAATTGCGGTGCTCCACAACAAACTTGTTATCTTTTTTTTTTAACCATTAGACGTCAGACTATTTTTTTGGGAGATCAAACTCTGTTGAAACAGGGCAACTCCCTTAGAATAGTAGGGTGCAAACGAGTTTCAAAATTATTGTTGACAAATTAATTTGTTGACAAAACAATTTTTGTTTTTTTATTTTCAACGGAAAACCGGCATTGAAACGGGGTTTTGAGTTGAGTGGCAATGACTTTAGCATATTTTCTAATGACGAGAATATTTCAATTTATGTGCAATTTCAAAAACAATTCAGTGTCAATAAGTTGACAGTTGTAAAGCCACAATGAGTTTAATGAGTTGTAAAAACAGACGCTGGGGATTTTTTCCAAGAAAATTGCTGCAATCGTGCGCATATTAATCGCAATTGTAAATGGATTCAACTGAAACCGAGAATAATTAAATATAATCGCTGCTCTAACTATAACTCGTATTCTGTTTCACAATACAATCATAATACTTGAATTTCGCGTCGGCAGCCGTTGCATTGCGAAACCTGTAACATCAATAGGAAGCGTATCACTCGTGCAATTAGTTAAAGTGGCGCAAATTATTAAAAATAATTTGAACTGAAAGCTTGACAAGTTGCCGTCTACAACGGTCAACTTGGCTCCCGAAGTTGAAGCCGCTTCGAATCGATTGTAAAAACTTTCGAGTCACTGGGTTGCCTGGAAACAGGACCACAACAAGTTTCACTTCGCTTGCATTGCCGCACTTGCCACATGCATACCTTAAGAACACACTTGTCGTTGACGTAGGTATGCGAAAACGCGAAGAGATCACACACAAGTACAACTGGCCAGAGCGAGTTAACCTTTCCCGCCGACGTCCACAGTCGCACTGCCATCGCGCAGCTTGCAAGTGCCGGCAGCAGACTCGAAGCGACTCAGAGACCGACGGCGGCAGCGACAGCAGCACGACAGAAATGGGCAGCACAGAATCACAAACAGAAGCAGCAGCAGAACTAGAAGCAGAGACGATGCTGCTGACCGATCTGAAACTTAACGAATTGGTTACACTTCAAACGCACACACCTACGCACGCATGCCGAGTGAGAGCGCAGCCGAGAGAGTTTGAGAGAAAGCAGAGCGTATGTGAGTGAGTGTTAAATTGCAGCAGCAGCAGCCGACGATGCTGCGTGCAATGCTTGTTATTATTGTCGCCCACAACCACGCCGCCTTATCAGTTCAGTTGTTGTCGTCGCCGTCTTCGGCTTCGTTGGCGTCGTCGTTGTCTGCGTCGGTCTCGCGATCGCACCTAATCGCGAAAACGTTTAGCATAGAAGAATGCGTGTGTCTAGCAGTTGTATGTGTATTGTAGTCGTTGGCATGTGTGTGTGTGTCGGTGTCGCTGCTCCTGCTGTTCTAAATGAAAGTGAAAGACGTCGCATGTCTGCATCGCATTCACTTGGAAATTAAAATAAAGTGTCTGTGAAAAAGACCTAAATTTAGAGCGCAGATTATCCAGTGGCACATCGCGTGAATATGTGCTTCGTTTATGCGCCACAGCATATCATGTCTAAAGCTCGCCAAATTGCTAAACAATAACCAAATTAAGTCAGATGTTTCCTTATCAAAGTGCGACTATAGCGCACACTTCAAATTAAGTGCTTGTGTCACTATCAAGTAACAGAGAAGTGTTCTTCAGTGTGGCCGATTGCGACAGCTTACAAATGTTTTATTGTTCGATTAAGCTTTGTGTGCGGCAAGTGTGTGCAGGTGCAAATATTGTTAATGCACTTCCAAATATATAGCTCAAGGAAAAAACATTTATAAATACATAAAATACACTTATATTTGTCCTGTACAGCTTTTAAATATACAAGTCGATTATCATTTAGTTTTTAGCGTATTTTGTCTGAAGCTGATAATGATAAAGAAAGCAATTGTGACCGATGTACATGACAGATCGTAAGATAACGGCACTTATTAATACTGTAATCAGAAAGTTATCCATATTTAATCATTGCAACTTCAATTATTACATACTCGAATCAATATTGCAAATGTGGACAGCCCACAGCATTAACAATAAATAATACGATAAGCAGAACGCCACATGTAAGGGAAGCCCTAAACAATTGCGATTACCCGTTATCACGTACAGCTCTGACGCATAAACATCGCCACTCACGTGCTTCACTTGCAAGCAACCGCCCCAAAATAGATGTGCGATCTCTAATTTGCGTTTATCTTTAGATCGGCACACAGATTCGCAAGGAGTTCAACTGGCAATCGTACAATTATCACGACATTTATTGTAGAATACACACACATTACATTGTAGTTAACTTTATAAATTCACAGCTATCGTATACAGTTGTATAAGTTGCACTTAAGCTGCAGGAAACGAAACCTACGACTAATTGAAGAATCGCGACAGCAGAGACGTGGCGAGAATCAGGCCAAAGGAGGCAATGATGCTGGTGGCGCCATCTGTGGGCCCGCGGATGACGATGCGTCCCTCGTTCTCGGGATAAACAAAGTGGCGCGCCTCCAGATACTGGCCCAGCGCAAACTGATCGTTCTTCACGAGCAGCTCGGTGTAGGGATCTTGGACCTCGGTCAGATTGTAGCCATCGCCGCCGTTCAGGATGAACTCGTTCACGATCACCTTGTAGAGCGCGGTTTCGTTGAGGCGACTGTAGGCGGGCACACTGCACTCGGCGCAGCGCACCAGGGCGGAGACCACACGGTGTCCCTCCTCCATGTCGTAGTCGTACTCGACGCGCAGGCCAGCGAACTGCAGGAAGCCGCCGTTCGAGTCCTGGTTGCGAATGGTGGCCGAGCGCTCCAGGGCGTTCTTCAGTGTTTTGCCCGAGATGCGAGTGATGTACAGATTGTTCTCGAAGGGCAGCACCGTAAGCACATCGCTGCCCGTGATGGAGCCATTGCCATTCTTATCGATCGACGCACGAATACCTGCGAAACGATTGCAGAAATGTACTCAAGAAGATTGCCGCAATCTCAGCTGCAATCAACTTACCGCCGCCCTGTATCAAGGCAATGGGCGCGTCCGTCCAGTAGTCGCCAGCCTTATCTTCCAGCACGCGTGTGTGCACCATGGAGTCGGCAACGAGATTGCCCAGATTGCACTCGCGCAGGCGACAGATGTTGCCGCCTTCGAGCGTCACCTTCGTGTAGCCAATGATCGTCTGCTCCAGCGCTGTTATGTTCGGCCGATACACGTCCAGCAAGTCGAGCAGATCCTTCTCTTGGACCACAGAGGCGTTCAGCAGGATGGGCGCTCCATCGAACTCGAGTAGATTTCCCTCTGCATCGAACTGCGAAGGGGAAGCATTGATTAATAGACGTGACACACTTTGCACACTGCCTGTCCTGCTGTCCGTTGGTTCTATCGCTCTCTCATCTATCTTTATGAAACTTACTTAGGCATTTTTATTGCAGTTCGTATTTATGTAGGTTACTTTTTTTTAATTTTCAAACAAATTATCTTTATGAAACTTAAATGCCAGCAATTCCAATTGAATCGTTAATGAAAAATAAACACGTGGGATTCCTAAAGCAAATCGCCGAAATTTTAAAATATATTATGATCAGCTAAGTTGATTGACATCAGTCTGAGAAATGAAAGTGTTGAATGTCGGCGAAAAAGAGTTCATGCTTTAGAAAAAATCAAGTTTAGCCTACGCTGCACTTCTTTGTGCTTCACATTTTCGTGGTGTGACTCACCTGCACATGAATTTTACCCAAGTACTTGGTGTAAGCGTAGGCCTGCACCACAGGCACCTTCTTGCCACTCGACTGTGTCACAGTGGTGGGGTAGGGACCACGCACAGCCTCGGGATTGGCGTCGTCCTTATCGGCCACAGGTTGGTTTGCATCGAGGAAAGTGTGTGAGTGACCACCAATAACTATGTCCACCTCTGGGCAATCTCTAGCGATCTCCTGATCCTTCTGGTAGCCCGAGTGTCCCAGGGCAATGATTATATTGACTCCCTGATCCTTCAGCCGCTTGGCCTCGGCACTGCAATGAATCAGACAGTTGTAACTACAACCCATGGCGAGTCTGTAGACTACTCACTTGATGGAGACGATCTCCTCGGCGTATTCCACGTCGTTTTGGAAGGATAGACTCTTGGTGTCTGGTGTGAGATAGCCGATAACACCGATCTTTGTACCGTTCACCTCCAGAATGGTGGAGTTGGTCAGCTTGTTAGTGGCAGCCAAATCGGGCTCTTTGGACAAGTCCAAGTTGCAGACCAAGACGGGGAATTCGACGGCCTTGAGGAATGGTATCAGACCCTCGACATTCTTATCGAACTCGTGATTGCCAAGTGACTGTCAAGAGAAAGGGGAGAAGAGGGCATTAGTTGCGCTATCGATTTGAATACGAGCTGCTCTTACGATGGCATCCGGCTGCAGTTTGTTGAGAAAAGCGCTGGTGATGTTGTCCTTGAACACGGTGAACCAGGCGGTGCCCGTGTAGGTGTCTCCCGCATTCAAGTAGAGCACGGGCGTGCCGCCGTTCTTGGCCTCCTCGCGGTACTTTCGCACTCTGCAGAGATTCGGCATTAGAGTCTGCTTTGGGCTGGTTCCAGATGCTACTTACTCGTGGGCCACGCGTGCAAAGCCTCCGTAGCACTTGTCCGTGTTGGCGTCCTCTGGAAGGCAGGTGCCGCCATTGACGTTGGTCTGCTCGAACCTGGCGTGCATGTCGTTGTTGTGCAGAATGATGAGTTCGGTGGCCGCAGCTGCCTTGGGGCTCAGCACGGGATTGGCTGCAGTGGGGCCGAGCAGCAAGCTCAGGCAGGCGACGAGCAAGAGTTGGGGAATCATCATCGTGCTGTAGCTGGAAGCGAGTGAGTGAATGACACGCGGGAGGTCAGCTCAGTGTAGGCGAGTGTATCTCATGATAATTTCATAATAATCGCAATGATCGCCATATACTTAATCGCTATTGCAGATAGGAGCACAAGCGCGAGTATCTTTGCCACGATGCCACACAAGAGAATGGGGCGAATTAAATCTTATCTGCGATTCCATTAATAAATAACTAGCACTTATCACCTGCCGCGACGCGAAATGAGCAAATGCCAAACAGCAAATCAATATTCGAGTTTATAATGGGGCACTAAATTTGATCGCGTATCTGCCGCACGCTTCCCCGAATGCCAGGCAACAAATGTACCTACCGAGTTTACAAATTCATTATGAGCAGTACACTTTATTGTTAATTTTTGCTGGGTTTTCTTTGAATGATTTACGGCACAGGTAGAGACTTATCTGGACGTCTAAACAGGCTAATAAATGCGTATAGCCCGCAATTAACTGTTGTGCTGTGTTGTGTTGTGTTGTGAGAGCGCGGCGTGTTCATCCGAAAGATGAATGAACGCTCGCCTTCAACTGAAAGCGGAAAATATCTCGCTCGCAGTTCGAGCGAAATCCACTCAGCAGTAACAATTGCAGCTTGCACGATATCAGCAACAAATCAACAATACCTAAAACCGACTTTCAAATGTGTTTACGTATTTGATTCGTACTCGTATTCGATCGCGATCGTCGTAGGTTGCTCGCGGGCGGTCGTCGTTATGTTGCTCGTACTTACATGCTGTCGTCTCAAAATCCGCTAACAAACTGGCCCGTAAGCGTTGTGGAACCGCGGCTATAACCGACAACCGAAAAAACAACCGAAATACTTCAATACTGTCTCGCTGAGCGTGTGATTACAGTACGAAGCAGCGCGTGCTTGCTCCGACTGCTCTTGTTGTTGTTCTTCTTTTTGTTGAGTATGTTTTTGTTGCCGTGCTTTGCGTTGCTGTTCTTTTTTCTTCGCGTCAGCAAGCGATTTAAATAGGGCTATTGTATTTATTTGCAGATACGCGCAACGACTCTAATTGCTATTGCTGATTATCTCACAGCACTCGTGCTCTCTCGCACTCTCACACCCTCTGCTTAGAGCTCTCTTGCTCTCTGGCCGATACTCGGTATCAGGACAACGCATAGCGTTATCAACTTGGCCAATCTGCAACCTGTTGCGTCCAATCATTCGGCTTCTGTGGCCACCAAATTCGCCCAAGAGATATACAGCAGATATATGTTATATATAATATATATTATTTGTGGTTCGAATAGTTTGGACAAGCACTTGCATATAGTATATTCCCATGGCAGTCGTTCACGTTTCTGTACAGTATGTGCTGTTATTATGTGTCCAACAGTTGTTCAAACAGAACGTGATGTTCCCACGCAAACATATATCAATATGAATATGAATGTGACTCTGGCCACACACACACATAAGTATCTACCTCTGAGTACTTGCGTATATATAATATATATTTGTGTATGTAAATATTTTAACAAGCTCATCAATTCGCACATATGCCAGAAACAAATACAAGACACAGTCGCAGATGCTTTTGAACTTGCAGCAAGAGCAACCGCAGCAGCAAAAAAAAACAAAACAAAATTTGAAATTTCTTCAAATTCGAAATACATTTGATATGATAACAAAGCCATGTCTTGTCTTGTCGCAATGCAAATCGGGGAATCTTCGGAGCAAGTGCCATACTGCCAGACGCCCATTAATCAACTTGCTTGCCGAAATCTTTTTTGTGCTCGAGGTTCGTCGTGTTTCATTCAACACTCTTAGTCTCTTTCCGCAAGTATATAGTATATATTTTAGATTCATATATATGCTCACACTTTGACACTTAAAAATAATTTATTTATTACATAGGTCCTATCCCCAAAGTACGCATCATAAGTTGGCATATAGATATGACAGACCGGATGGCATGATAGCATAATGCTCGAGCAGCACTTGTATAAGTGATGATTTTCCAAAAAACTTTGACAATGCTAATTCTAATTTATTTCACGAGACCCTTGGTTTATTTATAAACGATCTGATCTTTCAGATAAATCTCTTAACACATTTCGACTTTAAGGAGCTTAAGCGAAATAAATATGCGCAAAGTAAATCGAAATGTTTTTAAATTTAAATGTGTATTAAACTGTGCTATAAAGAAAGAACTTCAAATTGAAATAAAATTAAATCATAAAAAGCAATAAACTGTTTCTAGAAAACTAGACATAGGAATGCGTTTATTATACTAATTTATGCAACGTCAACCAGATTTCGACCAAATTGAGAAAAAGGTGGAACAGTAAAATGTAAAGCAATGTGTGCAAAAAGCTTTAACTAAAGTAAATCTAAAGCTCTGCTTATTATTTATTTTCTCATATTTCGTTGGCTAACAGAGAAATTAGAAAATAGCTGAAGTGTCATGAAACATCTGAATACGTCATATTTGGTGATGTCAACGAATTAAAATGAATTTTTTATTATCACCTATCTTGATTTGTGCTGTGTGACAATTGATTGCTTTATTAAACGCGGACTTGTCTTTCTTGATTAACTAAAAGTAGATTACGTGACACTATGCATACAATCACATTTATACAGCTAAGCTCTTCTAATGCCCTCGATTCGCACTGCAAACCTTGAACTTGTTTTCAATTATTCCTTGGCATTTTGAACACAATGCGCTGCTCGAGTTGGGGATAAACAATCGGTGTGCGCTGCAGATATTGCTGCAGCGCCTCGACATCGCCCTTTTGCAGGACTTCTGTGTGTGGATGCTCCAGTTCAAGCAGTTGATAGCCATCGCCGCCATTCACATGGAACTCATTCGTAATTATATTATAGAAATTCGTTTCATTCAGCGCGCCATATGTTGGTATCCGACACTGGGCGCACAAGACCGCGGCGCTGACGACACGTTGCCCTGGCTCCCGCTCGAAGTCGTACTCCACGTGCAACCCAGAGAACTGCAGGAAGCCGCCACTCGCATCCGTGCTCCACAGAGTCGCAGCGCGCTCCAAAGCATTGCGCAGTGTGCGACCCGAGATGCGGGTCAAGTAGAGACGATTCGTGAAGGGAAGCACGTCCATGATGTCGCGCAGGGTAATCGATCCCTCGGCGTTCTTGTCGATGGGCGTGCGTATGCCTGCAATGAATCGACTATGAGTATATATAGAATGACCTGCAGTATTTAGTTAGTTAACCTCCTCCAGCCATCAAGGCCACTGCGGCATCTGTCCAGTAGTCGCCGCCCTTGTTCTCCAGCACTCTAGCGTAAACCATAGAATCGGTGATAAGATTGCCCAGATTGCATTCTCGCTGACGGCACACTTTGCCCCCCTCCAGATCGACCTTGGTGTGGCCGATGACTGTCTCGCCCAAGGCCGATATCCCGGGCCGGTAAGCCTCCAACAAGTCCAACACATCCTGTTCCTGGGCAATCGAGGCGTTCAGCAGTATTGGTGCGCCTTCAAATGAAACCAGATTTCCATCGGCATCGAACTGGAAAGCAGGAGGGGGAATACATATCCCAATATAGCAATGTGTAGAGTATTGATCTTATATTTATGTATATGATATATATATTGGATATTGTGACATTGGAAAGCAGGAGAAGGAAAACATATCTAAATACCAAAAATTACAGAGTATTGATCTTATATTTATGTAGGTATTGGAAAGCAGGAGGAGGAATACATATCTAAGTACAGAAATTTATGTATGTGATATACATTCATGATCACGCTATTTATAATACGCCTATATCCAGCAAAAATTAGTTGAAACAAGCTCTCATAAAAGAATGGTACAAAACCTCCAAAGAAACTATATACAAGTTGATTTTTATCAATTTTTTTTTTATCAATTGAAATAGCTTTAAAATACATCATTAAACAGAAGAAAATCTACATCAGATTTTAATTTTTCAGTTTAAGTATTAAATTTTAATACTATGTTGGTTGCACGAAATAAGCTGCGAGCTCATAAAAGCACAATTGTTTAGATTTTTGCACTTCTTAGCGTTATTTAGCAAATATGAAGATTAATTTACTTACTATATATAAAATAGTTATCTAATGAAACTGCGCTTAAATTTTTGTGAAATTCCTTCTAGTTAAAAAGTTATTCAACATTGAAAATCAACTTTTGCTCTGCAGAAATATGTATGTAATAAATTGTAATATTTGAAACCAGTAGAAGGAATATGTTACATATCCAAATACAGAAGATTACAGATTATTGATCTTATAATTATGTATGTGATATACATACATACATACATATGTGATATTGTAATATTGGAAACCAGTCGAAGGAATATGTTACATATCCAAATACAGAAATTTACAGAGTATTGATCTTTTAATTGTAATATGTAAAGAACAGTTTATATAAGTAGATCTAGTCAGATGTCAGTTCGCAGTCACTCACGCTATGTAATTCGTCACAGATACATCTCTTTTTATTACATGACTTGATCTCACCTCTGTCTAGAAAATCATTGCTTGGTGCTCAAAACTCGTTGATTGTTCTATCTGTGCTGCTCACTGTTGTTGCTTTTCTTTTCATAGTTCTGCAACTCACCTGCACATGAATTTTGCCCAAGTACTTGGTGTAAGCGTAGGCCTGCACCACAGGCACCTTCTTGCCACTGGGCTGCATCACCGTGGTGGGGTAGGGACCACGCACAGCCTCAGGATTGACGTCGTCCTTGTCGGCAACGGGCTGGTTTGCGTCGAGGAAAGTGTGCGAATGCCCTCCAATAACTATGTCCACCTCGGGACAATCTCTGGCGATATCCTGATCCTTCTGGTAGCCCGAGTGTCCCAGGGCAATGATTATGTTGACACCTTGATCCTTCAGCTTTGTCGCCTCGGCGCTGCAAAGAGTGGACACTTGTTTGGCAATCTCAGCGTCAGTCTTGAGTAGACTCACTTGATGCAGTCGACTTCTTCCTTGAACTCCACATTGATGGCGGCGTCGTCCTTCGTTTGTCTGGTGAGGTAGCCGATGATGCCAACTTTGAGTCCGTTGACATCCAGCACAGTTGAATTGCTCAATTTGTTGGTGGCGAGCAATTCAGATTCGTTGGTCATATCCATATTAGATACCACCACGGGGAAGTCCAAGGCATTGAGAAATGGCACCACACTTTGAATGGTCTCATCGAATTCATGGTTGCCAAGGGACTAGAAAGGGAAACTATAAATCTAAGAGTTGAAGATATTAATAGCACAACAGGGACTTGCCATGGCATCTGGCTGTAGTTTGTTGAGAAAGGCGCTGGTGATGTTCTCCTTGAAGATGGTGAACCAAGCGGTCCCACTGTAAGTATCCCCCGCATTCAAGTAGACCACGGGCGTGCCTCCATTCTTAGCCTCCTCGCGATGTCGACGCACTCTGCAAATGATATACGAAATTATTGTAGTGTTCTCTGGATTAAACTATTAAACTCACTCGTGAGCAACGCGCGCTATGCCGCCGAAGCATTTGTTGTTTCTGGCGTCCTGTCGTGAACAGACTCCTCCATTCCTGCTCGTCTGCTCAAACCTGGCATGCATATCATTGTTGTGCAGTATGATGAACTCTTTGAGAGCAGCATCCCTGGACACCCTAAGACTGGCACTCCAGGCGTGACCAAATACCAAGAGAAGCACAAAAAGCGCTTGCTGCAACATGTGGCGATCTGAAAAAGATTGCAAGTTTAATGACAGAAATACCTCCAGGTGGTGGAAGTCTAAAAGGTAGAATGACTGTTCCCATACTTAATATAATGTTGTAGATAGCAATTTCAATTTAAAACATGCATACTTGCTCAACTACTTTACGTGATTTTCACTTAAACATCTCACCATATTTAATCCCAAAATGTACTTAATTAATAACAATATATTTCTTCACTTTACTTCCAAGTTGAGGCTGTAAACAAGGTATGCGTGCATTTCAGTTCATTACAGATTAGTAGTTAGCAAGTAACATGTAATTAATATTAACACACTATTAAAAGTCAGCCGAGACTTTAACAATTGCTACAATTACTAATTATTATACGGCTTATTAGATTCCCTAATCCGAACTTACGTTTCCAGTCTGGCATGCAGTAGTGAATCGAGCTGAACACAAACTGAACTCAGAGCAGCTGAAGGCACGACCCAATTATATTTTTATTTGCATATACTATACGAAATATATATTCAAGTTCTCTCAATGAGCTAACAACAGGTAAGAGCCATAGCAAAAATAATCTGATAGCGCAACTACTTGCTCTATGTGCGGCATGTCCGCATCCCAGAGTTGTTCTTCTAATTATAATCAGCATCAAGCTCAATGTCAAGCTCGACCAGAGCTGAGTAAATAATGTATTTCATTTGTAGATTGCATTCCGATTTCTTGGAATTGTAAATAGTTCAACTAACTGACTGTTTTTTGATATTTTACTAATTTTACTTTACTTTTGCGTGTGCACAAAAATGGAATATTAATTCCTAAAACTGTTTGTTATAGTCTTTGGAGTCTTGGAAGTTAAATCCATTTCGATTGAGTGGTAACTGATAATCGTTTGATTATTTTGTTTACTCATATTCGACCACTTTTCCGCTTTTTTGTGCATCTGTTTATTTTGTTGTTTATTCGTCCGTTCATTCGCATATTTAAGTTGTTGGACTGCAGAAACTAAAAGCGCTGCTGAAGCACAATTTGGTATGTGGCACGCACATCGAGTTGATTTTAAATTTGAAATGCCTTATGAATTTCATTATGTTCAAAAGATTCGGCGTTCAAAGCGAAACTTACAATTTAGAGGTCAACTTGTATGGAATTCAAAAGACAATTCATTAAAGCTGTCCTAAATTAACAATTTCTTGCTGAAGTTTATTCAATTTGCCTTCAGAGAAATTATGGAATTTAAACAGTTTGCGTAGGACTTAAGTTCTTAAAATAATTGTAACTATTCTTATTGTAGTTCCTAATTTAGTAGATTCAATTGAGTTGCCTGATCTCTCTATAAGTGATATATTTTGAAGTTAATTTTTAAATAAATATTGACTATTCTCATTGTGGTTCTAATTGAATAGCTTAGAGTAAAGCGGCTCTTCAGTTGAGTTGCCAGAACTTTCTACATGATTTGAAAAGTTGAATGCAGTGCTGAAATGTTTTCAGTGTAGTTATAGGTGTGCACTTATCATTGCTGCAGCAGGTCAAACCGAACTATGGAGGGGCAACGCCGCAGACATCGAAGAGATGACTGCGAAGCGTGCCAGCTGCAAATGCAGGACTCGGGCATAAACGGTGCAGCGAATGCGCTACGTTTGTGCCGCTTGTCGCGTCACGGGAAGCAGGGTATGCTGTTGCACGGCTGGCCGAAGCTGTGTCGCAGCCACGAGACAACGAAAGCGGAAAGCGGGACACGAGGTGCGGCAGGGCGCGGCAAGGACGAGATAGCAGGCCACTGCTGCAGTTAGAGAGCAGCAGCAGCAGCAGCGGCAGCGGCAGCAGATTGTCAGGGGTTGCTTTCGATTGCAGCACAATATCCTGCCTGCTGTCTGCTGCTAGCTGCTTGCTGCTCGCTGCCTGCTGCCTGCCGTCTGTATCCTGTTGCCTTCCCGCTCCAGCTGCCGGCAGCGAGCGAGCGAGCGAGCGGCGAACGAAATTCAAACAGCTGCAACAATTTTTTCGGTCGCCTTTAATTTCCAGCTCGGGCACGGCACATCCCCTAATGCCCGCCTGTCTCTTGTTCCTGTCCCTGCCGTCGCCTTTTCCTGGGGTTGCTTTCAGGATCAGCCTGCAACAGTTCTGCACTGTGCTGGGGTGCATGCAGCGTTTCAGTTTGTTGTGATCGCCAGGTGAACGAAGGTTGTGCCGCGGACCGAAAACCCAATTCGTACAAGCATTCAACATACCCAGTAGTAGACAAGCAGCCTCACTCGCCTCATGTCCGGAAAACTGATAATGAAACGCAAGCGTGCGGATCAGCGTAGAGCTCAGCAGGCGGATGAGCAGCAGCAACAATCCAATGAGTCGCTGGCGGAGAAACGCCAGCGCCTGGAAGTGCAGCCGAGATCGGAGACTCCGCCAGCAGAGCCGGAGCAGCCACCAGCAGTGGCAGCCAACAATTCCAATAGCATTTTACTCGAGGCGCTGCAAAAGATCATGGAATTGCAGGCGGAACTAGATTCCTTCGAGCACGACTTGGATGAGCGTGAAGAGCTGAATGCCCACCTCGATGCCGACGAGGAAGAGCATCTGGACGCCGAGGTAGCCGCCAACTTTGCGCCGCCCACGAGTCGTCGCACTGAGGCCGAAGCGCTGGGCTTTGCGATGTGCGCACGCGAAACGTTGCTCTTCCTGCAGAGCGAGGGCATCTCCACCGAGTCAGTGCTCTACAAGACGCTGCTGGGCAAGCTGGTGGGTCAAAGCGACGGACTGCTGCACGCCTGAGTGCGAGACCCGGTATTAGATGCCCAGTGGAGAAATCTAGTCAATTTACTGCAATCTCATTGCGAGTAAAACCAAAAAGTTGCAGCTGCCTGTAAACTCAAGCAGCTGTAACAATTAGCTGTAAGTTGTTTACTCTAGTCAGTTATTGTGAAGCAATATAAAATAATACGAAATAAAGAAATACTATTTGAAAACAAGTGTTTATTTTAACTAATAGAAGTCTGCAATTTTCATGGTGAAAGTCTTAGCTACGCGTGTTGCAGCAAACAGCAATTGACACGCTGCGCGATAAACAACAAAAGGGTATCAACGCATTGAGGGTTGCTAAGGGCTAATGGCTAATGGCTCTTGGCAATGAACGGCTTTAATAAATAAATAGAATATTTGAAATTCAACCCTCTATCTATCTCAACTAGATAAATATGTAGATATCAATTGAAACCCTCACAGCAGATTTGGAAATTGATTAAAAACTGCGTTACGTGCCTTTGAATAGGGTTGAATATTTCAATAATTGTATTTGCAATGAAGGAGATAAATAGTATATTTCTTTCAATATCAGGATTTGTAACCCAATCCTTAGCACTGAATTAAAACAGACTATAGAATGAGTTTGATTTTAGCATACATTTTAAATATATTTATTATGTAATTGTACATGTAATAATTAATGAGAATATCTCAATATTTAATTGTTTCGATTTTGTCTTTATATTTGCATTTATTGTTTTTAGGGCGGGAAATTTATAGTATTAAATATTATTATATTTTGTATTGTAAATGTGTTCGTTTAAACATTATTTTTTGCCATCCATTTAAGTATTATATATTTGAATTTATATTGAAATTTCAATTCTGAAGTTGGGCCTTGGGAACTGCCCTTTAAGTAAGTTTGTCTTTTAATTCTGTTTATGTTTATTTAATCTTTGTATAATAATAATAATAACAATAATTTGTTGAATTAAATGAATGTATCGTTTTGTTTTTACTTACTGATTACTGATATTATTTTATAAACTAGATTTTAATTGTTTTCAACAATTTAACGTTCACATGGTTATAAGTAAGTATTTCTTACGCTTTGCTTTAGTCGCAACAATTTGCTTTTTGGACATGATATTTTTCTTTATCTGTTTGTAATTAAGTTGTTTGAACTTTAACAACAATCAATTAGAGTTCCTATATGTAGATGTATTCATAATAAACTGCTGGGCTAATTTTAAATACGAAATCAATACAGTATAAATGTAAAATCATTGAGATTCTGATACTGAACGGAATTTAAGTCCCTGACCTACAAAACAAATGTTAAAGTTATAGACTCGCGTGAGTTCGTAGAATTTCGAATTGGAAGATAAGTTATAGTAAGTTTATTTGGCACAAAAGTAAGTAGTTCAAATTCTTTAGAAAGTTTGGCATAATTTTCCCTCGATAGGACCGATAAATAAAAATAAATTAGTGAAAGTAAATTCGATTAGAATTTAAAGTAAGTTTGGTTTGAGCTTATCGACTTTGCGTGTCTTATTATTTAAATTCAATGAGTATTTTTTATCCATATCATAGTATTATAGTTTTTCATATTGTTTCAATAAAGTAATCATTTGCAGCATTATCCACATATTCATGGGCTTCAATTCACAATCTCTGATTAATATAAATATATATTAGGTTATGAGTATTTAATTCATATATTTATAAATATCTTTTCATATCAATGTTGTCAATCGTCGTTATCCGTTTGTTATGTAAATATTATGTTCTGTATGTATGTATATAATATATATATATATTTAGTTATATTAAATTTATGTTAAGTGTGCCCAATTATATAGTTTGTTTAAGTAGCAAAATCTTAAAGATTTCCTTCCCAACTGCGCGTTAGTCATACATACACACACCTAAATAAGTGGGAGTACACCAAGTGCACTCAACACACTCAATCGCCAGAATGGTTAAGTTAGATTTGAAAGCTGAATACGAAGAGATTCATAAGCAGTCATTGAAATTGAATAAAGTATTGAAATTATTTTCGATTTTCAGCTGGAGATCGAGCTGTGTTTCTTCATGTTGTAGACATTAACGTTTATGTTTAATAATATGTATCATGTTAATAATATTATTTATGCCGGACCAGCTTTAAGCTGCGCCCATCTAATTATTTAACGTTTATATCATTTAATTTAATTTGTCAATTATTTCCGCACTTTGCATACGATTGCGAGTTGTATCTTAAAGATGTTTTTGCTCTTTGTGTAAATATAGATTAAAAAAGCGGACATAAATTGTCCAAACGTCTCTCAGCGTCCAGCGACCAACACAAAGTAAAATTTCAACTTGTAGCTGCACTATCATCCAACGATTTCCTTGCACTCAAAAATATGTGTATATATATATATATGTATATAATGTATATGTTTTTAGTATATATATCTAAGTATGTATATCTTAAGGTTGTCGTTTGTAAATATTCATCATCTTCCCTCTTAGTGTACAAAGTATTTGTGATGTTTGTTTTGTTGTCTCTGGATTTGATGTTATGTTACTGTTGTTGCTATTGCTTATTGTATCTGTTGGGTTGGATTTGTGAAATGTATGGTTTAGAAAAACTGCACTGGCAACAACGGAATCTCACAAATTGTATGAAGCGAAGGAATAGAGGGGCTGTAAAAGAATTCAATTTGTATTTAGAGTAATCATATCTTGTCAAGTGTTGTGCGCTATTTTTTTGTTTGCCGTCAACGGCTTGCTCTCGGAATGCAAATAAATAGTTTCCCATGATGTTGTATAATGTTGAGGCTATATATGCATTGGATATGTATAAGAGTATGATGTAGTCGAAGCAGCAAGCTGTTCATCAATTGGGAAATTATCTATATATTCACATTTCCAGAGGCCGTGACACAATTTGTTGGGTGTTTTGTGCAAGGAACGATGAACTGGGCAGGGAATTGTTGTAAACATCCAATTGAATATAAGTGCTCAATACCTTACTAATAGCATACTGGGCACTGTAGCAGTTCTTGTGTTGTTCTGGTTGTTTTGGTTGCTGTTGTTGTTGTTGTTGTTCTTGTTTTTACAGCCTAGGATGTGAGTGTTGCTGCTGCTGTTGCTGCTTGCAACTGCGGCACTCTTCTGGCCATTCATCGCATCCTTTTGGTTCAGTGCGTACGGCGACATAGAATAGTTCGTTATGCTCACATCATTGGCAATATGATTGTTGTTGTTGTTGCTGTTGTGCGGTGGGTAATTTTGTTGTTGTGGGTGTTTTTGTTGTTGTTGTTGTTGCTGTTGGACCAACGATTGTTGTGAATGGTGTTTCTGTTTCTGTTGCTGTGGTGTAGCTTGTTGATGTTGCTGTGACAAAAGATACTCGTAATTAATCTCAAAGCTACTTAAATCAAATTCGAACTCATCCTGCAAATATTCTGCTTTGGTTACCTTTGAGCTGCCACTGCCATTGCCAAAGTTGTTGTGCTTGTTAGTGCTGAATTCATTTGTCGCCGATCTAGGCATTAAATAGCTGTTACTGCTGTTGCTATTGCGGTTAATGGTCAGATTGTGGGTTTTTGGTATAGGATTTGTTGCACTAGTTGCGCCTCCTCTCGCACCACCTCCATTGCTGGCGTTATTTCACCTGTTAACATGACTGCGATTGTGATTTGAGTTAAGGCCTGCTCCGTTGTTTGAATTCGATTGCGCCGCTCCGCCGCCACCGCCACCGCCTGCAAAAGCCACAAACAAAGCCAAATGTAGAAAACATTTCCCTTCATTAAATGCACGCAAAACCAACCTGCATAGCCCGGCGAATGCTGATAGTAGTCCCGTCGCGAGTAATCCGTTTCGTAATCCGCGGTTTCATAGTGTCCGCCGCGCACTCCACCGCCGCCCACGCCAGCCACGTTGCCCACGCCCCCCAGTATGCTCGTGGGCGGACCATGTCCGTGCCCGTGCAGGCCGTGCGATGCATAGCTGTAGGCATCATAGGATTGATGCGGATCGTAGGCAATGCCGTCCTCATAGCCGCGGCTGTAAGCACAACTTTGATTAGCATGGTAAATAATCTATGCCAGACATAGCTCACCCATAGGTCTCATCCATTGCCGTTCTGGCCTTCTCCAGTATGGACATCACCTTTTGCTTGGGGGCCAGCACATTTTTGCTGAACGATGACTGCTGCGAACCTCTGCAAATAAAGACACAGTATTTATCGGTTATAAGCATTCTATAACTATAGATTTCATTTGCAAATAAGTACAAATCTATTTCAATTTATGTTTGTTGATATTCCGGAAACAATTTACTAACAAAAGCATTACTATGAACTATAGCAATCATTTGGAAATAAGTATTAATCTATTTCAATTTATGTTTGTTAATATTCCGGAAACAATTTACTATCAAAAGCATTACTAATAAAGCAAATATTTATAGAAATGCTTGGCTGGTTTGAAAACATTTGTAAGAAGTATTTCATTGATTAAATATATACTTCTACAACTTACATTCATCTAAAAAAAAACATAAGCGATTTTCACAGTACCAAACCTTACCTGTATCCATGATGGGAGATATTCTTGGCGCCTCCAGCGCCAGCAGCACCTGAATTAGTCGATCCAGCCATGGAGTTGGCGCCTGCATTTGAGCTCTGCATGTGCGCCACTTTCTTGTACGAGTTTTTCGAGTTGCTGTCGCTATCGTTTAGACTGGTGCTGTCCATGAGCTCGCGCAGCTGCTCCTGGCGTATGATATCATTGCTATCCGGTATGAGATACTTGCGCAGCTCGGCCATGGCGTAGGCGATGCGTGCATAGGCCTCGGCAGGCGGCGCAATTGTGGAGATCTCCACGTGCAGGTCGCTGTTGAGATGCGCATACTTGGGATCCTTGGAGCTGCGCAGTTCCTCCTCTTTGGCACGATCTCGCATGGAGTTGCGGCCCAGCACCGTCATCTTGCACAGCGTCTCCTCCTGCAGGCGACGCAGTGAGTTGCCCTTGGGCCCGAGCAGCTTGCCCACAAAGTTGAACTGCAATGCGAAAATTATATTAATGACGGTTGTGAATTAGGGCTATAAACTACTACGAACTTTGTTTAACCGATTTATAACGAGATTTTCACCTAATACTTATCAAGTCAATAATCGCCAAAACTATTATTTTGTAACTATTTGCCACTTATAAGTTAATTAGCGTCATTAAATAATCGGAAAAAAAAGTCAGTTAAGCTGAATCAACCTTGAAATTAACATTGAAAATGGAAATTAACAATTAACTTTTAAATCAGCAGTAATTTGAAGTAATTTCGGAATGCAAAATACTTCAAGAACAAAATAGAAACCAAAGTTTGCACAAAAAACCTTGAGTTTGAACGCTTTAAAACCCACTTCATAAACCGAACCCTAGATACACTTTTCAACAGAAACCAATACGAACATTTTCAGCCCAGGTTGGGAATGCAAACTCACCTTGGGGTGCTCCCGAATGGGCACCAGGACACGCTGTGATATGCGCAGTGGCTTCTCGCGATAGATGTCGGCGTACTTTTGCTCCCGCGACGGAATGCGTCCCGTGGTCTGCACCTTTTCAATCTCTGTTCATAATAGAAGGGAGACATTGATGAATTGATTAATTTGTATATAATGGGATAAGCATTAATGGCATGCTTACCGCCCTCCATGAGCTTCTCGGCTATGGGAAACTTGCGGTCCATGCGATTCTTCTCGGCCATGCAGTCGCGTATGTATTCGTTGGCCTTCTCATTGAGCTGCACATTGGCACCACCTTCTGGGCCACCATGCAGATCATGGACGCCAGCGTCGCCGTTGTGCGCTCCGCCCCCGCTGCCCCCGCCGCCGTTGCCAGCACTTTTGCGCGCTTTACCTCCAACTCCGCCTCCGCCGCCAACGTACTCGTTGCTGTCCTCCTCGTTGTACGCGGAGTAATCACCGTTGCCGTCGTACTTTTCAGTCATGCTCGCTGCTCACAAACAAACAGTGTTTAATTTGGCTAATAGGTAGTTGCTATTCAGTGATCCACACAGCTGTAAATATCCAATTGGAAAATATATATGTGTGTACTCTGTACTAATGGCTGGCAATTGTTTTTGAAGAATTGCCGCCGCGTCATCTCATTCCTCATTTAATCACTTTTTGTGCACGCATTCAAATTCAAATTCAATTGCAGCTACCCCCGCTTCCCTCCCCCTCTCCCATCACTCGCAGCAACAACCCACGCGTCAGTTACTCACTCACACACGCACACACACACACGCATACAGCTCACGTACACACACGTTTACGATAAACTCCGATTTACACATTAAGCAAAAACAACCACCGTGCGAATTTCAAAGTCAATTTTGCTGCCCAAAGCTATGACAACAATAATACCGGTATAACAAAAACTACAGACTTTATGGCAATATCATTTGTTGGACATCCGCAAACAATTTCTTTAGTTTTTGCACAGTTTATTGGTCTGATTTCACCCGCGATTCACAGCTCTTCTATCAGTTCGTCGTCGTCGACGTCTGTCCTGCTGCACTTTCACTTTTCAATGGGACGCATTTTGCTTCCACCTACATACGTTTTATTGCATTTTCCTCTTGATTTTTTGCAATCGTGCTACTGTTGCTTGCTGCCGTGTGGATCCTTTCAATTTGTACTATTTTACACACACGATTCTGCTTAGATTTTTCTTAAGCGATTTGTTGTGATTTATTTTTTCAACGTTTTCTGCACAGTAAATGTTTTTTTTATGCAATGGTTGGCAATTTAGTTTTGGTTGTTAGCCAGGGTTGCAAATTTGCGAAAAACAATTGGAGTGCATAGGCCAAGAGCTGCAACTCAATTGCGAATTCGAAAAACAGCTGACTGCAGCTAAGGTTGAGGTTGCTGTCTAGACTAAAGGCAACCCACTTAACGAAATACACTGCATTTTTGATACTTACACGCACATATGTTGCTTCTCTGGATTTGTCCGCAAGCACAGTGTAAAACTGTATGTATTACATTTTATTACTATAAAATTCGACTCAAGCATTGAGCCACCCCCGCATTTTCCAAGAATTGCGCCACACTTCACTGAAGCTAACCATCGATGCTTCAACATCGCAGTATATTTATAGCCAGATTTACGACTGGTCATGCTGCAACTCATCGATACATCGATAGATGGCATCTATAATTATCTGATTTCATTATACCCACACGAAACTGAAGATTGAGAAACAAGAGAACAAATATTGCGCGCCTTTATACACGAATTATTTAAGCTTATTTTAATTTATATTAAAGTGTAACCAGGTGTCAATAAGCCAAGCTAATAGCTTGGGTCTTCAGGTATTGTTATCGGTATTTAATAAATTTTGAACTGCGGTCACACCACAACACAGGGTGCTCATCCAGCTTTAGAAGAAAGCTCTTTTCTTTTGGAAACAAAAAGTCTGATTCCATCATAAAGAAGAATTTATTAGTTAAATTCGTGTAATAACCGAGTTTAATGCAACGCTTCTGTGATATGACTCATTCGTAAAATTGGCAAAGATGTCGAAAATCGCCAACAGCAATGGTAACGCTAACTCCTGTGTCGAGACGCCCACGGCACCCGAATGGTTGTCCAAATTGGAGAGCAGACGCGAATTGTTGAAACGCTCGAAGCTAGGACACGAATCGGGAGCCGGGGCCCCGTGTGGCGAGTGCCAGGACAAATGTCCAGGTCTCGATCTGCACTTTTGGCGCAAGGTGTGCAGGAACTGCATGTGCCGCAAGGATCAGCATTTGTGCACGGACGATGACGCCACTGGCTGGGCGCAGTTCGAAATCTTGGGCCAGATACGTGCCAAGCCAGCATGTAAGTGCGATAAGCATAACAGCACAACATATCTCACTATCTGTCTCACACACACCCCCGTATTACAGTCATTAAAATCAAGGCCTTGGCCAGTCAACCGGTGCAAGTGGAGTGGGTGCCACCGAATGCGTCACCCGATGTCGTTACGGATTACATGGAAACGTTAGGCGCCGCCCAAATCCCTGTGGCTGGCAGCGATGCCGCCCACAAGCGTAAACAACAGCTGGAGTTTCAGGTGCCACCGCATGATCTGGACGCCGCACTTTGCGATAATCTCAGCGAGACCGAGGCCCAGCAGCTGCAGCAATATGTGCAGAAGTTGCGCGATCAATGCGTCGGCCAGGGCATCGTGGTGCGTGTGGGCCGCTTAGCCCATGGCCACGTCGAGCATGTGATGCCCTCTCAATCAGCGCCAGCTGCAGTTGCGCCCATGCTGCACTCGCTGGGCCTGCCGCCAGTGGCGGATGCCACGCTGAACGAGCTGCTCGCCAATCCCAAGCTGGCGCATGCGCTAGCCCAGCCAGCCACACCGACGTCACCGCCCAAGCTGTTGGTGGCCTTTGCCGAACCATTAAGTGATTCAACCGCACAGTTTGATGCGTTGCCTGCGCTGCGGGCGCAAACCAAGGAGAAGCTGCTGGGCATCAGTAGGCCAGCGTTGCAGAGTCTGGTGACGCACGGCGTTGTCTACGACAAACTGCTGGGCATGCTTAAGGTATGAATACTCGTTTACTTCATATTCACTGCTCAAACTTTTCGCTTTTCAGGAGCGCAATTTGAACATTTCACGCGATCCTCGCCTGGGTCCCATGGCGGAATTCCGCAAGGAGTATGCCAGCAATCCGCAGTTCAAGGCTGAGATCAGCACGGTTTGTCCACCACCGGCTTTGGCCACCACACCAATGAAGTCTTCGGCAGCCACGTCGCCATTCCATTCTCCGCTGCCGCTCAAGCACCCGGTGCAGGCGCGCTTCAGCGCCCAGATGCGCCAGGATACGCCCATGCGTCGCGTCAAGTTTGGCGGCGTCTCCACCATACTCTACGATTGCGGGCTGCCGGCGCACATTGACTACGAGCGTGACCCGATCTTTGCGCAGATCGTGCAAGCGGAACCGCTGAAGCAAGCGCTGCAGGAGGTGCGCGCTGGTCGCCCCGCTTCGTCGGTGGTTATTGCCGCCCATCCATTGGCCACGGGCAACTTGCAGCAGCTGTCGGGCTTGGCGCCAGCCACGAAAGCGCAGCTGCAGCAGCTGGGCGTGGATAAGCACATGTTGCACTCATCGGTGGCCAATGCGCCGTACTACGATCGTCTCTTCCAGACGCTGCAGGATAAGGGCATACGGCATGAGCAGTGCCAGCTGCTGGAGCCGCTCAAGCAGATGCACGATTGGCTGCTGAACGACGAACAGCTGCTCGACGATATTGACAAGCTGTTTGCCGACATGGCGAATGCTGGCGCTGGATCTGCAGCTGGCGGCGACATTAGCTACGGCAAAGAGGGCTTGAGCAACTCTGCCAGCAACGACTCCGGCTTCAGCTCGAAGCCTTCGACGCCTGGATATGCTGGCGAGGATTTGAATGCCAGCTTGGGCAAATTTACTAGCATACCGGGCATTGAGCACATGAACATGTATCCCAGCTGCGCCGGCATGCCTGAGCAGTTCCAGCAACTGCAGCTGGGCGAGATCTCGCACCCAAGTAAGGTGTTTGCTTGTTTGACCTTGTCGATCTACTTACACTATTCCATTTACAGGCGCCGCCGTCGCTGCGGCACTGCCAAGCATCAATTGCCGCGACTGCGCCAAGCCCATCAATCTGGGCGAGGTGGCTGTGAAAGCGGAGCGTGCGGGCAAAGAGATTGCCTGGCATCCGGGCTGCTTCAAGTGCCACACTTGCCGCGAACTGCTCGCCGATCTCGTTTACTTCTTCCACCACGGCCAAGTCTACTGTGGCCGCGATCTGGCCATCAAGCTGAAGATACCGCGCTGCAAGGCTTGCGATGAGCTCATCTTCACCAAGGAGTACACTGCCGCCGAGGGAGCCACCTACCACATTAAGCACTTCTGCTGTCTGCAGTGCGACGAGCCGCTCGCCGGCCAGCAATACATTCCCGACGAGAAGTCGAATATGCCGCTGTGCCTGCAGTGCTACGACAAGTTCTATGCCGGCACCTGCAAGCGCTGCCAGCTGCCCATTGGACCGGCGGATCAGGGTGTCGCCTGGGGCGACATTCACTGGCATGGCCAGTGTTTCGTCTGCGCTGGCGTCGAGTGCGCCAAGTCGTTGATTGGCGGTCGCTTCTGTGTCAAGCAGGACATGCCCTTTTGCAGTCCCGCCTGTGTGCACAGCGTGATTCCTGCCTGAACAAGCAAACAGTAACAGTATTCGCAGCAAGCGCACAAACTTTATCGACGTATAGCCCCCAACCTAGTTTTAGAGCATTCACTAGCCGTTGCAATCATTTGCGCACAATTCGGAGGTTGACTTTTTGAACGTACTCTTCAAGTGCCTAGTATTATACATTATGCAATCCATACACGATTTTCAGCCGTGCCAATAGATCCGTCTAAGGAATATCTGAATATACAAGAATATATATTTACACACGCATACATATATTATTAAATATACTTATATACACGAATTTTTAAAAGACATTTTGTAGCGCACGTTATTGCAATAAATATTTGAAACGCTTCTCGAAAATCACATTTTTCTTACTATTTTGAGGAATTTGTCTTCTTAATTTTCAGCTGCATTAAATGCATTCATTTTTTTTGGGACCTATAGAACTATATTTATTAATCCAAAAATATTTCCCCTCCCTGTTGACATTGTTGTTGGGGGAATTCAGCAATGAAATTAGTTATTCTGCCGAAATTCCCCTTAATCAAAACTGAATTATCTTCTGCGTATTTTGATGAATTTGTTGAAAAAATATACTTATTCCATGGAGCACTAAAACCCCTTGTCAGTATCTGTAATTTCCCCCTTGCAAAGTTTTTTCCCAGACTTGCGAAGTATTATATTTCGTAATCAGATTCCTAGTAAGATATGATCCGGGGGTTTTCGACAATTCAAAATGCAGTTGTTTTGATATTATTTTTTACGTATTTGCTGGTAGTTTTTATTGGTAATTGCATTTCATTATTTGTTTATTAATAATAATAATTCCTTCTTGTATATGTATTATGTGTGTATGTATAAAGATTGTTGATTTCATTTTCACAATCTTCTTTTTTTATTCTTGTTGTTTTCGTTTTGACATTTCTGAGTTCATTGCAAAAAGCGAAACAAAAGGAAAATCACATCATTTGCTGAATTACACAAATTGAGTTTGTTTTTTTGTTTTTGTTGTTTTGCTTCCAAGGATACCGTTACTTCTGCATAGTTTTTCATTCTAGTTAATGCTTATTGAGTTTGTTTTTTTTTTGTTTCTTTATAAATTAGTTGCCTGCAAATTTGTTTGTTCAGTTCGTCGTATGCTAAGTTTGTAGGTATGTATGAATCTATGTAATATATATGTATGTCTCTATGTATAGGCAAACACCACACAATCCATTTGATCAACCGATTCCAATCGGTTGATCATCACTAGGAAACTCGAGTCGGATTGCTCTCTTCACTTCTGCATTCACTTCTGGCTAATGGCAGCGAGTAGGATTTCTTTCGGAATCGGTATCGGTATCGATATCGGAATCGATTACGTCCGTTCGCATTCCGCCGTCGGTCGTCGGGTGAACAACTAATGAAATAGTTAGTTAATGTATTCAGCATGATTTCTGTGTTCACACACAAGTTCTTGTTGTGTTTGCATGTGTTCGTCGTTTTTATTTCTCTTCAATTAGTTGAATTTTTTCTTTTGTTTTTGTATCTTAAATTAACACTAATTTTTTGCTCTCGCTTTCTCTCTTGATCGCGCGCTCTCCCTCTCTCTCTCTTTCTCTCGCTATAGCTGTCGCTGCGCCGCCCGTTCTATATATTGATTACCTCTTCGCTTCTTCTTTGCTTGTTTCGTTCAATTGTTTAATGTGTATGTATTAATTACATTGATAATTAGTTTAAATATAATTTCTGTTCGTAAACAAATTTTACATGATAGGATTTTAGTTTCTTTTGTTTGTATTGTTGTTTTTGTTTCGTTTCATGTATGTATTTTGCTACAACAAAAAACTATGCCTTAAAATAATACTTTAGTTACAAATTTTATTTTTTTTTAAATATTTTTCTCGCTTTGCATTAATTTTGTTCGCACTTTCCACTCTCTCTCTCTCTCTATCTTCTTCTCATTCCATTCTTTTGCATAACTAAAAACAATCAACAAAATGAGATAAGTTTCAAATAATATAATTGTTGTAACTAATTTTCTGGTGTTTGTGTTGGGTGGGGGGGGGGGGTGGGTCAGGGATAAAAACAGGAATTTGGGGGACTGTAATTTTAAAACGACAACTAAAAGTAAAGCTTATACATATAAGTGGAGATGGGGTTGGTAAGTGGGGAGGAATTCTATGTATAGGTAACACTAATTACAAAAGCTGAATGGGCAGCACTGGCCACCATTGGCTGCCAGCGTTGCCACACGTGGCGGCGTTCCGGGAATTGCGCATCATTTATGTTTTCCGATTAGTACATAAACCAAAGCAGAGTCTCGCATGCGGAACAGCGCAACTTGCAGATAGATATATATATATATGCTGCTTCAGTTTCACATCGACTCTGCACACACACACGCACATCTTAAAGCTATACACAAAAAAATGTCAAGTGAAAAATGTACGAAAAAAAAACGCTTCTCTCCCTTTGCTGTTCTGATCTGCTGCTCGTCCAGCTTAAAACATGATGTGTGTGAGGAGCAAGCGAAACTTTTGCCGCCTTCCCGTCTCTGCCCGTCGCTGATCCGCCTTCCGCTGTTGCTGCTGGCCACAGTCCTCAACTCCAACTTGATGCCGTCGTGTCGTTTGTCAACAATTCGTGTAGACGCCTTGAGTGTAATACAGCTCGGTGATTCGCTCGGGAAGTGTGCTGTACAGGTTCGTGATGAGGTCGTGCGGCAGCCGCGACCACGCCTCCTTGATGCGAAATATCAAATCGTCCTTGCGCGAAAACTTGCGACCGCCGTCGAACACCTCGCGTATGAGCCAGCCCCAAATGTTCTCCATGATGTTCAGGTCGTGGGCGATTGTCGGCCACTTCTGCGTCTTCAGGCCCTCGGCGTTGAGCAGCTCCTGGGCGGTGGGCAGAGCGTGCGACATCCAGTTGTGATCCTGCAGCACGAACTCCGTGTTGCCGCCCAGCTTGCTGACGATGTTGGGACGCTCACGCATGATGGCCTCAATGCAGGATTCGGGACGTTGCTTGGCCGACGACACCTCCAGGTGGATGGGTCCGCCCACACAGATCATCAGGTAGATGTAGACAGAGTTGCCGCGCGGCCGCTGCGACAATTTGCGCTCGTAGTTGCGCAGATCGTGGTAGTAGTAGGAGAAGCCGTCGGGTCCGTCGAGATTGAAGCGTCGCTCGTCGTGGAAGACGACACGACGCCAGTGCTCCTCGCTCCACACAATGTACGTGTTGGCGAAGTTGAGGCGCTCGGTTTGATTGTATTGCGAGAGCAGCGGTTCCGTTTTCAGTTTCTTGGCACAATTGGCAGCCGCAGAGCCCGACGACGACGACGACGCATTGGACGTTGATGAGGCGGACGACGACGAGGATGATGCCGATGACGAGGACGACGATGCGGACGACGGCACCGGTGCAGCCGTTGTCACTGTGGCGGCTGTGGCACGCAGTAGCGCATTCGCTGCCGCTGCAATGTTGTTGCTATTGCTGCCCGCGGCGGCGGCGGCAGCCACAGCAGCTGCCACCGAACGCGGCTGGTGACTGATGATGGTGGGTGAGACGCTGGAGCCATTCGATTGCTGGGTCGGCGCATGGCTGGATGCAGTGCCGCCCGTGCTCGAGCTGGCCGCCGAGAAATTGGAGTTCTGATTCAACGCGTGCACGGGCAGTTGACTCTGCTGCTGCTGCTGCTGTTGTTGTTGCTGCTGCTGCAGGTGTTGGTGCGGCTGGTGATTCGATTGCAACTGGACCTTGTGCTGGCCATGATGTTGAGCTGGATGGCTGTGATTGCTGTGGTTGTGGCTGTGGCTGTGACTGTGTGTGGTGTGTGCGTGCGTGTGACTGTGCGCGTGTGTGTGAGTGTGTGTGTGACTGCTGTGCGTTGGCGTCGCCTGCTGCTGATAGTACGGATGATGATGGTAGCTGATGTGCTGCTGATGCTGGTGTATTGTCGGCTGCTTCAGCTGCAGCTGCTTCAGCTGTGTCTGCGACTGTGCCAGCAACTGTTGCTGTTGTTGCGCCTGCTGCTGATGCTGCTGCTGCTGCTGCTGTTGTTGCGCCACACTGTTGGCGCCCGGCTGGGCCACGTACTGGTTGCCCTGATGGTTCAGATAGTAGTGCAACGCCATCAACTGCTTGTTCGCCGCACTGGCGCCCACGACGCCAGGAGCGACGCCCACGCCGGCGGACGTGCTCACTGCGGCAACGGGCACGGCGGCGCCTCCTGGCACCAGCTGCACGCCTCCTTGATGGGCGTGGGCGTGCGCATGCCCACCGTGCGCGGCGGCTGCTGCAATTGCTCCGGCACTGGCAGCCAGCTGGGCGGCCGACTTGGGATCGTAGATGAACTTGTTAAAGTTCTGCAGATCGTCTGGACTCAGCACAAGCGTTTTCATTTGGAGTCTGGAGTGTTGTTGCTTTTATTTTGTTTCCTTCCTAGTGGCGAGTTTCGTCAAGTTCTTTTAATTGGTGAATATTTTGGTCGCTTTGCACTGTCAAGCTCTCATGTGTAAGGCAGCGATGTGGCAACTCTGTTTTTGGTGTGTGTTTCGTAAATGCAATGCTCACGCACACCACAGCGGACGCACTTTCACGACTGCTGCTAGACTCGGCTCGTCACTGCTGGCGTGCCGTGATTTCCAAATGCGCTGTGCGTGTTAGGAAACACCGAACGCAGCTACCAGACTGGCTTGGATCTCTCTCTCCCTCTCTCACATGCGTTACGCTCTCACACTGCGTCCGCTCTCTTTGCTGATCGCTTCGCCTGCGCTCTCCGTGGGCGTAAGCTCGCTTCGGTCTATGTGTGTGTGCGTGTGGAGAGAGCGTGCGTTTTCGTTTTTACGCGTGTGTGTGTGTGTGTTATCAAAGGGCTCTGGCCCTGGCCCTGCTGCCTGTTCCGAAACTAAGCTTAAGCTTGCTCTCTCTTTCGAGTTGCTGTGCTCTCTCGTCGTGTTTGCGTGATTGCAAAACTATACGACGACGACTCTCGACTTGGAGACGATGATGTCGTAAAAAGATGTCGGTTTACTTTCCCACGTACATATACGTGTGTGTGTGTGCTTGGCGTGTTGTGTCTGTGTATTGGTGAGCCTGCGTGTAGATGCGAGCACAGCGAGTGCTGCCAGAGCTCTTTTCAATATGTTATCCTCTTTTGTTGAAGTGGTTTTTCTTGTCGGAGCTCTGCTGTTGCCGCCGCGGCTGTTGTTGCTGTTGTCGTCGTTGGTTGTGTGTTGCTGTGCAAATGTTTCCTTGTTTCTTTATTCTGCGTGCCGCTGCTGCTTCGATGTTGCCTCTGCTTGTTGTTGCCGTGCTGCTGTTGCTTGTTTTTAGGTATTCCGTTGTCGTCGACGTCGATTTACCTGGAATAAAATAAAGCAGGTACGTATGTGAAAAAGAGTCTTGTTTCACACTTCGCATTGTGTTTTTCATACAGCACACACACACACACACTCACACGCGCGGCACTTATATAAAATGCACCCAAATGCACAACACACACACAACCATATGTATGTATTTGGTACTTGAGAGCTGCACGTATATAAGTATGCATGTGTGTGTGTGCATGCGTTTAAACATGTATTCCAATAATTTCTTGGTGAAATCTTCTTTGTGCTCGAAGAAAAAAAAACATTTTGGAACAGATGTTCAACGTACTCAGATTTCAGGTCCCTGCATTCCCTATGCCAAAAAAGTAAATAAAAGGTCTGTCTCTTTCTCTGCCAACGTCCGCATCATTGTCGGTCGGTGTCTTTTGTCGTTGTTTCTTTCAAAATGAGAGCACACACACACATTCACACGCAGCGTCAGACAAAACCACACACACACACACAAATGCACAAGTGCAGTTGCATTTTTGGAAATTTGGGCATTTTTTTCTTGCATTGTTGGTTTTTGCGAATTTCACTTTACAGCAGCTTTGTTGTATGTGTGTGTGTGCGTGATCGTATAGCTGTCTCGTTTGCACATATTTAGTTTCATTGTGTTTTTGCATTGATGAAACAAGTGGTTGGGTCAAAGTTCAACTCTGCGCTCAACTGCCGAGGGAAAGATTAACCACATGAAAGTATGTTCAAATATCTGAAATCTTTGTTGTTTTCAAGCAGGTAACTTGGTCGCTGTTCCGGCAGGTGTTGGAACCAAAAATCCTGCACATTAAGGCTACCAGCTGCCATGAAACATGTTTCTTACGTTGATCAGTGTTCCGAGCGTCCGTCTATAAAGCGTGTGAATGCAACACCAGGGACGAAAACCGGTTGCCAGCCCAAACTGGCACTCCAAAAAACGCAAATAAAAAAAAGAAATAACCAAAAATGAAGTCTCGCATATCAGCAAATCATAAGCTACAGCGAAAATTCTAAAAATGGAAGTTCACTTTATTCAAAAGGAAAACTGGTTCACTACATTGATATATTATAATTAATATTCAGTATTATTGTTGTTGTCGTTGATTTGCATCTGCAATGCAGCTGTTTTCAATGACTTGCACGCAGCCCTGCCAACAGATAACGATTTCATTTCGTGTGCCTAATGTGAATAACTGTAAATCAACTGGAACTCGAACTGGTGATTCCATGTTTCAATGACTTGCAGCCCTGGTTAAATATTCAGCAACAACAAATCTGTTTTTAAATAAAAACTGTATATGTTTTGTGTAACTTTGTTGCGTGTTTATGTTGTTCGAAGCCAAAAATAATTTTTGCTTTTTGAACGCTGCTTGGCGATAACGCCACGGCCTTTTATATACACTGCAAATACATTCGTCGTATGTAGATATGTGTGACATACACACACGTAGGCCAGTGTTTCCATAGTACGTGTATATTTCGAGCTTTATCATCTGACAACGCTTCGATAGACACGAGCCCAACAAAAGCACGCACATGCTCCACAACAATCTACATAATTTTTGTTTTTATACGACCCCCCAACGAGGCGCAGGCTCTCGCTCTCACCAATTAGCTAATAAATTTGATTACTTTACTTTTGTATTTGGTAAAAATTTAAGAGTCGTTCAAAAGATGTGGTGGCTAAAATGGCAGGCAGCAGAGAGGGAAAATGCTGCTGCTGCTGGGGCTTCATTCCCAAGCATTTCCCCAACCGTCGTCAGTGTAATCATAAAATGAAAACTAAAGTCTGCACACGACGGGGATGAAAACCAGTTTGCTTTCTGTAAACTAGAGTAAGGGAAGAAAGCTGCCGCTGCTGCTACTGCTGTTGATGCTGGTCGGCCACTCGTCTGTGTGTGTATGTGTGTTTGAGAGCTTATATTTGACAGAGCGCGAATGTATATAGTAAGGATGTATGTGTGTCTTATTGGGGTTGTTGTGCGTTTCTGCGATGCCAGCAGCAGCAGCAGCGACATTAAAGTCGGTCGCACGTCGGTCACTTTTGATCGAACCCGAGTGCAGCAGCAGCAATAGCAATAGCAATAGCAGCTGCTGCAGACCCTAGAAAGCAAGACAATTTAAGCAGAACTAATTCATGCAGCAATTGTTGAAAGAGATAGAAAAGCTTTAAAGCCGGGTTGCAGCGCCATCAAAAGCTCAAAACCACAACTGCAAATTAATTAAACGTTAAGCCAATTGCTACACAAATTTCAACTGCATTACAGGGTTGCTATATTATTAGATAATTTCGCTCAGAACAGTATAAAAACAGAATAACAAAAATGTATTTTCCTATCTACAAGAATGTATTACAAAACTGCAATTTATAACCAAGATAATTACTGCATAATTTTGACGACTTTCTGTTAATTGCAAAATAATAATCCAATATCATTTGCCTCTAACTTCATGACCTGACAATCTGTTTAGAAAAATGTAAAACTAGCGACAATGTTTTAATAACTTAGTTAGCTGCAACTACTTCAACGCAACTGAAAGACTTTTGTTGTATGTATGCGACAACCGATGTACATAGTGGCGACAAAAGATTTGCTAGCAGCCGGGCAGAAGGTCGAAAGTTCAAGCATTAACAAAACAAAAACAAAAGCAGAAAAAAGCAAGCAACATTGTAACTACGTGAATAGTTCACGCTGTGTTGTGTGGCACGATAAAAATCGAAATGCAGTGCGCAATTCCGAAGCTTGTCATGCCGTACTATGACTATAGGACACCACAAAATAACTGATTTGATATTTTTCCAATTTGTCGAGCATGTGCATCGCAATTAGCTACACAGCTGAACCTGATGCCATTCGCTTCCCCGATAAGATACTGACTAAATACCAGTTGTTAGATGGCATTTCCAGAAATAGTCTGTTTCATTATTGATATTTTTGTACTTTGAACCAGTTTCTTTGTAATTCATCCAATTTTAGCGAAAATCAGGCAAAATATAAAGGTTATATTGAAGTAGTTGTTATTTATCGAAAAAGCAAATGAAATTTAAAAACTTTTTGTATCCGTAGAAAATAAATTATATATTTGAAAGGGTAAAATTTTACATTTACAGTAAAATAGGTCTATTTTTGGTTACTTATTTAGCCCACAGCGCTCGCACTGTTTAGCATCTTTTGCGAGCTGATGTTGTCACATTGTCCCACTGTGCAAGCAGCATTTCATTGATTCATGCCAATTGCCAACATATTGCAATCTTCGAGCCATTTTCAAATCTGTTTTAACACCGCTGACTAAGTGAAACCAAGTCACACACTTGAGTCACGTTATCTCTCTACCATATGATTCGAGGAAACAGTTTGTGTTGTTTGCTGGGTTATTTACTGGCAGTTTTTCTTCGATATGGTATTTATTTATTTTTTCTCCACGTGATTCACAAGAATTAAAGTTTCACTGTTCACACATAATTCACAATAATTATGAATATTGAATCACATTCAAGTCAAGTCAATCACATTTCAATCTAGCACAACAGCTTTCCAACAGCAGCTTCGAAGACACTTTTTTTTTATTGCTTAGACTTTGAACAATTTGAACTGTTCACTGGGGAAGATTTGAATTTTGTTGTTGTTGTCGTCGTTGTTGTTGCCGAGCAAACCTCACATTTCCATATGTGCATGTATGTCTGTGTACGTCAAAAAAATACATGGAGATTACGCGTTGCGTTGCGGGTGGGGATTGAACCGTTAAACGTTACGTTGTTTTGTATGGCGTCGCGATTTACGTTATGCTGCAGTACATATGCATTGCATTTTAATGGCAGCTCTCCTAGATGCGCACACATGCATACACGTATTAATACATATGTACGTATATGTGCATGTAAATATCCAAAAATATAAACGAACCCAACAACAACGCAGGGCAGGGAGAGGAGCTGCGGCTGCTGCTGTACGTAATAAAATCCCTTGCGCTGCAATGCAGCCAGAAACCGCAGCAGCAGAAGCGCCAGTGGACAGCGCAGTTACTGCGCAGCAAGCGCACATGCTTCGCTTCTTATTTATAAATTGAGCCAGAGCCCTTATGTGTTCAACTCGCTGTTATGTACCAGCCGCTGACGAGACATATGTACACTCACACACACATATTGTCTCTACGTAGTACGTGCGAACGTGCGTGCATGAGGTTCGCTTGTATATGTATATATATGCTTGTGTCTGTGTAGTATATGAATGTGTGCGTGTGCGCTCTTGTGTGATGCCATCGTCGATATTGAAAGTACGTACGTATGTCTTTATGTATGAACGAATATTTGTACATAAATACAAAGTATCGACGTTGTGCCTTTGTACGAATGAATCGCTGAAAATTGCTTGGATTTGCGAACAACAACGGGACGACGATCTGATACGAAGTTAATTCTTTATACGTACGTATGTATATATCACATGCTATACGTAAGTATGTATGTACATTCATCCATATGTACGTATGTCTGTATGTTTGCATGTACATATCATTTTCATTTTTCACGGAACAAATATGGCTGCACACAAAAAACGTTGCGTTGAAAACGCTTACGGTGCTGCTGCTTTAAAAAGCACTTTTCACATTCACACCAATCATGTTATATGCACATATACATATATTTCTGTTTTTTTTTTCGTTAATCAAATATTGGAAGAACGACCATTTAAAAGCTGACTGGCTGATTGGGGGGAGCGAGCGTAGATTCCGTTTGCGTAGCCGTTTTTTTTTTTTGTTGGTTTGAGTGCGTGATTACGCCATTTTCTTTACTCTTTGCACGCCCAATTTCACAATTACCTTTGTTAAATTTCTTATTTTTGTTACTGTTGCACACGCGTACACTGTGTGAGTGTTTTATTCGAATTTTTTTGTATCAGCAATTGTGATATTTTATATTCTTTTAACGATTTTCTAAATGCATTTGTTAAAAAACTTGTAAGTTTTCACCACACTACCACCACACGCACGACTTGTCGAGAGACTCACTGAGGCTCAGCGTGACCACAAGCTGCATTCCAAAATATACCATTTTATATTCAGAAATGCACTAAAATATTCCAATTGCACAATAATAGCCCGACTGTGGTTTCACCTTACGATGTTGCTTGTATCGATACTTTTTTTTTTTAGTTTTTAATTAAGAACCGAAAAATATAGAATATTTGTGTTCAATAAATTTTCTATAAAAATTTAAATAAATTGATATTTAAATATAATTCGTGTATTAAATAATTTTAAACTCAATGCATCGAAAGCATTTTGTTATTGTGTCTTTCTCTATTTATTCATCATGTGTACAGCATTTTTAATATGCAGAAATATTAATGGTGTCATAGCAAACTGTAATGCTTTGTAAAAATGATCATTTTAAACAATACGATACAGCACAGAGGGACCGTATACGGTATATCCACTTTTCAAGATAAACATACTAAAAAATACTATTGTTAGTGCTTTTATGACGTCATCAGTGAAATGCAAGCTTAGATTATTGTCGATTATATTTCTCAAAATGCAATGAATTGTTTTTATCAACATTTATTTGGGACAGCTGTTAGTGACTCTTGCCCTTCATAACCAGACATTCATTTTGCCTTTCATAAATTATTTACTTGTTAAGTTTCAATTGTTTTCCCATACATCGTACAATAAATACATAATTGGGATAAGAAAATCACTGCACTCCATGTAGCCTATAAGGTTTTAATCAGTTGGATTTTGGATCACAATAAGAATAAAGTCCTTGTCGGGAGCGACCATAATTTCGTGCTTCTTTGAACGGACTCGCAGGAATGTCATATCGTTAGATGGGTCCAGATCGCGCACTACACTACGCGCCTTATCCGCCAGCTGACTCATCAATCCAGCATATTGAACAGTCGTCGTATTGTCAAGTGTTGACTTCACCGGAATACCTAATAAGCCAACACTCCGTTAAATAGCCAATCAAGAATTGCATTGCATTGCATTGGTTCCATCACCCACCTTCATTATTGACGACAATTGTGCCAACAACACCTTTGTGGCTTTGAATTCGTTTCAGTGTTTCTTCCACTTCTTGGGACTGTTGTTAAAAGTTATGTTTATAAAATTTAAAGTAAACTTCCACTGACTTACCATTATGACTACCAATATAGCTCAACTATTTGCAAAAAATATAAACTTTTGTTTGTTCGATAAAGCTATGTGGCCAAATATCTGAAAATTGAAAATACCGCGTGTCGCGGAACTGAATTAATCGAATATGTAGGGGTTTCCATTTTGTGACTAAATGATTTGTTTTTAAAAATAAACAATTTAGAATAAAAGTATATTTTTTTATATTTTCTTTTAATGTTTAATTAATATTATAATAATAATTTGATCTAAGAGTCACATTAAAAGAAGTATGCTTTTTACCGATTGTGTGTTTGACCCACAAACCCATCTAACAACCGTTACCCCAGAAACTTACCATGGCAACAAAAAAAAATTAAATAATTTAAAAAGGTAACCGACTTTTTATTGTGAACATGTTTAAGAGCCCCCCAGAAAAGGTAATGCTTTTGTTTTAATTATTTCCTTTCATTAAAAATGCAAAAATTACGATTAGCAATTCTTTTTAGCCTCGTCGATCACGTCGATATGTTGAAGAGGCATTCAGACAAATTCAAGAGAAGAAAAATATACGGGACATAGTTATTATAAATGAACGTGGGCACCCAGTAAAAAGTACCATGGAACACGATGCTTCGGTAAAGTTTGTTGGGTACTTTCAAGAAATTCGAGGTAGATTGGAGAGAGGTATGGAGCAAATTGATCCCACAGATGAACTGCTGATGATAAGAGTCCGTACGAAATTCCACGAAGTATTATTAACGCCAGATTCTAAAATAACTTATATAGTCGTCCAAAATGCTGAAAAATAAAAACTTGATCTTATAAAAATATTGTACTACAGTGCTGGCTTTGTATTTTAACAGGAGCAGCTTTCTCGGTCAAAAGTATGCTTTACAACTTTTCGTTAATTCTAAAACAAATCTACACAATTATCACTAAAATAACGCTAATAAATCAACTCTAATGGCTTATATTAACAGTATTACTGAAACATATTTTTCGTTAATTTTGAATGTTTAATAAACGCAACATTGGTAAAATTTTAAGCGCCATAATCTCGTGCCATTTGCAATCTCTAGCACCCTGCTAATAACAGTTCCATTGGAGCTTAACAGAAGCCCATTAAAAGCCAATGTTGTTTTGTATGTTGAGAAACAGTCCCGTGTGTCAAACGTGTGATTTCGGTCCGTGTGCGCGATTTACGTCGTAATTAAAGCAAAACGCTAGCGCGTAATTAATTAATCAAATTTCAATTTAAATTCATTTTATACGTGTGTGTGCAATTGTTACTTGTATTTTGCAAACGGTGATGCCGAATTCGATGCTAACGACGTCGCGGCCATATTTGGTGACGTCGCGCTTGTGTCCAACAAGGCGTTGACAAAACAAACTTGAAAACGGATCGCAAAGCCACCATAAAAACAACAACAACAAATAAAAGTCGTGGCTAAAACGTAGATAAAAAAAGTGCAAAAAAGAAGAAAACGCAACAAGAGAATTTGTTTAAATAAATATATCTCACTATTTTTGGCCTTTACGTGTTTGTGTCGGTGTGCGAGAGATTCTGTGTTTTGCCTAAGTGTGCGTGCTTGTGTGTTTTGTGTCTTTGCAAATAAGCGTGCGTGAGTGCGAGTGTGTGCGTGTCGCAAATAGAATTTGACATACAAGTGTGACACCCACACAAAACGTGCGGTAAATGCAGCTCCGCAAAAATGTGCAGCATAACGCTAAACGAAATGGTGAATGTGACACAGCAGGATTTACACGATCTATTAGAAATTTTCGAAAAAAAAGCATTCGAGGCGGTGTCCTTTGAGGAAGGGACAGCGGTGAGTGTTTCCTTGATTGGCATACATATATTTAACATTATTTCGTAGGCCCACGTGCACGTGCTGTAACATTTACTTGCATTTTAGCAGTAACAGTTCTGCATGGCACTTAACAGTGAATGTAGCTTTAGGTTAGGAAGGAATTGTGCCGTAGACTACAACAACAACTTCCTCTGACTTCCATGCTTCATCGAAGAAGTTGGTTGGCCGCACCCAAAAAGCGATTGCCAAAATGGCTGCCAAAATTGGAGTAAATGGTGTTTTTTTTTATAACGGGCCTGCATGGCAACCAACATCATCCTGTTGTTCGACCTCTCCTTCCTCCCTCTTTGACTAGAAATCGATGAGCGGCGCGTCTCAAGACTTTCACTCGTTTCTTTCGTCTTGTCTTCCGCACTACAGCTAATGTGCATACTAATGTCCGCATGTAACTGTACGTAATGGGTATGTGTATGTGTGTAACTGTTTTTAGATAAGCTTGAGCACCATCTTTGCTCTTGACACGCCGTCTGTCTTTTCGTGCGTTTTTCTTTGCCCTCATTTCAAGTTACAGCATTGAAACGGCGTTGACACGCACTTGAGCAATTTGTTTGCCCGCCCTCGTCGTAGGCTGCCACGCTTATCCATATAATAATGTTATATCAATATTTTTAATAAATAATTAAATCGAATAACATTTTTATGTGGTTCTGGCATCCTTAACAAGGTCTGTTAACTTGTCATGTAAACAGGTCGCCACTGTTAACCGGCAACAAAAACAACTAGCTTGTGGTTTGCGTGTGTGTGTGTGTGCAATCGAGAGACATGCAAAAGAGAGATGGCGAGAAAGAGAGGCGAGAGCTAATGCATGTAAATTAAAACCGCAAACACTTGGCAACAATAAAAATGCCTTCGACAGGGCAAACGACGTGTGTGCCTAACCCCACTCTTCTCTTTCCCTCTTCCCCAGACGATTATTACAAAACTTGGCACGTAAACTCATACGTTTCGTGCATTTGTTCAGCTGCAGTGCAAAACTGATAAACGAATGGTTTACAATCAATTCGAAAAAAGAAACAAATAAACGTCAAATGCATTTTGTTCTGGTAAATGTTTGGTTGGTTTCCTTACAGTGTTGCAATGTTATTATTGCAAAACCTGAGAGTGTGTTGTTTATTTTGTTGTCTCTGGCTTGCTTCGTTTATCAAACACATTTGTCGCTTATCAGCAGCAACAGCGCGACGTAAGTATTTCCTTATCATCGCAGTCGCGAACGTAAGCAAACGCTAAGAAAGCGCAACAGAGCTTGTCGGCTATTGAAGGGGAAGCAGAGAAAAACTGTACTACAGGTCAGCTAAGTGGCAACCCTTTTTTCGGCAAACGCGGACTTGGGCAATAAGCTGAGTATGGATAACAATTGCCAATCGGACCTGCCAATTGCATAGAATTGAATTTTGGTACTCGATGTTTCGTTGAGTTCGACAACACTGAAAATGTAGAAAGCTTAGAAACTTGATGAATTTGCAAAATTACCGCAATGCATTTTCTTATCATAAATGATATTTGCGACCGCATTCCGATTTCAGTACATGTACATATAGAAGCTGATTATTGTTGCACAGCTCACTTTGTTTCTTTGTTCTCGTACTTTATTTCACTTTTTTTTTATTGGAGTGTAAATTATTTTTAGCATTTATCATTGATGCCGGCACGTGACCAGGCCATTTGCGACTCGGATTATTTCAAGTTTGCATAATAAATAATAGGCGCCGCCTTGAATTAAAACTGATCATCAGGCCAAAGTTCCCGTTGCCAGGGGAATTACGTAAGCGAATGCGCTCCAAGCTAAATGCCTAGCAGCTCGATCTACGTACATCAACGTGGAAATACATTCAACACATCGACTGCTTAATTGTGTTATCATTTACGCTGAGTAGATATTAACTCAGTTGCCATAAAGTGAAGAATGTTATGGTAATTACAGAAATTAAAATACGATTTAGTAAGTTGACTTAAGAAAAAAATACCTGTAAATTATTACTACTAATTAACCTCAAAAGAAATAACAAGTACCGCTTTAAAATCCCTTTCAAAAGTGAAAACAATTGATCGTTGTCGTACATCAAGAAATTCGAACATTTATATTTAAGCACATCTAAAAAAAAAAACAAAAAAAATTGGTATTTGTATGTAAATATATGTAGATCTGTGTAGTTGCAGTAGACACCATTATCGCTTCTTAGGCGTAGTCCATCGTTGATCTAAACGCTGTGCTGCAGAGCACGCATCAGTTCCATCTCATAGTCACCTTCCCCATCGCCATCTAAATTGAAATCTTGTCGCAAGTTCTCGATGCAGCCGTGCTCGCTGTCCAGCTTGTTCTGGGCCCAGAGTATCAGCTTGATGAGGAACACCAGGCGAGGCTCCATGCCCTCGGCCTCCTCGTGCCTCAAAACGGTAGAGTCGAGATCGCTGCTGTCTGCCAGCGACCAGATCTCTGCAATTGGCTTGCCCTCTAGCTTCTTTGGTGGCGCAGGATTCACGGCTGCAGGAGTCGAGCTTGCGGCTTGCGCCTCCTTGCGTTGACGGAGTAGTTCGAAGAGTTGCAGCTGCTGCATGTGAAAGTACATGTAGTTGTCGCTGTCAAACTTTTTGTATAGTTTCTTGGCCATCTCCATGGCATACTGCAGTTGGCCCGCTCGCACTGCGTTCCGATACTCCTGGCTGTCCAACTTGGCGCCCGATTCCAGTTTGGCCTGCGCCTGAAACGAGCGTGCCGCATCCTTGTAGCCTTCTATTATAAACAATTGTACTGTGAATTAATGTTCTGAAGGACAGTAGAATACTACCAACCCCGCAGTAAGTAACTCATAATTAGCCGATTAATGTCCGCCTGCTTGCATTGATAGCTCTTCATGCGATTTGTCCAACTTGGTCGCGGATTTCTGCTCGCCATAACAGTTGCTGCAGCTGCAACAGGTGAAGAAAGAACTCTTTTCGCACTGCAAATAGAGCAACTATCGTAAAGATAATGTGCTAATAATTGACTTGGGGTGTGTTTATGGGCGGGCATTATTATTATTATTAGACGTTAGATAGTCGATGTCAATAACAGAACTCTTAACATAACAGAAATACAAAAGTGCATTGCGCGGGCAGTGATGTTAGAGTGCAATAGCATGTGTAACAGTGCGCCATCTCGCTGCAAGTCGTTAACATGACGGTCAAATGTTAATTAACAGTGTGCCAGCTTATGTTACCCAAAGCTTGTTTATTTGTAAAGTAAACAAATAAGAAATGCGACAGTAAATAAATGCAACAGCTTATTTCGCAGAAAATTGAGTATAAATTACTGTTAAACATGTTTTGATTTGCTTCAATTCGACACGCCACAAATTGTGTATGAAGCATTTTTAATCAGTTGCCAAGGCGACAACTGATTAAATGTTGAACTTTAATGCACTACAAAATGGAAAAAATTTAAAAAAAATGGCAAGAAATATTCAGTGGCGATTCTTACGTTGTTTGACTAACAATTTGTTTGTTTTGATCGTTTGCCGAGCATGTAACAAGCCTTGCCAAATGACATTGACATAGTCGACTGCAACTGTTTGGGAGCGTGTCTCTGTATGCGTGCGTGTGTGTGTGTGTGAGTTCTGTTATCGTATGGGCGCCAAAATAGAACCGTTGCTTGCAGATAAAAATAAACCAGCTACGCAGTATATATGGCACTATATAAACAAATCGTTTTTCACTTTCTCTCAACTTTTGCACACTGCACAAAACCCACCTGTTGTTGTTGTTGCTGCTGCTGTTGTTGTTCTTGTTGTTGTTGTCGTGTGCACCGCCTTATTTGCTGCTGAGCCAAATGTTGATGTTGGCCAGCAGGTTGGTGAATATGTCAAAAGTGTCGAGCAGCAGATGCAGCAGGTAATACACTTCCACAAACAGCAGGCCCACAAATGCCAACAGCAGAGTGTCCTCCAGCTGCAGCTCCATGCAGCGCAGTAATTTTGCAATTGCAAATAATCGAATGATGTTAATAATTTTGCAATCCGAGTGCGTTAGTTGTCACAACACGGAATGCGGATGCGATTACGGCTGCAGCTGCAGCTGCCTTTCCGTTGTGTGCCAGCCAGCCACAACGATACGTTTTGTGTATCTCTCCTGGCAGGTTGCAAATCCAAAATCGCTTCCAGTCTGCAGCCTGCACACTGAGCACTGTGCCGCCCACGCTGTGGCAGCGGCAGCGCAGTTGCACTGCTGCTGCCTAGTTGGGGGTTGCATGCAGACGCCAGCAAAGCCCGGGCACAGTGTTGCCTCACTAAACCGTCGACTTCTCTGCCACGTCTCGAGTGCGCAGGACGCCCACTCTGCACTCTGCACTCAGCCAGTCAGTCAGTCAGTCTGTCTGTCTGTGCACTGCACTCGATTGCTGTGCGCCTGTGCCGTGTGGCAGCGTGTGTGTGGGTGCCGCGTGTCTGTCTCGGCATCGGCGTCTCTGTCCCACTGTGCCGTCGACTGCAGCTGACGCTGGCGTGTCGTTGTGTGGGCGCTTTGGAATACGGTAAACAGGCGCGCATAAATCGAACATGGCGCCCGCCTCTGACGTCGTTTCCAGCGCAGCCACTGCAACGGTAAATGACTGCGGCACAGTGGTACGCATTGCGCTTCACAGCTGTGTGACATCACTGGAAAGTCGCAGAGCTCGTATGCAGTCGAAGTAATATTTAATGTCTGTTTGATTGTTCACGCTTGAAAGAGCGTATAAATAATTATGCAATGAGCACGATTAGATTTGATGGTCCAATTACTGTTGAATTATAATTTTATTTCAAGTCCACTGTTCGGTTTTTAATTTCTCCATTATGAAGCACATTTGCACACAAATTTAATAACAATACAAAATTACATTAGCTTTGCATAATTGTTTATGCGTAGTTTACAATTTATAAAAACCTTGTTGGTTTTCATTGGAACAAATATGTGTATAAATTGTTATTGTTATAGTATTGTAATTTAATAACAACTGTTTTAAGGGCATTATTTTTATACACAATAGAAAGTTAGGTTAACTTTGTATAATTGTTTATGCGTATTTAACATTTTTTAAAAACCTTGTTGGTTTTCATTCTATCGAATATAACTGTATAAATTTGTATTGTTATAATGTTGCAATTTAATAACAACTGTTTTTTAAAGCATTACTCTTATATACTAAATTACAATTTAAATGAGTATGATTTTGAATTTTAAATTGAAAAATAGTTTAAATGCATCACTTTTATACTTTCAATTACATTTTAAATGCGCATGATACGCTCTTTTGAATTCAAAATTGAAAATAATTTAGTTCAAAAGCATCACTTTTATACACTAAATTACAATTTAAATTGCATAAAAAAGCATCACTTTTATATGAAATTCAAAACAATTTAGTTCAATAGTATCACTTTTATACACTAAATTACAATTAAAATGCGTATGATTTTTAATTTGAAATTGATAACAATTTAGTTCAAGAGCATCACTTTTATACACTAAATAACAATTTAGTTCAAGAGCATCACTTTTATAATTTGAATTACAATTTAAATGCTGATGTTTCAACCGAAAATGTGTTCATTGTTTGCGTGGCTTGGTGTCAGTGTGCGGCAGGGATGTGTGCTTTTACGACTTTTATGCTTGCCTGTTGCATGCTGAACTCTAGCAGGGAGAGTGCTGCACATAATATCCCTTGGCCTTGGATTGGTCGGCTTCTTGTGTTGTTCTTTTCTTTTTTGGCGGTTGCTATTGTTGTTGCATCGCTTTGTGGTGGCTAGCAACTGTTGCCGGACGCGCGTGGGTCGCGCCACAGACACTTGGGACAGGTGCACAGCAATAAAGGGATAGCTGCTGCCACATGGAAATACTCTACGGCGGAGTGGCAAATGCTACAACCCGGGCGCATGTCCGGGAGAGAAAAGCGACGGCGACAGCGACGACGTCAACTTGCAGCTTGGGGCTGCTGCATCGCATGCGTTCGATTTGATTAGTTGGCAGCGCAGCAGCCAGAAAGCAGCCAGAAAGCAGCCACCTCAAATGCAGTTCCAATGGCTCAGTGCTATTTTCCAGGCACGGGCTCGTCGATTCGGAATATTGCATTATAATTCTTGATCCAGGAAAACCGCGAGCCGTGGCAAGCAGAAGTCCCAGGCCACAAACAAACTCACTGCGATATTCCTAGTGGTGGCCTGCTGTGGCTTCCTGCATGCCTGTTGACGGGCAGATAAAATCGATAATAATTGAAATGGCGTCCTCGCTAGTGATGGCAGTAATGAGAGTTTGTCGTAGTTCCAGCAGGAAATGTGTGTGTGTCTACCTTGAAAACCAGATGTAAACGATTGCATTGCACTTGACTCACAATCGTAAGTTGCTGACGGAGGAGGTCATCTTGAACGCCAATGACAATGACCTCTGACAGACTTTTGGATGAACTGATTGACAGGCGAGCATGAAACAGCAGGCAGCTGCGATCGAAATCGAACGGACAAGCTTCCAAAATGGAAGAAGAAACAGTGTGAGTGCACGCGTGTGTGTGTCACTGTATGGGTGGGCAGACAGCAACTCTTCCTGCTAGCAACAGCAGCAGCCTACGCAACACACACACACACGCACACATACAGACGCACACAGTCCATTGTCATGCTGCTTGCCATTTAATTATACGGCACTTGGTAATCTCTCATTTTCAAGTGTGGCCACAGCTTCCGGCATAACGGGTCGGTTTGTTTGCATTGCCGTCGTCGCTGTTGCTGCCTTGTCAATTTGCATTCGAAAAGCTCGTTCAGTATTTATGTACACAATGGTTGTAATTACGCTAACGATAACATAAATATCGTGTTTAGCCCGATCGATTTACTGCCAACTAAGCTCGAACTTCGATACCTTTCGCGTTTATCGAAAACATGTTTACGTTATCGCACTTGGGGTCTTTGAACGACACAACAGCAGCTAAAACTCGCAAGAACTCAAACGAATTTCTTGTAAACACAACAACAGCAAAAACAGCTGCAAAAACAACAATAACAACGGAACTGCAGAGAGTGCATGTTCGAGGTGTGGTGGTCAGTGGCCTGCTCTGAGGTAGCTTATGTCTGACTGTGTGTGTGTATGTGTGAGTGATATGAACTTGTTTCCAGTGTCGCCGCTCGCTCTGAATAATTCATTCAAGAAAAGCTATTTTCCGTGTTCCAGCGATGATGAATATGCATGAACACACAAATATGCATATAAAGTAAGCATGCACATGCATGTACGTGCATACGTGCATATGTATGTAAATGCCTACATGTGTGTGTGTGTGAGCTTCGTGATAAGCCTTGCCAAAATGCCAGCGAAGCCAAACGAGACTGTTATTTACATGATGGTTTCATGCTGCCTTTTTCGATTTTCACTCTACGCTTCTTTGCACTTTTCTTTGGCTGCTCTTGTCTGCCGCTGTTGCTCGTGCTGCTGCCCTGGTCTTCGTCTGTCATGGCGTCGCTGTTGCTGTCGCTGTCGCTGTCATTGGCACTGTTGTCGCTGTGTTCGTGTCTGTGCATTTTGGGTATAGTGGTATTGGTTGGTTTCTTGATTGGTCGCTTGGTTGGGTTGCAGAAACCGCGAGACTGACAGAGAAACTGTGTCGCGGTTGCAGCGATGTTTTCTGCTTGCCCAGCACTGGCAAAGTCTTCAAAATCCGGGTTTGTAAGAAAACTGCATTGCTTGAGCCACGCGCCCAGCAGCTAGAAGGAGTTCAACGCAGCGAGCGAGAAAGAGATGGCAACGCTTGTAAGCTAAGCGGCAGCCTTCGTCTTACATTTGTTTTTTTGGGTCATGGCAGCAGCTGATGCTGAGCTGATCGTTGCTCGCTGCTGTGTGCTGCGCTGTGGTTACGATTGCGGCAAAAACTATTGCAATGTAATCGCTACAGCTAGCGGCGGCAACAATGTGCAAGTAACAAGTTTTTGCAAAAACTATTTCGCATTTGCGCGCGCGTCTGTTTGTTGTTTTTAAGTTTTACAGCGCCTTATTAACAGGCGCACAGCGAAAAAAGCACAGCGAACTGCATGCTGTATGTGTATCGCTGCGCTTACAAAGAAAATAAACACAAATGTGCAGTACACAACAACGACAACGACAACGACAACAACAAGAGCGACAGTGCAAAAAGTGCAACAACAATAACAAAGTCGCGACGACGCCAACAAGCAAAAGCACAGTTCAATACACACGACGCCATATTCGCGTTGTCTGTGTGCTGTGTGCTTGCGCCTGCTTGTAACAACAACAATATCAGCGACAACTATAGTCATCCCCTTTCCTCTTTTCCCCCCACCAGTTCACTTATTCGCTCTCACACTGCCAGCGTCGCCAACGAACAAGTTGCCGATAAAACACCAAGACTTTTGCCTTCCCCACTAAACACACACACACACACACACACATACACACTTGCATGCACGTGCAATGTAAAAGTATGCTAGTGTGCATTTGCACACTCTCAGATTTGTCTCTTTCTCGCAAGTAGCACTTTCAGATGCTTCCGAGAGCAGCGATTGCAGCGCATCGCTTGTACTTACATACTCTGGTCAAGAAGAAATGTATGTGTGTACATGTAGTGCGCATACTTGGACCTGCTGACGTTCAATTAGATAATGTAAACAACAACACACTAGTTCCCCTCTTTAGCCAGCGTAGCATGCTATGCAGATAATTTAGATTTGCATGGATTATCTTTTGAATTACTTGTAGGGTGTATGGGTGTATTGGATGGAGTTCAGCAACGTTTCTATTACTTTTTTTGGTGCTCGCACAAAACACCTTTCATATCTTGCTTGAAGTGCTCCCACTAGCTTTCTCACTACAGACTTTGCTCATGCCTTGAGTTCTCACCTACACCCGCAGACCCACGCAGAGACCGCGGCTTCTGGTAATTGCGTTTTAGTTGTTTTGCTCGTTTGCTTCGCTCTGCATACTTTTCGCTTACATGTGTGCGTGCGTGCATGTGTGCTTCGTCTTGCTACGTTTGTTTTGGTATGCCGTTCGTTCGCTAGTTTTACTAAGTTTTCGCCGCAATTGGCATTTTTCGTTGTGCGCAGTTTTTGCAGTGACTTTGTATATTTTTCGCATTTCTCTTTGTTATGCTTTGTTGTGTGCTTTTCGATGTTGTTGTGTGTATTACAAACCTGTTTGGACGGCATCCATTTCTGTCAAGGTTTGCTGACTGCATCTGTGTCTGTGTGTGTGCGTGTGTGTGTACGCGAGTATTATTTGTTTCTTATTATTGCTGTCTCGTCTGGGACAGATGGCAGGCAGCCCCCAAATGAACCTCCCTACCCCTCCCCTTTGAACTGGTTGCGTGCTATTTTTAGCAGCTGTACAACCTTTAGATTTTCCCCAGATTGAAATTAATAAATGCATCGATTTGTCGACAATGTAGCCGTAATTTGATTGCAAATCGTTAAACTATTTATGCATTTATCGCCTTTTATCTAAATGCGATCAAGATGGTGGCCAAGCAATCGCTGTTAAGTGTGCCCGAATTGCCAAAAGTGACATATTTATTGAGCGTTGCCAGAGGTTGGCAGTTTTAAGAGCGCGAAATTCATGAAAAGATCTTGAATTTGTATTAAAGTGAATGGAATGCGAGAAAACCAGTTGTTAATGAAAGGAACAAAACATTGCTATAAACAATTTATAGCTACATCAAACACTTGAGTGTAATTTGTTAATTTGTACTTATCATCATCGCACAGGAAATTATAATTTCACGGTTACTCGCACGTTTCGTTTATAAGGACGATAACCCCAAATGGGGGCCAATTGCGATTAATTGTGCCGCTGCACTGAGGCAATCATCTTAACGCCGATGATTACCGGGTATTCAATTGAATACGCGTGCCCCAATAAATGTTTATAATTTAACGGCAATATCATCATTAAATCTATTGTTTATACCCGCCGACCATACGGTCGAAGGGTATTATGGCCAAATCCGGTTGTCCGACCGTGCAAAGGCCTTGAACTCAGTTCGTAATTGTTATAGTATATTTTATATTTCATCTCAATCTTGATCATCATATTGATTTGGCAAATTTCCTTGTGCTTTGCAGGAGTATGGCATCTCAAAAAAATGCGAATATCTGTTCAAGCTCGACTACAGCCTCGTCGAGCTGGACAACACGAACGGACTACTGAGTCCGCGTTATCCTGCACGCATATTCATACCCGAATATGAGCACGGCCACATGGCCAAGACGCTGATACCCAGCAGCAACGGAATACTTACAGTTGGAGGCGGCTCATCGGGGACGACGGCAACGGCGACGCCACTGAACAGCAGCAACTGCAGCAATTGCAGCAATGGCAGCAACAACATCGACGACGACGAAGTCGCTGGCGCCGTTGGCATCCAAGCGTTTGTCACCTTCGCCAATCCGCTCCAGGCGCCGTCGGTGTCATCGGCGCCGCCAACATTGCAGGCGACAGCGCCGCAACCGCAACCTCAACCGCAACCACAACCGCCACCGCAACCACAACCGCAACAGCCATCACAGCAGAATACCATCTATGAGGATCAGTACGATGTACAGCGCGTGCGAGAGCTGGTGACGATGGCAAAGTATGCCAGATGCAGGCAGAGATTCGTAGTGCCCGTGATCATGTATCGCGGCAAGTACATCTGCCGCTCCGCCACGCTCTCCGTGATGCCGGAGACCTATGGCCGCAAAGTGGTCGACTACGCCTACGACTGCCTCAGCGGCAACTACGCTGCCCCCAACGGGGAGGACAACGAATCCGATAGCACGGACGAGTCGCTGATTAACGAGCAGATCAACGATCAGTCGCAGTCGCAGTTCAGCTACGACGAGGTCATCAAGAGCGACATTCAGCTGCTGCAGACACTGAACGTGTCCACCATTGTCGATCTCATGGTGGAGAATCGCAAAATCAAATACTTCATGGCGTAAGTATCGAGCGGGGGATTGAATCAGATAAGATTAGATGGAGTAGTGAAACAAATACACGGGGATTCTTAGATAATGTTGCCCAAATTAAATAAGGTTGCATTTATTGTAAAAAGAATACTTGATTTAGTTTCATAACAAAGCTATTGCAATCATTCGTGTGTAGAAGAAAGCATATAGGATATATATTATATATATATTATATTTTCTTAATCAGCGTAATGCAATTCCCAAATGGTTTGCATTACAGGGAAAGTGGAAACCAAACTTGGTGACAGTATTTTAAAATGTGCAACGCCCCTTAAATCGCATTAATCAAATAACAAACTTAATTGTATCGAATAAATCGAATAACAGACGTAATTTTGAAGTCAGCTTGAATATTTATGATACACAAATAATGAGTATAAAAGTAGAAGATACATAATGCTGTATTCGCTTAATATTGCAGAAGAATTGCGTGCTCTATAACATAGTTTATTACAAACAGAATCTTACTTTATACTGAAAGGAATCAAACTCTATTTAAAGTTTTTTAAATACATCTCTCTCGTTTCTGCTTTCAGCGTGTCCTCGTCGGAGAAGGCCGATCCCAACAACCATTACAAGCGCTTTAATCTGCTATCGCTGCCGTATCCGGGCTGTGAGTTCTTCAAGAAGTTCCGCGACAACAACTACATGGCCATGAATCTGCACTACAACTGGAAGCAATCATTCAACGATGCCGACATCAACATACCCCACTTGGGACCCGCCGCCGACACCGATATTATTTGGCCCGAATACCGTGACTGGGATTTGGTCTCCATAACGCAGAACTATTTGCGTGCCACACTCAAGTACATACAGGATGACAACGCCGGCGTGCTGATACACTGCATCAGCGGCTGGGATCGCACACCATTGTTCGTCTCCCTGGTGCGTCTCTCGATGTGGGCCGACGGCCTCATCCACCAGTCGCTGAACGCTTTGCAAATCGCCTACTTCACACTCGCCTACGATTGGTATTTGTTTGGCCACCAGCTGCCCGATCGCCTCAGGCGCGGCGAGGACATCCTGTTCTTCTGCTTCCACGTGCTCAAGTTCATCACGGACGAGGAGTTCTGCGTTGTGGAGCATCGCAAGCGCACCAAGACCTCCAGCAGCAGCGGCAGCAGCGTCATTGTCATCAAATCGGACTGCGACGACGAGCCACTCAAGGAGTAAGTGTCCGATATAAATTGAAATTGTTTTCAAATCGAAATCATTAAAGCACAAACTATGAGGTTCCATTCTCTCACATTTTCGGCACCCATTAATGAAAGTATGAATTGATAGAAACTATTTCGAAAGACAAAAGATTAGGATATCCATTCTAACATCTTTAACAATATGTTCATAAGAATGAGTTTATTGGGAAGCATTTAATTACAACGTTTCTTCCGCTTGCAGGGATTACGTTGTGGCCTTCGATCAAGATAGCAATGATAGCTACTCAAACTGTTCCAACTGTGATATGTCCATAACAGATAACTTCTATGCCACAACTGCACCATCAACCACAACGCCAACAGCCTCAGCCACAGCTGTCAACCCGCTCACCAGCCGCTCGCCCAATCCCAAGCGGTAAGCACTGAGACCCCTCTATATGTCAGGGACTTTAAATGATATGTGTATTATATATTAAATTCAAAAAGCAATCCCAGAAGTTTGAATTAAGAAAAAGAAGCATAAGCAAATAGAAAACGATTTGTATTCAAAAGTTTGGGGAGTATTTAAGCTTAAATTAAAAGGAATGATTATTAACTATTTTAGAGTTTGATTAATCACTACGCATTAAAGTACAGGGTCATTTGTGTGAGGTTTTTATAAATATATTGGCTTATTTTAAGACTCCAAAGAATAGCTTAGAATTGAAATGAGACTAAAGCTAGAATTCTATTACGATTCTTTTTGTGTGTTTACAAAGATCATTTATTTGGAAGAGTCCTTAGATTTAGTTAAGAATGATTTCGATTACATAAAAATTGAATATTTGTATAATGCTAATCCCTTTGAATCGCTTACTTTCTCTGCCGTAGATCGCGCACCAGCCCCATCTCGGTGCCCGGAGCGAGTGGACGCCAGCGCCAGGAGTCGACCTCGTCGAATGGCAGCTGGCAAGTGGTTACGGACACCGGGTCCATCGACTCCACGATAAATAGCAGCTATATGATGCGCTTCGTGTCGCAGCAGCAGCAGCAACAACATCAGCCGCTGGCAGAGAGACAAGACATTCCAATGGGCAATTGCGGCAATCAATATCACTGCAGCCTCGGCAACAACATGCCTGGCACCTTGCCCAATCCCAGCGGCGGCGGCAGCAGCAACAACAGCAACAGCGCCAGCGGCAGCAACAGCAGCGGCAACAACACGCACGGTTGTGTCAACGGTTCCTCCAATAATGCGGCCAACGGCAGCGCACCTCCCATGAAGCCAAGCCTCATCTTGTAAGTGAAACAGCAACGAGCAAACCAAATGATCTGAATGCACTCTAATGTTTGTCCTTTCTCCGTTGCAGACGCAAGCAACGGCTGCATGCTGTGCGCTCCATCTTTGTACAGGCGTATGGCAGAACGATTGGACTGAAATTCAAGGAAGGCTCCACAATCAACCTGGCCTACTTGGTTGGTAATCTGGCGGATCAGCTATTTTGAGCTGCCCCCGCAGCCCCCCATCCAGCACATCTGATTTAAAGTATGCCACAGGCAGCCCACATCAACAACGCAACATCCAAATGCTGACTGACTGACTGCCGCTGCCTTGTGTGTGGCTTTGTTGTTTGTTAGTTCTTTTCATTGTTAGTGCTGCGCTTTTTTTTACCATGGACTGTATTTTGTAGACATGTTGATTATTTACGTTTGTTGATACTGATAATAATAATGATAAAGATAATAAAGCAAAAGAAAAATCAAAGAAAACGAGAACAGGATGCCAAGAGTTTCATACTGAAGAATGGCAGCGAATTTCTGGCGACTGGACTTAGGCGCATCCTAGGCATACACATAGACAACATGCATATAGTACAATGTCCCACAGCTTCCTCTAAATTCCCAATCCCAGCTAGTTGCTGCATAGAGTTTCTGTTCTTCTCGCTTATCAGTTTAAACAACATAGTTCTAAGTTGTAATTTATAGTAATGTCTTTTTTAAATAAACATATTGTGCATTTGATATAAAACTAAATTCGATTTCATTACATCATATTCTTAATCGCTTTCGTAGCTCAACTCCTTGATGACAGTCAAGGGTTGCTGAGCCATCATCGGATTGCAACGTTTCATTCGCACGCGAACCTTTTTCGTGTAATATTTGGCGTATCTCAGGGGCACATAACGCACTCTCAATTTAGTGTCGGAACTAGTTCCGGCCTCGGAAACAAGTGGTTCCTCTGCTTCAAATAAATCACTCTCCGTTTTGATATCCAGCGATGTAGTTGCCACAGCTGGTTGCTTACTCGGAGATCTGTGCAACCCGTGCACGTTGCTAATAATCAGTCTACTACGATCGCACCGGACAATGTTGATTGAACTTGAGGGTTTGGTTTCAGTGACAGCCCTTTTTTGATTGACGACTTTACTTCTGCTGTTACCGGAAGTTGTGGCAGTTATGTTGCTGTCTAAGGCAGCCCTCTTGACGGAGCACGGTGCCAACTCCTTGATGCCAATGGTCTTGAGGAATTCCTCATACTGACTCTGCACAAAGTACTGTGCCTTTTTGCTCAACGGTTCCAGGTGAACATTGCGCTCTTGCGTGAGTATGGCGTCCATTACCTCCACTTCCAGACTGCGACGCTCTGCGTCCGACAAACGTTCCAGCATTGGCAGCTGACTGAGCAGAAACTGTTGGGTGTTACTCATTGGCTTGACAATCACTCGCGGCTTCAATGCCAGCAAACGGTTGATTTTGCAGATCGTGTACCAAAGTGCGTCAGGTATTTTACCACACGCTTTGCCAAGCGATGGACAGACTGGCCGTAGTGCTGCCCAACGCCACTTGAGCTCCTCGACGGTAAATGGTGTGTTGAGCTCCAGTCCCTCGTAGCTATCATTAAATTTGTCGGTCAGCTGCTGCCAGCCCCATTCCTCATAATCCTTTTCGCCATAGCCGCGAACAGCTCGGCTGAAGAGAAACGGATGCAAGTGGACAAGTGTCAGCAGCTGCAGATCATTTATCACTACTTGTGAGTTGGAGTTTGTGTTGGAAATGTTAATTTCCATTTGGGTGACATCTTCCTTTCCATCTTTAATAATTGCCTTTCTATTTGCCATTTGTGTATGTGTCTAATGAACTTCTTCATTTAAAATGATATTCTTAATGCTTAAGTACTAGCTTCTTGCGAAATTGCTAAGCATCGTCGATAATAACGAATGTTGTTATCGATTGATGTGCAACACTGCAATAATTTTTTTGCTATACTGTCATACATCTTGCAATAAAACCATAACTGTTAATTTCGATTTTTATTTTGATATCGAATTGTTTATTTAATTTATTATTTACCATTTATTAATTCTTTAGCATCTCTAATAGTGTCATCTCGAATTAGGGTTGCAAAAAACATATTTCGACGAGTTGAAAGCATTTCGATATATCCGATGTTTTAGGAACGTATAAGGGTTATTTAATAAAATTTGCACAGTTTCTTCATTACAATAACAATTATATTAAAATTGCGACACAATTTTGAGTTTTGAGAGGTTTCTGCACCTCTTGACGCCACAATCGTCAAAAAGTTTAGATAAATATCGAAATTGAGGAATCACTAGAGATGGTCAATAAAATAATTGAACTATTTGTTCATTATGTAAGCATGTACGTTGCAGTATTTTTGCAGTATTTCAGTAGAGGTGCAATATTATGAGTGTATTGCAAAATATGTGCAGGAATAATATTTGAACAGCATACCATCAAACTTTTGTTTCCAATGAATTTTGGTTTTGATTGCACTTCTTTTTTGAACGGAGTCTTTTCAGTACGAGTGAAGTAAAAAATTTTATGTGCGTCAAGATAGCTCCGCAACTTTAGCGTCACATATCGATAATAAAAATATCGGCTGTAAAACCATTTTAATTTTTGCATTTTTTGGGGTTTTTTGTTCCAAAATGAAATAAACTAATATGCAAGATGATAGCAAATTAAATTTCCTTTCTTTTAATGCTCTGTTTGTAAGATTCTATGCAGAATATATACCTGAATTTCCTGTTTGAAAAATTGAGGTAGTAACATTTTGGTCATTATCTTTTATCTGAAGACTTGTCGCCCAAATCGGCTAATGACAAGTCAAAAGGCATTCTCTTACGAATATATTCCCAAAGTATCATTAAAATCGCTAGAGCCGTTTTAAAGATATTTGGGAAAAAGTTCACCAACCATGCTTCCAGACCCATACAAAAACACCCCAAAAGAAGCAGTGCTGCCGATAAATGCCCACAAATTCTCTCAACCTTCTTGTCAGCCAGGGCGCGCATTTCCTATTCGTAGATACATATCTATAGAACGTTTACATTAATTTTGGTCTAATTTCTTGGAGCCGTTTTTTAGAAAATTGACATTTTATCAACCTACCTATACTAGTTCATTTTGCAGGTGTATCAAGCAGCCGGAACCACTACGGAACTAATAAAGTGTTAGTTAACGCGAACGGAAATTTGGCGCGACATTTAAATCTGAAGTTCAAAATGTGATCGTGTAAAACTTTATTAAACAATAAAGATTCATATTCAACAAAATATTCAGATCTCAACTTATTCGTATAAATAAATATATATATTTATTTATTTATTTATTGACTTACGCAAGTTTATTAAAAATATTATTACCATGTACAGAGTTTAAGGCCAACCAACAGTTGTATCCACAATATATTCCCCATTTTCAAATAGTTCGCCCTTCAGCAATGGAACAATATTGTTTTTTACACGTTTTTCTTGGCTAGCCAACATTGCCAATTTTCAAAACTGACGATCTTGCAGATTTTTTACTTTACATATTTCTGCAACTTGTCGCCCATGTCGCGCAATTCCAATCTATGCGAATCGAATAGATAAATCATTTGCTTTTTGTTTTATCAAAATCGTCGAAGCCGTTTTTGAGAAAATCCAATTTGAGTGATAATTGCCATAATTAATAACCAACAGACTTTAACATGGTGGCAGCACCTAATGGGTGCGATACCAGTACAAAGTTAGCGTCGAATTTTCTTTTTAAAGATAATTCAACATTTTGACTAAGTAGATAAATGTGAGATGCCTTAAAAATTAGATTATTAATATGCGTATCATTTCCGAAGTGATATCATATAAGAAATTCTTATAGTTTCCAAGAAAACCCTATATATATTCGATTTAATCATATATTCGCTTTCCTCGACTTTGTCAGGGAAAGCGCACTACGGCATAATATAAACATAAAAAATACAAGCAGTTTGCCATTTGTTTTATTAAGATCGCTGGAGCCGTTTTTGAGAAAATCGCATTTTAGTAGTCAATGACCAACATTTTCAGCAATGGAACCATATTGTTTTTTACACGTTTTTCTTGGCTAGCCAACATTGCCAATTTTCAAAACTGACGATCTTGCAGATTTTTTACTTTACATATTTCTGCAACTTGTCGCCCATGTCGCGCAATTCCAATCTATGCGAATCGAATAGATAAATCTTTTGCTTTTTGTTTTATCAAAATCGTCGAAGCCGTTTTTGAGAAAATCCAATTTGAGTGATAATTGCTAAAATTGTCACAATAACGTGGTGGCAGCACTTATAACGGTTAAAAGCTTAATAGCATTGTGGCAACTCTAGAATTTAAGAATCTCGCATTTTAAATATATATAAAATGAATTTAAAAATGAACGTACTCATGAAATTTTTTTTTTGTAAAAGATGTATTTTAATTAAATTAAATTTGAACAATACAAGAGCAACAAACATATATATAATCAATATAATAGTAAACATTATTTTAATTTATAATAATTTGTGACAAATAAAAAAAACATTTGGAGTGGTCAGGGGGCTTCTTGCGCAGCAAGAAGGGTGGAGTCAGTGTAAAGATGTAAATAGATTAAAACAATTGATTTGTATCCCAAACGTCGTGGGCCATGATGCGGAATTGGGCATCATTCCTATATTTAAACCATAGGACGTTGACGTACACAGTACATTCAAGTGGTCCACACGAGCACCAAGTCGAATCATGGTGGGCCAGACATGACATGTTGGACGTTGACGTACACAGTACATTCAAGTGGTCCACACGAGCACCAAGTCAAATGCTTGTTTCACCAGATTCTGAAATAAATTAAAAAAAAAAGTTAAATATGGAAGAAATACAAATTAATGATAAAATTTAAAATGAAAAATTACTTAACAATTAACATTCGGACGCACGGATGAAATATAAATAGACAGACTGACAGACATTTTACGCGTCGGAGATTTGACATAATTTGCAAATAATGTAGTTTTGTAAATCACTATAATGCAATATTTTGCAATGTTTGCATATAGTGCGATTACAAAAAATACATTGAGATTCAAAATATGGTTCATACTCAGCACTGCAGTGTAAGCAAAACCCATCTAGAGAATCTCCATAGTTTAGAAGTTTGTCAAACAATTCGCTTCTAAATAAATCAGGAGATTTTAAATTTATTAGCGAACTGTTTGCTAAAAATCTTTCTACGTATTGCAGAATAAAAATGCCACAATTGTAGCTATCAAATTGCGTATCGTAAGGTATTTTAGTGATGGTATATATTGAGCTGGGCTCAATACGTTTCAGTAAATTTATGTAATAATTTTCAAAAATTAATGTTTGTTGTGAATTTCCGAAGGGATCTAAAAATATAATTTCTTTACTTATTTTTTTAATAAATAAAATATAAAAATGATTTTTAAAACAATGTGGAATAATTAATAATTTAAATTTGGGGGATTTTAAATAACTGTTAAGCAAATTTTCATTTTTAAAACAAAATTTGTCCAATTGGCATGGCAAATTAATGCTGGCTGCGTCTTTATTGTCATATAAAAGAACAGTGAGGCTAACATCAACAATAAAGTTTGTTAGCCAGCACTGCCCATTTAATGACAATAAATCATCAGCGCCAATTTTAAAGACAAAACGCTGGCTATCCATGTTGCCATGCACTTCCCTGAAAAGAGACTCAAAATTTAAAATGATTAGTTGTAAGTTTCTATATTTATGCGGTTTAGATTTTAAATTTAAAATCTTCCATATTAAATTTTGATGAAATGGCTGACTTCGAATGGGCACGTTCCAAACTCGTGCAATCCATGTCTTCTTCGACTTTAGAGTCGAAGTAGACCTCTTGGAATTTTTCCAAATTAGAAAAATCGTCTTGGAACATTCCCACTTTAAGCCTCTTCAAAGCTGGCTTTTGCCAGCTTTCTACATGCTTCGATAGCTTTCGTTTATCAGCCATTTCATCAAATCTTTTATGGAGGTTAATATTGCTATACTTAATTTTAGGTCTAATTTTATTTATTTTTATTAATTGGTTATTGGAAGGGATTGAAAGTTGAACTTGCTTCATAATGGAATTGGAGCATTCCTCCATTTTCCGAATAAAGCGGCCCAATTTCAATCCCTTCTTATTATTAGTTTTTATAATGCTATGCTTAATTACTTTAAAAAATGATTCAATTGGCCCATTGCTTGGCCTTTTATAAGAAGAATCAACATATATCCCAATAATATTTGTCCAGAAGGGAACATATACAATATATTTTTTTAAAATTAACTCCAGCATCTTCGGACAATGATAAATATTGGAACCGTATGTTTTTTTATTGTATCCGCCTAAAATATCACATACTTCCAAATAAATGATTTCAAACTTTTTTCGGAACGGACTTGCTTCTACAATTGAATTTAACGTTGGGTCGGATACTATATTTTCATTTAATGCTGTTTGAGCCATGAAGTTTTCATTTTCATATGAATGTAAATATGTATATTGCAGTGCAATAATTGAATTAAGTGCAGCGTAGTTACCATTTAAATTCCAAGAAAACAGACAATGTTAAATAATTTATTTGAACAATGCTAAAATATTTATCGTTTTAATATAATTGCAAATCTAATTAACAATTACGTGTTAAAACTCACTTTTTCAATTTACTTCCAATTAAAATGTGTTTTCTTGGAATTGGGTGGCACCGCACAGTCCACTTAAATTAGCTACATTTAGTTCACTCACTGTACTTTCACTCATATGTTATATACTTACTATTTAGTAGACTCCACGCTCCGTGCCATGATTATTTATTTTGAAATATATATTTTTATATATGTATATAAAGATTTGCAAGACAATTTGTGTGCATGCGCAGCTCAGCAATTTTGCAGAATTAATGTGATTCCGTTAAATTCTAGAGTTGCCACAATGCTATTAAGCTTTTAACCGTTATAAGTGCTGCCACCACGTTATTGTGACAATTTTAGCAATTATCACTCAAATTGGATTTTCTCAAAAACGGCTTCGACGATTTTGATAAAACAAAAAGCAAAAGATTTATCTATTCGATTCGCATAGATTGGAATTGCGCGACATGGGCGACAAGTTGCAGAAATATGTAAAGTAAAAAATCTGCAAGATCGTCAGTTTTGAAAATTGGCAATGTTGGCTAGCCAAGAAAAACGTGTAAAAAACAATATGGTTCCATTGCTGAAGGGCGAACTATTTGAAAATGTTGGTCATTGACTACTAAAATGCGATTTTCTCAAAAACGGCTCCAGCGATCTTAATAAAACAAATGGCAAACTGCTTGTATTTTTTATGTTTATATTATGCTGTAGTGCGCTTTCCCTGACAAAGTCGAGGAAAGCGAATATATGATTAAATCGAATATATATAGGGTTTTCTTGGAAACTATAAGAATTTCTTATATGATATCACTTCGGAAATGATACGCATATTAATAATCTAATTTTTAAGGCATCTCACATTTATCTACTTAGTCAAAATGTTGAATTATCTTTAAAAAGAAAATTCGACGCTAACTTTGTACTGGTATCGCACCCATTAGGTGCTGCCACCATGTTAAAGTCTGTTGGTTATTAATTATGGCAATTATCACTCAAATTGGATTTTCTCAAAAACGGCTCCGACGATTTTGATAAAACAAAAAGCAAATGATTTATCTATTCGATTCGCATAGATTGGAATTGCGCGACATGGGCGACAAGTTGCAGAAATATGTAAAGTAAAAAATCTGCAAGATCGTCAGTTTTGAAAATTGGCAATGTTGGCTAGCCAAGAAAAACGTGTAAAAAACAATATGGTTCCATTGCTGAAGGGCGAACTATTTGAAAATGTTGGTCATTGACTACTAAAATGCGATTTTCTCAAAAACGGCTCCAGCGATCTTAATAAAACAAATGGCAAACTGCTTGTATTTTTTATGTTTATATTATGCCGTAGTGCGCTTTCCCTGACAAAGTCGAGGAAAGCGAATATATGATTAAATCGAATATATATAGGGTTTTCTTGGAAACTATAAGAATTTCTTATGTGATATCACTTCGGAAATGATACGCATATTAATAATCTAATTTTTAAGGCATCTCACATTTATCTACTTAGTCAAAATGTTGAATTATCTTTAAAAAGAAAATTCGACGCTAACTTTGTACTGGTATCGCACCCATTAGGTGCTGCCACCATGTTAAAGTCTGTTGGTTATTAATTATGGCAATTATCACTCAAATTGGATTTTCTCAAAAACGGCTCCGACGATTTTGATAAAACAAAAAGCAAATGATTTATCTATTCGATTCGCATAGATTGGAATTGCGCGACATGGGCGACAAGTTGCAGAAATATGTAAAGTATAAAATCTGCAAGATCGTCAGTTTTGAAAATTGGCAATGTTGGCTAGCCAAGAAAAACGTGTAAAAAACAATATGGTTCCATTGCTGAAGGGCGAACTATTTGAAAATGTTGGTCATTGACTACTAAAATGCGATTTTCTCAAAAACGGCTCCAGCGATCTTAATAAAACAAATGGCAAACTGCTTGTATTTTTTATGTTTATATTATGCCGTAGTGCGCTTTCCCTGACAAAGTCGAGGAAAGCGAATATATGATTAAATCGAATATATATAGGGTTTTCTTGGAAACTATAAGAATTTCTTATATGATATCACTTCGGAAATGATACGCATATTAATAATCTAATTTTTAAGGCATCTCACATTTATCTACTTAGTCAAAATGTTGAATTATCTTTAAAAAGAAAATTCGACGCTAACTTTGTACTGGTATCGCACCCATTAGGTGCTGCCACCATGTTAAAGTCTGTTGGTTATTAATTATGGCAATTATCACTCAAATTGGATTTTCTCAAAAACGGCTCCGACGATTTTGATAAAACAAAAAGCAAATGATTTATCTATTCGATTCGCATAGATTGGAATTGCGCGACATGGGCGACAAGTTGCAGAAATATGTAAAGTAAAAAATCTGCAAGATCGTCAGTTTTGAAAATTGGCAATGTTGGCTAGCCAAGAAAAACGTGTAAAAAACAATATTGTTCCATTGCTGAAGGGCGAACTATTTGAAAATGGGGAATATATTGTGGATACAACTGTTGGTTGGCCTTAAACTCTGTACATGGTAATAATATTTTTAATAAACTTGCGTAAGTCAATAAATAAATAAATAAATATATATATTTATTTATACGAATAAGTTGAGATCTGAATATTTTGTTGAATATGAATCTTTATTGTTTAATAAAGTTTTACACGATCACATTTTGAACTTCAGATTTAAATGTCGCGCCAAATTTCCGTTCGCGTTAACTAACACTTTATTAGTTCCGTAGTGGTTCCGGCTGCTTGATACACCTGCAAAATGAACTAGTATAGGTAGGTTGATAAAATGTCAATTTTCTAAAAAACGGCTCCAAGAAATTAGACCAAAATTAATGTAAACGTTCTATAGATATGTATCTACGAATAGGAAATGCGCGCCCTGGCTGACAAGAAGGTTGAGAGAATTTGTGGGCATTTATCGGCAGCACTGCTTCTTTTGGGGTGTTTTTGTATGGGTCTGGAAGCATGGTTGGTGAACTTTTTCCCAAATATCTTTAAAACGGCTCTAGCGATTTTAATGATACTTTGGGAATATATTCGTAAGAGAATGCCTTTTGACTTGTCATTAGCCGATTTGGGCGACAAGTCTTCAGATAAAAGATAATGACCAAAATGTTACTACCTCAATTTTTCAAACAGGAAATTCAGGTATATATTCTGCATAGAATCTTACAAACAGAGCATTAAAAGAAAGGAAATTTAATTTGCTATCATCTTGCATATTAGTTTATTTCATTTTGGAACAAAAAACCCCAAAAAATGCAAAAATTAAAATGGTTTTACAGCCGATATTTTTATTATCGATATGTGACGCTAAAGTTGCGGAGCTATCTTGACGCACATAAAAATTTTATAAATATCGACTGTTCAAAATATCGCACACTTTTATGCGCGTTTTAAAAATATACCAGATAATAATGAGCGATATAACGATAGGTTAATCGATGTTTCTCCATCGCGCTATGCAACACTAGTTTTTAAGCATCTGCCGGTGATTTAAGGCACCCGTGTACAGAATATACACACATTTTGTTGAATATTGCGTTGTGAAGAAGATATTGCGTGCTAAAAACTAAACGCCAAGATGAGTGGCGGTACTATGTTATATGGTGGCGATGAGATTGGAGCATTGGTCTTCGATCCGGGCCACCACTCGCTGCGCGTGGGTTACGCTCAAGAGGATTCGCCGAAAGCAGAAATTCCATCCGTAGTGGGGATTGGAGCGAAGGCGCCAGACACCAACTTGGATCCAGAAACAAAAACAGACAATAGCGTCACTCCAAACAGTGAGTTAAATCAAAAATCAAAACAATAACAAAACAATGAAAACCGTGATGGAGTGGGCCTGACTACGCGATACCCGCTAAAAAATTTTCGGCAATACAAAACAATATAGTGTGACCAAAACAAGTACTAGCAAAGGCAGTATAGAGTGAATCTCGCGCTACAAAATTGTTTCAAAGTTTTTTAGCTCATCGTATTGAATTGAAATAATTAACCTGTTTTGAATTTACCTTTTATTATGACATTTTCTTGTGATTCGATTCGTGTTAGTCAAGTTTTAAGAATTGTAAATATGGTAGCTAAGTCCCTTGGCGTCTATGAGACAAAAAGACATGGCTTAATATATGTATAATGTGTTGTAGGATATGTCTCACTATAATATATACCCGTTTACATAAAAGAGTAGTGCGTATAATAAAGTGTAAATATGTTTTACTCATTATTCACCTTCACCATCTCTCCAAACAGATGCCCGCAAGTACTATGTGGACACCAACTATGTGAATGTGCCGCGGTCACAGATGGAGGTGCAGACGTATATGAAGGATGGCATGATTGACAACTGGGAGCTGTTTGAGAAGGTCATCGACTATGCGTACGCGAATGTCATTCAATCGGAGCCGGAATATCATCCGGTGCTCTTCTCCGAGGCATCATGGAATGTGCGAAATAATCGCGAGAAGCTCACCGAACTCATGTTCGAGAAGTACAATGTGCCAGCATTTTTTCTGGTCAAAAACGCCGTACTCGCTGCTTTCTCGAGCGGACGTGCCACAGCGCTGGTGGTCGACAGTGGCGCCACACACACCTCCGCTGTGCCCGTGCACGAAGGTTATGTGCTATCGCAGGCGGTGGTCAAGTCACCGCTAGGCGGTGATTTTCTATCCCGTCAGTGTCGGCAGCATTTGGAGAAGCATGGCATTGACTTGTCGCCCGTGTATAAGATTGCCTCCAAGGATGTGGTAAAGGAGCGTGACAATGCACGCTTCACGCTGCGCAAACTGCCGGAGAATCTCACGCAATCGTGGCAGAACTATATGACGCAACTGATGATGCAGGACTTTCAGATGAATGTGCTGCAGGTGCTAGAGAATCCCTACGATGAGCGCGTGGCCTCCCAAATACCTATGGTCCACTATGAGTTCCCCAATGGCTATCACCAAGATTTCGGTTCGGAGCGTTTCAAAATTGCCGAGAGTCTGTTTGACAATGCCATGCTTGGCGCCGGACAACTCGCCTCCACCAGCGTGGGCATGTGTGATGCAGACGTGCGCTTGTCGCTCTTTGGCTCTGTAGTGGTTACAGGCAAGATAATCTTACAAATATCGCTTATAGAATACTGAGTAATAGTTTATGATCTTGTAGGTGGCAACACACTGCTGCAAGGTTTCCCAGAGCGCCTCAATCGGGATCTGCAATTGCGTGCGCCGTCAAACACGCGCCTGAAAATGATTTCAGCAAATGGCAGCGTAGAGCGAAGGTTTGGCGCTTGGATCGGTGGCTCTATATTGGCCAGCATCGGCACGTTCCAGCAGATGTGGATATCGTCTCAGGAGTACGAAGAAGCTGGCAAGAGTCAAGTGGAGCGCAAGTGCCCATGAAGGACAGAATAAATTCCAATTTTAATTGTAAAGACAAATGGTAATAATGATGTATAATTGTATAAGTTTATCTATTTATTGTCGGCCTCATTATGATAAAGGTCAGCACATCAAATCAGCTCGATAAATTCACTTTTTTATGAGAAAAGCAGATAGCATTTATGTTTCGCAACATTTTCATTTATTGCAGGAATCGAACTGTTTAATATTTAAGCTAGATCATATACCGTGTGGACTTAAGTTAAACCACAATACCTTAAAACAAACGGAAATTTAAATTAGTTTTCCTTCACCATCCTAAAAACCAACATTTGAGTTACAATCTGTTTCCGTGATTTTATTTTATTTTGCTCAATGCAACAGTTTCATTTCTAGACTTTGATAACAATTCCTGGTGGGGAATTAGGTTTATTTAATCCGAGACACTTAAATACAATGCCAAAAGCCTTAATATACTAGTTTCATATAATCGTATTGAGTTTAGTTTACTGTGGTTTGCTCCTCGCCATCGCTGGAAGGCTCCAGTTCGTAGGCTATGGAGATGGTGAGAAGTTTTGGTACGCGTCTTCGGTTGTGTTTGGATTTAGTCTTTGATTTGTTGTGGAGCTTATGGCGCTTAAGTGTATCTCGTGTGATTTCCGTGCAGAGTTTTAAGAAGCGTCACATGGCGCCGGACATCGTGTTGTTACAAACGCATTGCTGTTTAAAATACATCATTTAATAAAGATTTACTAATCATCTATATTGCTAGATTACCTTAGCGTTGAGAATGTCCTCGGACCAGTCCTCCTTAGCAATGCGTCCCACGGCGTTCACTAAAATGCCCTTGACCTTGATGACATTCTCGGAGAAGGTCTTGAGCACATCCTGAACGTTGACGCCCTCGCAGCCCATGCGCCAGCAATCGTAATCTGTGGCTATTGCCACTGATCCATAGAGCAAACCGGCTTCCTTAGCCAGTACAACTTCGGGGCAGGTTGTCATATTGATTAAATCTCCGCCCCACTGGCGGAACATGTTGCTCTCGGAGCGGGAGGAGAATCGTGGTCCCTCAATCGTCACGATGGTGGCCTTATCATGTGCCTCAAAGTTAAGCTCCTTGGCTGCATCGAGCAATGTCTTACGCGTCCGCTCACAGAACGCTGGGAACATAGGCAGATGGCAGACACCTTTGCTGCCCGCATGAGATCCATCGTAGAAGGTTTGCATGCGTTTCGTGGTGCGATCAATAAAGTCATGTGGAACCACTAAGTCGCCCGGCTTTATGGTCTCCCTCAGCGAGCCGCAGGCTGTGGATACAATCAAATGGGTGCAGCCCACATCGCGTAGCGCCCAGATGTTGGCACGATAATTCACATTCGAGGGCATTATATCATGTTTACGGCCATGTCGTGCCAGGAGCACGCACTGAACCCCATTGATTTCGCCTTCAATCAGCGCATCTGATGGTGTACCGTATGGAGTTTCCACTACCTTTTCTCGACGATTCTCCAAAATGTCTGGATCATCCAGGCCAGAGCCGCCAATGATGCCAATCTACATAGACGAATGTAAGTGCATAATTAGTGTAGAGATAAAACATGCATGTGTCTGTGTGTGTAATTAACTGTTTGCAGATAAAGCATACACACAATCACGCATATACACCCACACAAATACAACGAGGGAGATTAAGATGCTTTTGTCTATTAAAATGCCTACTTACCTTGACTGGTATCGGGTCAAGATTGGTGTCTTTGCATTTGATGTGTATCATTCTCAATCTTGTTGCCAAATGAACGGATTCAAGCGCTACAATATTACGGATTAAAACGTGCTAAGGAACTGTCCGTTGTCGCCGCGCTGATAGCGTTTGCCCGCTGTTGTTGATAAGTTGTCATAAATGTAGCGCAATTGAAAACTTGCGGCATATTCATTTCGCAATTCGTCTTATTAACCCTTTCTCAAAATTGGTTTAACTATCATTAATCAAAAACGAAACGCATAGTTAAAACGAATTTCATTTGGTTAGATAGTGGCCACATATATTTTATGCAAAATATATTTAACTCATTTTGATGGCTAATTAATTTTGGCAAATTGTACGGCATTGCAAATTCGCCACAACTCTAATATTGCAGCTTTGATTTATAAACGTCGGCAAATGATGCATTGTTTTCCAACACTAAACACGGCCCCCTTTTCGGTCTGGTCACATTGTTGACAAATGTAAACAGCTGAGACGACGACGACACCAAGCACATGTGGTGCCGCAACAATACTTCTTAATTCATAAGTAAGCAAAATTATGGGTCTGGAATTTGATTTACCCGGAAACGATATAGACGATATCGAGGATCTAATATCGTCGGACGACATCAAGCCACGTGAACGTTATGAAAACAAGAAAAGTGTTACAGTTCGTGCCAAGCGACGAGCTCAGATCAAACCAGAAGCAGACGACGACGAGAAGGCGCCGCAGCCTCAAAAAACGATTTACGAAAGCGTCATACCCGGTACGCAAAAGGTCTACGTGAAGACATGGGGCTGTGCACACAACAACTCCGACTCCGAGTACATGGCTGGACAATTGGCAGCCTATGGATACAATCTAAGCGGCAAAGAAGAAGCCGATCTGTGGCTACTCAACAGTTGCACGGTGAAGAACCCCTCTGAGGACACGTTTCGCAACGAGATCGAGTCGGGTATGCGCAATGGCAAACACGTCGTGGTGGCCGGCTGTGTACCACAAGGTGCACCAAAGGCTGATTATTTGCGAGGTCTGTCTGTAATCGGGGTACAGCAAATTGATCGCGTCGTCGAGGTGGTGGAGGAAACGTTGAAGGGACACAGCGTGCGCCTGCTGCAGAATAAGAAGGTGCATGGTCGGCGAGTGGCTGGTGCACCTTTGTCGCTGCCCAAGGTGCGCAAGAATCCACTCATCGAGATCATCTCCATCAACAGTGGCTGTCTGAATCAATGCACCTACTGCAAAACGAAGCATGCTCGCGGCGATCTGGCCAGTTACCCGCCCGCAGAGATTGTGGAGCGGGCACGCCAATCGTTTGACGAAGGCTGTTGCGAGATCTGGTTGACATCCGAGGACACGGGCGCCTATGGACGTGACATTGGCAGCTCGCTGCCCGAGTTGCTGTGGCAGCTAGTCGAGGTGATACCTGAGAATTGCATGCTGCGCGTGGGCATGACCAATCCACCCTACATACTGGAGCACCTCGAGGAAGTGGCCAAGGTGCTGCAGCATCCGCGTGTCTACGCCTTTCTGCATGTGCCTGTGCAGGTGAGTAACTAATGTGCTTTAAGTTTAGCTGCATACTCAGACGGTTTAGTCTGTTTCTGAACCCGAATACTAAATTAAGGTTCGTGTCAATGTTTCATAGGTTTCTTTCTTGGTTTACGTAATTACGTTTGAAAAATACTTGCAACTTGAATCAACAACAATTCCAGTGGTGATCTTATAATTTTTGGATTCTGTTCGCATTGTTTCTTTTAAATATATTTACGACGGTTTACTTAATGCTACCACTTTGCAACCCCGATTATAACTGTCTATCTTCAACTCTTTCAGAGCGGCAGTGATTCAGTGCTAGGCGAGATGAAGCGCGAGTATTGTCGCAAGGACTTTGAGCATGTGGTCGATTTTCTGCGTGCTCGCGTGCCTGGCTTGACCATTGCTACCGACATCATTTGCGGCTTTCCTACGGAGACGGAACAGGACTTCGAGGAGACCATGACGCTGTGCGAGAAGCATCGCTTCCCGAGTCTCTTTATCAATCAGTTCTTCCCTCGTCCCGGCACACCGGCCGCAAAAATGGAGCGCATACCAGCAAATTTGGTGAAGAAGCGCACCAAGCGGCTGACCGATCTCTTCTACAGCTACGAACCGTATGCAGGTCGAGAGGGCCAGGTTTACACGGTGTTGGTGACGGAAATTTCGTATGATAAGCTGCACTATGTGGGCCACAACAAGAGCTACGAGCAAGTGCTGCTGCCCATGCGGGACAATTTACTGGGCACACGGGTGCGAGTGCGCATTACGGCCACCAGTAAGTTCAGCATGATGGGTGAGATACTGGACGAGGAGCGCGACTGGACGCGCTGTGACAACAACAACAAAGCAACGACCACAGATTGCCAGACTCGAAGTCAGGGACAGCGTTTCATGGGCATCGCATTGATGGTGGGCGCCGTGGCTTTTCTACTGCACTTGCTTCTCAAATACGTGACATCTCAATCGAAATAAAATGCGAGAGCTTCTTCTGAATTGATAATTTAAGTAACGATTTCATTTTAAGCCTAGGAATATTACTTAAGAAACTTGGTTGGTTGGACTTAGTATTCGTCTGAGGGCTCAGTGCCAAAGTAGCGATCGCCGAAGTTGCCAATGCCGGGTATAACATAGAACTTGCTATTGATTTCAGGATCCAGCGCGGAAGTAACGATTTTAACCTGTCAAGCGGGAAATAAGTTGTAAGTTGTGAAATGTTAATTAATGATTAGTTTGACGTTACCTTGGGAAAGGCGTAGGCAATCGAATGGACTCCGATTTCGGCCATCAGCAGCGATGCAAGAATGATGTTCTCCTCGGGCACGTCGTGATCGAGAAGCACACGTATGGCCATCATGGCAGCGGCGCCCGTTGCCACCGTGGCATCCATCAGTATCACTTTGTAGTCTTTTATGTCTTTGGGCAGCCTCAAATAGTAGAGCTCCGGCTCGCCAGTCTTCAAATTAGTTTGTATAAGAATTTTGCCAATGCGTATATCCTTGCAGACATCACAGACCGCCTGCTCCATGGTCTCGCCGGCACGCAAGATAGACACACCGCAAATCTTACGCGACTCCATGCGTTTGCCCTCATAGAGCACACCCTGGGGCGTCTCCACGCACGTCGTCTTGAAGGGGAACAAACTGAGCGCATACTCAATGACCAAGCGTATGAGACGCTTCGAGTAAAAGATGAACTCATCACGCGATGTGTTCTTGCAGCGTATGAATGTGTGCAATCCTTTGATCTGTGGTGTGGGATGCAGTAAATGCAATGAATCTGGCATCGGCTGATCCTTGTACGAGTTGGCCAATGTCTCGCGTAACTTGAAGCCGCGCTGCAAATGGGAGATCACTTAGTTACTCAGTTCAACGTGTAGTCAAATGTTGTTTTATTACCAGCTGCAGCTGTGTGTGCACGTGCTGCACTATGAGTGCTATGGCCACCTTGTTCTCACCGCCGCGGGGCACGATGATGTCTGCATGCGCCATCGTTGGCGCTATGTAATTTGCATATGAAGGTTTCACCATGTTTAGATATTGTTTCAGCACGCCTTTCAAGTCGCGTCCACGTTGTGAGATATCACTGTCAAGTGTGCACGGAATATTTAATTAGTTTATTGCCATCACATGCGAGTTCTTAACAATTGACTTACCGTTTAAGTCGCCGGGCCAGACGAATGTCGGGATCTGTGTCTACAAAGATTTTCATGTCCAGCAGCTTCAGCACCTCTGGACTGTGAAAGGTAAGGATGCCCTCAAAGATGATGACATTGGCACCATACATAGTTTTCTGAAAGAATTAAATTATTTAAATTTTTTAAATATCTTCCACAAGAGAGATGATACTTTTAAGCAAACCCTGCATGTCTTAAAACGTATTATGTTAATAAACAAATATTATTTGATTTATATTAAAATAATGACCTATTTCCGAATATGTGATACATATTCCGATTTTTACGGTTATCAGAAGAAACAATTCCTAATTATTGTTAATGAATGTTGTGACAATCATAGCTATATCTAAATCTTATTATAAGAAAGTAAACAACTATAGCTAAAACTAGATGCTAATTATTAAATCTCTAGGTTCTAGAGTCAGAAATTGACTCAATCGTATAGAGCATTTAATTAACTCGTTTACCATCTGGCTCTCGCGACTTACTATAAGAAAGTAAACAAATTATAGCTAAATCTAGATGCTAATTATTAAATCTCTAGGTTCTAGAGTCTGGGATTGGCGCAATCGTATATAGAATTTAATTAACTCGTTTACCGTCTGGCTCTCGCGACCGTGTGTCACAAAATTGTATACTGGAACTTCAACCTTGCGACCCTCCTTGAGCTTGGTCAGCACATCGATTAGCAAGTCGATGTCGAATGCATCCGGATGATCAAAGTTGTATTCATTAATGATCGCCTGCTCATGTTGCTTCTCATTCAGAATCTAAAACGAGTTTTCCCATTAATCAGTCGTTCTGTTAGACACCAGCTGCTGCAGCTTACCTTGTAGAAGCAGTCCATGGACAGCAGAGTCACCCAAGGCACGTCAAGGCTCTCAATGATCTTCTCGGCCACGGTCGTCTTGCCGGATGCGCTGCCACCGCAGATGCCTGTGCAAGAGAACTCTCAATAAACATATGCCCATAACAACGTCAAAGTGGAGGGGGCAACACGCACCTATGACAAAGGGTTCCACCTGCTGGCCGGCACAATTGTACCATGGTGGACGTCCGGCCGTGTAGATGGTGCGATTGTTTGACCGTATGATGCATTCGGACGGATTGGCAGTGGTCGTCTGGTTGCCAATGGATGTGGTACGCTGTCGACGACCCGAACGTCGCATCGGCGACTCCAACGACGACTTGGCTGGCACCGTTGTGGGCGAGGCGGGGCAGCAATTCAGCTCACTGCCAGCACCGCCGCCGGTGCTGCTCAGCTCCACGAAGGGATCCACATAGAGCGGTTCAGTGACGTCGGAGCGGTCATCGCTGCAACGTGAAAATGAAAGCAACGTTAACCCAGATTACGACGACTCGGAAATGTACAATAAAATAACGAGTACACATATTGTGAAATGGGCCGGTTAATTTTTTATTATATCAAGTGTATTATAAATATAATCAAACGCTCTCCCCCCACGCAAAAAGACGAGATAAGACTCATTGGCACGCGACTGTAACGACGTGCGCTATACAGAACGACCCACAAACCACTACAACCGTATGTAGACGTGTATTCTCATAAATGTCATCTGCATGAGTATACTCAATTTGTGCATATATGCAGAAATTATCAACGGAATGCCGGCTAAAGCTGTGTGTATGCCAATGCGCGTGAGTGCGAGAGAGACGGAGGCAGCAGCTACGCCTGATATCGAGCACATGCATTAATTGACATTTGCCATTATCTATCCGCTTAAAATGCGGTATAAATTATATTCGAGTATTGCCAATGCCAAATGTTATACATGGCATATTTTATTTCCCTTTGTTCAATGCGTCATTATGATGCAATTTGTTAGTTACACTTAAAGCCAACCAAATTTTGGTTCCAGCTGAAATCTAATCTACAATTTTGATGTGCTCGATCAGAATCTATTTTAAGCGATTCCGACTATAAACAATAAACAAAACTTAATTTGAATCATGCCCATAGCTTGCCATTTATCCCATCTGGCATGATATTTAATTCCCTGTATCCAGCTGCTATTGCAGTTATCATTGCAAACGATTTATGATGCCCTAATTACTCATTTCATACGGTTCTTTATTTATTTTTCGTAATTAAGAGGCTAGACAGTGAACAAAACAAAAAAGAAACTCACAGACACTCATAAAATTCCCCCTGATTTATTTACTGTATAGACAACTGGTGTTCTTAGCGCGAATTGCAAAAAATTGTGCAAATCTGAATAGAATGCAAATTGCCATGAATGAAGCATTTTATTGCAACAGACTGAAAATATGACAACATGTGCAGCTTTGTAATTTCAACTATTTTTACCAATTATTAGTTCAGTGCATTATTTTTTATTGTAATCAAATATATCTAGAGGTCTTCTACCTAACGCAGATACACACAGTTGTTCTCAGCGTATAAAATTGCAAATGTAAACAATAAACAATTTTTTTTTAGTTATATTAATTTTTAACTTGTTTATCTCCATAAGTAAGTTCTTTGCAAATTAAAACAGTATCAAATAGGCTTCGGCCCACTGTATATGCATTCATGTGTGTGTATGTGTGTGTGTCTACAGCCTGTTGTCAGACAATTCGACGCTAGAGTAACGATTCTCAGATGCTGCGCCAGTTGCATTGCTCATTAAAATTTATGCTTGGCTGGATGTAAGTACATAGTTATGTCAGATATGTACATGTATGTATATAAATTTACTACAATCTCGCACTCAAAGTTCTGCGGTACGGGTTAACACGCATTTGCCGCTGGTAATAATAGTTTAACTACAAATTCATGTGCGAAATGTGTACATAAGTAACTCGGTACATAACATTCAGCTCTACATACTCATGTTCGTGTGGCCAATGAACGGTGGAAAAAAATGTGTAGAATGGAGAGTAGGCAATATACTGCTGTTGCCACGTGTTTGTTACGTTCAACAGGTTGTTAGGCTCACAGGACATAAGATAGAATGAGAGAGACAATGGAATGGGCAAAATGATGGTACATAATTACAAAATATGTTTGGGAGGGAGAGCAGACGTGGCTTCGATCGCAGCCATATTGAAACAGCCAGGCAGCAACAACATCATCAGTAGCGACGCGACTGCGGCAGCATTTGATGACGCTGTTGCTGTCGCTGTTTTTTTTCTCTACTTTGTTGTATTTGCGATGCCAACCCGACAGGGGCGACTGATAGTCGAGTCAGCGACACGATAAACGATATTAAAAAGAACGTTAATTAAACACAGAAAACAAAACGCTGAAAGTAGCAACAACAAAACAATTAGAGCTTCTACACACACATACACTTTTCAATATATGCATATTGTATGAGTGTATGTGCGTGTTTCTGAAGTAAATGCAAAAACAAAAACAGATGAGAGACAACAAACAATCACAAAGGCTTTAGAATGTGTATGTGTGTGTATGCGTGTGTTGTGTGGGGTATTTTAAATAAAATGTGAATAAAAATGCAATGATTTACATGTGAGTGTGACCGTTGGTTTTTGCTGTAGCGTTCAACTTCTTCAAATTGCCGTGCAATTGCCCTAGGCGTGCTTGTTGTTGCTGTTGCTGCTGAAGCGTTGCAGTTGTTGTAGTTGTAGTTGTTAGTAAGGCGGCTGTGGGAAATACTGAAGATGCTGCGATTGCTTTTCCCTTTGTCGACGACACATCGTTGATATTATTGTTGTTGTTGTTGTTATTGTTGCTGCTCGTTTTGCTGCATAAAAACGTGATGCTGCTCATTTTAGCCAATGAGCAATGCCAAAATTCGATTTTGTTTGTGTGCGTTGAGAATTTTAGCAGCGAAATGGGTCAATCACTCGAGCACACACACTCACACTCGCGAAGCACAAAGCACCCACACACACATACACTCACACGCGCAAAATTTATGCAGAATGTGGCCGAAAGCGACGACGACGACGACGCATGTGATGCGATGTACTGACTACGCTACTCTAAGTAGCGTGTTTACTTTTTTTTATTTGTTATTATTGCGCTGCGAATCTGCGAAATCGTTGTTCGATATCAATATAATATATACTACATATGTACATATGTTAAATGTATGTTTATATGTGTGGCACCGGCACCGGTCAAAATGTACGCAACGTGCTGCAGTCGAGAATTGGAGAATGACTAAAAATGTGTGAAGAAATCGCAATCGGCTGCCTGCTCTGCCTGCTGTCTATTTCAGTGTCTTTTTCGATTGCCAGAGCTAAGGTTAAAAGCAACTGACGACGACGACGCGCGTCGACGTCGACGCCAACTGCGACGACGACGGCGACTTCAACGACGATGGCGAAGGTAGCCGAAAGGTAAAACAGCCACTTTCATATTGTTCTTGTTATTGTATCTGCTGCTTCGTTGCGTTATAACTGTGTTTGTGGGCATAAAACATACACAAAAAGCAAAAACGTTTCTTTTCATTCTGCTGCAGCGTCGCGACGTTGACATCGAATTTCAGTAACGAACGGAATTCAATTTCTCATATGTATCAGCTGAATGTTCTATGTACATATTACATGTACATATGTACATACACATTAAAATATATTTCGTATCCAACCGAACCACGCTATATCGCACGCTTATGTACATATGTATGTACGTATGTATTTATGTAAACATGCATGTGTGTATCTGCACATGGATTGGTATGTGATTATATATGAATGTATTTTTATTGCGTGCTTAACTTTTTAGGCTCCTAAGTGATGAATGAGTTTTTTTTTGTCGATTTTCACGCTTCACTCTATTATCACCAAACAATTTGATATTTATGTTACCTGTCGGAACTTGCGGAACTCGCCGGATTATAAAACGTGATTTGTTTTGTCTGGGTTACAGACATATTTCCTCAAGTTTTTGGTGTGTGCTGTTGCAACTGCAATGTGCTGAAATAAACCAACCACGCGGTGATTACTCTGACGTGCCTCTCGCTCCGCCAATGACTAAAATACATATATAGTACATAGTAGATTTGTGGGCAGCGTTTTCCCCAAGAAAACGTGCGCAAAGTAGCAGTTTGTGTGTAATGCCAATTTCAAAATTATACATTGCTGTAAGCTATAATTAATTAATGGAATGCAGTTCAATAACTTATACATTTTATGTAAAGTCAGCGCATTTAGTGTCTGCAATTTTCAGGGGTTTGTAGCAAAAACAAAATCGCAGTATCTAGTGACGAAACAGCTGTTTGCAAGAGTTGTTTCTCAACGTGCGCAATAGAACTGGAATCGATTCCGATATTAAATCGATTTTTTTCGTCATAGAGTTTACTATAGTTTGTTGGTGAATCGGCCATAGTGATTCGAAAAGCTATGTTCAATAAAACACATGTTTGCCTTCGGGAATATTAAAGTAGGTTTTCTTTTCAATAAGAGGATGTTAGATTTAATCTAAATAGAAAGAATACATTTAATTCCATGATTTGGTTACAAGACTTATGATATTATTTTAGTGCGGAGATATAGACACATCGATGCCACTGTCGATCGATGTTAGGTGATATTATTTTAAGCATCGCAACTAAATCATATAAGGAAATTTAATATAACGAACTTATACTGCTTATTTAAAAATATCTCTACAACATATGTTTGAACGAATAATAAACGAATATCATGACTAAATTTCTTTTAATAAAATTTCTAAACAATGCGACATGCAAAAATTAATTAATTAATTCTGTGTATAAACAAGCTAAATACTTGACATATTACGAATTATAGTTAGTTTTTTGTTAGTATGCTAATGTACGTATGTAGAACATGTATTCATAAATTAAATTAAATTTAATTTAATTTAATAGTATTTAATAAATAAATTTTAACTATTTTGAGTGGATTGACAAAACGTCTATTTTCTAAGAAATAAATATATATTTAAAAACTGATATTGTTGTTAATCGGCCATATCGATTTTTTCTCGCCCAATTTGTTTGGTGCTGTGGTTGGGGAATGTTTCACTAAATATCCAAATCGGTTTCATCGAAATTTCAAATTTTTTGTATTCTTAAGGCTATTCGTTATCTTTTGCAGATTTAACACAAAATGCATACTCACACAATATACCTATTGGTTTGTTTTCAAACCCCATTTCTGATGTTTTTATGTTATAACGTTGTGTTTCTAATTTGAATTATTTTTAAGAATATCGATATTTCGCAATCTTTGAATTGCGCATGGTCTCGATAGCCGCAAGCTCGATTGCTCGGAACGCAGTGATTTGGCGAACGTAAGTAAACTTGTTCTATGAACGAAACTGTTGCTTCCCCGTTAGAGTTTAACAGAATGCGATACTGTTAAGTTTTGATAGATTTTGAAAACAATTCGATTTGTTTATGATGCACATTGTTTATGATGCAGAAAAAAAACAAACATAGACCTTAAGTAATTATTTAAATTGAGCAAAGTTGAAAGCGCCCTTATTTATGTGTTGCATATGGACTCACTTGTTACTTACTGGTTCACGGGGCCACTGCTACAAATGACTCACTACAGTTCGCGAGTTGAAAATGAACGGTATCAGATAACTGTGTTTTTGCCAGCCCTGCCCTGTACAAAAACTCTTTTTTTATTTTAATCAATTGTTTATGTTCTCTTACTGCGAATGAAAATGGAGTAGATGTGTGCATAGTTGGTATTTTCTCTCAATAAGGATGGCCTATATCAATATTGCAGAATGGACGCCCGACCAAGTTACAGATTGGATCAGAGGTAAATCAAATTCTAGTGCCCTCTTCTCGTTAACAGGTCAAGGAAAAGTGCAGCAGCAGCAACAGCAGCCACCCAACAACAACAACAACATTCCTTTCACAAGCAAATGGAGATAGCTAATTATTTGCATTTATCCCGTTAGGTCTGGACGAGTCCATGGCAGGTTACGAATTTTCGAAACATGAAATAGGCGGACGTGCTCTGCTCAATATACGGCCATATGAGCTTGAAAATTTGGGCATGGAGGCCATTGGCCATCAGGAGATTGTCCTTGAGGCCGTTGAGAATCTGCGTAATTTCGTGAGTGTCCAGCACAGTGTTGCAAAAAATGTTTGCTAGCGGCAATTAAAAAACTGTTTTCATGTTTTTTTTCACTAACCTAAAGATTAAATTGTTCCATAGCTTGCCTTTTTCCAAAAATACATATCTTGACCAATTATAAATACTTTTAAAATGTTATTGTAATATCTGATTAGATTAAAACTCTGCATTGCTGCTAGCAAGTGAATTTAATTCCAACTAGGATCACTTGCTAATTGTTGTTACTTGCAGCACTACCACCTCAAGAATGACAACCTGCAGTTCATGGCGCTGCATGTGGGCACCGCTGCCCGCAATCTGCATCGCGAACTGGCTAAGAATCATCCGGACGGCAGCAAGATCGCCACACGCATCCTGCACGACATTTCGCGCACGATAGCAACGGTGAAGCCGCTTATAGGCAACCTTAAGGGCTCGCCCTTCCGCAGCCAGGAAATGTATCGCGAGTACTGCGGCAATGTGTTGCGCTGTGGTCTCGAGCTGGCAACGATAGCACATCGCGATCGCTTCGTCGAGCGTCCCGTGGCACAGATCAAAGCTGCCGCTATGCGTCTCGAGCGACTGGCGAACTTCATTATACAGGACATATCGGATCCCATGGTATTGCAGCCGGCCTCTCTTAATCTGGTGACGCTGAAGAAACGTGAACCGGATCTGGGCTTCAACATCGAGTCCAGCTACAATGGCGTACATCGAATCACGGACATCAAATACAATTCGCCCGCCCACAATTCGGGCAAGATTGAGGACGGCGACGAGATTGTGCAGATCAATTACCAGACTGTCGTTGGCTGGCAGCACAAGACGGTGTTCCAGCATCTGCGCGAGGCGCTGCCCGACGTCGTGCTGACGGTGAAGAAGCGACCCAAGCACACCAAGATGTACGGCCAGATCTATATGCAGCCGTATCGCTTGCCCAGCAAGAAGCGCAACATGAACCGCTGGGCCGACAATCTGCCCAGTCCCAGCACACGACCCGCTTTCCTCACCCTGGAGACGGCAGCGGCCAAGGCGCCACTCAGCCTGGCCGGAAAACCCCGCGAACCGCTGCCCAAGCCAGAGATGCCGGCGGACGAACGCGACCGCGAACTGCTGCGCCAGCGGCAGAGTGTGGAGGACGAGCAGGCGGTGCCGTCGCATGTGGTCTCCGATTCGGATTCGAGTTGCAGCGATATACCCACGCCCACGGACCCCAAGTCCGCCAGCCGTGAGATGCGGTTGTATTACCCGAAGCCGCGTGCGATGTTGCAGCGTCGTCACACCATTTGCGGCGACGAGTTCTTGAGCCTGAAGCATCCGCACTTGGTCATACCGTCGTGGCATGAACGCAAACCGGGCAGCGGTGGTGTTGACGGCGCTGCCCACTGTGATCCCGGCTCGCCCAGCATACGGGACAAGTCTATTTCGTTTGGCTACGGCCTGGAGATTACGCCCAGACCCACGACGTGCATTGGTCTGGCGGATAGCGCCGATACCGCCAAGCGTTTGGTCAACGAGGCGCGTAAGCTGAAGCAGCTGACGGAGGCGAGTCTGGAGTCGCAGCAGGAGCTGCCGCAGCCCGAGAGCAAGCCGGGCGTGAGCAAAGTGGTGCGCTTCGATGCGAACATGAAGGTCGAGGACTATGTGGTGAAGAACGAGAAGTTTACGTGCAATGTGGAGAACACCATACTGGAGACGTTTGAGCCGATTCCGTTTGCCGATGAGGGCGACGAAGATGCGCTGGAAATGCTGCGCAGCTGTGCGAATGAGTCGAACAGCGCGGTGGAGCTGCTGCAGGCCATCGAGTTTGCCACGCGTGCCACGCCGCCAATGGTGGAGGCCATCAATTCATCGTTGATATACCAACAGAATCGACGCGGTCGCCTCGACAAGAGCCACAGCACGCCGGCGTACGACAATTCCGGCGAGGAGTCCGACACGCCGCCCCCGCCGCCGCCGCCGCCAGCGATAGAGCCGCGCAAGGAGTTCTTGATTGTGACGCCGCCAGCGCCGCCGCCGCGTCCGCGCAAGCAGCGCGAATTGACGCCGCCCGTGGTGCCGCCGCCGCCGCCGAAGCCGGCGAGCATGCAGCCGCATTCGCAGCAACAGCAACAGCTGCCACCAGTGGAGGTGCAGCAGGAGATTAGCGAGCTGCTCACGCCCAGCAAGACGCGCACGCTGACGCTGAAGAAGAAGCACAGCCTGATGGCCAAGCGGCGCAACACGAACCTCAAGCTGCTCGGCACCGGCGACATCCAGGGCCATCTGTATCGGCGCACCAAGAACATGTGCGGCGTCACCTACTGGGCGCGCATCTATTTCGTAATGCTAGACACCATATTGTATGGCTTCCGCAGCAAGCAGAGCACCAGCGCCAGCCTGGTCATCTTTCTGCCGGGCTTTACGGTCTCGCTGGCCACGGAGGTGCACTCGAAGCCGCACGCCTTCAAGGTGTACCACACGGCCAAAACCTTCTACTTTGCCGCCGAGTCCATGGATGCGCTCAATCAGTGGGTCGAGTTCCTGCGCATTGCCTCGCTCAAGTTGCCGGCGCTGAGCAGCGATGAGTGCACCGCCAAGGATCTGTACTCGGAGAACGAGAACTCTGGCGAGGAGGAGAACGATGCGCTCGTCAGCACCAATCTGTGCACACCGTCGCCGCAAGCGTCCAAGGATGTGCTTGCCACACTGTTGGCCGGCAACACCAGCACACCCACCAGCAGCTTGAGCAGCAGCAACAGCTTGAAGCAGGATCGACGTGTGTTCGACTCGCTGCGCAAGTTCACGATGGGCACGTTCAAGAGCAACGCCGCCAAGACGAGTTCCAGTGATATACCCGTTCCCACGGCCAACTTTCAGACGTTTCGCAAAGTGCCCGGCGGCAGTTGTGGCATACAGATTGGCGCCAACACGCCGGGCTACCACGATCCCGCCCAGCCGCCCACCTCGCTGACCCCGCAGCACTACAAGACGCCGGAGCAGCCGGCGGCCACGCTGCCGCGCAAGCTATCGCGCAGCTCCAGTCGCAGCTCGGTGGTGAGCACAACGTCGGCGAGCTTGGGGCCCCCCACTTCGCCGGCGCCCACAATCAGCTCGCTGCAGCAGCAGCCGAGCTTCGAGGAGAGCAACAGCCCCAGTCCGAGTCCCAGTCCAAGTCCCAGCCAGAGTCAGAGTCCCAGCAGCAAGTCGAGCTTGAAGAAGGTGCCGTACCACTATCTGCACGCCTCCAATCCCAATCTGGAGGTGTTTGAGTACCATCACTCGCACACCAAGTGCTCGTTCATGACCAAGATGAGCGGTGGCGGCGCGGGTGACGGCAACCTAGTGGACTCACATCATCAGCCCAATAACATACAGGGCTACATGACGCTGAAGGATCTGATGTTGCGCAAGCAGCTGGAGGAGTCCCAGGAGATGTACAACAATCGTGTGCACCTGGGCATTGAGAAGCATCAGCGCCAGCACATGCGCAACGATTCGAATGCCAGCCAACAGACGGTGGCCTCGTCTTCGGCGTCGGCAGCCAAGCCGGCGGGCAACGGCAATGGCAGCGGCAGCGGCGAGAAGCCAGCCAAGATACAGAGCCTGAGTCTGCCGAAGACGCCGGACTATGAGTTTAGCTTCAAGCCGGACGACGAGAGCATCAAGCGCACACGCACCAAGGAGGGCCAGAAGCTGCGCGACTTTGGCTACGAGCTGATCTTTGGCGATGAGCCCGCCAGCAGCAACAACAACGTGAGCGTGTCGCGCCAGTCGAGTTGCAGCGAGTTCGAGAAGCAGCTGCAGTTGCAGCAGCTGGACAAGCAGCAGCACCAGCAACAGCAACACTTGCAGTCACACGAGAAGCTGCAGCACGAGAAGGAGAAGGAGAAACATTCGCAAGGCTCGCGCTCACGCTACTTTTTGCGACCGCAGCACTTGTCGAGTTTTCTGCACAAGAAATCGAAGCACCATCACGATGCCGCCGAGGCCAGCAGCCTGACCAGCAGCAGCAGCATGACGAGTGGCAGCGGCAGCAACAAGAAGAGCAAAAGCAAGTCCAACAGCAGCGGCAGCGATCGCAAGTTTCCATTTGCCAGCGTCACCATGACGCTGCCGCTCAACAAGAAATCCAAATCGAATCATGCGCTCGACGCCAGCCACATGACTGCAAGTGGCGTGGCAGCTCAGTTACTTGCCGGCGGCAGCGCCAGCAACAGCAGCGGCAACATTAAAAAGAGCCAGACTTACAATCAGGATCTGGGCGATAAGCTGGTGGGCAGCAAGTACGATGCACAACGCAAGAATTCGGCGCCCATTTTCAGCAAGCTCTCGCTGAGCTCCACGTCGTCGGCGGGCGGGGCAGCGAGTGGGACGCCTACGCGGCCCGCCAAGGAGAGTCGCTTCATGGGCTCGCCGGTGCTACATCGCACGCTCTTCGGTCACCATCATCACCAGCAGCAGCAGCAACAGTTGCAGCACCATCATCATCATCAGCTGCCGCCAAGTAGCGCTGACCTGGAGGCCGAATGCGATCAGGAGATCTTCACGCAGGTCGTCTTTCCCACGCAGCACAGTCAGCGCAGCTATCGCTCGACCACAGCAGCAGCTGCAGCGGTCGCTGCTCCAGTTGCCAACACGAATCTGTGTGATTCGGAGGCGCTGCAGCCGCCATTGCCGCCAGCACCGCCGCCGCCAACAGCAGCAGCGGCAGCACCAACGCCGCCAACAACAGCAGCGGCAGCAACAGCAACAGCACCACCAGCAGCAGCACCAGCAGCAGCAGCGGCAACAGTTGCCGAGAAGGCGGACGAAGCAGCAACACCAAAAGTAAGCAACACCAATTCATTGGATTCGAAGGCAGCGACGCCGGATTATCCCAACATGGAGTGCCCGCCGGTCTTTGAGCCGGAGATCTATTCGCTTAGTGAACCAAACACCAGCCTGTCGCGGCTCATTTTGCGCAACAACAACACCAGCAGCAGCAGCAACGGCAGCGGCAGCACTACTAACAATACCAGCAACACCAACACCAGCAACACCAACACCAACAGCAGTCCCAGTGGCGGCGAGCATCAAACCTAGGTGTGATGTAAACGATTGTGAATGCTCTATATAATATATATATATATATATTCATGATATGTGTATATATATACGTATAGATCTATAGTTATATATATATACTCGTATTTATATAGGAATATATGCAATTTTGTTCGTATTCGTCTTCCCCTCAATAACAACATCAATCCTTAGCTCCTTTTCTATTATTACTCACCCTATCCATATCCATATCCACTTATCTTCTTTATATACATACGCACACATATACATATATACGATATATTATATTTAGAATTCTGCATTGCGCCTTAATTTGCATTACGGTCGTTTTGGTTCTAGGTAAATTTTTTATAAACATTATACATATTATATTATTATTATTACAATTACACACATTCAAGATGAAAAGCTACAATCAAGTCTGTGCATCGAAATTAAGAGTAGAGAGAACAAATAATTAATAATCATAATTGTAATCGTATTTGTAGTGAGAATTCTTTATGATTTGCCTTTGCAATGCGATTAACTAAGTTAATCGAAGCTGTTTGATTTTGCTCAACAGTTAATGTCTAATATTTTTAGCGATTATGCACAAACTCAATGAAATCAGTATAAATAAAGTCATCTGTATATTAATATAATTTGTTTCTTCCCTGTAACTGCTTAACAGAATGATGGAGAAATTATATTGTTTCTCTGGGAAAAAGATTACTTCTTAAGTTAATTTATGAAACTCAGCTCATTTAATATGTATTTATTGCACTTTTCATCTAACCAATCCGGTCGAAGTCTTTTGTGTTTTGCTTTTAAAGAATAATTCCAAATATACTTCATCGCTCTTAATCATGCTATACATTTTATTAATCATTTCCAATATTTAATATTTCAATGGGAAACTTGCTCAATCATATTAGCCAAAGTTCTGTTTAAACTTCAAATTTATATTGCTAAGTGTAGGCATAGTTCGGTATTATGGTTGATTTGCAAGATATAGCGAATTTGGGGTATTTATTTTCATCAGCGAACGATAGATAAATCATCATATATTTAAGTGAAGCTGCTAATTTCGAATATAGTCGAATTGTAAATATTTTCCAAAATTGCATCAAAAGAAAAACAATACGCCAACTTATATTTCATTCATACGACATTCTCAGATACTGTAATTTCTTAGTAGATCATCGATTTATAATCCCTTTATTCACATTATATACGGTTTAAATCAAAAATGCATTTAATGTGCGACACGTTTACGCCAGTTGCTCGATCAGTTTCTTCACCTCTTCCTCGCTGAGCATGGTGAACTCTTTCTTCTCCAATGTCATGGTCATGAGCTCCACATTGGTTTCATTCAGTTTCTCCTCCATGACCTGTTTGAGAGTGTTTAAGCACAGATCGATGGCATCCTTCACATTCATCTCGGGTGTGTATTTGTCCTGCAAGTTCTGTTGAGCGCCCTCGCTACCCGAGCCAATTGCCTTGGCGCAATAGCGAATGTAGGTGCCAGAGGGATCCATGTGCCACAGTTGCGGTTTGCCCTCCTCGATGCCGGCAAAGAGAATGGCCACGCCGAAGGGGCGACTCATTGCGGAGGCACCATCACTGTCGCCACTATCACCAAACTGTATGGCCAATGTGGAAACAGCCTGGGCACACGACTCCACGGTCATGGCCTCGTTGTAGACAAACCAATGATTCTGACACTCGACGCGAGCGCGCTCAATCAATGTGCGGGCATCGGCCATCAAGCCGGAGGTGGCGCAGCCAATGTGCTCATCTACTTTCACAATCTTTTCGACCGTCTTTGGCACCATTAGCGGCGATGTAATGCGCTTCTCCACAGCCAAGACAACACCTGGAAAACGATTGTAAATTAAATACCATGGATTTAATAATAGAATATAATAAACTTACTATCGTTTGTGCAAATGCCGATGGCAGTCGAGCCCAGTTTAATGGCTTCAATGGCGTATTCCACCTGAAATAGGCGGCCCTCGGGTGAGAAGGTGTTTACACCGCGATCGTATTCAGAGCGTGTCATAAACATAGCTGTAGTTTCCTGCAGTTATACCAATTGCTGTTTAATGTGAACTTTTATATATTAATTGTAGGTTACTTACTGTTGTGCAAAGTCTCGTTCTAAACAAAAAACAAACCAGGTTCCAAATGCCGCAATGACTCTGATGCCAAAATGACTTGCGTATAAAACTGACAGCAGAGATGGAGAAATATCGATTACATTATCGATGTATCGATATTTTGAACTTTGTTTAAACATCGATTTTAACAACTTGTATTTAGATTTGAGGTACTTTCTAACTATACTATGTTGTAGCATTAAAAATAATAAGTGTTTTAAAAGATTTCGATGTTACGCAGGTCTTTGCTACGAAAACATCGATGTCGGCATACATCAGTCTTACTCCACCTCTACTGACAGCTACCATCGCAAGTGCCAGTGTTGTAAACAGGAGTCTACGGCTGCAAAACTGGGCACACTCTCAAATGCGGCAATTCCGCGCAATTATTCAATATTTACTGTTGGCTAAGCAAGACATTAAATTGCAATAACTTATTATGTTAGGCAGATGCATCTTAAAAGCCTAATAATAAAAAAGTAGTTAAAATTTGTAATCGTAGTCCATACAAAAAATTCTAAAATATTGAATAGCTTATGAATCATAAATCAAGTATACATGAAGTACTTGCCAATTGTCCGCATTGTTTCCAAGGACTTGTCGCAAAGATGTTACTCAATCTCTTCACATGGCTTACTTGGTTGGGGACTTAAAGATTGTTTACGACTGATTTACTGATACTAAAAACATAAAAACGCTCATAACGAAATCCACTTGAAGTTGGCTCCACCGCTAAAAGGGCTAGACAATCTCTAAGCCAAATTAAATACCAGCAATTAATGATTTACTGCTGCAAAATAAGAAAACTAATTACTGGGTCAGGGTTAATATTACATACACATCACCCTTCTCTTACCATCTGATGCAGACTTTTCCAAACAACAACAAAAAAAAGAAAGAGGGATCACTTTGCCCCCAAAATAGAAAAAACGCAACGCAGACTCACAACACGCACATGAAGGTCATTGACCAAAGCACGAACGGGGCAATGTGTCGGTGTGGAGAGTGTGTGATTGTGTGTGTGCTGGGAGTTCAAATGAGCTTGTTAACAACTGTTGTAAGTCGTTGTATTCGTAATGAGAATTGTAATATCGAATTAGTGGCTCTCTAATTGTAACTGCTCTGTAAGCGCAATAATGGGCAATTAGTGCGCGAATTTCAGCGCATTATGAAATAGAATATAGGCATGTAAATGCTTTGCTTTTGCTTTTGCGCGACCACTTCCCCGTTTTCCTTCCCCCACTGCTACACCAGACACCCAGTTAACGTCTCTATTCCACGGCTGGTCTTCCGCGTCTGCGCGGCGAGTTTTCAAAACAGTACGAAGCGGTACGAAAATTTTGTATGTATGCTGTGTTTTTTTCTTTTTATTGTTGTTTAATGCATTGCTAATGGCATGTGCCAGCTAGAGAGTGTGTGTTTAAATACACATACACATAGTTTGGGGGAATGCGAATGTGAATGTCTTCATGTGCATGTGTGTCTAGCTTCAATTTGGGGTTTTGTTTTAGTTTAAAACGCACATTAGTAGCAATGGATAGTATATGCTGGCTTTTAAATAGCCAACTCGATGCTACGTATTCACTTTTAATGACTATGATTGCACAAAGCGCAGCCACAGACGCTAAATCGCATGCATGTACGTATGTACATATGTACGTATGTGTACATGCATATGTATGTGGATTTGCAGTCACGCTCTTAGCTCCTACAGGCTGTAATCATGATCATGCCACATCGGCTCAAGTCGAAATTTTTTAGCCAATTTGAGTGAAATGTGGCAGCCAAATCGTTGCTTTTGGGCTGCACGAGCACGCAAAGAAAATTACACACACAACACGCAGATGTTTTATGTCTTTCTATTGTCCACTGCTCTAACCTTTGACTCTTTGTGCAAGAACAACAAACAGCTGACAACAGCTTGAAAGCTCAATGCTATGTCACCAATGCAAACGAGCGTCATATTGTTATCGATAACAAAGCCTTTCATTTGAAGTGGCCGTAAAATGGGAATGCGCACAAAAAAATATGATAGGTCTGTGCAACTTGACACTGTCATGTAAAAGGCAAACGCACTCATTGAGTGTGTTTAACCTTCTTATTGTGTTTTGCCACTTACCCATACATACAGCATACATCATGTTTACAACGTCTGCGGCAGAGTCAATATCAGCTTTAATTTACATAATCCCCAGTAACATTGCCATACATCATATCACATATCTTTTGCAAGGTAGCACAATCAGGCTCAACAAAAAGCAAAAAAAAAAGGTATAAATACAACAAAAACTAAAAACGGAATCAAAGCTTTTGGCGGGGGATGTCAATGTCTGGCTTAAGTTGCATTATGTAAACCCCAATAATAATGTCTTTAGTGTTGGTAATCTGAAACGATTGGTTGGCGCAATTGTGTTTATCACAACACACAAAATCAAAGCATGCGCTGCATATGGAAATGTGTGAGCTTGTTTTTTGCTTTTGGTTTGTGCTTTTGGTTTTTGTGGGTCTCTATAACAATTTCCTAGCTATTGTCTATAGGATAACGACCCGATTACCTTGCAATAAGCCTGCAACCGCCGCTGCATGCTCCTGTCAGTTGGCAGTCCGATTGCCCCCACCCCTCTCTCCAGACCATGCAGTTGCAATGCTGTCGTCGAAATGAGAAACGAGTTGCTCATATAACAACACAACTGTTCCTCAACATTTCATTACTAAGCCACAATAACAACAACAAGTTGCGAATGTGCCAGCCGCGCAGTCGCAGTCGCAGTCGCACTCGTCGTCGCTGCGCAGTCGCATAGCGTGTTCGTACGTTAGAGCGAGCAAGAAAGAGCGACAGAGAGAGAGGAGCAGGGAGGCGTTTTGGTGGATTGCGTTGCGATAGACCAATTTTTTTTGGTGTATAAAAGCCGAGTGCAGCGACTCAACGAATCAGTACCAGCTTGGATCTCGTTATTGGTATAACCCAGTTTATTGTGGAGTAATTGTTTTCCTCGTGAGACGTCAAAGCAACAGCTCAACAATGCGAATGGTAATTTCATTAATCGATAACATTTCGCTGCCTGCTATGGATATCGTTGAAGTGTGTGGATTGTAATCGGACTGTTATCCTTTTCCTTGCAGTTCGTAATTCCTTGTCTCGCCGTGTGCTTGGCAATGGCCCATTGTGCTGCCATCGATGGTAAAGCCGCCGCTGAAGAGAGCAAGAATGTAGAGAAGCGTGGTCTCCATCTGGGCGACTATCATGGCCATCATCACCACGAACACATCAAGACCGTGACCATTGAGAAGAAGGTGCCCGTGCCGTACACAGTGACCAAACACGTGCCCTATACCGTCGAGAAGAAGATCCCCTATGAGGTGAAAGTGGACGTGCCCCAGCCCTACATTGTGGAGAAGAAATACCCGGTGGTTGTGAAGGAATACGTCAAAGTGCCCGTGCATGTGCCCAAGCCCTACATTGTGGAGAAGAAGGTGCCCTATGAGGTGAAGGTGCCAGTCGACAAGCCGTACGAGGTGAAGGTGCCCGTCCCAGAACCCTATGAGGTCATCAAGAAGATCCCCTATGAGGTCAAGGTGCCCGTGCCACAGCCCTACGAAGTGATCAAGAAGGTTCCCCATGAGGTTAAGGTTGAGGTGCCCGTGCCCAAGCCCTACGAGGTCATCAAGAAGGTGCCCTATGAGGTCAAGGTTGAGGTGGAGAAACCCTATCCCGTTGAGGTCGAGAAACCCTACGATGTGGAGGTCGAGAAACCATACACCGTCGTCGTTGAGAAGAAGGTGCCCTATGAGGTGAAAGTACCAGTCGACAAGCCCTACAAGGTGGAGGTGGAGAAACCATATCCCGTCCACGTTAAGGTGCCCGTGCCACAGCCCTACACCGTCGAGAAGAAGGTGCCGTACACCGTCGAGAAGCCAGTGCCCTATGAGGTGAAGGTGCCCATCGAGAAGCCCATTCCCGTCTACACCGAGGTGAAGGTGCCCATTCACAAGGAGATTCCCGTGCCAGAGAAGTACCACGTGGAGGTGCCGATTTTCAAGCACCATGAGCACCACGACGAACATCATGGTCACTATGCCCACCACGGCCACTACTAAGCGCTAGATGGCGCCAGCACAGAAAGCGAGCACAAGGAGTAAACGAACAAAAGGAAGACGCGAAGCAGAGAAGGATGAGGAGAAGCACAAGAACATTAGCAGAGGATCTTTGTCGCAACGTTGAGCTGGACGTTGAACGGGTGATAAACACAAGGAGGAGAGGATGCAGAGCAGAAGGAGGAGCAGTTGAAGTAGAACAAGCAGCCAGTCAGAGGACAAAACTAACTTGGCTGCTTGGCCAACAAGATCTTGCCAGAAACCAGAACGAACCAACCGCCGGCCAAAACATCGGCAAGCGGTGTTCGCTTGGGTTGGCAGAAAAGTTTTCAAGCCAAATGTGTTATACTTTTTTGTAGTACGAGTATCGTTGTTATAGCTGTACCGATTATGAGTTTTTTATTTAAATTATAAGCTAAAGAAACACTGAAAACAACAAAAAAAAAAACGTTAACTGATTTTTAATTGGGCGAAGGAAGAGAGGGGGAAAGTAGGAGTGCAGCAATTGGAGTGAAAGTGAAAAGTAACCGAAGCACAAGCAGACCAAAAGCGAGCGTAACACTTTCGTCTGCTACCAACAACAACAACAACATACAAATATTAATTCGAAATGAAAAATGAAAATGCAAAGAAAACCAGTTAAGCAGTTAGCTGTTGTTGTTGTGTATTCTTGGCCAGTTGAGTGGTTATGCAAGTGAGTCGGAGGCGCGATTTGTGATTACATCACGTCCAACTATAATTGCAGGAAGTAGCCACACTCAAACACTCACACAATCACACTCACTCACTCACTCACTCACTCATCCATTCACCAACTGATTCGTCAATTTGCAAGCAGTTTTGCTGGCCAAAAGCAATCACTTGCCAATTGCAAATTTTTCAGTTTGCGCAATTTTCGCTGTCATAAAGCATTTGAATAATTTTTGAGTATTGGCAACAGCTTCACTTTTCATATTGATTTCTTAGGCGCAAACGAAGCGTAAACAACAAACGGACAGAAGCCGCAACCAAAAACATTGCGGTAAACATAAACCACTTGCAACTGCAACTTCAACTGCAACTTGAGTGGGCTGCATTCTGTGACCTCGATTTGGTAGAATGGTAAATTGTATCCATAACAATACAAATGGTGCGGTTAGCGCTCGATTGCGAAATGTCTGCACTGTTTGCTTACAAGCGCACAATAAACAATGGTAATGGGTTGGCGCAGCATTAAATACACATTCAAATTGCGCGCCTACTCGCACAGGGTGACACAGCGAATGCGGACTTTGTTGTGGATGTTGTGGAACTAGTGGCGGTTTGACCAGTCACAAAACAGCTGTTTCTTGGAGTGAAGAAAAAGAAGCAGCACAGTATTCGCTTGGCGTAAACAAAAACATTGCTGAAAAGACAAAAGTTGTAGTTTTAGTTGAAATTGAAATTGAAAAATGGCCGACGATGGTGAAAACTCATTGGATAGCAGACCCAACGACGACAGCAAGCCGGAGAAAATGTTCACGCTGAAAAAATGGAATGCAGTGGCCATGTGGAGCTGGGACGTTGAATGCGACATTTGCGCCATTTGCCGCGTTCAAGTGATGGGTGAGTCGCTGCTGCTGTTACAGTTGCCGTTGTTGGCCAAGTTTATTACTATAATTGATATCATTATTGCTGGCTCAAAGCGTTGCAACTGCTAATGAGTTGCCAATGGTTGCAACATTTATCCATGAACAAAGACTAATTTGAGAAACGACGCTAGGCTTAGGCTTTGCTGCTGGTCATCCTTGAGAGCAAAGTTTACCTTGATAAGTCTACATTTGTTACAATCCATTTCTATCCAATTAATCTAAAGGCGTTAACTATTTGAAAGTATTTTTAATCATGTAAAACAAATTTATAGTATTTGTCTTATGTCCCTGCGTAAGCTGCTCCCATTGAACTGTTCCCATCTTCCAATTGTCAAAAGTGTTGGGTACAGTTTATCTAAAGCAGCAGCAAAACTGTCACCGGGTTGTCACTGTTACAACTGTTAGCCTGCTCATCCTCTCTCCTTCTCTCTCTTTCGTTCCACTTTGTAGGATGAGCTGAAGTGTTCTCAAAATATGGGGTGCGAGGTTCAAATCCTGGTTCGTCTTCTGTCTGTTCTTATTGTGCGCTATTTTAGCAATGAAAATCCTGCTTTTAAATTTGCTTTCGCTGTCTTTGTTGCCATTACTTTTATTCTCTATCATCTGATGACATCAGCTGAGTTTAAAGTTAATTACATGATGTTCCAATTGAAATAAAAATATTTACGTTAAATGTATTCGTTACTATATTTGCATAATCTGGGATCTGTAGGGATCTGATGTTGATTATCAGCTCATTAAGTGGTACTTTCACATTTATACTGTGTCGAGGTAGAATTTAGTTATGGCAACATCTGATTGCATTATGCTGAAATTTAGAGTTTTATATGTGACATTTAAAATCTTGGCTTAAAACTACAATATGCAACATTTCTGAACGAACTGTGTGCATCTCTATATAAAAGATGATAATATGGGATGATGTAACTCGAGAATTAATTCTGTATCTTCAAAAACATGTTGATAATTATGCTGCAAAATCGTTTTGGAGCATTCTGACTCAAGTTAGGGAAACCAAACAGATAGATAAATATAGTAATGGTGTCTGATGCGACTGTCCCAGAATAAGTACGAATTGAATAATGATGTTTATGCATTTCGTGGAGTGCGTAATCAGTGCATTCGGGCGGTAAATGCGCCTTGCAGCTGCTTATGTGGCCAGTCGGGTGATAAGACCCTGATCTGTAATCTATATTCAACATGTCGACTATCACCAGTGCTTTGTCTCCGCCAAAGTGATGGTGTGTGTGTGCGTCAATATAGAATCGTTTAAGTTTATTGCGAGTATGCAAATATGCATAACCTAGTAACAGCTGATTACGTACCTAATTCCGTTTCGTTTCGCTCGCCGATCGAGGATTTTGAGGCCATAAATTTGAAAATAATGTTCACGTACTGGCAATGTGGAACTGTGAATTGCATTCGGAAGGTCGTCTGAAAATGAGTCGCGGGCCAAAGGCGGGGCGAAGTGACAACTGTATTTGTGTTGTTTGTATATATATATATATATATATATTGATATTAAATTAATTTACAATATTCATGTACAATTATTTGCAGCTGCTGCTAGTGATATTGTGAATAAAGATTCATACATATTCGATTGGCCAATTGCATAGCTCTTTCTCTCTCCCTCAATCCATTTCCTGCTCGTCATTTTGTGGTGGGTTCTAGGGCGGGCACTTTGGAGATTTGGCCTTTTGATTTCGGTTGTGCACTCTTCGCAGAGAACACGACTTTAGTTAGTTACTTAACGGCTAGGACACAATGTGAGCGTGTCATTTGTCTACAGTGATAAATTCAATTCATAATTAGTGCTAAACTCATAATTTACAATCGATCTTAACGATTAAAATAATAATTACAATAATCATAATAATAATATAATAATAATAATAATAATAATATTAATCATAATAATAACAATAAAGGAAATTCTTGTTGCTCGTCTACATTTGCAATCGCCGCATTTCGGCCACAAATTTGTATATAGATATATATCTTTTAGTGTGTCTGTCTGCAGTATACAATGTATATAGCTCTAACTATCGACAACTGTGGCATCGTGTCAACGTCATCGTTGTACTTAAGCACTAGGGCACTAGTCTAATATTTGGTTTGATCGCTTCAAAGATCCTTCTTTTTGTTGTTGCGGTTGTTGTTGTTGTCCCGTCTGCTCCTTACATGTTGAAGGACAGCGGCTTGATGTTAGCCACCGAGGACATGCGACGCACACGTCCCATCATTTTGCGCTCAATGTCCTCCAGCGTCTTGCCCTGCGTTTCGGGCACGTAGATTATCACAAAGAACAGGCCGACGAAGCAGATGGCGCCGAACATCCAGAAAGCGCCGTGAGCGCCCATAAAATCTGCAAAGAGTTGCAGAAGTTAAGCACTGAATTGGTTTGTTGCTTAAGCGGCGGCTTACCGATCATGTCCTGGAAGGACTTGGTCACCACAAACGTGCAGGACCAGTTGAAGGCGGTGGCCACACTGGCCGCCGAGCCGCGTATCTTGGCGGGCAGAATCTCGCCCATCATCAGCCAGGGAATGGGGCCGAAGCCCAGCGAGAAGCCGAGTATGTAGACGACGAAGCAGCTCAGCGGCAGCCAGCCGACGTTCGAGGTGTCCATGCCGCTGGACTTGCAGTAGAAGAAGCCGCCCAGCACGAACAGCGTCAGGATCATGGCCACATTGGACACATACAGCAGAATCTACAGGAATCCCAACAAGTTAGTTATTGCCGCCCAGTGATGCAGTCAAGTTGCATGCTCACCTTGCGTCCGGCACGATCGATCAGCAGCGTGGCAATGAATGTGGCCATGAAGTTGACAACGCCCACGATGATGGTGCAGACGTTGCCGTCAATGGTGGAGCCCGCGTCCTGGAAGATCTGCACCGTGTAGAAGATGACCGCATTGATGCCGCTCAGCTGCTGGAAGAACATCAGGCCCAGCGAAATGGACAGCGGCTTCAGGTTGCTGCGCTTCAACAGCTCCAGCATTGTGTTCTGCGTGGCCTGACGGTCGGCGTCCGCCTGCGAGCGCATCAGGCCCTTCAGCTCGGGCTCGACGTCGGCCTCCTTGCCGCGCAGCCAGACGAGCGCCTTGCGCGCGCGCTCCTCGCGCCCGCGGCTCACATACCAGCGCGGCGTCTCGGGTATGAGGAACATGAGGATGAGGAACGGCACTGGCAGCGCGCCGCCCAGGAAGGCCAGCATCGACCAGTCCATGTAGGTGCCCGCAACGAAGCAGAGCAGTATGCCGATGTTGCCGAACGCCGTGGGCAGCAGGCCCAGTGTGCCGCGCACCTCGGGCTGCACGGTCTCGCCGAGGTAGACGGGCAGTGAGAGCGAGGCGATGCCCACACAGAAGCCGGCCAGGAAGCGGCCGCAGAGCACCATGGCGACGTTGACGGCGCAGGCGATGAGCAGCCACGAGATGATGAACGGCACGGCCGTGGCCAGTATGGTGTTGCGTCTGCCCAGGTATTCGATGAACGGTCCGCCCGCAATGCCGCCCGCCAAGCCCGCCAGCGGCATGATGCCGCCCACCCAGGAAGCCTGCAAAACAAGCGAGTTACGTGACCGCAGAGAGAGAGAGAGAGTGATGCAACTTACCGCCTGTGGTGTGACCTCGAAGGAGGTGAGCGTCGAGTTGGTCATGGAGACGAGCGCGGGCGAGGTGTAGGCGCTGGCGAAGCCCACGACCAGCGAGCCCAGCGAGACGCTCAGCGCAGCCAGCACCTGGAAGAGGCAGGAAAATAGAAATTTAGTGACTGCTAAAAGAGTGTGTGCTTGTTGTGAGCTGGGGACCTGCGAGTAGGTGCACTTGGCCTTGGGCTCCTCGACGGGCACCGAGAAGGACACATGCGTGTCCGCGCGCATCAGGATCTTCATGCTGTCGGCTAGCGTTGCCTTCCGCCTTGCTCACTGCTGTAAATTGTCGCTGCACTCGCAGTCGGATTGGCGCATGTGCTGCGCTTGAACGGACAGAAACTAAACTGAAACTGGCGAAACTGCAATCGCTGTCGTCTAGCCTAGGCTAGCTGTTGTGTCTCAGCGAGATCTTTGCTTGCGATTGGGCGCTGCGGTCACGTACGAGGCAACATCACGGATCTATCATCTAACTATCGGTCGCTCGATCGACTTCGATTTGCACTTGGGACGCTGCTCGGGCTTATCACGGAGTTCACGCGTTCGCTCGCTGCGAGTGCTCAGGCCGCTTTACGGCCGCTTCTGCTCAAGTGCAACGCCAGCAGCTCGCTTGACCCTGAGGCGAGCGACTGCAGTTCGGCTTTGGCATGGCGATTGATGGGTCAATCTATCAGTTATTGAGGCGCTGTACGTGTATTTTTAGTCTGCGCATAAACCTCAACGAGTGCTCGCGTTATTTCAGTTTCAATTTCAATTAACCAGGCAGCAGGGCAGCAGGGGGCGCGGGCTGGGAGCGGGCACAGCGTCTAATCTGGGCGTGCGAAAATAGCACGGACACGCGCTCGCATCGCTCTAAATTGCGGCTCTGAATTGCGAGTGCGCGCTTGAATGCTTTATGGCAATATTAATGCCATTCATAAGGCCAGACCCCATGACACGACCGACCGAAACACCTCCCCAGCGTCTTCAGCTGCCCCCACGCGCCACGCATGTGTTCACACAATATAGAAAGGCACCTACTACATAGAGTACAGTGCGAGGCGCCAGTTTAGCAACAGTCTCAATCGCATTCGTCGTCGTCGTTGACGTCGACGTCGGCGTCGGCGTCGCAATCCTTAACGAGGCAACAATAGCGTCGCACAGCGTTTATGCCATGTAAATGACGAACAATTGCGGGGCCGCGTCATCAGCCATTAACCGCAGCTTAAAGCAAAAGCTAATAGCCAGATGAAGTCTGTCAATATAGCACGAAAATGTGCTAACGAATAAAGTATTATGTTGTTATCAACAGATTGCAACAACAATGAGTTGATAGTGTGAACTGTGGCTTGAACTGTGCGACTTTGTGCGTGTGTTGCTAGTTCGTGTGCAGCTTCATCGCATAAACGAGCAGTTAGTTAGACCTACCTGCGTCCAGATGAAGATGGGATTCGTCGTGGGCCTGTAGACCTCGAGCTTGGGCTTGCCGTCCTCGGTGATCTGGCGCACGAACGGCACCGCGTGCCGGATGTTGTCGCCCCGCTTGTTGCCCATGTCGTCCATCTCGTACAGTCGCCGGCTGCGTAACCCAGAGAGAGGGAGAGCAGAAATACAAATTAATCAGAGCGCACACGAATTGACAAATTGCGTCGCAGCCACGACGGCAACTGGAGCAATTGCGTCACGTTAGAGAGGGGCGGGGGGACGACACTCACCTCTTGCGTGAATCTGTGCTGATCGAGCGCTGCTGCTGGAAGTTCTGTCGCGTGCTCACGAAGTCCTCGTCGCTCTCGCTCTCCAGGTCCTTGAGGTCGATGATGAGCGGCTTGGTGATGTCCTTGGGCCGATGGATCAGCCGCTTGTGCTCGGCGTCGTCGCCCTCCTCGTCGCTGTCGGTGCTGGAGCCCTGTAATACTTTGTCGAGCTTGAACGTGACGCGCGGATCGAGACTCTGGTGCTTGCGGCCCTGGAACTCGCGACGCGTCTTGTGGAACTCCTCCTCCGACGACGAGTCCTTCAGCAGGTCCTCGAGAAAACGTGTGCCCTTGATGTCGAGCGAGACGTGCTTCTTCGACTGAAACTGGCGCCGATTGTCGTTGGCCAGTATGTGCTTGAGGTCCTTGAGTATGCCCTTGTGATCGACACTGGTCGCCTTCTGCTGCTGGAAGCCAATGCGCTTGTCCTCGAAGCTGTCCTCGTCGCTGCTCTCAGCGGCGGCTGTTGGCTTGCTGCCCTGCTTCTCGAAGGACACGCGCGAGCCTTTGAGCGATTGCTTGCTGCGCTGCAGCTCCTCCACGCCGCGCTGCTGTCGATCGCGGTGCGGCTCCAACGAGGTGGGCGGTGGCGGCAGCGGTGTCAACTCCAAGCTGCCGCTGCCACGCAATGTGCCACGTTGTGATTGCTGCTGCTGCTGCTGTTGGGACTGCTGTGTGTGCACCTGCAGCTGGGGCGGCTCGTTGATGTCGTCGTCGTCGACCAGGGGACGAAACGATAGCGGCGTCTCGTCGTCCAAGTCGTGCAGCAGTCTCAGCTGCGGTTGTTGCAGCTGCTGTTGCTGCAGCTGTTGTTGTTGTTGTTGTTGTTGTGGATGCCGCTGTGGCGCCGCCTGTGGAAACGGAAACGGATCCTCGGGCAGTATTGTGTCCAGGCTCGTGCCCGTATTCGATGCCGACAGATTGCTCTCCACACGATGATAGCCCAGCTCCTCCTGCACAATTATGAACACACTCGATTAATTTCAACAATTTCACCAACTTTGGCTGCTGCTGTTGCCACACACGCTTGCCATGCGAATCACTGATTTCAAAGTCCCGGCAAGAGATTATATACATAAGACAGTCGCGGACTGTGTTCTTGAGCCCTGCTCTCCAAAGCCAAATCTTCAACCCCGTAGAAGATTGCAGACCCAGCTTCGCACGTCGTTATCTCGCATTTGTTTTGATTATTTCTACTTTAATCTAATGTTACCCTAATGCTGCATGGGTATCGCAGCTAAGCAATGACTTGAGTTTAAAGTTATTAAATTTAAGTCCTTATGACATATCTGCTTGAGGTTTGTATGAGATGTTTTGTATATGAGGTCTGCATGAGATATCCCCCAAATATGTTCCTATGGCACTATAGCGCTAATTCAACTAATACTTCGATCTTCAGCAATCAAATTCTGAGCATTTCCTGATGCCTCAACTTCTATAAATCAAGTTGTCTGTGGGTTTGAATTAATAGTTATGATCTCACCAGAGACTACATGAATTAACTGTCATGCTTAATTTGCTCTTATTAATTTTTATGTGAAATTTCATCAAAAAGAATCTTGAAAATTGTGGAACGCAGAACAAAACATTTCGCATATCTAATAATTAGCCCAGTTCTATTTAAAGATGCAAAGTACAACATAAATAAATAATTGTTGCCCATTTGTTGGAGAACACTTCAAATGAACTATAAGTTTTATTGTAGAACATAATTTAGTGGTACTAAAATTGGGTTTTTTTGGTTCGTGAATAATGTAAATATTTCTTGTTGCTATAGAGTATGTTTGTCACTCAATTACTTTATTATTATTCATTTAAAAATGATAGATTATGCAGATGTGCGATTCATTCATTAACTCAAGCGTGGAGAAGTCAACGATCGTAAAATTTGTAGAGCCTGCTTTACAATCTTCAACCGCCTGGCATTTTTGTGTGGCAAGAGCTCAGTTGCAAAGTCGAGCTGGGAGTTGAAGATGTCTGCATTTTAGATATTTATACTTACACCGGCTCTGGTTAGTTTTTCCTTTAGCTTGCCCATGGCGCTGCTCAGCGGCTGATGGTGATGCTGGTGTCCGCCACCACTGCCACCGCCGCCGCCGCCGCCGCTGGCGCCTCGATTGTCACGTCCACTCATCTTATCAGTAGCAGCCGAATGCTGAACTTGAACTTTATGGTTTTTGTAGCTGCTTCTTCTGTTTTACCTTGGCGTGTAAGGCTGCCTTTTTGTAGTGATATTGTTTGAAAATTGTGATTTTGATTCTGCTTTTCTTTCCTTGATGCGTGTAAATTGTACAACAAGGTCTCAGTGTGCGTTTGTCTATTTGGATTTTGTCTTTGCTGCAATGGAGAAGAACATTCAATTCAATTAGCGTGCTTAGTACGTAGTAGCTGGGTTTTATTTATAGCACTTCGAGGGTTTTCGTCCACTTGAACCGCATTGAAAGCAATCAGTTAAATAATGTCTACCACGTTTGCCGTTCCATTAATGTCTGCTGATGTCTGCTTCTTATCTAGCTTTGTGCTATTTGCTCTTTGATAGTGCGAGCCCCCTCTATATGATAGATACAAGCACGCCCACTTTTTGCAAGTTACCTATATTTCAATATTTATTTCACTGTCTGCATCATCTATAATATATATCCGCTTCAAAAGTGCTTTTCGAAAGTGGCAGTCTATACATGTCCTTGATAACACGCGTGACACTGTGCCACAGTCAGTCCTAAAATTTTGGCAACAGCCGCGCAAACTTGTGTACTCTACGGTCACCTGTAAATTTACTGCTGACACCTACTGTACGCAATAAATAGCCTTCCCTCATTTTTTGGCATGCGGCAGCTGTCGAAACGTTTTTCGAAAATATAATTTTTTATATATTCATTTTTTTTTTAATAATTTTTCTCGTAGATTAGCTAAACATAAGCCCTGCTAATTTTGACACATTTTTAGTTTTCGCTTTGGTATAAACAACAACACTACTCTCAATAAGCACTTGTGTCAACATTTTTGTCACCCAGTGTTGGCGCCTTTTTTCGTTTGTGTGCAAAAAAGAAAAACATAGTGTTGTTTTGTTTTCAGAAATTTTCCACACAAATATTTCTTTTATTAGCCGAAAATAATTAATGATCATTTTTGTGGGCCAAAAATGTGGAGGAAAATAAACAGAACAAGAATTGAAAGAAACGCGGTTGATGGCTTTCTCATTCTTTGACTTTTGCTCCTGCGTCATGTGATTGTGATGCTAGCAGAAAAAAAAACGGGACGCGTGGGCGACGCCATGACGTCGGCAGCGCAGCCTTTGGCGACCGACCGGCAACGACGCCAACAACAACAACAACAACAATAATGCTAGCGTTGTCGCCTTTATGGCTGCGTCCATTTCTATTTACTTATTTGGTGGTGCTCTTTTCTATTGCTCTGCCATGACATAACTTTGTTATTATTGTTTGAAAGGAGCTTTTGTGTGTAGAGGGCAAGGAAGCCAATGCTGCATTGTGCAAGTGCGGCGAAAGTTGTGCAATTGACCTTGAACGTCGTTTGTGTATGGCTCTCTTTTCGACGGCCTCAGGCCTGGTGATTCATACTTGATATCTAGCTGCACACATGGAAATGTGTTATTGTTTTGGGGGCAGGCGGCCTATCACTTAATGATCTACCTACGATAATAAGCAACGATATATAATACAATTACACGCACACACACACACAATCGTAAGCCTGCAAAGCGGCGCGTCACGCTTAACTTTGTCTCTCTGGCTCTGCCGCTCTCTTAAGCCACAGCTCGAATTGCATGCTCTTAAGCAGTTCGACTCTCTTGCATTGCGCTCACGTGCTGTTAGTGTTACACGCTCTTATGCTCGACACACACATACAGCGACACGGTGTTGTGGCTCCATTTGTCAACATTGCAACGTTGCGAATTTTGTTAAGTGCGTTATGGTCTTTTATTTATAAATCAACCATTTTTTTGGCCTTTCTCTCTGATAATTAACAAAGGCAAGCCGCAAGCTGCGGCATCTTACAAATGTCAGACAATTTAATCTTTGCTAAAGAGTATATTATAAATACATATTTTAAGCATGCACAAGTTTAAATTTGGTTCAATTAACGACGCCCACGTTAGTCTGTAGTCTGTAGTCGGGTCCGTTTGTCTGGTCAATGTTTCAGAACGTTTCATTTTTTTGCGTGTTTGAAAATTGCAATATGCGTTTAGCTCGATTTTTCTCGATATTCTCACAACTTGTGTGCACTACATATCTAAACTATCTACGTTGTTATTGCGATAAAAACAAATTCTAAATTTAACAATTTTTCACGGTCGCGCGTTCTCAAAAATTTGTCGACAATTTTTGCGAATTCTCTCATTTATTTCTTGTTTTGCTTATAGTTTCTTTTAGCCTTGATGTGGATTTCTTCTATTGTATGTACTTGTCGACGTCGTTGTTATTATTATTGTTGTAGTTTTTACAGCACTTTTTGCCAAACACACAAATTACGTAAAGCTATTGCATTAAATAACTTGGGACTTCGCGTCCAACGCTTCAACTTATTAAACTTATCGAATTGACGTAGTAAAAATACAGCAAGAAATTCGCATAAATTTACATGGCGATTTCTTGCGCCAGACACCTCATAGACTTAGTTCATTTTTTCTTCAAGTTTTTAATGTAGTTCTTGGTTTTTTTTTTGTTGTTTGCATAAATTCGAAGAATACAACACGATACACAAAACTTGATAAGGCTACGACCGGAACTTGTAGCGCGAAGAAAACTGCTAAAAATAATTAATAATTAATCACAGCGGCAAACCGAAATAGTTTCTTATTGGTTTTTAAAAAAGTGCAATTTTTTGAAAATTTTAAAGTATATTTTGAACGTGTAGTTTGCGCATTTTGTGCTTATCACTTAATATTACCTTTTAACAAACTACTAAAACTGTTATCCACTATTATGGTACTGAAGCGCGAGATTCGAATGCGCAACGTTTATATAGCACACGAATTCACAGAAACTCGTTCGAGCTTTTTTTACTCACTGTGCGCGTCGCTGAACGGTAAAACAGGCGGAGAGTGAGAGCGCTACGCTCTCCCACAGTGCGCCCTCTTCATGTCTCGCTGTGTCTGTGTGTGTGTGTGCGTGAAACGAAACGTCTAACTGTATGAGTGGACAAGTTGAGTTGATATTGAGAGGTTTTCGAATAGTACCCTATAGCGTGCGAAGGCCGCAAAGGAAGGAAGGCATGAATGAAGCGAGGCGCCAACATTGAAATAGTTATCTTGTGCTTCTGCTCGTGTGATGACGACGCCAGTCGTTGGTTGATGCAAAGTGCAGAGTCAAGTCAAAGGTGTACACACTGTTGTTGTGCTTAGCGCGCCGGCGCAACTGAGACGCCGCGTCGCAGTCGCTGTAAGCGTAGATTAGATGCTGCGCTGCTTTATGACGCATTATGGGCATTTCTGGGAGGACGTGACGCGACACATTGGCACCAACCAACAGCAGCAGCCACCAGCAAAGAGCCATATTATTTTTATTGATTTGTTTTGGCTGCTGAATGCTGGCTGTTGTCATGCTCTGTATTGGGTGTCGCGTTAATAGCCAATTGCGATGCCTGCGTTGCGTTGCGTTGCGTTTTTGTTTGCGCCAATTGATTTTTATTTACACATATTTTCAATTGAATATTATTAAATTGACTTTGAGGGCGCGTGCAAATTTTGCAGCCTTGGAGCACATTTGCGTGGCACTTCTTCATTGCCTCACATATTTTCCGTTCTGTTTTTTTTCTCCTTTTTCTTGTGGGTTTTTTGGCGCCTCATCGCAATCCAATCAAATTGATGCGAAGCAATTGCTTGTGGCTGACCAAAAGACAAATAATTATGGCGGCTCCATTGGGCTGCTAGCTGCCTTGTGCGAATCGTGCCCCCAATTGTGGAGGGGCTCGTCTTTCTATTTCATAACAAGGCATAAACATTGCCTCTCAATGAGTACGCACAATTGCCAACTGCTGTTTCAGTTAAATACCCATGAGTGGCTGCGCACTCACACACACAGCCACTCAGCGCAAATACAGACGGTTTATCTGTATGTGTACTGAAACACGTATAGAGATTAACGGAAAGTTTTCAATCGAGATACCTGATGTATTCCAAACACCACATACCCTGTAGCAGGCTCATTTCAACAAGTATTTACCTCTTATTTAATTAGTTAATATTAGCTTAATTAATGTTGCCAGTTACAAATTATTTATGGTGTAACGTTTTTCTAGCAGAATGCAAAATTAATTTCTTTAGAATTCATTTCATGATGATGCAGAAGATTGCGAGATACACATTTAATTGGGCGTATGCATGCCCCAAATATACCCGTTCTCAGCCCACTTACCCATAAAATTGGCAAACAGGTGTATAATAAAATGTTATTATTAGTAAACTTGTTTATTTCTCAAAGCCAACACTTTTTTGAACAATTGCTTCACGCAAATATTTCAATGATATGCCAAAGCTTTACGTCAGTCAACCGACTAATTCAATTCGTCTTTAATGTGAAGCGGGCTGATATTAAAATGTGACACAAACGACTCACAATGCGCCTAATTAGTGCAATTTCACTTGAAACAGGTTTAATGCAAACTATAGTATTTAGCTGTCTAGCACTTGAATTACTTCCCTCGGCATTTTGCATCTTAGGCGTCGAGCGTCAAATGCCCTCGACGTCAGCTTGAGCTACAATCAATCTGCCCCATAATTACCGGAGTATTTGCCATCTCTCAAGGCTTCGCGTTGTACAGTCGAAAATGAACGAGAAACGATAATGGGCTAATACACATGCGAGTCTTTTGTTTTTGGACACTAGGGGAGGTCAAACACGAGTCACCGTCACGAGTCAGCGCAAAACTTGTTTGGCGACCAACCCAAAAAAGTAAAATATAAAAGCTGTTCGGGGAATATGGAGAGCACTACAGAGGCATGTGCTCGATAAGTAGGGGGACTAAGATGTGCACAAATAAAGAGTTGTATGCGAAAAAACAGAAAAAACGAAAGTGCAATGAACTTGAGTACAAGCTGAATTGCTTCGTAACGCTCAAGATGCAGTAAATGGGTCGCAGGGGAGGTTTTTTTTTTAACAAAAAGAGGGATTTTTGTTTTTAAGCTACGAACTATAACTGAGTAACTCTTTCACATTCTATTGTATTATCAATTTAAAATACAATCTTATCGTTGACGAGATCTGTAAAGGTTATCATAGTATACTAGAATATTCATTAAGATTTCACAACTATTTAAAACTCATTGGTAATTTCGACTGTATTGTTGTCTTAATATCAATTTGCAATCAGACTTTCATGATGACGCTTGAACAAAAAGACACTTGTCACAGTTCTAAGGAGGGGCGTTAACTTGAACAAACACAGAAAGCGTATCGTGCTGTGGAGTTATCGGAGAGCGGGAATTAAGCAGAAAGAAAAAAAAGAGAATTCACACAACCGCCGCAAAAAGGCGCAGACGAGCCCCCAAGTCATGACGCCGCGCCATCGCTGCACGTACATAACGTGCTCAATGCTGGCGATTAGCAGAACCAGAAACAGAAGCAGCAGCAGCAGAGGCAGCGGCAGAATGCTGCTAGAGCAACAGCCAGTGCTGAGAGAAGAAGAGCACTTGGTAACAGCAAGATGTAAAGCGTGCGAGTGGAACAGACGAAAGGTGCTTTTTGACTTTTACACGACACTCTAGAAGACGGAAAGAGCGCGAGAGCGTAAAAAAAGAGTTGCAGTTGCTGCGACGCCAAATACTACGACGCATGCGCAGGCGCACGTATTGCCCAAAATGCTGATGCAATTGCCGTTCATTGCGTCAGCAAATTTCTTCTCCACATTGTTTCTGTTGGTTTGGCCTGAAAACACACACTTTAAATATTTGTATGCATGCGTACATATCTAATAACTAAATATTGTTTGTGACAGATACAGCACACGCGCTAATTAATGCGTGTAGGCAGCTGACGCCTTTGGCTTTTCCGCACACAAATTACAAGAAATCATTAAAAGCTTATTTATTTAATTGATGTTTGGGAGTCACAGCCGCAATCACAGCCATTTCAATTAGATAGCGATAAAAGCTGCCCTCATTTTCCGCCCGTCTCTCCAAATGGAACTCTGTAAATGACACGTACATAGGCTTGTAGTAGTATGGAGAGCTCTCTCTTCGCACACACACACACACAGTCACATGCGCGAGCGCCATTGGCTTTCACGATCTGTCCGTCGGTCTGTCAGTACGGTCTCTCTCTCTCACTCTCTTTGGTAATTAAGCCAGAAATGCTAAATTTAGCGTGCGCACACTCTCGAGTGCTACAAATAAAAGCAAAAACAACAAAATTTAACTAAAGCATGTGATGCCGGACGTTGCGCCGCTCACCCGCTCACGCGCCCACCACCATACATATACATATCTATGTTTTTGTTTTTATTTTGAACGTGGGCCCATTTTGGCACAACCTGCAAATACATTTACACACAGGCATAAATATGTATGTGTGTGTAGAGCTACATACATATGTAATGATGGCGGTTCGTATGACGTGCGAGCTTTGTGACGACTGACGAGCCTCCAACTAATACACATGTGCAAAGTGCTGGCACACAGACACCAGCACACACACACATGCATACTTACGCATATGCTGCCATTTTGGTTACCCTATAGCTGTGAAAAGCCAGCATGACTTGCTCGCCGTCTAGAGTGCATTAAACACTCTGCAGATTGGGTTTGATAGTGGGACCACTTGCGACTTATCTGAACTTTCGACTGCAACTGATAAAGGCCACATAAATATTTGTAATACTTGAACGATGACGACTGTGTTTCAAATCTGTTTGCAAGCGTACTTTAAACTTTGTAGTCACATATTAGCGAACGGTTTGCCCCGACCGTAAAATTGGCAAAAGCTCTCCCCATCTCAACAATGCGATGACGCAGAGAGATTGCGCAAGCTCTAATGAGCAAAGTTTTGCGGATTTTCAGATTTGTGGTTTCTATAAAAAGCAAACAATTTTAGTTTGTTATCTTTTTTTTTTTGGCTGATTGGTTCACGCACACACACACACACGATTGTAGTTAACTTTATATGCTATAGCAGCATTTGTTCTGAATGCATACTTATTCAGGTAATTATGGCAAAATGGCACAAAACCAGCGCCCTTCACTCAAGGTCAAAGTCTCACGTCTCGCACGCTGACCAGTTCAAAGTTGTCGGCGCAAAGTCGTCGCTGTCGCCGTCGCTGCTGCCGTCTAGCACTAATAAAAGCTTTACGTCGATCGGCGGCGCTTTGTTAATTAGCCACACACTCACACACACACTTGTATACGCGCTTGTCTGTGCATATTTTAATATTATTTAAAATGGTCATTGTCTAACTGGTTATACCCAGCGTGCACTAACTGGGTATATGCAGTTGTACAGCGGCTGGCAGCAGTTTCTATTTGTAGAGTATCTGAGCGTTGGACAACGGGATTTTATTGACTTTCGATTTGGTATTTAGGATTCAGGCAGCTAGTCATATATTTTTAGACATTCCTTAAAAAAATCGTTTAGCATTTCGTCATATATTCGCAAAACCCGTCCCATTGAAGCAGTATTTCATAAAAAGCAAAGTTGAATAATTGCAGTAAATTAAGAGAACATACTCGTAGTAAATTTAATTCAATAAAAACTTGTGTGTTCTGTTAGTTCAATAGCTGTAAGTTTGATATTTAATAAGTTGTAGTACTTTTCCTATACGCAATAAATTGATTGAAATCCTATCGGCAATTAAACAATGTCGCATGATTGATGTTTTCAAGATGGCACCGAACTCAACTGATATTCTAATTGATATTATTGTTGTTATCGTTGTCGTTGTATTTTGCCAACTTGGAAATTGACAGTAATCAATGTTTCCATAAAATATTTACGACGCCCTTTAGTTATTTTCCACAGTTTTTAAAATACGTGCAAAAATGTGTCGTGTCCTGCGTACACATAATTGGCAATATAAACACAATCAAAACAAGATGCATACACAAAATACAATTGCAAATCGCAAAGAAAAAAATGCGATTCGATTTAGATTAAAATTGAGCGTAACAAAAGCGCCACGTGGCGGCTGATTGAAGTAAGCAAACGGCTGCTGCTAAGAACGTGGCCTCGGTGGCGCAGTAGGCAGCGCGTAAGTCTCATAATCTTAAGGTCGTGAGTTCGAGCCTCACCCGGGGCATGTAACTTTTTTAAATTTTTTTTGTCTCGCTTTTCTATTCTTTGCGTTATTTATAACAAATTTATTTTAATAATATTCTGCGCCTATACACTACAACCACCCAGCCAGCCAATAAAATGTCAAATTAAGTAACAATTGCGTGTGGCAAACAACAACTATTAGATTACATTGCTGATGCTTTATGACAGTCTAACTGTCGGATGAGAGGAGCCTCGGTAGCCGCTCGTAATTTTGTAATAGTTACAGTTATGGTTACAGATTAACTTGAGGTAATTTATTCATAGCAACTACTATAGTTACAGCTTAAAGCCAGTGGCAATTACAACAATTGCACGACATTACAAATGACATTCATTCATTCGCCGTTCACACGGCACAATATTTTTGTTATTTAGCGCATATTGGAATTTTATATGTGTGTGCACCGACTCGAAAAGTTCGATACGAAAATGTATACCCTATACTTCCTTCAATTTGTTTACCTGTCATCAGAGATTTTCGAAGAAATTGTTCACTAATCATGACCGTCTGACTAAGAATAATAATAACAAATACAACCATTACAGCGACTAGTTTATAGACATTACACATACACCAGACAGAGTGCAATGTTCACTACAAGTCGATTTAGTTTGCGACTAAACTCGCATGGTTGCACCCAGTCAATATTTGCATACACCCACGACAGAGCACGACCCGGCGTGTGGCGTTCTAACTATATCTCACGTGGATGGCAGTCGAGACAGTGTCAGTAATCAGTCGATGTTGTCATATCTGAATAGCAGCAAGTAATCCCAGCGCATTTTATAGATTACTGCATGTCGCTGCTGTAAGCTTTACACCTACCGTAAATTAGCACTTTCGATGGAAACGATAAAGGTGATAGATAAAGTGCACAGACGAAACTTGCAAATGCTAATGACAGCTAATTGAAAGTTCTTGGGTTGATCAAAAAACAATATAGTTAGAAAACAATTTTATCTAAAAAACATTTAGTTTTAGTTGAGTGAAGTTAAGTGAAATTGTTGCCATTTTAATTATTGATATGTTAAGTACTATTACAATATTTTTTTAATGTAGTAATCATTTTGATAATACATCTAAAATATGTTGTTTAAATAGCTAAACTTTAAAACGAAAACTTTAATGCCAAAAATACGAAAATCTAAAATGACTGAAGTTGTTGTATGAATAGGTAAAAAATGAGAGCTTCCTATATATTATTATTATTATTATGATTAATATTTATGTAGTATACAATACCAGAATAGTTGTCATTAATCACTCTCAAACGCTGAATTTTTTAAGAATTTCATTCATATAGACGATCAGCTAAGAAGGTGGTGGAGAAACACCGTATAATACTTGTTTGATGTGACAAGTGTTTTAGTGCGGCGAGTTAAGCAATTGCCAATGCTATCAGGAAAGCACTCAGTTTACCTGGCTGCCAGATATTCACTCTCTCAGCTTACAACTGCTGTTTTGGATGTGCCCACCGTCGGCTTATCGCTGTTAGTTGGGCACCTGAAGCTTATAGTGCTCGTCTTGGCATTAATCGGACACTCTTCGCTGGGATGTTACAGTGCAGTATTTGCATACGGGAACGAGCTACACGTGCTCCGGCGCACAGCTTATGTAAAGTGTGCCAAAAGAGCAGACAACAACAAACCGAATCATCAAATCCAGCTACAACCAGAGCTGCAATTTCCCAGTTGCAGTTCCCGTTCGACTCGCCGACATTTTGTAAGCAGTCGTCGCAAGGTCAGCGGGATGAGATATCTGTATTATGATATTGTTATGCAGTTTTATAAGCTCAGGGATTATCGCGTTTCGTGTCTGTCGTAAACAAGACCGAAGAATAAAGCCAAAATTATGGTCGGCACTTATTGCCTCCAAATAATAAAATGACTGTGGGATTTCATTTTTATGAATGATCAATTTTACAGAGAAAAATGCTTAGCAATTTTGGTTTCATTTTCATTTATTAAAACAAATATATATGGGCGGAAAGAGCTTTACCAATAAAAGCACTTCAAAGTATTATCGATATATAAAACAATCGATCAATTGCAATGCACTACTGCATTTATGTATACTACAATGCTGTACTTCAATGTTACGTATTCTTCGGAACAACTTAAGATCTCTTCTTCGAATTAAGCAGCTGCAGCAAAAAGTTTCCAGTTCACGCAGACTCCTAAACACATATGTCATGTTTAAATTGAAGTTGCGTGAAGTCCTAAATTTAAATCGAGTGGAATTTTTTAATGGAAATTTACCACAGTAAACACACACATATGCTCTATGTACGCGAGCAGAAGAAGTGCAAACATTTAGAAATACAAATGTAAAAGGCAAAAGTGAAAATCGAAATTTTCCATTCATTCGCCGAGCGTTGAACGTTGTACCTTGGGGATGCAATGAAGAATCATCTGCTCTTGCTCTTGCTCTTCCATCTCTTCTTTCGCCTGCTGCGCTTTCCCACTCCGTCGCACTTGTGGATGTCTGTGTACCTTGCATGAGGTTTGCACTCGCTCTCGCTCACTCATTTCTAAAAGTCATTTCAAGTTTGCAATGGTTTGCCTGCTCTCTTTCACGTGTCGTGTCTTTGCTGGTTTGCTGCTTTTAGCCTCAGTGCTCTCGCACTCTTGCTTGCGATCATTCACCGTTGGCGGTGGTGGACTTTGGCGACCTACAAGTGGAATACGCTAGAATTGCCTGGTCCCGTCTATGTCTCTTGCTCTCTTTTACAAAAAGGCACATTGCCAAAAAAATGTCGTCGACTTTTGCTTCCTTCCCTGTTGGCAGAACCTTCGTGTACAATCGACACTCGGTCTATAATTTGAAGAGAGTACAGCAGGTTGCTCCTTAAAAATAATACTCTTTAAAACTCCAATTGAGTTTTATTTCGCATATGTTTCACACAATATTTGCAAGTGCTTCTGGAAATTACCTAAAATTATGCCGTATTGTTAGTTAATTAAGTTTAGCTACATCCGACTTTATAACTGCGTTGTGAACTGCAGTTAACACTTAGCATTGAGTTAATAATATTCACACCTGTGTTTTGGTCACATGTGAAACTTTCCACAACTGAACGTCAATTGTAGCCAAATGTGAAATCCTCTTTTAAACAGTAGATTTCCATTGCGACAATCAATGCTGCCCAATTAAATTCAAAATGCTGCTCATCTGCAAAAAGCTTCTCACTCTCTTTTCTGCATCTCTGTGAATATTGCACTCAAAAGCTGGGATGCAGTAAGAGGCAAAGAGCTTTTGTAAGAGCAAGAGTGAGCCGATGTACGTTGGGGGCACGTTCGTTTTGCTGTTGCTGCTGCTACTATTGCTTTGGCATACAAGACAGGCCCCCGTGCGTGACGTCACGTAAGCGAGACCGTTACAGCAAAACGTATAAGAAGAAGACGCCGAGAACAACAACAGCAACAACGGCTTGAAAACGAGTTGTGTTGTAGTCAGAGTTGGGGGAACTGGCGGGGGCTGATAGGCATGGCGAATCATGCAACGTGATGTGTGGTATAATTGTACATATGCACATGTACGTCCGTACGTATGTATGTATAAGTAACCACAATTGCTGATCGGTGTCAGCCGATGAATCAATGCGAAAGAGAAACGCAAAAGGGGTAGAAAGACTGCATGTGACCGATATTTGCGTCGATAAAAACGTAGATATCGCAAACAACTAAAGACAAACGTTGCTCGTGTCACAAGTGTGAAAATTGTCAAACAGCAAATAGCACTAATTTTAGACAGTCGACAGTTTGCCTGCTCCCCTGCCTACCCGCCTAACCGCCAACCTGTCTACACGTTAACCTTGAACTTAAAGCTTAGAGCGACGGCGAGTCAGAGTTACATAAGTCGCAGACAGAGAAGGGGAAAGTGAAGAGCGAGCAGGGCATAGCGGCATATTTGCATATCTTGGTGTCTGTCTGGTTCGTTTCACTGACTCGCAATCTGAATGCATTAGGCCCAGTTCATTGGCGTTTAGTCAGGTGTTTCAAACCGGAATTTTAATTGCATATACCTATCTATTTATATCTGTCTGGTCGTATCAGCCGACCTGTCTTATACAAATATTTCACATGCCATTTCGAAGAACTGGTATTCATTTGTCTCCCTACCTCATTGTACACTAACATACATATACATATGTATTTCGCTGCCCTTCAGAGCAACGAATCGATTTAAATGCGCTGCAAAAAAGTGCTCGAGATCTATATTTGCTAAAGTTAAGTAAGTGCTAAATAGCTGTGAGTGTATTTCCGTTAAAGTACTTATTATTTATTAATTTAGCATTGCTTTAGTTGGAGTGCTTTCACTTCTAATTAGCACAGCAAACAGCTGTTGCTTGCATGATCGAGTGTCATAGCGAACAGCTTCAGTAAGGGAGTGCTCTTTTCATTGCACATCTGCTTTGCGAATCACCTGAGCACTTAGTTCGCAGCTATGAGTTCTGTGTCTAGTCGCTGTCACGTCATTTGTCACGTTTCATTTCAGTTTCATTTCGCTTTTTTTTATGGCCTGACAATGCAAGTTTTTAATTAACCCGCTTTTAATCGTCTGCTGCATTCTGTCGTTGTGCATAACGCAAAAGATGCTAAACGGCGACACACCCTCCATTTGTCTGGCCCAAGTGACCCAATCCGACTGTCAGCACAATTTGCAAATCAAGCTTTTTCTCTGCCCCTCCCCCTCGCGCTCTAACCACTTGAAGAAATGACGCATTAAATATTTCCTACAACCGCAAAGTGTGACCAAACAATGAGAACATACAAAAATGACAATTTTCAATTGGAAAGCTTTATAAAAATAATACATTTGCAAAATAACATAAATTGCATGTTATTAAAGAGATGGATTAAGGGAAACGCAAAAAATTATCTGATCGATAATACTTTTGTCATTTAAATACAAATGAAAACGTGAAAACTGTGCTTTTTTCAAATTTAAACCAAGTTAAATAAATCTCATATATTTAAAGTAACTCAAGTTTCTAATTGATAGCATTTATTAGTTGAGTAATAATTTTGATTTATGTTTCACTAAATTCCCAATAGCTCTCGCACCACTGTAACTCCGGCCCCTTTATTCGAGCAGGCCTCACACACAGCACGTAAGATCGTTAGATCAGTTCATATGGGAGCAGTAATTGTTTATTGACTTGATTGGCTTCAACTTGCCCAGACAATTATTAGCGAGAACAGATGAACGCGTGCTCGACTACATGATGAAATACACATTCATGAATCGGCATTGACTGTGCCACTAGTCTGGAACCCAACGCCTGCGATTTGCAGTTAGCAAAGTAAAACAACTAGTTTTTTAGCTGGATCCTCATCATTCTATTTTCTCAAAGTAAACCTGCGTCAATGTCAGAGGTCTGCCATAGGAGTAGAAAGTGAAGTCGAGGCGATAAACGCCCGTCGGCACCGGCATATTGACCTTGGTGAAGTCCAGCGCAAACTTCTCCACACTCATATAATCCTGCAAAGGGATTGGTAAATTAAAAGAGACCACGAAGAAACTCAGACGCACCTCGTTCCAGGGACAGGAATGATTAAAGTTGCTGTACTTGCGTATGGTGTCAAAGACGAAGCGCTCGAAGGAAATGTGATAGCGTCGAGCAGCCATCAATTTGCAGAAATCAAAGAGCACATTGTACATGAAAGGACGATAGCCATCGCTGCGCTGAAAGCACTGCAGTCTGGTCGTCAGATTGGTAATCGGCAACTTCAGCAGTCCGACTCTCAGCGATAGCTCCACATAGTTCCGCTTGATGACCTTCAGGCGGCAGTATTCGTACTTCGTAATACCCGCATTTGTGGGCAGATCTTGGCATTTGACATTCGTGAACTTGAGCAGCCGTCCATCCTGTGGATAATAATATGTTTATTAGCTTGTGCAGGACTAAACAGATCGCTCACCGTTATAGCATTAAGCAAAATCATGAATCCGAGCAGTGCTTGCATCAGCCTCAGCCGCATTTTGGCATCTATTTTGCGTGGCTCAGTGAGCATTGGTTGTTTACCTATTTTTAATCTAGCTAAATGATAATTTAATTGATTTAATTGATGCCCCCATATTGAACGCATCAAACGACATAGGGTAATTAGGCCTGCCCGTTTTATTGCTAGGTTCGTTGGCTTTACATGTAAAGCGATCTAGAAATATTCGAAAATCACTTTGCATAACTAAATATATATCACGCTAGGTTGAGCACCTCTTCTTAAATACTTGAGCTGACTTCAGACCGCATTGTCGTAGTAATTAAAGGGATGGATCATCTCAATAAATATACTTTTAATTTTCATTTAGAATTTATGTTTTAATATGATAAATAGACTGTTTAAGTCTTAAGCTTAAATGTAGACAAATTTTTATAAATGAACCTATGTAAAAAAATATTACTCTTCCAAGAATCACTAAAGTCAATACTTTAAAACGAACAGCAAATGTCTATATTCTGGCTTATTTCTTTTCTTCTCGTCTTGAGTGTGTAAATTCGTGTTTATCTACATGTTGCGCTTTGAATTACACAAAAATAACACCTAAGCATATCTTTTGTCTTGCTGAAAATGAAGTCAGAATTGCATGATTAAGACGCCAGGCATTTTTGTCACACCATGAGAACCGAATGCGTCATGGGTCGAAACTATCTTTTCTTTTGTAAGTTCGTTATAATTTGAATGTAATTCGAGCAATAAGCTGGCCTAGCTGAAAGACCAATAACCGAATCAAACGCCCACTTAAGCAATTAATTTAGAACGCATTTGTTGACAAGTGTGTGGAGAAAACCTATTCGATCGGCTATTGACATCACCTTCAATTCCTGGAAATCCATAAAAAAAAGTAAACAATTTCCTGTTTTGGGGTTTTCAATTACAAATCCAAGCAAATTGTCGTTGTATTTTATTCACACCAAAAGTGCAAAACATAAAAAAGTGCACATAATACTTTGACTCATTCAATGCAAGCCCCACTTTTCACCAGCTCCCCGTTCACCCGCCCCTCCCGACCACTCTTACTCATTTATGCGCCAGTCAGCACGCCAGCCACGGTGGCGTATACGTGCTGCCCCCAACATAAAACATGTTTAATGACACCGCTTTGACGCAGTTGATTGTTCATTTGCTGCCCCTTTAAATTGCATGGCGGGCATATTTTTCCTCTTCAAAATATCAATAATTTTTAGTAGTTGAACAAATTAATATTAACTGATCTACAGTTGCGCCTGAAAGTATGCACACTAAAAAGCTGTGCATTCCCAACAGAATCTTCTTATTTCATTCATTCTACGATTTTATTATTTAAAATCTTTGTATTACTTCTACTTTTGTTTTATAAAGTTTGTAGTACAGGGTAGTGTTTAGTGTTCAACTCTTGCGATTTTCGCATGTAGGCAGCACATATAAATACATTTTTTGCAAACGCGTTCATATTTCGAAATGTCAACACCAACACCTGCAACTCCGAAGTGGCTCAGGTGATGCCTACACACAAACAAAAATAAAACACACACCTTGTTGTTTAGTGCATTGTCGAAAAATACACGAATTCTGGGAAAAGTGGTCGAGTGAAAACCGATGCGTTGTCGCAAATGTCAGTGACCTCTCCCACGAAAAAAGGCTTCGCACTTGAAAAGTTGCCTCCAAGAACGCATTGCTCATAATTTTCGATATTGAATGAAAAAGAACATTTGCAGTTATTGAATGAACAAAATATGCGATAACATGGCACATCATATTGCATTGCCACAAAACTGCAAACTGGAAATGGAAATGGAAATCAGAGCCAGGGTTCCACTTGATTTTTAGTCATAATTCAATTGTTTTTCCCCCACCGCTTGAAATAATATCTTCGAACTTTGCATAATCCAGCAAACGCGTCGGCACTCTAATGAATTACACGGCAGTTGAGGGGGGAACTGCGAGGGGCAGACTGCGAGTAAGTGGCGTGTTTGCTTGACTGGGGTCCGGTTACCCGATCGCAGCTGCCTCTAATTGTCGCCCAATGTCGTTGGTGTCGCATTTGACGCACCATCGACATTTCCACATATCATTTACTGACGTATGTCTATTCGCAATCTCATCTCGAATTGTCGAACTCTCGTTGCAGATTCCTGTTTGCGTTGCCAGGCGGAAAACAAGCGCGATGTGCTGGGCCGTCAGGATTGCGTGGTCGTTTGGGGCGAATGCAATCATTCGTTCCATCACTGCTGCATGTCACTGTGGGTGAAGCAGAACAATCGTTGCCCACTGTGCCAACAGGAGTGGTCCATTCAGCGCATGGGCAAATAGGGAATCTCTATATATGCACCTCCTTGATATTTAAATAGCTCTTAAGCCTAGCATTTGAAATTGTCAAGAAAAAATTAAAAATAAAATAATTAAAATCAAACTAAAAAAAAGCAAAAAAGTTACATGCCCCGGGTGAGGCTCGAACTCACGACCTTAAGATTATGAGACTTACGCGCTGCCAACTGCGCCACCGAGGCCATGTGAGGGTTGCTGCCTATTCAGCTACATGTTCTTAGAACCGTTCTAAAAAGTATTCAAGTCGTTATTGTAGCTTTAGTGTATGTTTAGAATAATTCTGCATTTATTTTGTAGAGCACCTGCAGGCGCCAGATGAGCTTTTGTCGGCCAAACAGTACAAAAAAACATCACTGGGTTCGTATGAGTTATTGGCAAAGCGTCCACCACCTGTCCCTTTGGCGCAGAGGATAGCGCGTTGGACTTCTAATCCAAAGGTCGCGGGTTCGATCCCCGCAAGGGATGTAATAATGAACTATCTGGTGAAACGGAAATGTTCAGTAACTTTTTTTATTGTCTAAATTTAATTCGACACTTATGAAAACTTAGGTAACATCATACTCGCAATCAATCATGATTTTGGTTGCAGAGACGGCGATAGATTGCGTTCCAGCACCGCACTTCTCAATTGTAATTTTTCCACATTGGTGGCATTTTCAATAAGGCTGTCGTCGGTTAAACGTTTAGCTCGAACTTCCTGAATAGAAGCTGTCGGATGAATGATTAAATTATTAACCTTTCAGGTGTAAACACAATTCTATGCAACTCACGGCTATATGGTGTGTATTTATCAGATAAAATACTTTCCAAGTTGTAGCCAATAAATCCCACAACAGCTGCAACAGGTAACGTAAAGTAGACTGCATTGCGCCGCAGCAGGGCCATTACAACGGGCCACATTATAAATTTATTTAAAGTATTTACAATCTAAATCCAAAAGAGCCAAGAAGAAGAATTCGACAAGCACGGATACCGGTGACAATGGTGTGACCAGAGCAGTGTGTTTAAATACACCATTAATAAACGGTTACACTGACAGGGCACACAATTAAATTGAATTAATTTTCATATTTCTAGTTGTCAGTGCAATTGTATATATGTCATATAACCTCTATATATACTAAAAATTCAGGATTCAATATTTTAAATATTTTAAAAACAAAATAAACTGAAAAACAGTTCAGCAATTAGACTGGGCCGAATTTAAAACTGTACAGTTTGATGTATATTGTTAATAAATTTTACACCATTTGGTCAGACTGAACTCGTGAACTGATTTGATTATAGACGCGAAACAATTATAAATTTGTTGTCTTTAATATTTGTTAAGAAATAAAATTTATTTTTGATTATCGAACAGCTGTTACTGTTAACACAAATTGTTAGCTGGAACAGCTGACTTTGTTTTTGTATGCAATCGATGCGCACATCATATCTAGCGATGAGCGAATGGAGCCTACAGCTGATTTTGCATCGATTCATCGCACATATCGTTTAGCTTACGGCAATCTCGTTGAAATTTTCACAAGAAAAATAAACATAAACAGAATTAAGTTCGAGCGAGACGTGCAGAGAGTGTCGAAACGTTATTATTGTTGCAACAAATTAGCGTCGGAATGCTAAAATAGCAACGAAAAAGCGCAATAAAAAACGGCAAAATAAACTAAATAAAATTATAATCGTTTTGTGGTAGTTGTGTTAACGCTTAGAATTTATTGAGCGATTGTAATGTTCATACAAATATCTACAAATAACAATCGAAAGAGGGAAATAAAATGCAAAGAAAAACTAATCTACGCATTAAGAAGTAATCGGCTCTATCAAATAATTGCAGTTAGCTATAATGTATAATTATAACGACGCAACAGCAGCAGCAACAACAACGCAAAAGAACAAAGAACTTCAGCGCATCAACTACCAATTGGTACAACAACAACAGCAACAGCAACTACATCGACAACAATAAGAGCAAGAACGGAGTGACAACAACAATAAGAAGAACAACACAACAGCAGCCGCAGTGCGACGCATAATTTCCTGCTTACCCACACACACAAGCAGAGAAACACACACACGCACGCAAGTATTAAAGAGCGTTCGCTGTTCCGTGCGTGGGAAGGGGACGCCGTAACGGCTGACCAACAAAGAAAAATATCTCCGCAAAAGAGAACGAGTTGGAAAGAGAGCAAGCGAGGCAGAAGAGAGAGGGCAACGACAGCAATTCGCGGCGCATAAAATGACCAATTCGAATCATCGCCACCATCATCGAATCGATGTAAGTCAAACGAACTGACTCTTTAAGTATTTAACTATAATTGAATATTATGCATACATTATACATATTTTACACCAGAAGGAAGTACGTAAGTTGTTAGATTGTTCACGCAAAAAGTTGAGATAAACAAGAAGTAAACTTTTTTTGTATGCGGTTATTTGAGAATGTGGTGTTGCCTTCTCCTTTACTTTGTCTCGTCTGCCTGGCTGCCAGGCTGGCTGGCTGGCTGACTGGAAATGCAATTGAAGCGCAGCGCAGCGTCGACGACAGACAATCAAAGCAATAAAAGTCAATACCAACAACAACAAACACCTTCCTTGACTCTCATTGGCTGTGTGTATGAGTGTGTGTGTACATAGTTGTTGCTCTTTTGTTTGCGCGCCTCAGCCAAAACACTTACTCACCCACACACAGACAGTGGAAATACGTGCACACGTAGCCAAACTTCAGACTGGGGAGAGACAGTAAGTCAAACAAGATTGGCGCCCTCTGCTGGCAGCCCGTCACACTGCAATTGACTATGCTCACACACACCAATACACTCACATATTGCCTTTTCTGATTTCTTTATGGTTTTTTATGGCGAAGTTGGTTCTTTGTCGTCTTTGTTGGCGCGGCGAGCTGTTGCTGTTGCACCCAAAAACCCGCTCCTCTAAAAGTGTAAGTGGCTGGCGCTGCGCTGCTTCCCAGCCCCAAACTTGCGTGTGTTTGTGTGTCTCTGTTTGTCTTTTTACACAAGTTAACAACGACTTTACGGCTTTAGCAAAAGTGCAATAAACTCGTTGACACTGGTCCACCCAGCGCAGCCCGGCAAGGTTTGTCAGTCTGTCTGTTCCCCAGCTAATGACCAGCAGCAGCGTGTTGGAAACTGTTTTTGCTTTTGGCAGACTTCAATGTAAATTAAGTGCATATGCAAATATGTGTGCGTGTGAAGGAGTGAGACAGTGCGTCGTTGAGTCAAAGCTCTGTCGACAAAGTGGAGCCACAGTTGAAGCTCACTATCTTTCCCGCTCTCACACTGCTAGCCGTCAAACTAATGCTAATTACTCAAAGGGCAGAAGGAGCAAGCAGATGTCATCGAATTTAGATTTGCGTTGTGGCTATCGCACAAAGATAAACGAAAACATTTGTTAATGTATGTGACTGTGTATGTGTTTGTTGTGGTAGTTGTAGTTGGCTGGTGTTGAAAACGAGTTGAGAGCATTAACAATAATTGCAAACATTTGGATTGCACAAAAACAGCTGACATGAAAGTGCTACTGTCTGGCAGCGCTAAAAAGTGAATGCACATTTACATATACAAACACAAAAACATAGACACTGCACTGACCGAGCGTTTGGAGAGGGGGTGGTTGGCGCAGCAGTGGAATTTTTAGTTTCATTCCATGCCGACAATTTTGTTTTTGTTTGTCAAGCGCTTACGCTCTCTTTGGCTGGCTCTCCCTCTCTCGCACAGACACATACACACACACACACATAAGCGCCCACTCTACGCTCTCATTGAGACTTTAGTGTTGATTTGAAATTGTTGTTATTTTTGTGGGTGCATTGCACCACCACCAACACCCCCAAAATGACGCCCCCGCGCACGCAACTGCCAAATGCTCTTCTATGTGCACATATACATTATATACTCTACACTGTGTATGGCTGTATATGTGTGTGTGTCTGTATTTATGTACGAGTGTGACCCCACTCAATGCATTCTGCTGAGGCCCGCGACGAGCGCAGCACAGTTGAGCTTCAGCTGTTCGCTCGTTCGCTCAGTTTGCATTCTGCGTTCTGTTATCCATGTCCACATTGTCGTTGTCGCGCTCCTCGTCGTCGCTGTCGTTGTCGTTGACTCGCGTGTCTGCATTTATTCTGGTTGTGTGATTTTTTGGTTTTTCCAGCGCGCAGCAACATACAAAAAAATAATAATTATATATAGAATTTGTTTGCGTGCATCTATCGAATGCAATAGCGAATTAAAAGTGTGCGTGGGTGAACTATGTAAAACTATTTGTAGTAAAGAACTTCATTAACTCAACGTTAGCAGAGCCGCTAAAACATAAACAAATGGTACGCTCAGCTTTTGATTTATTCATTTTGTAACATTATTTTTAGCTGCTATTAGTCAAATAGTCGTGAGAATATTCTCAGTTCCCAGTGTAAGACACGTATGTGTGTATATGCGTGTGTGTGTGGGGTTCGTTTTATTACAGTGCGAGTTTGTGTGTGTGTGTGTGTTCATTTGCTTGTAAATTGCTGTTGTTGTTGTTTTATGTGTGCCCGTCAGCTGTTCTAGTCTCTTTATCGCTGTCTGTTTTGTGCTTAAGCTACGAGTACTCAGACTTCTTTTTTATTTGCAATTTTGGGGCATTGTTTTGCTTGCTTGCTGATAAGGCTTTCTTTGCGTAGTGTTTTTATTGCGTCTCGCTTTTGATTATTTTTTGCGTGCTCACTCGCATAATTCGTTAGCTTATATACACACAACACACACACAAGAGTGTATGTGTGTGGAGAAATATGTAGCACAGATATTGCACAGCTGACCCAGTTTTCGCTTTGACCTTGTGGCCTTCGAGAGGCCCATATACTGTCACTCTATATACTACCTTTTATGCTACATTATGTGCATTTAGATTTGAAGTCTGCCTATCAGCCACACAAGATGACTGGCTACTCTTTGGTCTGCCACGATTTGGCCATGGCATAAATAGCAAATGCAGCACAGTTGACACAGTTGTTATTGTGTTATTTGAATATTCATTGGGCCATAACACTCATCGAAGCCATTACAAATAATGCATACCGTGTACATTGTGAATATCTAAATTTTTGTTTACTTTTCAAGACGATCCACCCACTCACACAGTCAAACTTCCACATTCACATTCATACACACACACACACACTCTCTCTCGCTTGCTCTCTCTCTTCTTTTGGTTGCCCTCTCTTTGCGTGTGGTGCGCTGTTTGATTGCTCTTCGCACCTCGATTGTGTTCACGTTTAGCATATGTGTGTTTGACACTCTCGACGGGGCGGCCGCACAGCTGTTAGCTTGCTCGTTCTAGCGGTACTTTGCCTTAGGCATTTTACGTGCCCAACAGCAACAACAACAAATCAGCGGGGAGACAGTGGACAGAGGTTAATGTGAACAGTATCACGTATTACGTATGCGGAACGAACACCATAAGTTGCACGACTCGAATGCAAATGCATTAGAGATGCGACGAGGTGCGAGAGCAGCTCAAATAATATTGAACATTTATGAACATATGGCAGAAATTGTATGCAAACCATTACATTGCAACACTTAAAACAATTCATGCCGCTTATACTCATTATATGTTAACCATCCTGTTTAGCAACATTACTGAATTAAACAAAAACAGTTTAATATCGATTGAAAGCTGTCATTGAGCAATTCACTTGTAAGCGACTAAAACCAGGGATGGAAAATTAAAAAATATTTATTATTAATCAATTAGATATTTTATTATTTGTCAATTCTCATTTTCATTGCCAATTTCGTAAAAAAAAAAATTACAATATTTATTACTAGTTGTATGCCAGAAAATTGAATTTTAATTGCGCTTCTTTTTTAAATATAGTAACAAAAAAAGAAAAATTCATATATCACATAATCGGCATTCAAATGCAGACTATTTTATTTAATACTTATTAAACCATCCTCGTAAAATCTGAATAACTGTGTGTGAACCGTAAACACTGTGCACTTAATAAAACTAAATGAATTGAAGCTATTTAGTTTGGTTTACTTGATGTACGAATGCAACACGAATTATGAATAGAATTTTCAATTTGAATTTGAATATGAATTGAAACGAATCTACTCAAGTGCTTCAGACCAGTTGAGATGTGTTCAAATACATTTATGTGGGGCATAAGTTCATACTTCCTTTTCGCAGTCGTCGTTGTTGTTGTGCTTTGCTTGAGTATGAGTTGATTGAGTGCGAATGCGAATGCGAATGAATACGTTAATATGTGAATATGTACATACAATAAAATTATTTTAATTTCTTGCAAACAAATGCGAACATGCGCATACATAATTCATAGAGTTGCACTCAATTAGACCAAATATAGGCTACCATTATTTGTTGAGCCATATACGAGTTGGTTCCTATGGGCATAAACTATTTTGATAAATACAAAACAATTTTAAAGTCATACATATGTATGTATGTCTAACTGTCAATTAAATTATAATGTGTTGTTAGATATTCTCCATTATCAATTGTCGATCTTCAATTGATACTTAGTGTTTGTATTGCTGACATCAGCTCCTAATGGAATACGATTGCCACACTGACCAAAAGGGGAAGAGCCTAATATATATGTAAATTCTACTTTACATTTACAATAATTTAATCAATTCAAATAAACTGTTGAAGAGTCGTATTTCAAATTTGTAACCTTAGCTGAATCAAATAGGTTGTGGGACACTGTAATGGCAATGAATATTGTGCGACCTTGTATCCATTAATTGAAAATATAGATTTTGTCAACATTTCCTGCATGACTTGCGTTCTACTTCCCTTATCATTGTAAAACATTTAAAGTTGTTTATCCCGCTGCATATAAACAAGTATTTTTGTGTTATCTTAAGATCGTTTTTAATTCGTTTATTGGATGCTCTCACAGCGCGCGACTCTCACCGGTTATTTCCAGCGTCATTCCAGCCTTCCAGTAATTGAGCCGATCGCGTCAACAAGTTCCATTCAAGTAGCAGCAGCTGTTTATTTTTCTTGTTCTGAAAGTTTTTATTGTGTTGTGTTGTGTTGCGCTGTGTTGTTGGGCGCTTTACTCAAATTCGCAACACGTTCGATTGCCTTTTTTAAATTGGCTTTGATGGTTTTTCATTTAAGCTGAATTGTATGGCATTCATTTAAAATATATTTGTTTTCATGTGTGTGCACGAAAGCCTGGCACATTGGCGCATGGTCATTGACTGGCCATCGTCGGTTTTGGGTTTTGGGGTTTGGGTTGTGTCGTCGTCAGTCGCGAAGCTAACACAAAGCGAACGAGTTGTAGATCATCATCAGATCACTTGGAAGGCGAACTCAATATATTCTTGTTGTATGTGTCAACCTTGGACAACAATTTAAATGTGATTTAATATGTATTTATTTCTGTTGTTCTATTTCACACGTGCGCGCCACGAGCAGCTCTAAATGCAAAAAGTGAAACAACAAAATAAATAAATTAAAAAAACAAAGCAAAAAAATGCAATTCAACTGCCAAGTTTGCGGTGTCTACAAAAGGGACAGCCATATCGAAAAGTGAACGAACGCCGCCAATTAGAATACGTGATTTCAAGAAAGTAGGAGAGAGCGCGAGACGGGAGAGCGCAGCACCATCTCTTTTGCCATACATTGATGGTTTGTTTTCGTGTTTAAGCAAAGAGCGAAGGGAAGCGACGCGCACAGCGCATCATCAAAAGACGCAATTTGTGAATAATTTAATCGTGCATTCACACGAAGATTGCGCGGACAAAAGTCTAAAGCGAGAAGCGCGCGTTGCGTGAGTGAGCGAGTCGAGTGATTGAAGCTTAACGCGAAGAGAGCTTGAGTATAAAGAGTTGAAGCTTTTGCAAGAAGAGAGACTTACGCACGCCGCTTAATGTTTGCGCGCAGCGGAATTAGCGCATCGCCCAACGGTGGCGGCGGCGGCGGCGTCAGCAGCGGTGGCCGTGGAAGCAGCAGTGATGGCAGCGGCAGCAGCAGCGGTGGCGGCGCTGCCGGCAGCATTGAACTGTTATGTCCACCCAGCGGGAGCAGCAGCATTAGTGGCAGTGGGAGCTTTAGCAGCAGCGGCGCCAGCACAACGGCAACTAATAGCACCAGCGTCAGCGTGAGTGCGCCAACGTCGGCGTCGGCAGCAGCAGTGGCAGCGGCAGCAGCAGCGGCAGCATTGGATAACAGCAGCGAGAGCAACAATAATGCGAATGCCAATCGTAATCTGAGCTTACAACTGAGTAATCATAATAATAACACGAACAACAACAACAACAACAATAACCACAGTAACACAAACAACAACAATCATTATCACGGCAGCACAAATCTAATCAGCGGCATCTGCAGCAGCATTTGGCGCACCGCAACCTTTGGCAGCGCTGCCCCCATTGCAAGCATAATGGCTGCCAACGGCATCGTCGCAGCCAGCGCAGTCGACGAGGTTTGCGTTGTTGAGCAGCAGCAGAGCAAGCGTACGGTGGCCACCAATACCAATACAAACATGCAAGAAATCCAAATGCAAATACAGCTCTGTGTGGATCAGGATTCTGTAAGAAAAACGAAAAAAAAACAAAAATTTGCTTTGATTTTGGTTTCCAATCCACACACTCTTCACTCTCTCTCTTTCTCTCTCTCTCTCGATATGGTCATTCTCTCTGTGCTTCGCAGCGGTCATTCATTAGCGCAGCGCCATTTTGTACATTGCCCTCCTTGTCATATGCCTCGAATCGCCATGTCCCCCTTCCCCCTGTCTAGACCCCCGACTCTATGTTTCTCTTACTCGCGTCGTCGCATTGTTCATCAATTAATTTGTTGCGTTTTCTGTTACTTTTAGTTGAAAGATTCTTATTTTTTGGGGAGGGCAGCCTCAATTACGATCGGAGTTAATTGTTTTGTTTTGGTACAATCTCAATTTAAATCACTTCATAAAAAGCGCACACATACTACATACCAAGTACATTTTCCTGCACTGCGATAGCAAAGTGAAACTAATTGAATTGGGGGCGATTCTTGCAGCAAACTTACCTAGGCGCCAACGAACTGGACGATGAGCTAATCAAACAACTGCCAAAGGAGGTGCTGCTGCGTGTTTTCTCCTACCTGGACGTCGTCTCGCTATGCCGCTGTGCTCAGGTGGGTGTGACTCTACCAACCGACTACTAACTAACTAACCAGCTAACGAACTAACTAACTAACTGTCTACATGATTAACCAAATGAATCATTGCATGTTGCTGCAGGTGTGCAAATATTGGAACGTACTTGCCCTAGACGGTTCCAGCTGGCAAAAAATCAATTTATTCGATTTTCAACGTGATATCGAGGTGCGCCCAACAGACTTTTAGCTTTAAATCAATCTCTTAACACTATACTCGTGCTATCTGCTTGCTTTGCAGGGTCCGGTGATTGAGAATATATCGCAGCGATGCGGCGGTTTTCTCAAGTCACTCTCATTGCGTGGTTGCCAATCCGTCGGAGATCAGTCCATCAAGTGAGTACAGCGAGTTGAGTTCAATCCAGCAGTAAGTTGTTATAAATGAATGTGACTTTAGAACTCTAGCGAATCACTGCCACAACATCGAGCACTTGGATCTGTCGGAGTGCAAAAAGATCACAGATATATCCGTCACAGACATCAGTCGCTATTGCAGCAAGCTGACCGCCATTAACCTGGACTCCTGCTCCAATATTACCGACAATAGCCTCAAATATATATCCGATGGCTGTGCGGTAAGTTTAAGCGCTTTGTACTTAAGTGACCGACTAATGAGCTGAGAGTTTCATACGAATTAGACTGTGGCAAAAACTCGCTAGTAATAGATGAATAATGCATTTCTGTTCGTTGTCTAGAATCTACTCGAGATAAACGTGTCGTGGTGCAATCTGGTCTCCGAGAATGGCGTCGAGGCGCTGGCACGCGGCTGTGTCCGGCTGCGCAAGTTCAGCAGCAAAGGTTGTAAACAGATTAACGACAATGCCATCACGTGCCTGGCCAAATACTGTCCCGATCTAATGGTGCTAAATCTACACAGCTGCGAGGTGAGCCACGTCCCCAATTATGCCATGAAATTCGTATTGATTTCAACGTTTTGCAGACGATCAGCGATACGTCTATTAGGCAGCTGGCTGCCAGCTGCCACAAGCTGCAGAAGCTGTGCGTCTCCAAGTGTGTGGAACTAACTGATCTCTCGCTGATGGCGCTGTCGCAGCACAATCAACAGCTCAACACACTGGAGGTGTCGGGCTGTCGCAATTTCACAGACATTGGCTTTCAGGCGCTGGGTCGCAACTGCAAGTACTTGGAGCGCATGGATCTCGAGGAGTGCAGCCAGATTACAGACCTAACGCTGGCTCACTTGGCCATGGGCTGTCCCAGTCTCGAGAAATTGGTGCGTAGAGTTTCGAGACACGATCATTTTGTACTGACTTCCTAAACGCTTTTGTTGTAGACCTTGTCGCACTGCGAATTGATCACCGACGATGGCATACGGCATTTGACCTCGGGCAGCTGTGCGGCCGAGAGTCTGTCCGTGCTGGAGCTGGACAATTGTCCGCTGATCACGGACCGCACGCTGGAGCATTTAGTGTCGTGCCATAATCTGCAGCGCATCGAGCTCTTTGACTGCCAGCTCATCTCACGCGCCGCCATACGCAAGCTGAAGGTAACGAGATCAAATCAGCAAAAATAAGATACTTTTAAGACACTTTTTGTATACATATTAATTGTGTTTTTGTTTCCATAGAATCATTTACCAAATATCAAGGTGCACGCCTACTTTGCGCCCGTAACACCGCCAGCGGTGACGACTGGACATCGTCCCCGATACTGTCGCTGCTGTGAGATTCTCTGAGATACGGCCATTGGCTTCGCCAGGCGAATAATGCGCAAATCTGCGACAGACTGATGTTGGCCCATCAGCATCGTGGTGATGACCGTGGTCCTAACACTGACCCTCATCGCGGTGCTCTATTTGCTCGATAGCTACTGGTGAATGTCCAGCCACAAACCGAACACACACACACACACACACACACACCTACACACTCACACACATGCACGCCACTATGTGTATAACTAAAGCAAGATTCTAATATATGGATATTTAAAAGCAACCGAAAACGAATCGAAACCACGCGAAATTCGTAACATTTTAGTATTTAATTTTTGCGCGAGTTTGTAAAACTCCCCCGTCAATACATCTATATGTAAACTTGTGATTATTTTATTTAATATGCTAAGCTGTTAACTAGATAACCGTTTACTTGTACCACTACTTTTATTTCCCGGTCGCCCGTCGCTCGTGTGCATTAAGTATTAGCCCTTTTATTTTGTAACGTTTCTTCTGTGTATGTATCTCTCTTTTTGGATAGCAAGCAACTTTCGATTAGCTTGTGTAGATGTAAATATATCTACTTTATGTTTAATGTTGCCCTCACTCACACACACACACACTCACACACACACACACAGGAAGCTTGAGGTATGCATGCTAAAGTTTTGATTTAATGCTGCATATTTTATTGGAATATAACTGAGATTTGAACAAAGTCTAAACATGTCGATAGAACCACTAAGCGTTCACCCAAACACACTTTAAGCTATTCCCTAATAATTGTTGCTAAATCGTATTTTTTTTTTGTATAGTGCCAGGTAAATCCGTATGTAAGCATATTTAAACTAGAACATAATACACAAACTATGTTAAACGTAAACTGCAAAATGTATATTACACCAGAACAAAAGAAAAAAACAAAAAACGAAACATAAAAACGAAACGAAACAACAAAACGTAAACATAAACATAACGAAACTGATAAATAAATTAAAACACTAAAGTGCAAGCATGTCTTTTACACACAAAACAAAACAGAACAACAAATAAATAAACAGCCACATGGATCAGCGTTTCTAAAACACAACCTTCTCATACAACACAAATAAATCTATATATATATATATATTAAAATGAAGAAAATATATATTATATATACACATATGTATGTACATGTATAATTGTCTATTTTGTAAATGTATTCCGCACTTTAAACGGATGCAAAGTGAAAGAAAAAAAAAAAAAAAATAATGAAAAACCGCCGCCAACATTTCAACGACTTTAGCGCACAATTGAATACCCTGTATTTTATGTTCTGCCTAATGTTTTGCTATTATTACTTTTCTTTTAATTAACAAACGGTTTCCTAAACTAAACTATCCTCTTAATTGTGCGCAAACCTAGCCCAAAAACCAAAAATCACAAAGAATATTTAACAATCGCATGGGGTCTGTCATTCCCCTTCTAATCCTCTCACTATATGGATTAAGTGATTAGTCAGTTTCTAGTTCCACATTTCCAAATTTCAAGTATTATGCTATTGAAGCTGGAAGCTGTGGAACAGCCATAATAATATTAATTAAATTCAATGTTCTTGTGTTTCAAAACTAATTGTAGCATTTTAAATACTGATTATTGCCACAATTGAATAGCTTTTAGTTCAATAATCTATAGCTTATTACTTTCTAAAATTAAATAAATATATCTATGTGTGTATATTTTAAATAAAAAGAAAAACTCAATAGATTTATGAAATCTACAACTTTCAATTGATTTAATTTAAGAAGCAAATTCAATTGCATTAGAAATTAATTTATAAAATAAAATGCGTTGTACGAATGAACAAAAAACTAACAGTATGTGCTTGACTATGCGATATAGTATGATAAAAATGAATAAATACTTATGAATTTACTGCAGTTTTTAAACTGGCGCGCTATTCAGTGCTGTCCAATGAGAAAAAGATTTTCTTTCTGTGGGATAACACTTGCTGACAATCAATGTCTTACAAATCGGACATAGAAGTTACTTATTTTCTATTATTGGAAGTTTGATCAAATATGTTAAATGTTGTAACATTTAATTTGCGCCTCACACAAATCTGTTGAATATTGTTGCACTTCTGAGAAAGTGTTACCACACCAATAATTGGTGAAAATGGTATTTTGTATTTTTTTCGCACTAAAACGGTATATATTGTAATGCAACTACGGTCACGCTGTTGTATTGGTTTGCGGTAGACGAAGGCGTAGCGAAAATAATAAACAAATTAATTATGATGTCGAGATATATAAACAATCTTCCGTTACAGTTATAGTTGAGAGTGAGTGTGTGTGCGCGTAATTATGCAATGCGCATCAACCAATCGGCGGTGAAAGTGTTGTTGTTGCAGCGAAATTGGTTTTCGTGGCCAGCAGCAGCAGCAGCGCAGCAGTTGTGGTTCAATTTGTTGTGGCATTCGCAGCAATACTAGCAACAGCAGCCGCAATGATCAATCTACCCAAATAAAGGCAAGGCAGTGAGAGCAATAAAAAAAAGAAATAGTGCCAGCGAAGAAAGGGAGCGACAAGTGCAAAGCGAAATTAAAGAAACGTTTGGCGTTTTTGTTTTTCATTTTAATTATTTCTCGGTTTTTTCACCAATATTAACTGCAGTGATTACAGTTATATACATCTATGTATACGACTGCATATGTATGTATGTGTAATAATAAGTTCAAGGAAAGCAGCAGAAAGCAAAATGCAAGTAACAGAATGTGCAATGCAATAATAATGGAGTTACAACCTGTTCAAGTGTGTGTGTTTGTGCAATAATATGTGTGTGTATAAGTGAATCGAATTAAAAAATGAAAAGCCAGCAAAATAATCAATGTGCGAAAATTTGCCATTTGTCGCTGTAGGCGGTCGACGCGGGGGCAGCAGCAACAACAAAGCTCAGCTGAGCGACAACGCGTCGACGTCAATGTTATCTATGCTTGTGTGAGTGTAGAAGGCGTTGGAAGGAGGAGGAGGCAAATAGCAGCAGCAATCAAAAGAATCGGAAGCCAGCAAATCAATAGTTATGTGAAACCCAAAAATAAACTGCAATAATAATAATAATGTCAAATTGATTGGCAATAGCAGCGCTACAATCATCATTTCAATTGAAGCAAAGCAACCTTGCAAATTCTTCGTTTGTTAAACGGTAAGTCGGCCATTTTTATTATGCATTTCACTTTGGATTTGCGCTTTTGCCCAATTACACTAAGTATACATGTGTGTGTGCGTGTGTATTTATTGAGAAGCCCACAAATTGCGTTTAATTACTTTGAACTTTTGTGCGGGTTGAGCGAGGGATCGGTGGGAAGCGGGGGTTATTAAACTCCTCTTCTCCCGCTGTTCGTTGTGCAAACGAGTGTACTGAATTTATGGGCAGTTAGAATTTCAATTTCATATGTGTATTTGAGAGCTGTGAAGAGGTTAAAAACTTGTTTCTGCTTCGCATACATATGTATGTGCGTACCAAGATTTTGTATGTATTTATGTATGTACAAAAATCGCATAGCAACGTTTCACTTATGTATTGCATGCAGAGGTATAGTCTCAAGTATATATACTGGTTTTGATCCCTATATGGACAAAAGTAAATGATTTCTGTTCACGTCTCACTGCGTCTCATTTCAGTTTTTGTTTGTTGACAGACAAATATCAGCAACGCAACAGCAGTAGCAGCCACCCCCCGCTTGCCCCTATATGACCATCCGCCCCCATCCGTTCTGCTTACACACACGTTTACATTTTGTTGTTGCTGCCTTAATCAGCTGTGTGACTCGCGCTGTCTCTGTCTCTCTCTATCCCTCGTATCCTCTCTTGCTCTGCTTATTCTAGCTGCTGCTGCTGCTGCTGCTGCTGCTGGCGCTGTTCTTGCTCTTGTTGTTGTTGAGTTCTTCAGTGCACAAACAAAGAAACGGCTGCTAACGTTTGCTCTGCTCCGTTGTGTATCCTTGATTTTGTCGCTTGCGCTTTGCAGCTACACATTTCATTTCCTTTTTGTGCTCAACGCAGACAACAAAGAGAATTCGCTTTGTGTCTGCGTATGTGTCTATTGATTTAATATTCCATATGATTGATAATTTGTTTACGTGAAGTCCAAAGGCTTCTTTAAGACTTCTTTTTGCTGCCTTTAAGGAAAACTTAATATTGAGATGGGTTAAATGATAAAAACATAATTTTTGAGTTTTAATTTAATTGCATTTTCCGCTTTGAAACGGCTGTAAATAATTGAGATACAGCGAGCGTTTTGTTCTAAAGCTTTAATTTATTGCAATTTAGTTATTTGCTGATCTTGCTTGATTAATTGTATAAAATTTGCTTTATTTTCATTGCACCTTAAACACATAATTGCCGACTTGTAATTTACATGTTGTGCAAGGTTTTGCTTGCATACCTTGGTTGCTCATCTCCGAGATGCACAGTTCATGGTTGACGATCTCATTCTCTTTTCATACGCATTCCTTATCTTTAGACTCGTAACTCCTACAAAAACTTTATGTGTTGCTTACAAATAATGTTTTAACGCTTGGTGACTAGGTCCAGAATAAATAGGACATAAAATAGCCCTTTGGAACAACAATAACAATATTTTTCTTGCCTAACATTAACATAGTTTTTTCTGCTGATAAGCCACTTATCTGTAAACCCAACAAAATAGTAGACTACCGCATAGTCTGCTTAGGTGCATACCCACAATTTTAGTGTTGAAATAGGGTAGTTATGCTGCACAGAAATTTATGTTATTTATTTGCCATTTTGCAATATATTTGAATTTTATAAATACTGCTTTAATTTTAACTGAATTTTAAAGAGGCTCGACGCAAACAAATTTATGTAAAATTACGTTGACTCAATGCAATTTGTTATTTTTGGAAATTCTTAATATGGCAGAAACTCGTATTTAAATTTTGCTTTTTTAGGTATTGATCCCCAAAATAAAGTTGAATCATTGCAATGCGTGAACACAGGGTATGTTTAAATCGCGGCCACTGCATTTTGAGCGGTCTTTTTTTTTTAAAATCATTTGAAACCCTGACGTATAGTCTCGGACATATTCATATTTTTATTTATATGGGTCTGTGGGCTAGATAAGGAAAATTAGCCGCATAACGTACTGAGTCGCTGCCTATCAAGTATTTTTTGTGATTATCTGGTCTGTCCGAATGTGGAGGTGGAAATGGTGGCGGAACGAGTGCTATGCACTTATTCATGACTGTATATTAGTTTTCGGTGATAAACGAAGTGAAAAACAAAACAAACAATGCTACAAGTTCATAACTTAGAGTGCAGTGAATGTTTTATGGCGGCAATACAAATACTGATTACTGATTATTCATACAATGACTCTAGATTTCTTCGCGTTTATCTGATCTTCTGTGCGCCCAATGAGTTTCAATGAGCACATCCTGAGTTGCATTGGGTTCGTTCACTCACTGTCTGAGGTTAACAGAGGGGATGGTCACACTAGGAGCAAGAGCTTTCGCCAGACTACGCAATATTTTCAAATTTTACCCCATTGCTACTTGTTGTCGCTGTTGTTGTTTAACTGACGCTAAGCTAAGTGGGGTACGGGGAACAGTGAGAGTGTGAGTGAGAGAGAGAGAAGGGGAAAGAGAGCGCCGCACAGTGACCCCGCATTTGCTTCGTTTGCCTCCTTTTGCGTTTTATTTTACGTTATTTGGTTTTTGGGTTGAATGACTTTGGACAACGTGTGCGCAAAAATAACGAAAACCAAGCAAAAAAAAAAAACGCCATGAAGAAAATAAGAAAATAAAGAGCGTAACATTTTGGAGAGCCATTGAACTCACCAAAATGTAGACAGCTGATGGACGCTACCAGTCACAGTAGCGAGAGCATTAGAGGGAGAGTGAGAGAGCGAGCGGTAGTGAGAAGTTGGCGAAGTTAAGGAATGGTATGTAGATGTCTCGTCTGTTCCAAGGCACCCCCCTCTCTGCATGACCGTTATGTTGTTACAAGCGTCAGGACAGAGGGGGAGCTGCCAGACTTGGACAATTTCGCCTTTGATTGATATTCGTATTCGTCGTGTGCATTGTTTTGATGGAATTTGCGTTTCAGTGTTATTGTTGTCGCAGTCGGACACATGCAAACAACAATTTCTCTAAACACGTTACCATAAATCGCTTGATTTTGCATAAATGTGTGTGTGTGTGTATTAGTTGAATTCCGTTTCTTGTTCTTACAAATATAAACAGACAAATGGAGATGGAGTCATCGCTCGAAAAGAGACGCGTTGCTTTGCTGCCTACTACAAAACAGTTGTTCGACGATCAAAATTTGATTTCACTTGCCGTTTTCCTCGCCCAAGTTTTTCGCTCTTTCATTTATTCTTTTTTGAAATTTATATTTGTGTTATTTTTGCGTCTGCTCATTAGGTGCGTCATTGCGGCATTATTTCAGTATTCTTCCTATACACTACATACACACGTAGTCTTTTGGCTCTTGAGTTTATCGGGGCTATACCAAATTAACTCTTTATAACCCATTAGGCTATTTCAAAATGTGCGGAATGACGAAATTTGCGCCCGCATTAAATTCAATTGTAAGCTTTATTGACAGCAATATATGTCAAAGATTCATGGCCCAAATAACAACTACATCAGTATCTCGTGAACTACAATTTAATGCAAACTACTGCACTAATCTAGTTATATTTTGATTTGCTCTCACAACAATCATAAACTAAAATCGTAAAAAATGAATAAATTTGAAATTTAAATTTGAATATCTACGAATACTATGATTAAGTAATAAATAATTATTAAAACTGGTATAACTCAGCTGATTTGCTTGGCGTACTTATTTATTTTGAATAAATTTTAGGCATAAACAACTTTTCATTGTATTTGGATATATAATTTTGTATTTAACTTGATCAATTTCGTTTGGTATGGTCCCGCATAATACGAAATTAATTTCCTTAACTGCTCTTATAATATAATCATTGTACTTCCAATGTATTAAGGAATGTCACATAATAAGACGTAATTATGACAATAAATAAGATTAAATCTTACAGCAACAGATTGCATTCCATTTATAGCTTCCCCAACATGACTTTAACCACAATTGCATTTATATTTAACTTATGAGGCGACACAGAAACATGTAATTTGATTAACAAATTCAATTACTCGACATTTACGCAGTTATGTATATTCTCTTCGACTCCATATGTGTGGGCGCTCTCTTTGCGTGTGCACTCTCTTAGGTTATATTGGTAAAAGAACTCCCATCACTAAACAGGAGAAGCACGCACTGTTCCTCCCACTCGCACTCCCTAAATTTAGCATGTCGAGCGCTTTAATAGACAGGCAGAACTTTTACACTAGAAATTTTTGCAGCTGTTACACACAAAGAGAAATACTTTGATCTGTTTGGAGTGTCGACCGTGGCGAAGACCTTTGCACGTGTATCAAGGTATTTGCCGTTGTCATGCATATCCGCATGTGTGCTCACACATATAGAGGTAACGCTTAGCAATTGTGCAACAATCGTCTGCCAAAGCGTCTATATTTGCTCACAATCAATCTCAAGCGTCGGTCCAATGGTCGCAATGCAAACACACACACACGCACACACACTTATACACGTACGCATACCTATTCACATTCGTATGCATGTGAACGACAATTGCGTTCTACACAATTTCACATTTATAGCAACGTGCGGACCATAACAAAAGTAAGCACGATGTAATTTATAAGTTATGGTAAATAAAGTCACCCACACGCATACATTCACATGCCACACGAGAGGGTGATGAGTGAAGAGAACGAGCACACATTACAATGTTGCCTCTGCCGATAAGTGACAAAATGAAATATGAATGTGTTTTAGTAAACATTTATTTGTACCTACAGACACATTTGTATTTTGTTGTTATGGCTGCTGCTGCTGTTTGGTTTTATTTGTAATTAATTTTTTATTTTTATTACTGTGTGTTTGTTGTGTCTCCGCTTTCGTAAGGTTTTTAACCGTTTGATTATCAAAACAGCTGATCGCAACAATTAAAAACAACTGCGCACATACAAACACAGACACAGCCAGAGAGAGAGAGAGACACACACACACACACACGCACACAGCATTTGCCCTTTTTATCAACACCTCTTCTCTCTTCATTAGCAACTGCCAGAGAACGAACTAGACAGAGAGAATGGGAGAGAGAGCGAGCAAACTGGCAACATTTTTGGCATGGGCCCCCCACACAGACACGCACACTCGCACACACACCAATGCAAAACAAAAGCAAAAGCAGTGTGTGCCCATGAATGTTAGTGAAAAATAAGCAATTAACTCACTTGGGCGAAAAAGAAACAACACATATGGGCATGCTAGTATATAAATGTGGATGCTATCTAAGTGTATACTCATTGTATATGTATGCACGTGTGTGTGTGGGCAGCAGTGATCACTAAAGTGATGTGACTGTTCTATTAATCTCATCATTATAACTTGCTTATACATTAGTTACTTTTAATTGAACAATTTTAAATGAAATCATTTAATTTAATAAATTGTCAACTATTATTGAAGAATAGTGTATTTGTGTGGTTGTGCCTTTTTTATGTGTGTGTTAGCATTAAGTACCTAGTATTTGTAGACTACAGAATTCCGCTTAATTAAAGTTGGCCGTCGAAAGCTTTTAATTGGCTCTAAGCCAAACACTGCCAGTCACATGCTGAGCTCTTTGTGACTTCATCTTAAACGTTCACCGCGTCCTCTCCGTCTTCGTCTACGTCTCCGTCTTCTTCTTGTTCTTCCCCTCGTTTCCCTTTATCGCAACGCACCTTTTTGCCCTAACAGCGACATACAGACTACGGACCGCCATACTGAACGTTCGTTACCGTTGCGTCGAGCATGGAAAATTTTGTATTTTTTTAGGTTTTCTTCTCTTTTAATTTTTGGGAAATGTTGTCGCAGATAAACTACCTGAAGTTCAATTTGATGGCAAACACGTTTTATATTTCTAGTACTAAGTACATAACGTGCAAGATAAAAGAAAAGCAACTGAACCAATAGTGTCAATATTTGTTCAAAACTCGCTTTTCTAATCTGCCGATAAGCTATAGCTATTTCTTCGCTGCACTGATGGCCTTCGTTTCGTTCGTTTCCCGCCTAAGTCGTTGGGAAAATATACAAATTTCAAATTAATGGTATCTCCCACTTTTGAGTAGGATAGCCGCTTGTTTTTTCGAAAGTATCATTTATTTATTTCTGTTTGTTGTTGGTTTGGTTTTTCCACATTAATTATATAAAATATGCGTCAATGTTTCTAAATGTTTGTGTAGATCTTTGTTCAATATGAATTTACATTTGCTTGCAATAAAATAGGTTTATAGCATTAGTTATTTTTGTTATTTCGAGTTAATAATTTAGTATTTCATTATAAAAATAAAGAGTAGAAGACTATTATTAGGACTCGTTTATTATGTCTGACAAAATTTCGTTATATTGTTATTGTAGTTTGAAACATTTTGTAAATTGAAAAATAATGTCAATTTTTTGTTGATACTATCGAATTTCTTCTAAAAATTCCCATATGTATGTATTTATATCACAATTCTATTCACTGAAAAATACGTGTTTTTTATGCATACTAATTGTTAAGCTCACTATAGTTGACGAAGTAAATAAACATTATAATTATTTGTATGGAAGCCACCATTTTCTCGTCACATTATTTCCGCATGGATTATAGTCGAGAAAATATGTATATGTCGGTATTTGTACCTACTTCATAAATTGCCAACGATTACGAAGACCAGCAGCTTAAGATACGAGTATGACAAGCATCCGTACCCTAGGCGAAATCCGTCGGACCCGGAACCCCGTTGTTCAGTAGTCATAATGACGCTGAGACTCTCTGCGATAACAGAGGAGTAAGCCGATGAGAAAGAGGAGAAGGCGGAACTGGGAATCGGAAAGAGCCAAACAGTATTTCAATAAGTGATGTGTACTTTAAAACTCCTGGTGAAATTGTAGCGTTTCAACATCAAAAAGTTTCTCGACTCAGAATGACTCGCTATGACTTATTCATTTCTTTGTATGCATATGTATTGCAGTGACTGTGTCTGCTTGTGAGTGTGATGTGTGTGTGTGTGTGCATGCGGCAGACAAATCCCAAATTCAAGGGTTCAACAATTTCTTTGCTTTCCTGTTTTCGCACAGGAGACAGACACAACACAAGCAAATACACGTGTGTGTGTGTGTGAGTGCAAAGCAGACCAGACCAGACCTGAAAGCAGCGTCAGAACGACGCAGACAAGAAGCAGAAGACGCCGCCGAAGCGTTTTCTTTGTCTGCGGGGCCAGAGTCTTTGTTGTCTCCGTCGCCGTCTTCGCTTGTCCTCCAACTTTGGCTTCTTGGGTCATTAAAGCTTTGCGTGCAAGTGTATTGGTGTGTGTGTGTGTGTGTGTGTGTGTGTGCGTGTGTTGGCAAGGAACTGTTGTGTATTGAACTCGAAAGTGCAATCGAATCATATCAGCAAAACATTAAAAGACTCGCATACACACACAACGTACAATGCGCACTGATAAGGTGTTGATGCAGTCCAGAATCATAAAGCAAACAAACAAACAGTAACACACACACGTACACATACACAGACACAGACATACGCGTAAATTGTACATGGTGCCTGGAACGGTATGTTGACTGTTGTCTGGGTCGCAGACGGCGGCGCATGCGTTTTGCGCCTTGTTTATTTACTTTGCTTCGCACAGTAAGTGAGCCAACAAGTACTTGCACACAGACAGAGGAAGAGAGAGAGAAAGACATACGTACATGTGCATGTACATATGTATGTATATTGCACGCACTCACACTTGCTAAACGAAGGCGTATATAAAGCAAAAGCAACATCAGCATTTAACGACGACTTGACAGCGTCAGCAGCAGCATCAACCATCAAACATATGGAAACGAGTTCGCTTTGTATACGTGTGTGTGTGTGTGTGTGTGTGTGTCGCTTGTCTGCATGGTTTGCTTTTGTTATTGAATCGCTATCACGGACACCAACAACAACGCTGCTTTCATACACACACACAAACACACAGACACTCGTTAATAACATTGCCTATGTACTTGTCACGCATATGTTTTTGCCCTCTCTCGCTCTCTAACGCTTGGAAATTCCATATGATTTTTGTATACACAACGCGCTGCGCAGCAACATGTTGACGCAGCATATGTTGCCAACAGCATGTACCTTCGTCCCACGTACACAACACATACATATGACTGGCATGCCAAAACTAGCCACATAAATGTGTACATAAATAAATGTACGACGTAGTTTCCATACATAGCACATACACATACACACACAGACGATAGTACATAAGCCACGTTCCCCGTTGTATATAAACAAGACACAAGCAAAGCAGAGGCAACAAAGCAAGCAGCGACTGTGTGTATATGTATGTGTGTGTATGTTTGTATGTATTTATCTGGCGTGTGTTGCGCCGCCGTTTGCTGCTGTCGTGTGTCTGAGGCTCGCGCTCAGCTGTTTTAGAAAGTTGCTGGCAGCGCTTATGTTCATTCAAGCAGCGACAGCGCAAGCGACAACATCAACAACCTCCCCAGGTCCAAAACCAGCAAAGTAAAAAAGCTCCAAAGAGTGTAGCAAAAAGAAATATATATATTGTGTGTAGCTGGTGGCACAGCAAAAGTGCAAAGCAACAAAAATATAAAAAAAAAAACAGTAAAACAATCAACACAAAGCAGTCAAATATCAAAATCTAAGCAGAGCGAACAAGTTTATTCTGTGTTTTTCGTCTTGCAAATAATCTTTTGCGTTTCGTTTCGTTTCGTCGTCCGTCGCCCCACTGTATCACAGTGCACAGTGCAAAGTTAAAGCATTCGCGGAGTTGCTGAGAGTGAGAGTTAAGAGTGAGTGCAAGAGACAGACAGACAGACAGCGAGAGAGGCTCGTATTGTGAGAGTGTTTGTGTGTGTGTTTGTGTAAAACGAACTCTGTTGTTTTGTCCTCTGTTAATTCGATTTGATTTTGGATTTGAAGTTAAAGTGGAGTTGATTCACACAATTCACGTTGAAGACGCTACGCAAAACCGTTGAAAATTCAAATGCTACGTTCACATTTGGAATGCTGCTGCCGTTGTCAGCCGCTGAGAACTAAGCCTAAAACGGAGACGCAATCGCAACGATATCAATATCAAAAACAACAACGTCGACACAAATTTACGGCCACTGTAAAGAGTTAAAATCAACAAACAAAACAAAACAAAATTGAAAAATATGAAAACACATAGAAAAACAATTGAGCAAAGCAATTGAGAATTGTGCACAAAATTTCCCCTTCTTCGAAACGTAAAGAACGTTAAGCGTCGTTTGATTAACAGCGAGGAAACTTCAAATTAAGGTTTGTATTTTGTGTATTGTAAGGCAATTTATATGGAAATATACTTGGGCTTATATGTATGCGTGCCCATGTGTGTGTTGTGTATTCGTTGTGTGTGACGTCGTTGTGAGCACTCAGCTGTGCGTTGCGCATGTGTTGGTGACGTAATGCTCGAGCACAGCAACAACGACGTACAGCGTAATAGTCAAAGCTTATAAGCTTGCCCTCCCACTCACTCACACTTACATGCATGTGTGTAGTGACACACGCGGACAAGCTTTGCAGTCAGCGTCAAAGTTGAATAATTGCAGATCGCACACACGCACATACACACTCGCACACAAACATGGACACAATCACTCTGGGAGACTATGTGACGCCCCCTTCAGCGTTGGCGTTAGCGTTGCGCTAGCTTGTATAACAAATAAATAACAGCAAAAGCAATTCAAATATCGCTTGCGCTCTCTTACTCTCTCAATTGTACGCTCACTCGCTCCACTCCCTCAAATATTGCATAGGCGAGTGCGAGTGAGTGAGTTTTTAGTTGTGTGTGTGCGTGTGTACATGTATGGAAGTCAGGAAAAATACTCGCTTTTAGGTGTTTTATTTTTATTTTTTTACTTTGCTGTAATATAATTGACATACATTTTCTAATTGTGGCGTCAACTCGATAGAGGGGGACAGACACACAAACGTGGATCGTTTGTCAAGTTGTCAACTACTCTGAGGCGCGGCGCTGCCAACTCGTCGCGCAAACAGCTGTAACGGCACAGGTGTGAACCAGAGGAAACACGTCGTGCCGTTTACTAGTTAGAGCTTTAGTTAACAGCTGCCTCAATTACAACAGCAACAGCAGCAGCAGCTACAACAACTGGCCTTGTGTAACCCGTCATCGACGACGTCTAACACGATAAGAACTTTAAATAGAGCGCACTGTTAGTTGCGCAACATCAGACGTTTCAAGTTTTTCTCATGCTGCGCGCAACGCAAGAAGAATCAAGGCTAACTGTGAGCTTCGCATTCATTTGTAAACCAAAAGCTCGTTCGCTCACGAACCGGTTCGCACTTGCGTTCAAAATTGGAAAGTCTGTCGTCTAATTTCTAAATATCAATGCAAATTCATATATGTAGAATTTCATAGTTCAATTATATTCATGACAGACTTATGTGCTTGTGCGAAACAGATAACAAGACAATGCCCAAAAATGGACAATTCGCATAAAATGTGTGACTAAAAATAAAAACAGAAAACCAAACAGCAAACAGCTGTTGTTATCATACACTAACACGAACGCATCCGCGTATGCATGTGTATTGAAATGAATTTTGTTTTGGCTTTCGCTTCTTCGTTTTGCTTTGCATTTTGCTTTTTGGGGGCAAAGAGAGCGATAAAATCAAATACACTACTAAAAATGCGTCGTTGCATCGCGTGTAATTTTATACTATGTGCGCAGTTGGCAATGTAAATGAGAATGTGATGGAACGGCGAATGGAAAGCCATAATTAAATGAAAATGTGCAAACGAATTAAGAGTATAAATAAACACGAGTAAATGGAGTCAAGATAACATGATGTAGTTCGTTGAGAGGGGGTTAGGGGGCTAGCAGGCATTGGCACTTCTTTTTGCCTTGCGGTCATTTGCTTTTGCACTCCCCACGTACAATGTCTTCTTTCAAGTCAATTCTGAGTCTCTGCTCTCGATTTGCAAAGCAGCAGCATTTTGTTTTTGGCTAAAAATAAAACGCATTGCTGCCCGCACTCGACATACACACACACACACACAGAGACAAACACGCACTCACTTGTCACTGATTGCGCTGCTTGTTGTCGTTGTCCTTTCCTGGTATTGGCACCTCGCTCTTACTCTCCAGGCAGAAACGACGTTCGTCGTGCTGCCATTTGTGGAAGCGAGACGCGCTCACGTGCTCACGTTACAGAGCAAGAAGAGGAAGAGCAATGAGCACGAGCACGAGTGAACGCGATTTCTGTTGCTGTCGCTGCTTCTGCTTCTTCTACTACTGCTGCTGCTGCTGCTGCTGCTTTGCGTTTGTTTACAATTTAATCTGTGGGTTTTGTTTTTGCTTTTTTTTCGTTTACTGCGCACATGTGAGCATGTGTATGTGTGTTAGCTGGGGAGAGTAACCAACTGAGAGTGTGTGAGGGAGAGGGACAGCAAGAAGCCATGTAACTCTTTGTGTACAAAAAATAAAATCAAACAGGGTGTCCCTGTGCAACATTGTAAATTGCGTTTGACTAAAATAATTTATTCGCCGTTGAATAAGCACAGATAATGGAGCCTAAACAATGCCTTATTATGTACACCAAACACACAACCGTACTATAATAATATGTATATACATGTACAATATCTAAGCAGCTGAGTAAGCCCTCTTAACTGGCAATTAAACAACATTTTTTCGTTCATTCTAATTGCAGCAACAAAGCTAAAAATATAATGGATTTTTAACAAAGTAGCAAGAGGTAAGTGCATTAATCGCTTCACATCAAGTAAAAGTAACACCTGTACAGGCTAAACGATAAATATTTATAAAAGGCTGAAAAGGCAGAAACACAATTAAAAAATAAATTACTACTTGAAGATAACAAAACTAAAGAAAAAAATGATATTTTAATCGGAAACTAAGAAAAGTAAATAAAAGATTATTAATTTGAACTTCTAATGAGCATTTTTATTTAGAGGATTATGATTTTAAAAATGAAATAACACAAATACTCACTTAAAAATGAAATCTTGTAACTTTAAAGTAAAATTATTGATTTGAGCGAATTATATATTTTATTATGCTCGTGTTGTGATACGCAAATATAAAATTCAAATCGCTAAACTTGTAAATATCAACTTGTTGTCGAATACATTCCTTTACTAAAAAGCTTTCGAATTCAACATTCCTATCCAAGCATATTCCACATAGACCCCAACAGTTGTAGCAATTTGATTTGAATTTAATTCCATTATGATTTTGTGCGAGAAACCTTGAGTTATGGTTACATGTGGCACTCACCGAGACACACATACATAGATACAATTGCCCCGCACTACGTAAAAAAATTGTACGACTTCAGCTGGGAAATAGTACGTCTGTCGGCGGTGTGAACGGTGTAAAGCCTTATCTCGTGGCCTCTCTTGTTCCTGCTATGTCTACTTACAAAATACATATTTTTGTGTAGCGAACCCATATCGGAAGAAGGTGCGGCACTTTTGTGTGCTCACTCAGCTGTAAAGGCAAAAGGTGCGAGGAGGAGACGGGAAGTGTATTGTGAGGGGGTCGTCGGGTGTCAGGGGGAGCGCAGGGGGTTGAGCGATGGGCGCTTTTGTAGTATGGGCAGTTTGTAAGGTCGACAACGAGGTCAACAGCGATTTGAAAAGCTCTATTGTCTAATCAAAGTCATCTGCGTGGCATATGCTATCCACACTCACACACAGACATGCTTAAATAATTGGCCAGGCGAATGAGCAGGAGGGAGAGAGCGGGACAGCTATAGTGAGCATGATGTAACACGCGCTATGAAATCAGCTGTGAAACACACTTCCGCTTTGTGCATATGACACACAGGAGAAGAAAAAGCGCCACATGCATTCACTGTTCATTTTCACACATACAAATGCACTTGATGTATCAGCATTCAATTTGTAAGGTGCAGAGAAAAGAGACGGAGAGAGAGACGCAAAACGAAATGGAATGACACGTTTCAAAGTTATTTTGGCGCTTTTTATACTGCAATTGCCTCACGTGTGACGTCGACAGCGACGTCAGCAGCGCAGCGATGCCTTTGGCGCATTTCATAATCACAAAAGGCAGCAAAGCAAAGGAAGCAGCGCGGTTAGCGTAGCTAAGCGAAAGGCGACGGCGGAACTTGTTTTTGTTGTTGTTAGGCAGGCGAAAATTGCAACATTTGGTTGCGTTTTTGAAATAAACAATTGTGAACTGGTTTTTCTTTTACTGCTGCCTCCGTTGTTGTTGTGTTGTGAGTTGTGTGCAGCGCCATCTGTCGGGCACAAGCCAAGCAAGCATGCATTTGTGTGAATTGCCTTTCACTGTTGTGCCTATTGTTTATATGCATGTGTGAGTGTGTGTGCATTTGCTGTTTTCCTTTTGCACATTTGCATAACGGAACCGAGCTATGAAAGTCGTCATTTGGCTTTTGCGTTGCCGGCAATCAAAATATATGTGAATGCAAGTTTTGCAATGCGCTTCAAAAAAATGCAGAACGCACTCAGCAAAAATAAAGCACACACAAATACGTGCATAGAAATAAATGTACACTCACGCACACATACAGGGAGCGCTACATTATTTGCCAGTGTGCACTCAAATGATTATTGCAAAATCAAAAGCATGCCAAGGACGGCGGCCGAAGCGAAATTAAATTAGTTCACAATAAACAAACTGAAATAAAAGCAACAAAATGCCTAAGATGCAATTAACATTCACTTTAATTCAACCCAATCCATCTACTAGTCTCTTATTTCCACTCCACGTATACTTTCCCTTAACTGCCACGTTCCAATTTCGTGGCGTTCCATTCCGTATACGCAACGCGCATTTCAACTGCGTGATAAGTCAAAGCTTCTTAAGATTCATATCTACAATCTGCGAAATGAACCGCTATTCAAAGAATTAAATACGTATGTATGTGTGTAAGTGTGTATGTATTTAAAAGCAATCGCAAGTTATGCATAAATAAAAAATAAAAGCGAAACAGCGATAATGTAATCAAATATTATTAAACTCCGACTGTGTTGTGGTTTATTATGATTGTTGTTGCTGTTGCTGTGCGCTGTTACTGTTGTTGCTGTGCGCTGTTACGTTCCATTCGCTTGCCCCCATTTTGTAGTCGCTGTGTGTGTGCCTCAGTGTATGAATGCTTGTCTATTGTGGGCCAAGTGTATCTGTATGTGCGAGCGTACCATAAACAAAACTGCTCACACTCATACACTCCCAGATACATGTGAGCAAACATTGCCAACTGATTGCGAGGCGCAGCCAACACAAAAATCATATGTTTTCTAACAGCGCGCACACACACACACACACACACAGTCGCGCGTATAGAGGCATACTCACCTCTCTCCCGCGTTGTGTGTGTATGTGTGTGCACATTGAGTACGTCTCGCGCGCTAGTTATATATTGTGTATGCAGGTCAAGAAGAAACGCAAAAACAAAAGCAAAAGTAAAGACAAACATGCCTACAAGCAGTGAGCACCCCACACACACACACACACACACACACGTACAAAGCCAGACAGAGAGCGAAGCGGAGTGGGAGAGAACTAACGTTTGCCTCTCTTGGCGAAGCGACTTGCTCTCTGGCAACATTGTTGCGAGCGCTTGGCAACACTTGCTTGAAGAAAACACAAAACAGCTGTTCGAAGCATCAATCATATGCAAACATGCAATTTTGTTGCCAAGCGCGACTTGAGCAATAACAATTTGATTGGCGCTCCACTGACCTTCGAAGCTTTTATTGTTTTGCACGAATTTGCTGGCAGAGCCAAAGCTTGGCTTGTGTTCTGTCGTTCTGCCGCAATGACGTCACAGCGCTAGCAACATGTGCTCGGCTCGTATTGAAAAGTTGCAGCGCGAAAATGCACATTGCACAAGTTGCTGCCTCTCTGTCTCGCTCGCACTCGCTTGGCTCGCTGACATGGCAACAGCTGCCTGATTAAGTAACGACCTGGTTGCCTGCTTTTTTGGGGCCACATTGAGGCCGTGTCAGTGTGTCGACGACGGCGACGGCGACGGCGACGGCGACGCCGTCAATAGACTACCAATTGCATATTCTTTTTAAATGCCAGCACAGCGAGGATCTAGGCCAAAGTAAATTGCAGCATAGGTACATATGTACTCGCTATGTATGCCATGGGGACCTTCAAAGCATAATTCAATTTGACATACAGGGTGTCCCACACACACACACACAGACACATAGCTGACTGGCCTAGTTCCCACCAACAGCTGGCCACGCTGACATTCGAGGTGCATGCCCCAATGCCATCGCACAGTCGTTGCACACATGCCCCTTAAATAGCCAAATAAATAATTGATTGCGAAATCAGTTGCACTCTATTGATTCGCACTCTGCGCAATCACTCAATAATCTGTCTATATGCAACACGCTTTAAGAAGCTTCAAATTAACATATAGAGGAATGAATATAAAGAAGAAACTACAAGAAATGTAAGCGAAGATTACACTTTTCCTTGTAGCTCCAATCAAACTCAAATGAAGAACTAGAAATATAAAAGTATCACTTTACTAAAAATGATTATGAAGCACAACAGAAAATATAATAACTGAAGATATCCTAAATTAAATTCATGAAAATCGCATCAGTCAAACAATTTGAAATCTCTAAAATGACAAATTGAATTGCCAAATGTTTAACGGAAGACAGGCAGACAAAGAAGCTAATTTATAGGCCAAATATTTATGAATAAAGTCATTAAATGTGAAAGCAGTGTTATATATTTGAAATACATACGTTCTGCGTTTGAGTTTCTAACGATAATATTGCATATGCTTATATGGTTTTGTTAAGGCTAACGATTCTCAAAGTTTCACCCAAAAACAATAAGTCATAAATAAATAAACATAAATAAAATAAATATACATATAAAATACATTGCAGTTTTATGTAGTCTAAAAAGTGCTAAATTACGCAAAATTAAAGAAATAAATAGCAAACGTTTCAAACAATTAAATATTATCATTTAGTAAACATTTCAAGTCATTACATTGATTATTCTGTAACAAAGACTCTTTTAACTGCTTTGGTTCATTTCTTGACTAACATTTCGCGCGCTCTCTCTCTTTCTCTGTTTTGCAGCGTACTTCTGGTGCAGGTGCGAAGAGGACGACGAATCAACATCTACGCGAAGAAGTAGCAGGCGACCAGGACGAAGCAGCAGCAGCAGTCAAAGTCACAGTCAGAGACAGCGACAGAGTAGAGCTCGCCACTGACAACAGCAGAGAGAGTGAGAGAGTGTGAGAGAGAGAGATAGATAGAGGGAGAAGATGATACCGACAAGCGTGACAAACTCGCCGCCCGTCTCCGCCGGCCTCGCCCAGAACGGAGCAGCCGTGGTGGGCGGCGGCAATGGGGCAGGCGGGGCAGCAGCAACGACGGCAGCTGCGGCGGCTGCGGCACAGCAGAGCGTCTACAGCTCCATCGTGCTGGGCCTGGCCTCGCTCATTCTGGAGGGCAGGCCCATCGCAGACGACGAGTATCAACTCCAGCAGCAGCAGCAGCAACAGTTGCAGTCGCAGCAGCAGCAGCAGCAACAACAACAACAGCAGCAGCAGCTGATGGTGGTGGCAGTGGGCAGCGGTCGCCTCTCGCCACGCCCATCGACGTCGCGGGCCGCCATCAACATTACAACGAATCCTTATGCCTTGACCAGCGGCACGCCACGCACAGCGTTTGCCAGCCACAGCCACAGCAGCAGCAACAGCAGCAGCAGCCAGGCGACGCATCAGCGCTGGACACAGAAGCTGTGCCAGCTGCGGCAGCTGTCGCCGGCGGCGCAGAGCATGAGCGTGGAGCCGGAGCTGGTGGCGCTGGCCATCAACGAGCTGAATGCGGAGCGCGGCGACTTTGAGATTGTGCGACGCGGCATGCTCAATCGAGCAGCAGCAGGCGGTGGCGGAGGCGGAGGCGGGGGCGGCACAGTGACCAACAGCTCGAGTGCGGCCAGCTCGCCGGGCTCTGGCTCGGACAACATTCTGCACTCGCTGCAGTCGCTGGCCACCACTTGTCTGCGTGGCGCCCCCGTTGGCGGCGTTGGCCTCGCTGTGGCCGATTCGCGTCCACTCGCCCACACGTCGAGTGCGGCCAGTCTGCTGGACTACAACTGCAGTCGCCCGACAGCAACAGCAACGGCAACGGCAACAGCAACTGCAACAGCAACTGCAACAACAACAGGCACTGCCAGCAGCGACGCAGCTGCAGCTGCAGCAGCGGGCAGCAGCTGCGCAGCAAGGCCCAAGCACGGGCCACATTGTGATCAGTTCCTCAGGAAGATGGGGCTCGCCAAGGGCGACGCCGCCGATGCCGAGGAGCATTTCTGTGATATGTCTTACGTAAATATAACCGTGAGTAGCAGCTCAAAACTAACTCTTGATCAGCTTAATGCTCACTCTCAACTGTTTGCAGTGTTCCCGTTGGCGCGCACATTGCCTCAAGATGGAGGCGATTCTGGCGCGTCGCGAGCCCGTCTGCATCGAGGTGTATCTGGGTCCCGCTGGCCACAAGATACTGCTCGAGCAGTGGATCATCAGCGGCAAGGAGAAGTAAGTGGCTGCAGCGAAACAAACGATTTCCACGACCACAAACAGCACAATATGTTAGCTTAATGAATCTAAAAGTTCTCGGATTGGCCACATTAAATTAAATTAATTGCACTTGCATTAAGCATATTTTGTTAGCTGCAAATACTGTTTATTTGCATGTTGCTACAAAGCTGAGAGCTTAGGGAAGGCACTTTTAAAGTGTGTGGGGTATAAGTGCAGGCTTTTTAAAAATTCCAATCCAAAACAGCTTAATTCACGCACTGAAATACGTACGAAATGCCTAAAGTTGACTGCAAGGCTGCAGTGGGAGACTGTAAATGAATGCGCTAAACATAACTAAATGAATATATTAATAAAATATGCAATTAGCGAAAAGTGTGTGAGGTTTAAGCTATATATGAATAGTGCAGGCTTTTGAAAAATTCCAACTCTAAGCAACTTAAATCACGCACGGAAATAAGTACGAAAAACCTAAAGTTGACTGCTTGTAGCTCGTCAAGGCTGCAGTGGGAGACTGGAAATGAATGCGCTAAACACAACTAAATGAACATGTTAATCAAATGTGCAATTAGCGAAAATATCAGCAGTTTGTGTGGGGTGTTTAAGCTGCGTATTTTAGATGCGTGGAAGTATGTGCTATGTGCAAATGGTTGGCAGTGGAAATCGCGTGCAATTCGCTTGACTTTGATTTGGAAATTGAACTAATCCGTTGCTTCTTTGGCAGAGTGCCGCCGCCGACGATGACGCTGCCGTCGCTGTGCAGCGCGATACGCAGCCAGCTGTACTTCTCGCAGATCGTGGCCTGGTGCGACCTGCTGCGCAAGTGCGATCCCTCCGTCTACGACAGCGGTCGCGTCATCTTCGCCAGCTGCAGCGCCAGCGCCAGCAACGCCGGCGACCTGGCCACCACGGCCAGCGTGGCCACAGCGCTGGGCGCCGCTCGGCGGCCGCGCCTCAACATCTTCTATCGGATACGGGCGCACGACGCGACTGCGAGCGGGCAGAACGATGGCGGCTTCAGTGCCAAGGCGACAGTGCACAATTTTCCGCACGTCAACATCGCCGAGAACTTCAGTGTGGCCGTCTGTGTGAAGAGTCTGCCGCGCTTCAACGGCGGCCTGCCGCACGTGGCAACGCCGCCAACGACGGTCGCCAGTCGCACTAGACCCCCGACGGCGACCACGACGGCGACGACGCCGACGGGCGGCGGGGGCATGTGCGCAACGACGCCGACGGGCCTGGAGGCGCGCATCGGCAACAGCAGCTGTGATAGAGCGGGAGGCAAGCCGAAGTCGCAGGCGTACCCGAGCGTGCTGCAGTGGAAGCGCGAGCGCGCCGAGCTCAAGCTGCAGCTGGAGCTGGAGGAGGCGACGGCAACGGCGACGACGACGACGACAGGCGTCGAGGATCGCGACGAGCTGGACGGGCATCGCGAGCGACAGCTGCAGAAGTACCGCAAGCGCATGCAGCGGCGCGACAAGAAGCGCGAGCGCAAACCCTCCGAGCACCAGGTGGAGGCCATGGACGAGGGCAGCAGCAGCGAGGTGGCCATGGTGATGACGCTGGCGTCGGCGCCGCCGCGTCGCCAGGGCATCGCCATGATCTCCACGGGCACCCAGACCTCGCTGAGCAGCTGCCAGCAGTGCGGCAGCGAGAAGACGCTGCTCTGCCTCAACTGCAACTGCACTGGCCGGCACGACGATGCCGAGAGAGAGGCAGACGACGGCGACACGAGCGCCTCCGAAATGGACGACCTGTCCAGCTGCAGCCTGAGCAGCTCCGATCTCATCGTGGGCACGCCGCGCAACAAGGCCGAGCTGCTGCTGCAGGCCATACAGCGCACGCCAAAGAACCGCAAGCCCAGCGCCCAGTCCAAAGATCTCAAGGCTGGACGGCAGCTGCAGCCCGCAACGCAGCCAGTCCACCAACAGCAGCAGCAGCAGCAGCAGAACAACAACCAGCTGAAGCCGTCGACGGCGCCGACGAGCGGATGTCAGGTGTGCAAGCGGCAGAAGACGCAGCACAACTTCAGCAACGGGCAGCAGAGCGGCAGGGAGAGCAACGGCAACGGCCACGCCAGCGACAGCAGCAACAGCCACAGCAACAGCAACAGCATGGAGCAGGAGCAGCAGCAGCAGCAACAGCAGCAGGTGAGTGCGGCATCACAAACCAAGCAGTTGCTACTCATTTTGTATACATTTATTGAGCCAGTGAAAGTCGAATCTATATTGTAGCTATAGCAAACTCTTTACAATGAGGCACACAATTTATTTAGATGTACCCAAAGTTAATAGCTTAAGCATTTAAACAAAGCTGGCAAATATCATAAAAGAAATTGGAATCTCTAATTGACAGTTTTACCTACATTTTTGTATACCATTTACCTATAGGTACAAAGCTATATTAAATTCGTTCGAATGTATGTAACAGGTTGAAGGAGACATCGCAGTACATATATTGATACAACCAAAATGTTGAGAATCGAAAATAAAATCGATTTAGCCACGTGCGTCTGTCTGTTTGTCCGTCTGTCCGTATGAACACCTAGATCTCCGAGATGGTAAGAGCTAGAGTAACTAAACTTTGGACTGAGGTGTAATATGCAAGTACGCAGATCAAGTTTATGTTCTTTTCCTCTCCGTCCTTTCCCTCGTCCACAAACCGCATGGAACTCAGGGATTCTTAGAGCTAGAAAATTAGTTAAGTTAAGTTGATATCTTAAGCATTTAAACAAAGGTAGCAAATATCATAAAACATATTGGAATCTTTAAGGCTTATAGCTTAATCATTTAAACAAAATTTACAAATTCATAAACCAAATTGGAATCTTGTTGATTGACAGGCAGCTTTTCAAGCAATAACAAGCGAAAATCGGATTATTAATGTAGCTATGTAAATCAAACCCTTCAAAGTAAGGCAACAAAAGTTTCTATCTTAAACATTGAAACAAAAGTTGCAAATTTCGTAAAACAAATTGGAATCTTTCAAGCCATTAAACAAATTAAGAGTCCTTCCAATTCACAGAATGTTTTGACATCTATATTTATAACATTGTAGATAAGTAAAGCAAACCCTTTAAAGTGAGGTACCAAAAGTTTGTAGCTTAAACATTTAAACAAAAGGACAAGTGTCATAAAAACAACTTGGAGTCCAATTGACGGAAATCTTTGCATACAGCTTTTACATTTAAACAAAAAGTTTTTATATATATTATAAAAAAAATGGGAATCTTTTTGATTGACAGGCAGCTTTGCAGACAGCTTTTCAAGCGTTAATCAAGCGAAATTCGGATTATTACTGTAAACAACCTCTTTTCAAATGAGGCGAACATTTTGAGCCTTGTAGTTAGCTAAACGATTTTAGTCAAATTTGCAACCTTCATAGAACAAATCAAAGTTCTTTCAATTGACAGAAAGCTTTTATCAAGTAAACATCTAGTTTACATTGTAGCAACGTTAAGCAAACCTTGCAAACTGAGGCAAACATTTTTTTCTGATTTACCAAAAGTTAATAGCAAAAATTACAAATTTCATAAAATTGGAGTCTGCTAAACAACTTTGGGTTGATAAAGAACTTTGCAGTAATAATCCTTCAGCAAGCGGAAATCGAATTAATATCGCAGCTATGTTAAGCAAACCTTTCAAAGTGAGCAAATTATTTAATTTTTCTAAACAATTTTAACAAAAAATGCAAATTTAAATTATTCCAGCTAAATAGTAATACTTATTTCCAAGTGAAAAATAGCTAAATAGATAAATAAATACTTCTTGCCTGGTGTAAATATTATTTTAGCCAATAATACAAAACTTTTATTAAGGTTTAATGTGGCAAAAAGACCTTGGTAGATTATTTTTTTAAGGAGTTTTGCATACAGCTCAATATATTGTTTTTTTTTTAAGGAGTTTTGTATTCAGCTCAAAAGATTTTTTTAAGAAGTTTTTCAGACTGCACAAAAAATTATTTTATTTTTTTATTTTATTTATTTTATTTTATTTATACACCTTAAAAATTTGATTTTTTTTAAGGAGTTTTTCATACACATTAATAGATTAAGGAGTTTTTCAGATTACACAACAAATTATTTTATTTTTTATTTTATTTATTTTATTTTATTTATTTTATTTTATTTATACACCTTAAAAATTGTTTTTTTTTTTAAGGAGTTTTTCATACACATTAATCGATTAAGGAGTTTTTTAGATTACACAACAAATTATTTTATTTTTTATTTTATTTAATTTATTTATACACCTTAAAAGATAGTTTTTTTTTTAAGGAGTTTTTCATACACATTAATAGATTTTTTTAAGAAGTTTTTTAACGCACATTAAAAACTGTTTTTAAGGAGTTTTTCAGACAGCACAAAAGATTATTTTTATAAAGGAGTTTTTTATACTGCTTCAATAGATTGTTTTTTTTTTTAAGGAGTTTTTCATACACCTTAAAAGATTGTTTTTTGAAAGGAGTTTTTCATACGCATTAATAGATTGTTATTAAAACACAGGAATCGTTTGTTTTTAAGGAGTTTTGCATACAGCGTAATAGATTGTTTTTAAGGAGTTTTTCAGACAGTTTCTCATACAGCATAATGTTACTGAAACACGGGAATAGTTTGTTTTAAGGATTTTGCAAACGGCTTAAAGTGACTCAAAGATAGGAATAGTTTGTTTTTTAAGAAGCTCTTCATGCATCATGCTTGGTTTCCTAAAGACATTTGAATTGATAGAAGCAGAGAAATGAAAGATGAATATAGATAGAGATAGAGATAGAAAGCGAATAGTTATGGCAGCTTCTTGCATTTCTTCGACATTTAAACCGTCAGCACGTGAATCTTTTGCCTTCACTCTGATAGCTATAGCTGCAGTAGGTGCTCTAGAGTCGAGCAGCCTCACACGCTCCCCGCCCACACTAATTTGTGACATTTTTCATTTTGCAGTCTTCGTCGACCAAGCTGACGCCGAACCTGGAGCGCTGCTCGCTGAACGCGCCGCAGGAGCGCTGCAAGACGCCGCCCGAGCTGGCGACGAACGGAGCTGCCGGCATCGAGGAGCGTCTGGTGGTGCAGTTCAAGACGCCCATCAGCCACGTGCCGCTCAAGCAGCAGGAGCTGCTGCAGTCGGCGCCGCTCACCGTGCAGCCACCCAAGCTGCCGCTGCCGCACCAGCTGCGCCTCAACTGCAACGGCGGCGCGATGCTGCTGGACAGGGAGACGCCGCCGCCGCTGCTGTCGCCGCTGTTGCGCAAAGCGCTGCCCAAGGTCAATCTGACGACCATCTTCTGTGGCAGCAGCAACAACAACGGCGGCGCCACCAGCTGCTCGGCGCCCATTGCCATTGACAGCAGCAGCAGCGCGTTCTGCTTCGAGCCGGCGACGCTGAGTCAGGCGCAGTCGCAATCGCAGTCGCTGCTGACGCCGCCGGAGACGGGCGGCAGTCTGCCGGTGCAGAAGTCGTACTCGGCGCCAACGCTGCCCAATGCGCTGGCGGTGTCGCCGCGCTTCGCCAAGCAGGCGGCGTTCTACAAGCGGCGGTCGCGTCACCTCAGCGATCGCTCCGATCGCAGCTCGCTGGGCTCCGACGAGCAGCTGTCGGACGAGGACCTGGAGTCGGGCATGTGCAGTCCGGCGGCTGGGTCGCCGCTCAAGTCGCGCGCTCGTTTGTCCACGCAGTTCATGGGCCGCCCGCTGCTCGGCAATCTGGAGGAGTCGCTGCTGCAGAAGCGTCTGCTGCCCAAGATCGAGGTGGCCGGCTTTCGTCTGCAGCTGGGCGCCTCGGGCGGCTTCTGTCCCACCCAGCTGACCATTCCGGCCTCCTCGTACTTCTACGAGCTGCACGGCGAGACGCTCAGCACGCCCTACCTGGTAAGTTCGCACTCTCGCTCTCTCAATCCCAGCCTCGACTCACTCTGTGATCTCTCTTGCAGTGCGAAATACGCTTGCCACGCAAGGGCTACTTCGTGCCACGCTCGGGCACGGTGCAGGCCACGCTGCTGAATCCCATGGGCACAGTGGTGCGCATGTTTGTCATTCCGTACGACATGCACGACATGCCGCCTCTGCATCGCACCTTCATACGGCAGCGCATTCTCGCCGAGGAGCTGCCCGGCGCGATTCCCTGCGCCACCGCCGCGTCCTCCTCGCTCGGCCTGCTGCCGGAGCGGGAGCGCGAGCCGGGCAGTCCCACGGCGCCGACGAACACCACCGGCAAGCTGGGCCACTTCATCAGCGCCGAGCAGATGAAGCGACTGCGCTACTCCATTCACCTGAGGTTCGTTCGAGTAACGACGTATAGTAATAGTAATAGAATAGTAATAGTATTGTAGACTCAGAGGTCGTCAACGAGACTTTGCAGCTTTCTCACTAGAGTTCTTAATCATCTGCCACTGGCAATTCGATAAATGATCACAATCAATGCAGATCTTAAGTCTAATCTAATAGTCTGTTCGGTCTGATTGCACTTTAAGCCACAAAGATCTTGATAGCCCTTCAAGCGAATTGAGTAGGCTAAGAAGTCAGCAAGCTGAAGTCTAAACAGCTCAGGCTGACTGCAAATACTAGAGTTAGAGATGAGAGTCAACCACTTAGATAATATAGTTGATAGAAGTTGATAATATACTGCAGTTAGACATAAGAGTCAATCACTCAGATAATATAGTTGATAGTTGAAGAAATGTCAGGGTGACAATCCTTAAGAAAACCAACGAATCGATTAGCTAAATATTGATAATATTGATTTTTGTAAACTGAGGAAAGATAGAAGAAATGCCTAAAGTAGCCAGCTACCCTCAGTCTTTGGGTTGAAATGACAAACCTTAATGTTTAGAACAAATCAAACAAATCTATTAGCCAACAAACTAAAAAACCTCTGGAAAGCTATTAAAAAAGTGCGGCGCTAGCAACTTCTTTAGACAAAAGAACGGAAAGTTTACAAGGATTACTTGACCAGAGAGAAAGACAGCTTTCAAGAAATAAGTTTTATCCCATTAGCAACCATGCATCACATCAAACAAACATGAAAGTTTGGTAGGAGAACTTAATGAGAGAGAAAGGCAGTTTTCAAGAAGTAAGCGTTGTCTCGTGAAAGCTTATAAAAAATGAGTTTTAACTCATCCTTAACAAAAGATGGGAAAGTTTAGAAGGATAACTTAATGGGAGAGAAAGGCAGTTTTCAAGAAATAAGTCTTAACTCATCCTTAGTCAAGGAACACATCTAACAAAGCACATGAAAGTTTAGAAGAATTACTTAACCGGAGAGAAAGGTGATTTTCAAGAAATAAGAACTACTTTGCCATATAGTAAGGCGGTTTTCAAGAAAGAAGTATTAACTCGAGAAAGCTTAGAAGGATTACTTAACCAGAGAGAAAGAAAATTGTCGAGAAATACGTTTTAGCTAATCGTTAGCCAGGCATCACATCAAAAACAAAACATGAAATTTAGAAGGATGACTTGACCAGAGAGAAAGGCGATTTTCAAGAACTAAGTCTTAACTCAAACATAGAACATGAAAGTTTAGTAGGATAACTTAACGAAACAGAAAAACAGATTTCAAGAAATAAGTTTCAGCTCAAGAAAGCTTATAAGTATTACTTAAACAGAGAGAAAGACAGTTGTCGAGAAATAAGTTTTAAAGCATCAGATAGCGTAGATTGCCAGCAAATTTGTAGACACTTGCGAACATTTGAAGTTGACATTTGCGTGTAGAATGACAACTAATGATTTGAGTTTTTGATTGCAGATTCCAAACATCTCGCTCGGGTCGCCTGTCGCTGCACACGGACATTCGTCTGCTGATCTCAAGGCGCACGGACTGCGACACGGCGGCGGCGCACGCCAAGGGACTGCTGGAGGCGCCCAACGAGCTGGTGACGGACACGATGATGCCGTCGGAGCCGCGCTACAGTGCGCGCCAGGAGAGTCCCGGCAAGATTTAGTAGTTGCTGGGCGCACTGGGCGCAGCCTGTGTTGCTGGCTGTGGCAGGCACGAGGCGAGCGAGGGCAGAGAACGGGATGAAGGAGGTGGCAACTTGGTGCGTGGCCTGTGGAAGCAGCTGCAGGCGCGCTGGCAACTCTGGCAGCAATATCCCAAATATCAACTGTAGAGCAGCAACAAACAGCAAGAGAGCGAAGAGAGAGTGAAGGCGTTTGATTCTCTGGACAGCGGGAATTGAGACAAGTTCCCCACGAAACACATACACGTCTTTACACACAGACACGCAGACACACGGAAGGGAGGAAGTAGAAGAAGTACACCACTGCTTTATTAGTCAGTCTGCTGCTCTTTGTTTAAGTCAACAAATTTAGTTTGAATTTGAATTTGAATGGTGAGAGAGAATGGGGGCGATGTCTATATATATAGTTAGACAACAACTGGGTGGTCAACGCCTCTCTGATCTATCATCTATGTGTAGCATATAAACGGGGGCCATCTAACAAAGAAAAGCGTAGAGGAAATAAGAAGAAATATCTCAATTTACACTTTACACTGAATCCTTGGGCAGCGTCACAAGCGCCGTTGGCCCATTTAGCAATATTAAGCATTAGTTACAACAAATCATGCATATACCTATATATCTGCAATACGAGTGTATGACTGAATTGTGAGTGTGAACTGTGAACTGTGAGTGTGCGAATACTGGCGATCAAAATTGTGGAAGGCACAGCAAACTAACACGAGTTGACTCTCAGTTATGTTGTGATCGATGACATATTATCCAAATTTTGATCCGGCTCAAGTTCGTTAATCTTTATTTAAAAATGTAACAAAACAAAATACTGTATTTAATGAAGACAGTAAAGCAAAAAGCAACAAATGAAACAAGTCGCAAATCGAACTATTTCTACACATCTTCATTGTGGAACTTTTATTTTAGTGATATCGTCAATCGATTCAAATTGCATTTGGCAAAACTCCAAATAATCAACAAAGTATAAGAAATGTTTACTTCAATGATAATGATATCGTTAATCGATTCAAATTACATTTGAGCAAATTATTTCAAATGTTTATTATGTTTATATTAATGATGATAATGATATCGTTAATCGATTTAAATTACAACTCCAAATAATCAGCAAAGTATAACAAATGTTTATCTTAATGATAATAATGATATCGTTTATCGATTCAAATTACATTTGAGCAAATTATTTCAAATGTTTACTATGTATATTTTAATGATGATAATGATATCATTAATCGATTCAAATTGCATTTGGCCAAAACTCCAAATTATCAACAAAGTATAACAAATTTTTATTTTAATGATAATAATGATGTCGTTAATCGATTCAAATTGCAAAAACTCCAAATATTCAAAGTATAACAAATGTTTACTTTAATGATAATAATGATATCATTAATCGATTCAAATTGCATTTGGCCAAAACTCCAAAAAAATCAACAAAATATAACAAATGTTTATTTTTATGATAATGATATCGTTAATCGATTCAAATTACATTTGATCAAAGTATTTCAAATGTTTATTTTTACGATATCGTAATTTGGTGCAAACTCCAAATAATCAACAAACTATTTCATGAATTTGCTCAAATCGAATTAGGCCGCTATGAAATGTAGTGCAACGATTTGATTTATTATAATTTCATATATATGTATATATACATATATTCGTTATGGAACGATCGTTTCATATAAATTCAATTTGGTAAGAATACCAGCAAAATTACACATTTGTGTAAAGTTTCAAGTGGATGTCTTCGAAGCTGAAGAAGTAAATTTAAATTGCCTCAGTGCAGTTGGAGAGACGATTGGAAATATATCGATTAAGCGCGTCAAACCGACCAGGAAAATTTTAGTTTAAGTGGAGATGATTCACAACATAATTGAGGTGTCTTGGCGAACTCGACTGTGCAAACATCGGATATATTTATTGACCTAAGCAAAAAAACAAAATAGTATTTCGAGAAACATGGAAAATAAAAAGAGAGGGAGAATGAATGACTTGAGCGAGTGTATGTGTGTGTGCGTGTGTGTGTAGGAGCTCACATCGATCGTTGTTGTTAGCGTAGTGTATGAATCTATTTGTCAACTCAATCAACTACCATAACTTGTGTAGTTCATCATTTCTAATAGTTGCGTGTGAATTTCGTTCATCTCTCATTTTTTATGGAAGAGCGTGCCTGTGATACGATGTGAGCTGCCTGGGAGTGGGGTGTGGGGGGAGTTAGGGACGGGAAAAAGGAAGGGGAAGAACAATAACAGAATGAAGTGTGTAGAAGTTTAGTTAAATACAATTTAATGATTTATGTTCATTGAAAGAGCAATGCAATCTACTTGGTAATTAGTTTTGTTTGATTCTTTCGTTTCGACTTGTGCCGTCGAGCACAACTGTACTTCAATAATATGAAATAGTTGCAAACACGCAAACATGTGTACATACTCGTGACACTGTGTTAAATTCTAATACTATAAACTCTTATTTCAATTGATACCTGACTATAACTATGTATAACTATAAACTAACTACCGCTATTAACAAATTTTCAATCTAGTTGGTAAACGAAACAAATAATGTACACACGCCCACAACAACAACACCAATAAACACACACACATACACACAAACACACGCAATAAAATGCAAATCCTTTTTATTTCATTATTTGTTCATCTGTTTTTAAGTAGAGAGCTTAACGTGCCCAGTCAATAGCAACTATACAAGTATAACACCAATATACAACAAATGATTCAAATAAAGGGTTTTGTGTTTTTAATCCAAAAACAAAATATATTCTAAATAGACAAACAAGTGTTTTCTTTCCTCATAATACTCGTCTCTCAAATGAAAGACGTCGAGGTGAAATAGATTACCTATTATGGTACAATATTTTATTGAAATTGGAATTCCATTTGCTTTCAATTTTCCCCATTTCATATTTGCCCTCTTAAATCAAACTCGTAATTCGTAAAAAATATTTCTATTATTATCTATTTTCGCATTAGTTTCAATACCTTCAAAATCAATCGTTTGGATCGCTTATCAACGCTTTAAATACTCTGTCAGAGCAAACTTTATCACTCAAAAGCAGTAAATAAGTTCGAAGTGAGCGCTTAAAATGGCTCAACTCCAGCAGCAAAGCTCTAACGGTAGTTCCTACTCCACTCATTTTGCTTTGCTTTGTTGCCATACACAATTCAGCGCTCGTTCGCGCACGCACAGCGTAAGGAATGCGCTTGGCTCAATTGATGTGTGGTTGAATTTGAATCAAATTCAATGAATTTGATGCAACATAGATCTGGACACTAAGCAACTCATATTATTGATTGAATGGAGAGAACCTATTTACAATTACAATAGCTAGGATCATGCAAATAAAGACATAAACGATGAGACATAACTATAACAAATCGCAAATTAAATGAATTGTGAAGGTAAGTTTGATGACTATCCCTTGTTCCCCTTCTTTTTGCACGATGCAAAAGAGAGGGCTGGCTGGTGAGTTCTTACATTTTAGAACGTGCAGTCACACTCTTTATTTACATATATCGCAAAACTCAAATTTAAATCGTTGTCTTTCTAATTTCCGATTGCAAAAACAAATAGACTTATATTCGCAAAAAATATGTCAGATTTTTAGACACGACTTGCAAAAAATATTGGCAGTGGGCCGACTCGATGGCTTTCCCAAAGGACTACGTTCGACAGCGGTATACGTTTAACTTTGGTTCAGAATCAATTAAGACGAAAACAGCTACGTCATCGATTGAACGCTTTACAACATTACCAAAGCTGAATACATTGGTGATTTCTTTTTCAAAAGCCTGTTTATGGACTACGATCATTTAAAAGCCAAACAGCAAATATCCTTGAGATTGGCTATGTTAACCAAAATGAATGAGTTGCTAGAGGAGACTGACAAAGAAGATTTTGCAAAGTTAAATAAATGCATTGGTGTCATACCTAATATTAAGTTTAAAATGATCTTGTACTTAAGACGAATTTTTGTTTCAGCAATTAATTTGCATTAAAACAGCTCAGATGAATGCAATCAACAGTGTTCTTTTGCCCAGAGCTTGCGCAGTCGAGAACAGTAAATAATTGAATAAACTCACGCTTAACTTGTTAATAACCCTATTTATTATCTAAGACCTATTCAATTAAATAACAAAAATGATTACCGCGAATTATGCTTTTCTGTCGGCTTTTTAAATGCGCGCAAAGTAATGAAAGTCTGGCCAAGCTGGCGTGGCAATTGTTGAATGGTATTTATTTGGTATATTTCGCAATGTAAAAGATTGCGGTCTCACTGCATGTTTCGAAAATGACAATAAATCATTAAGCGGTTTTTAGTATTATCGAAGCTTTAAGAAATTTTTAATAATAACTAAAAACTCCATTAGAAAGCATTTCTTAACACTATTTTGCTGCTAAAGGAAGTATGATGATTGCATAAATAATCGATGTAAACAAATAATCGATTAATCGGAAGCGGCAGTGATGTTTGTGCAGTTCTCTAGTAACAATTAGGTAATTCAAGATGCGCTACAATTTGTTATCGCGTGCCGCCAGATTGTTAAATGAAAAACACAGCAGCAGAGCACAAATACTGCTGACGCGCAGCAGCAGCAGCAATGCGAGAAGCGAGCTCAATGCGCAAGCACCTGGACAGCAGCAGGAGGAGCAGGTGACAGCGGCCACAGAGGAGTCGGGCAAGTTGCCGGCACGTGAGCCGCTGGTGAAGAACTTCTTTGTGGGCCTCGCGGATCGCGAGCTGCTCGGCTACCCGGAGGTGATACAACGCGACGAGATGAGCGCTCTGCGGAATGCGCTGCTGCCGCTGAACAATTACTTTGCCGAGGAGCAGGACACACAGCCGCAGGCGCTGAAGCAGCTGGGACTCTACGGCCTCAATGTGCCCACTGACTACGAGGGTCGCGGCTACAAGTGGAGCGCCAGTCTGATGGCCAGCGAACCGGAAGCACAGCACACCAGCGTGGCGCTCGGTCTGCAAACGCATCGTGTGGTAGTCGATCTCTTGTGCGAGCTGGGCACCGTGGCGCAGCAGCAACGCTACTTGCCACAGCTGGCCACGGGCCAGTTCATCGCCAGCGAAGCCATACTGGAGTACACGCCGCCCGAAGACGATTTCTTTGCCACCAAGGCGCAATACGACGCCGATCGACGCTGCTGGATACTGAATGGCGAGAAGGCGTTCGTTTTAACAGCGCCAGCGGAACAGCAGCAATTGTTCCTGGTGCTGGCGCAGACGCAGCAACCCAATGTGACCGGCAACCTGGGACGCACCAGCTGCATCTTCCTGGTCGACGGCAAGCAGGCGGGCGTGCGTCTGGGCGAGGCGCACGAGACGTTTGGCTGCCAGGCGGCCAGCATGCGGCGTGTGCACTTCGAGCAGGTGCAGCTGACGGAGGAGCAGATACTGGGCCTGCCCCACGAGGGCAATCGCTACGCCGAGCAGCTGGTGCGCTCCTCGCGTCTGCGCGGCAGCTTGTCGGGCATTGTGCTCGCCAAGCGTCTGCTGCGCCAGCTGGCCACCTTCAGCGTGCAGACGCAGCAATGTGGCGTCCAAATGAAGTGGGTACCTCCAACTTGGACAAGTGCAAGCGTATTACAATAGTCAATGTTCTTCCGGCCTCACAAAAGTGCAGTGAAAACTCGCTAGCCGCATGCTGCTCTCGACGGACACATTTCTCTATGAGATTTGTCGTAGTTCTCAAAGCAACTTCAACTCCTTTAGACGAACTACAAGTGGCACGTGCCCAAGAGTTTTCACTGTGTGTAAATCCTTGTGCGTCTGTCTGTATTAACTAGAGCTAACATTTGATATATATTTGCAATTAATTTATTTAGAAGACAAATTTTAAAGCTAGAGTTAGCTCTAGAGTTCTTATATACACACTAGACAATTGCAATCTAATGAATCTTCAAAATCTAGTGGCTTAAAAAAGAAATTAAGTACGAAATGTTAAAGCTGGTCACATTGAAAACTGTAATAACTCTTGCCTAAATCTAAATACTATGATTTAAGTCGACTGGCTAACGCTCTCTTTGCTCTTGCAGGGACCTGGAGCTGACGCGCGCGCAACTGTCGCAGTCCACCTGCTCCATCTACGCCATGGAGAGCATGCTGTACATGACGGCTGGACTGATGGATGAGTTTGCCGGCCAGGATGTCACGCTGGAGAGCAGCATTACAAAATTCTATACGCTGCAGCAGCTCTACGCGATCGCCTCACACAGCCTGACGCTGCTCGGACCCCAGAGTCTGCATCGCGGCCAGGTCTGGGAGCAGGGATTGCGCGATGCCGCCCAGCTCTGCACACAGGGCGAGTCGCTGAGCACGCTGAGTCTCTTCATCGCGCTGACGGGCTTGCAGCATGCGGGGGTAAGTTGCATGAATCCGTAGAGTAATACAATAGAGTTACTTTATGTCGCAATTGTTAGTTTTCCTCAACGATATTTTAAGTAGCGAATTGCAATCATCATTGCTTGAGAAAAGGAAAGTGAAATCCAAAAATAATCATTACTTATGATTTTTATTAATTTTGAGGCTATTTATGTATGAAAGTACTTTATATATTGGTAAAAAGGTCGCAAATTATACTACATAATAATATATGAATTATTTACTTGTTAAATATTTTAAATAGCGAATTACATTAATCATTGTTTGAGAAAAAAGACTGAAACCCGTAAATAATTGAAATAATTTTTGCTTAGCAAGCTCAAAAATAAATGATGAGAGTACTTTATGTATTTATAAAAGGATCACAAGTATTACAATATAATAATATAGAAATGTATTGTTGCATGTTAAATATTTTAAATAACGTATTAATCATTTTTTGAAACAAAAAAAAAGAGACTGAAATCCAAAAGTATTTTTTATGCTTTTTGCTTAGCAAATTGTGAAGCTCAAAAATAAATGATGAGAGTACTTTATGTATTTATAAAAGGATCACAAGTATTAAAATATAATAATATAGATATTTATTTACTTGATAAATATTTTGAATAGCGAATTGCATTAACATATTTTCGAGCAATAAAACTGATAGCTAAACATTGAATAATTTAAATGCTTTTTGCTTCACAAATTGCAAAGCTCGAAGATAAATGATGAGAGTACTTTATAAAAAGAGCATAGATAATACAATATTGTAGTATTGAAATTTATTTACTTGTTAATTCTGCTTATGCCTAGAATGAACCTATATCCTTGAGTACAATTCGACAATGAGACATTTTGAAAGTATCATCCATAATTTGAAATAATTTGTAAAATCAAAAAGTAAATAATTATTCTTTTTGTGCAGCAACGCATGAACGAAGGCGTACGCAAGGCACGCAACCCGCTCTTCCACCCCGGCCACATCTTCGGCAAGTTCCTGTCGTCGCAGAGCCTGGAGCAGCCGAAAACACGCATGCAGCTGAACGAGAATGTGCACCCCACGCTGGAGCCGGCTGCACAGTGCATTGAGCACTCGGTGGCGCGCCTCCACATGGCCGTGGAGCTGATGTTCACCAAGCACGGCAGTGCGGTGGTGGAGCGACAGAATGAGATGCAGCGCCTGGCGAACATTGTCAGCACCATCTACGCCATGTGGGCGAGTGTGGCGCGTGCCTCGCGCTCCTACTGCATTGGCCTGCCGCTGGCCGATCACGAGCTGCTCACGGCTTCGGCGATTTGCACCCAGGGACGCGACGATGTGCTGCGCCTGGCCACCGAGATCTACAGCGGCAACTATGGGAACAACGACATCAATCTCATGCGACTGTCGTCGCAGGTGGCCAAGAGCAGTGGGTACTTTGCCGTGCACCCCCTGACATATAACTTTTAAGTTTGTTGACCTATCCCTGTTATCATCGGCTGTATACCGTATTAAATCTATTAATTGTAAAATGGATTCATGCGTTTCACTCGTTTGCCTACAACAGCACTCAAATTGCTGCTAACAGCTCTGTTAACATAGTCCGTGCTGTTAACCACATTTGAGTACCAAAAGTTTGCATTCAAATGTACCATTCAAGCGTTTCACTGAGCTGGCAAATCCACTCAAATGCCCGCTAACAGCTCTCGTAAGCAATGGTTAACAGAGCAACTGCTGTTAACCGCATCCATATGAATGTGTACAAAAATTTTAAAATGTACCATTTTTAATAAACAAATTTAACACTTTCATTTATAAACATTTATCAATTAATAAATAATAATAAGTTATGTATAAAATTATCAATGTTAACTACATCAATAAGTTTTATTTATTTAGCAAACACAACACACGCATAAAATGACTTTCGATCATTCTTTTAACTCTAAAATGAGCTTTTGTGCTCACTACGCTCAAGCTAGTCCGAGCTGAGCAAAATCGGCTTAGGCTGAGCTATCGCTATCGTTAATGCTCTTGTGCTCTACTACGGCGACGTAGCTGCACGCTGCGCTGCTGACGCCATCCCATTTCATTTCATTCCCATGGCAGTCCCAATTCCATTGCGTGCTTTGCAATTTTATTGGCAATCGGTTCATTTTCGTTTCGGTTGTCGTGCGGTTCGCGCGCGTGTTTTTAGCATCGTTCAAGTGGAAAGTGCGCAAAGTATTTTTCATGCATTATTTTTCAAATACAAATACAAATAAATACATACATACTAATATACATTCATACATGTGCAGTGCAAACTTGTACGAAACAGTTTTATGTGGAAAATTTAAGAAGAAAGCATAGCATAGGCAAGAAAAAAAAACGCCCACGGATAAAATTTATTGCTTCGCGTATCGTTGTGTGTTACTGTGTGCTTGTAGTGTATGTGTGTGCGAAATAAGAATAAGCAGTGAATTGTAAAAATACAAATACAAGAAAAATAAAAGAAATACAAAGTGTTGCAAATCAATTGGAGATTAGCAAACGCAATTGCAACGGCAAATCAAGAAGGCGACAGCGATAAGTGAGAAAGCGGCTGAGGCAGCGTTAAACTTGGACACAGGTGAGTTTTTACATCAAAACCACCGCACGGCTGAATTGCTCATCAAATTGTACCCCAAAATGTGGGGTGTTTGTTATGTTATGCACACCGAGCACAGAGAATTCCGTTCGCAGCGCATTTGTTGTTGCCATCGTTGGTTGCTCTAAGCAGCGGGGAACGAAACGATGCGATACGTGGGGTAGTTGAACTGAAGACCTCTCGCTCGCTCTCTTTCCACCTTCGCGCTGTCGCTATTACTGCGGCTTCGGTAATTTCGGTAGCCGGGTATACTTTAACTTGGTTGACAACTGCAAATGCAAATGCACAGCGCAACGTTGACAATTTCTAATAATTCCATAAAGAAATGTAATTTTAATCGGAAATCAAGTGTTGCTGTTCACACTTAATAAAATAAGCAGTGGGTATTTCACAGTCGGGCAGACACCTCTCCAGTTTTCTTACTTGTTTTTTTTTTTTCCTTTTAGCAGCAATAATTTAAACTGGAAGATTGAGCGCTTTCTTGCAAGGTTTCGTGACACGAACAGCGAGGAGGGGGCGGGGCAGGGTTGGGATCGCAACTTAGCACACGCACCAGAAGTTACAAACAATAAAAATTGGAGAAATAAAAGACCAAAGAAGAATGTGAACAGCCGTCAGCAGCAGCGATGGCAGCAGAGGAGTTCGTTCTGCCTGCTATTTCATTTCGTTTCGTTCCGCAGGGTGTTGTTTTTTTTTGTGTTTTTTTTTTTCTTCTTTTTCGGACTCAGTGACAGTGAACGCCATGAGCTCTGGCACACGACACACACACACACAGAAGCATTGGTTAGTTGATTGGTAGAGGGCAGCTAGCAGAAGTCAGGGCGGGGGGGAAGCAAGCAAGAAACAGAAGACAGGCACGACAGAGTCACCGGCCAACCGATTCCACTGGATTGTGTATTTTTTCTCGGCCTCTGGCGGTGACTGTATGTGAGAGTGCGACTGAACTGTGTGTGTGCATGCGTGTGTGTGTGGGTTACAATCCATCAACACAGTGGGAGCGCGACGGCAGAGGCAGCGACGTCGCGGCGTCGTTGACTTTCCGTGCTTTTATTTGAGATTTGCTCACGAATTGCTGTTTTTGCTGTTGTCGTTGGATCGCAATGTGTGTGCTGTCTGTCTGTGTATGCGAGTGTGTGTGTGTGTGTGTATAAATTGGCAATGTGGGTGTTTTGCAGTTGTTGCGGGCATTTCTGCCTAGGCAGAGCACGCATTGCCGCCAAGTGGATTGAATTTGGATTTTGTTTTATTTGCGCCTCGCTTTGCCATCTTTTTTTCGTGCCTTCGTTTCGCTCGCTCTTACGAAATGAATGCGCATTATTTTAAGCTTTTTCAACTTGAAAGTTATTAATCAATTAGCCAGCAAGCACTTGCATCGGTGTGTGTGTGTGTGTGTCTGTTTGTGTGTGCAAGGTAATGGTAATTGTTTTCGGTTTAATAAGCGTATATATAAGTGTTTCAATGCTGATAATATGTTGTTAATTAGCTGGCGTAGATTGCGAACTGCGATTACCAAGTATACTTTGTTTTCTTTTGGATTCTAACTGAACTAGCTCTAGTGTGAGGGCGTGTAGAGTTTTACCACACACACACAGGCACATCTAGTCACTCATATAGCTACTCACCAATCGATAGAATGGAATCGCAACCCTCTTTGCCGCCGATAAGCTTGACATAAATCATTTTAACGACGACACACACACCACACACCCAGACTGTAGTGTACATATGTGAGCACGCATTATTGTGAATTTCTTCTGTACTGTATTTGAAATATTGTCCAAACGCATAAAATCGATTTCTAATCGTGTAAATAAATGGCGACAAATGCTGCGCCCCCAAACGCCAGGTGGCGTCGCACACACACACACACATGTTCACTTGCCTTGGCTTATGCACACGTGTGTGTGTGTGTGTGAGTGAGTGAGAGAGTTTCAGTGCCTGGCATTTTGTTTCAGACACCAGGCGGAGGCCCGTTGCCAATGTTGCACCTTGAGCTCCACTAAACTCGAGAGATGCGCGTGAAGGGTACAAAATGGGAAAGGGAACGGGAACGTGAAAGGGAATGGGAATGGGGAATTGGCGACCGAAATCGAAACGGCGAATTTTCAACTAAAGGCAAAAGCAGAGCAGCCAACAGCAGCAGCAGCGGCGTCGCCGTCGTCGTCGTCGTCATCGTCGTTTAAATGGCAGATAAGCGTAAGCGAAGAGTTCGGCACAGCAAAAAGAAGAAGAGCAAACAAAATGGCAAATGCCGAATGCAGACACAGTAACAACAAGCAGACTACACACACTCACACACAGACAGACGGCCGTGTGTATCGAGAGACTATAAAAACCAAACGTTGGAACAATGAGAACATCGAAACTGGCTCTGACTGATGTCAGTTTGGGGCGGGGGACTGCCCACTAATTGGAAGTAGGAGTCGGAGGAGGCAGGGAGGGAGCTGGGAGTGAGTGGTGGTGGTGGTGGGAGGGCGGCAGCAGAATGTTTGGATTGTTGTCCCCTGGCATTGTAATGCACAGCATTCGCAAACACACACGCACGCCCTCTCCTGCTATTTGCAGTGCCTCCGTTGACCCCTTACAAACACTCGCACTCACACCTACGCACACTCACACACACACACACAGCCAGGCAGATGCATGCACGTAAATACAAATTCAACTGCAAGCTAAAAGTGCAAAAAATCACACGCCAATGGGACAGAAGAGAAACAGAAAGAGACGGACTGATGGATAGATAGAGTCGATGGATAACTGAAAATTGAATTTGTTGTTGTTGTTGCTGTTGCTGCTGTTGTGGGCATCGCTTTGAAAATATTGGCAGTAATTGAATTTATGCCGTTCGGTTGCAGCTGCAAAACACTAACGGCAAAATTGCAAAATGCTAAAGATGAGTGCAAATTGCAAAGTCCCCAAACAGCCCAGCCACACTCTCGTCTCCTCGTCCCATTCCCAGCATTCCCACTTCTCCCATCCTCGCTAGTTTCGATTTACAACAGAAATAATTCTGCTGGGCGCCCGCCTGCAATGTGTTCGCCCCCTCTGTGCCCTCGGGTACCCCCCCCCCCCTTCCTCCCGATTCACGCCTCGTTCTCTGACACTTTTAATGTTAAACAATATTTCATTGGATTTTGCGGTCGAAATTGTTCGTTCGTTTCATTAGTTTCGTTCTGTTTTGTTTTTTTTTCTTTTGGTTTCGTTGCGTTGCGTTTCGTTTGGGGGCTTTCTTTTTATCGCCATAACAAGGTATTTTTAATTAGCTTAATTTAATTGGATTTCGTTTGATTGGTTGTCATGTGGATCTCGAAACACTTTGCACATGTTGAGAAAAATTGGCCAAGCAACTGACTGCTGACTAAAATACATAATGGATGCACAAAATTATGCTTTTTGATCCAATAGAAGAAGAATTTATTAAAGTCTTGCTATATTCCACTTTAAATGCTGTATCATATAACCTTGCCATCAATAGTTGATGCTATTTGTTGGCGCAAAAAATTAAAAAAAAATTTAATTTAAGGGGAACAGTCAGTTTAATAATGCTTTAACAAATCCGCTATATTAACTCGAACCCTTCTTTCACACTGCAAATTGAGTTGCCCTTAACATACAATTAAAGTAATTCGAGTCAAACGAATGAAATTGAATTTCATTGCTTGAAAATATGCAACCAATACAAAGTTTTAAGTGCAATAAGTTGTTAATTATGTCAACCGTTTGCTGCTAAAAGCAATCATAAATTCAGGCTGTCTCGAAGTTGAAATTTGTTACCATAACAGCCGAAATGATTAGTTGTGAATGCAATTAAAAATTTAAATAACTTTTCTCTACAATACAAACCCTTTCTTTTTGAGGCATATAATATGGGAAAATGCGAGAATTTGAAAGATGGTCACACAACACAATGCACAATTGACCGCATTGTCAGAGTCAGAGTCTGCGCTGCTTCTGGACTGGTGGACGCTAACAGATGATGCCCACTGTCAACGCTGTCTGCTGTCTGGCGTCATTAGACTAACTGTGCTCGCATGCTCTCCTTGTTCACTGAGTCGTGCTGGCGCACTCGCACTCACGCACGCTCGCACATCATTACAGCTGTCATAAGTGCGCTTTGTCGACAGATGTGACGATCAAGCAGCAGAAAAAAATCAAAAAGGGGACACAAACAATAAGGGCTGCGTCAAAGCTGAAGCATAAACTGCACAAAATCATTGCATAAAACCAACAAATAATTACGTATTCAACTATATAAACAATATCAATTTAATGAATGGCAATTAAGGCGAGCAAACTATTAGTAATAAGCTTACTTATTTTAAGTCTGGTATGAAAATAAATTTGAATAGTAGCTAAATATAGTGTGTCGTTTTTTTATCAATCCAGCTAAAACGCGAGTCCTACAATCGATAAGCAAAAGTGAAGAGGAATAAACTGAAATTTCAACTTCAGCTTCGGCTTGCAGTGGAAGTTTTTACTGTTGTTCTTGTTGTTGTTGTTGGTTGGACACGCGATTGTGTGGAACTGGCAACTGGAAGTGTGAGGTGAACTGTGGACAGCGAACAAGAGCAGGAGGCAGCGACTGAGCGCTTCGACTGCGAGTGCGAGTGTGAGTGTGAGGAGAGCAACCCCGAAAGCTTTTGTCGCTCTACTTCATTATGGGCATGACAAATGTACAAAAGTGTGACCCAGCATGTGCGTGCCTGTGTGTGCGTGTGTGTGTGTTGCGTCTGTGTGAATTGCTGAATTTTGCGAAAGCGGAAACAAGGGTGAGGAAGGCAAAAAGATTTTGCCGCTTCGCGAGTCGGTTGAAGTCGCCAGCAGGGCAGCTTATTGCCCTTGGGCCGCAAGCATAGGCGCAGCAGTGACTGCGACTGCGACAGCGACTGCGACTGTGATTGTAACTGTAACTTCATTTTGTTATTCTTACTTGCATTATGGCGACAGCTACGACGACTGTGAGGTAACTGCGACAGTTTATTGATATAGCTGTGACTGTATTTGTGCGATGAGTCTGTGATTGATATTATAGTAAGCGACTGTTGTAACAGTATTTATTGCAGTGACTGTATTTAGGCGAAGACTTGTCGCAGTTACTGCGACTGCAAGTTTGCTACACGTGACAACAACTGTGGACTGTAAGTGCGACTGTGACTGCAAATTGGCAAAAGCAGTATTTATTGCAGTGACTGTATTTAGGCGAAGACTTATCACAGTTACTGCGACTGCAAGTTTGCTACACGTGACAACTACAGTGGATTGTAAGTGTGACTGTGACTGCAAATGTGCAATAATTGTAACTCTTCTGGCAATTTGAGCTTTTGGTTCGACATTCTACTGTCACAGCTAGTTGTGGTTGCAACTGCGACAGTACTTTGCAACATTTGTGTACAACAAGTGCAGCAATGCAATTAATTCACCTAATTTCGCAACTAAAACGTTAAGCAAAGCAGTTGTCACAGTGCAGACGTCGATAAACTATCAAAGTTGGCAGCGACTGCAATTGTAACTGCTACCAGAGCGATGGCTGTAACTGCGACTGCGACTGTCTGTAACTGTGACTGTGACTTGTGTTCGTGTGTGGCTCTCGCTCTCGGGAATATATATTGTATTGTATCCGCATCCGTGTCTTGTGTTTGCCTCGAGTCCTGCACCTGCTCGGCAATATATTTGTGCAGCGAAAAGTTGTGCGGCATGTGAGTGCATTTGTATCTGCAGCTGCAGTTTGTATCTCGTGTCTTGTATCTGCGCAGCGAGCATTTTCTTTGCCATTGTGCGAAATTATACAAAGACGATGACGATGACGATGACGGCGATGGGGAGAACGAGCAGAACGTCAGCAGCGCCGACGGTTGTCACCATGTGCAGCAGCACTCAGCTTGCCACTTACCACCCTCCCCCTCCCCCCTCGTGCGCGACACACGCATTAGATACACACACAGCTAGACTGTGTGGAAGATTGCGAATCTTCACATCTATTTCTGTAGCCGGCTATGCGGAAATTGTTGTAATTTGCATGACTTGACTTGACGCTAAAAGAGCTTAAGATGACTGCCCTCCCCCCTACTCCCCGCCCGCTGCCTGCGGGGTGGGCGTGGCCCGGCAGCGCTTCATCCACAGCACATTATCAATAATTAATTAATGCTCGTTGCAAGCTGCCTCGCATGTGGCCAGATGTCATTCGACAGACAGATTCAGATTCGTATGCCAATTAGGACATGTCCTGCTCAACTCGGAAGCTGCAGCCGACGACGCTGGACGCGGGGACGGAGGCGGAGACGCAACTGAGCAAGTTGCAAATAATTGACAAGAGCGCCCAACTCTTCCTGCCAAGTCGCTGCTGCCATATTCCAAAAGCTTTGCGCAAAAGCTCGCAGTGTATGTGTGCATGTGTGTGTGTGTGTGTGTGCATTGCACTCGCAATCGACTAATTAGAGCTCATTGGAGGCTATTATTATTAGAGTACGTTCAATTTGATTTCAGTCGCCCTTCAACTAATTCCGAAGCTCTGCGAATTGTTTTATTCAATACCACAAGCGCATTGACTCTTTTATTGTGCATATTCAACAAAGTTAACTTAGTCGTACTACAAATCTTTTATTTTTGCTTCAATGTGGGAGCTTTAGACGATTCTTCAGTGTAGAAAGCCCAAGAAATTTGCAATTCAATTTCAATGACACATTTTGTTTCCTTGAAAATCGCATTACACAATTCTACCAGTAATTGAAACTCTAATTTGTCAACGATACGTTTTCATTTCTTTGTGTTTTACATAGAAAAGTATTGATACAGAAAGAAAGATTAAAGTATTACAAGTATTTCACTGTTGTTTATAGAAATTTCCAAACTTAAACTGCAGAATTTGTTAAAGTGCAAAGAAGACTTAATGCGAATTAAGTTAAGCTGCAAGCTGCTCAATTGAATTCAACTGCAAACATTTCTTTAACTCCCGCATTAAGCCGGGACTTTGAAAAGTATTTTAATAGCATTTAAACTACTCGCCGAAGTCCATCAGAAATTGAAATGAATATTTTTTTAATAACATTTAAACTACTCTGCGAAGTGCATCAGAAATTGAAATTAATATTTTAGTGCGCTCATTATGTTTGCTTAATAAACACCAAAGTTTATAAAGAAATGAAAAGCTGCACTGGCGCCACCTAGCGTTGCAGATATGCGATTAACTTGGTGCTTTGGGATTATTGAGTGCAGTTTTTGTGTGATTTTTCGAAATTCTATTGGCATATTCAAATGAGACAATTTGGTTGTCGTGATGTCCTTGGCTTTAATTTGGCCGCTGCCCACGCTGTGGCAAGCAGTGGCAAGTCGTGCACGTTGCACGTCGCCAATTAGCTGGACTCGGCAAAGGAAATTCAGCGCAGCAGCCGCCTTTCTGCGGCCAGCTTTGTGTGCTGCTGCTGACTTTCAACTTCAATTGCAGCCTCCTTGCCTTGCCTTCGCTTCGTTTCGCTGCTCTCTGCTCGCTGCTCTTCCCACTCGCTCTAAGAGCTTGCACTCATTTGCTCAACTGATGAAAATTAACAAAAGCGAAAGAAGAAAAAAACGTGCAAGAGAAACAGCAACAACAACAACAACAGCAACAAAAAGTCGCCCGTTTTGTTGGCTTTGCTTTGTTTTGCTTTGGGTCGCGCTGCGCTCTCATTTATTTTGCGCGACGCAGCGTCAACGGCAGCCGCAGTTCCTTTTCATTTCAAAGCGGCCACAAAAACGTCCACGACGACGACGACGACGGCGACGGCGACGTCAACGGCGGCAGCGAAGAACGATGCTCTCTCACTCACACACACACACAGAGACACGCACGTACTTATAACATTTTATTTTATTTTATTTTTTTCGCTCGCTTCTTCCGCACAGTTTTTATGCATGTGTATGCTGCTGCTGGTGCTTCTTCTTCTGCACTCGCTGCAGCTTCGTCGGACAGTGGGAAGAGGAAGAAGCGCAAAACTTGGCCTGTGTAGCTGTCCCTTTTGTTGTTGTTGTTGTCGCTCTGCTGCTGGTGCTGGTGCTGCTGCTTCCAATGCCACCTTCTTCTGCTCGGCACGACACGGCTCCTCTGCTTGGCCCACGGCAACGGCAGCAGGCAGAGAGGCAGGCTGACGAGCAAGTTTGAATTGTAATCCTTGTTGTTGTAGTTGGCACGCTCGCCTTTTGCTCAGCTGCCATTGTCGTTGTTGCTGTTGCCGTTGCCGTGCATTCTCCCTGCCCTGCTGCCGCGCATCTCCCCCGCCATCAGGAGCAGCAGCAGCAGCGCCCCCCTGGCAAACGAAACAAGCCAACAACGAGGCAGGCAACCAACCAACCAACCAGCCAACCAACTACGTTCGACATCAGCCACTGCCTTTGTCTGCTCTGCTCGGCTCTGCGCTGCGCTGCTGTGCAACCCTACTTACCCCTCCCCGCGCTGTGTGGAGCACGGCCCACACACCTCCGCAGCACCCCTGCCACTATTTGTTGTTGCACTATGCGTTGCCAGCGTTGTTGTCCTCATCGGCGACGTTGTCGTTGTCGTTGTCGTCCTTCTCGTTGCCCTTTACATTTCATTTCACTTCAGGTCCACCAAACATTCAGCGCTTCATACCCTAACACACTGCAGCTACCACAGCCAGTTCGACAGTCAAAGAAATTATTCAAAATAACTATAAATAATAGCAAATACTTATATCTCGGCCATAGCATTAGTTTTATTTTTTGTTATAGTCATTTGCAATACTAAAATGCAAAACGGCTGCAGAGTATTCAGTCGGCGACTCTTTCGCTCTTTGTTTATTTTTCTAGTTTTGTATTGCTCGCGTCATCGTCGCTCTGCCTTAGTATGTGTGTGTACACATGTGCGCAAGTGTGTGTGTGTGCTTATGCTTGTTGGCTTGTGTATGCATTACATTTTATTTCGATTTTAGCTGACTTTTGTTGCGCTGCTCGACGATGATTGCAACAAAAGCGCTCCATTAGCGCCAGCCGTTGAAGCTGCCCCCCTCCCACCTTCCCCATCTTGATTGATGCGGCCGTATTTCAACTAGATCTTTAAATCGCGCTCTTGTAGTGAGAGTGTTTAAAGTGCTTCGTAGTAAAAGTTTGCTAAAATGGATTGAGCAATGTGAGGCGTGTCATTACTATTGGGTGTCAGTGTTGCATTTATCACCTCCCCCCTCACACACACACACACACACACACACACACACACACACACACACACACACACACACACACTCGCAATCGCCTACAAGAAAATTGTCTTGCTGTCGCCAGCTTTCACATTCGTTCATTTCCATTTATCATGCGCGCAATTTTACTTTGACATTATTCAACAATTTGCATCGCAGCTTCCGCAACGGCAAAGCAGCGCCAGCAGCAGCAGCAAAGCAAAAGCAATACGCATTTCCGCTGCAAAACTTTTGGCAGCAGCAACATAAATAACTGAAACAGCGGCAGCAGCACCAGCAGCAACGACAACAACTCGAGATGAAGACGAAAGAGCGGCACAAGGAGACATGGAGAGACTCTGACAGTCGGAGCGAGCAGAGCGAACACCTTTAGCCAGCCTCATTTATATTACACACGCACGCACTCGCACGCACACACACGCACACACTCGCTCGCTCTCTCCCTCTCTCGCTCGGTGTGTCAACGACAAGCAAAGTACAAGCCGCAACATTGCAAAATTTGCTTGCTCACTTCTACGCGCCCTGTCATTGTCACTGTAACTGTTGTTGTTGCTCCTCACTTGTCCCTTTTGCATTTGCACACGCATCCACGCACACACGTACGCTTAACACACACACAAACACTCGGTCACACAGCAGCTGCTGCTGCTGCTCTGGCTTTGCTTTGCTCCGCTCATTTGATTTAGTTATTGTAGCAATTTTAATTACCAGCACTTCAATGCACGACGGCGACAACGACGACGACGACGACTACGACGGCGACGAGGACGCCGACAGCGCAGTCGCGTCGCAGCAGCAAAATATTTAAATGTGAAAAAGAAATTGTAACAATACAAATGGGCTCTTTTTGAGGGGTGAGAAGGCGGCTGGCTTTTCACTTTGGCCTCAGCGTCTGACACCTTCGCCTGTCTGTGCCCGGTCCCCCATCCTCCTCCCCGGCGCCCACAACAACAAACACAAGCACATTCGTTAAATGCTGAATAAATTTTCTCATATAATCGTCGTCGTCGTCGTCGCAGTCGTCGTCATCGTCATTTGGTCTCAGTCTCCCCCACACACTCACACACACACACCTTGTTGTTGTAGCTGTTATTGTTGTTGCTGTCTCCATCAGCGAGCGCTGCCTGCTGTCGGCGTCGCTGCCGCACTTGGCTTCGGCTTGGATTGGTTGCCGTTGGTGGCGTCGCGTCGTTTCGTTAGTTTAGTTCGGTAACTCGTCGGTCGCGCAAGCAGCAGCAACAGCAGCAGCAGCAACACAGCCAGCTAAAGCTAAAGCCAAAGCATAAGCAAAAAAAAAGTAAAGTAAAGAAGAAAAAAGCAAAACGGGCGGCAAAGCCAAGCAAAAATTACGAAAAATTTCCTGTGCGCGCCGCACAAATAAATTATGCGTATTGCAAGTGTATTTGTGACAGTGTAAGTGTGTGTGAGTGGGAGAGTGAATACGAAGCGGCGCAGCAGCAAAAAGTGTTAGAAGCAGCGACGCGGCAGCGACAGCGCCACTCGCTGTGTATATCAATATTTATTATTGCAAAAAAAAAGCATCTCAAAGAAGAGCAACAATGTAAATGGGAGGGGGGCCAAAAGACGTTGGCAGGAAGTGCGACAGATACAGATACAGACACACAAATGCCAAAACCAAAACCAAAGCAGACCTAACCAAATCGTTTGGGCCAAAGCCAAAGCAGCCAGCCAACAAGCAAGCAAGCAGCGCAAAGCGAGCGAAGCCAGCGCGAGAACTCAGCCAAGCGAGCAGAGCCCAAAGCAGAGCAGCGACAGCGACAACGCCACAGCTAAATGCTGTCTGTGTGTCTTCAATGCGAGTGTATTCGTGCGTGCGCGTGTGTGTGTGGTGGCTTGCGCGTCTGTGTCTCGCCCAGTGCTTGTGAATGTGTGTGTGTGTGTGCAGCACCCTGGCCACCGTATTTTCTTTTGTCAGTTGTATGTGAACTCTTTGCCCTCTTATCCCCCCGCTTCACACCTCCCCCGTCGCTGACGAAGGCAAGACATAACCGAAAAGGATTCAGAAAACGATGCAAGTAAACAAGCATACAAAAATACGTGCAAAAGTATGTGCGTTTAATTTGCAGTTATCTGCGAGCAAACGCACACACACACACATACACATGCATACATATAGCAAATGAATTGTCAAATCAATAAAAAAACGAGTAAAGTGTCGCGCAGTCAGCGTCGCAGCCGACGACAAAGCTCTAAATTCAGCGTCTGCTTTTAGCGACCAAAGCTGCCAAAGTGATCAGCAAATATGCGTGTGACAGACAGATCAGTGTGTGGTAGAGACGGAGAGAGCGGGTGAAAAGCGAAGCTTTCCACTGCAGTTCCAACAAGATTTATTGCGTAAACTGCAAGACGACGGCGGCAGCGATAGCGACCGCGACATGTTCAGTTATGTAGTAGTATTTCAGTATTTCTGTTTTTTTTTTATGTATCAATAATTACGACGAAGCAAACGTCGAGAGAAAAAAATCAACAACGAAATTGAAGCAGCAAATGAACGAATGGCCAGCCGGCCAAACGAGCAGACCAAGCAACAACAACTGCACGGCTACAGCAACAGCTACAACTACAACAACAAGAGCTAAAGCAAACGTAAAAGCAAAAGCAGCGGCCGCAGCAGCAACAACAACATCATTGGAGACATGTTTGCGCCGCGGCAGCAGCGTCGCTCATTTATTTTATGTCTCGCTGTCGTGGTTGTTGTTCTTGTTGTTGCTGTTCTTATTCTGCTTCTGCTTCTTCTCGTGTTGCTTGGCTAGTTGTTGTTGCTGGCTTGCCCAGCCCGGCCGTCTGTTTGTATACACATACAAACCCAGAATCGCGCGCTTGTATGTGTGTGTGTGTGTGTGTACACTAAATGTGTGCATGACACGACCCGCAGCGCTGCCGGCGTCGCACTCGCAGTTGCTGTTGTAGTTGACTTGGATATGCTTTGCGCTTTTTGTTTTGCGTTGAATGGCCGCAACGATCGCTAGAAATACATGCACACACACACACTCGCGCGTATTTATTTCTGTGTGTGTTTGCAATAGAAAAGTGCGTGCCTTTGCTCTGTTATTGATATTGCAATTTGCAAAAACAACAATACAATACAAAGGCGAAGCTTTCAAAGGCATTGAAGTGCTGCGCTTCGGCTTGACCGATTCTCTCGCTGTCGCTGTCGCTGTCTGCATGCCTATTTCGCTGGCCGACGGCCATTCTCGCCATCCACACTTCACTACTTCTTCGCCCAGCCCAACTCAAGTCGAACTCGAACTCGCCGCAACTCGAACCCATTGCGCGGCTCAGCTTGGTTCACTCACTGATTCGTTTCTAAAATACAATTTGTGATTTTTTTGTTGTTTCTTTTTTGTTTTGTCGTTGCTTTTATTATAACGCAGCTCAGTTGCGGATTTGTGATTTCGATATTTAGTTGGATTTTCTGCTGCCGCTGTCCATTTGTTTGTCGGCCTGCCTGCCTGCCTGCCTACTGCCTGCCTTGCTGCTTGCTTGGCTTGTCTGTCACACTGTGTTCGTTTCGTTTCGTTCGTTCGTGTATGTAAAAAGTTGCCGTCTGGCGATTTGTCCGTCTCTTCTGTCGCTTTGTCGTTCAAGTTTTGCGATGCCGCCGCCGCCGCGTTGCTGCTGTAGCTGTAGCTGCTGTTGGTGGCGGTTTTGTCTCGTTCCTCGCTGATTGCTTTGGCCTGCCTCTGCCTGCCTGACTTCCCTTTCCATTCCTCTCGTTCCCCTCCAGCATGTTTTGGGTGTACACGGCCGCGCAGTGTTTCTTTTTCATATTGTTTAATTTATTTCGTTGGTTTTTATTGTGGCCGCTCGTTTCAATGTGTCTGTGTGTGCGTGTGTGTATGTGTGTGTGTGCGACTGTATACGAATTCATCATATCGTGCCGTTGCTGCACTGCACTGTCGTTCCCACCTCTCGCTCTTGCACACAGCAGCCCCTCATCAACATCATCAGCGCACGCTGTCTCGTCGCCATCATCATCATCCCTTTCCTTCCCTTCCAATTGAACTCACATTTTTGAGGCATTTGTGATGAATTTGGTTTTCTTGTTGAAAATTTTGTAGTCATTTATTTGCTTTTGGCCCTTTTTCTTGCCGCAGCGAGTCACCCTCACAGCGCGCACACACACACAGACGCACACACGCACATGCATGCTATGCTGCTGGTATATCAGCTATAGCTACACATAACTGAAATTGCACATTTGCTTTGCCTACGCTTCTGCTGCTCTCGCTTGATCGCCTTCCAGTGAGTGGAAGCGAGTTCAGGTTCCAGTCGTAAATGATAAACGACCTGAGGGGGGCGTGTGCATTCTTCCTGCTTTCTACACACTGCTGGTGCCAGAGACACAGTGAGAGAGAGAGAGAGAGAGGGAGTGTGTGCACGCATTGCATTTATTCTGTTCAAATTGGAATAGGTCTTCAATCTCTTTCACGGCAGTGATTAGTCAGCTTCAAATGTTTAATTTATAACAAATGGCAATCGCTGCGCTTATCGCTGATTGCTTTGACAATGTTGTTGCTGCTCAAGTTATTTATACGGTTAGGTTAGGTTAGTTTGTTATCTGTGCACCAGTCGCTGTTCGCTGTTCACTGTTCTCTGTTGTCATTGTCACAGGTGCCAAATGCGCAATATATTGCTTACTCCCTCTTGCGCTCGATTGATTCCATTCCATTGCCCCCCCTTGATGGCCACAAATTACGACGGCGTCCCGTCAGCGTTCTCAGAAATTTACCATGGGTGTGTGTGTGTGCGCTGAATGACTCACTAACACACACGAACAAGTGTATGCGTGCGCGCGTGTGAGTGGGATCTGTGTCAACTGACAAAAGCTGTTGTTTCTAATCTGTTTAAAGCCGCCGCAAGCTAACTGCTATGAGAATTACACGACTTGCAAATGCTCTTTGATATGGCAACTGTTAAAGGGCACGAATAAAGTGATAAACTTACAACAAATTTGAATGTTAAAAATGTATTCGAACTATTTTGATGCTGACTCCTTCAATTTTGCACATCTCTTTCTTTTTAGCCCAGTGGAAACGCGCATCAATTCACTCAAGTAATCAAATATATGTACTACAAAAACTGAACAACGATTTCTGTCTCTAATCGTGAGTGTGTGCGTGAGTGTGTTAGTGTTTGTGCGTACGCGCGCGCGTGTGTGAGTGTGTGTGTGTGTTAACTGGGCCAGAGAGCGCCGACAAAAATCAAAAATGAAATCATACAAATATCAAAGTATTGCCCACAAGTGAACCACATCAACGCCAACAACAACAGCAACAACAACAACAACACTATAATTAATGGCATAAATATGAAAATTCAAAGTCGAAATCAACAACTGCTACAGCAACAAGAGAGAAACATCATCAACAACGACTACAAACCACACCAAGAACAAGTGATGGAGCTATGAAGCAGCAGTCTCCCGAACCCGAACCGGAAACAACTTGAAGACTATAAAAATTGTTTGTGGTAAGTTGAAAGTGAGATATTATTGCGATTCCAGCTCGGAAATTAGCGTTGATGCTCAACAATGTTAAACAAGTTTAACGCGAGTTGGCGAGCAATGCTTCTTTTTTGGCTGGAGCTGTATTATATTAATAATTAGTTATAATTAAATATGATATTAGACAGTTAATTGTCGTATAAATTACTATGGCTTGGGAAGCAGCAAGGTTCCGCGTTACTTAGGAAATCATCACAACTTTGCTGTGGAAATTTCACAGTTTCCATTACTTATTATTATATGCTGTTTATAATATTCAAATAGATTGTGAATTATCCCCAAAGCTTCGGATTTGTGGTCCGCAAATGTTGTGGATTAATTTCATCCCATTGATTGTTGTTGGTGTTGCTGCCTTGCTTGCCCCATTGCAGCTGTGGACCATCGATGGCTCTGGGCTTTTGCTCTGCCTGCGCCTGTCTGGCTGAAGGTTATCTCTGCATCCTTTTGTCAGATAATCCGATTTAAGCCTTAATTAAATGCCAGTGCTTTGCTCTCTCTTTTCATCTGTGTGTCCGTCTCTTTGTGTGGCACACACACACACACGCACCAACACATAGACGGGGAGACAGACAGAGACACATATTAGATTACGTGCAACAAGCATTTTAATTGTGTTTGTTGTCTAATGAAATCACAGCATTATTTAAAAGCTTTTGCGCCTAGCAACGCAGCAGGGCGAAAAGTTATTTCGCATTTCAAGCATATCTATCCCCTTGTCGCAACTTTTTAACCTTTTTTTCTAATTAAACTTTTTACAAAATGCTCAAAATTAAGCGTGGACAGCTCGCATTTCTCTTCCAGTAGCATTGAACGTTGCGCGACTATCAAATACCCTATTTTTGCGCTGCAATTGGACAGCATTAATATTAAACTTACAATAAAAAATACTGTGAGGAATTCAAAATACTGAAAAATCTTAAAATGTTTTTTGCTAATGTTAGTATTGAATGTGAAACATAAGTGCAGATAATTTTAAATACAGAAATTAATTTAATTTAGGATAAATATAAAGTAACTATAATAACTAAATTCAATTGAAAGTAAGAGAATAGACTAAAATACTTGTCATTTGGCATGCTTTTACTTTAGTGAGTCAATGTAAACCTGAAGCCAATCAAATCGGAAGAAATTTATTGATCTTTATGGCTTAGCGACTGTCTGGCGTAGTGTGACCATAGTGCACGCTTGACCTGCGACTTCTTGCGTTGGACTCTGCGACTCTGTCTTAATTTTGTCGATTACGCAAGCAGCCTGAAATATGATTAGCGTGTGGCTGTGCTTGCCACGAGCTTTAAGCACCTACCACACTTTGTTTATAAGTACGTTAAGCTACAATGCGACAGTGTCCAATCACATAGAACTCTACCTAGCTCCCTCTCTCTCTCGTTCGCCGCCCGTCGCACTGACCAATGGACAGACACTGTTACAGGCTGCCACTGGGATGAACGTTATCAGCATTGTTGCTGTTGTTGCTGTTGCTGTTTGAGTGCATTCTGTGTAGCCGCAAAGCCGCCGTCACTCCTTCCTCACTGCACTCTGAACTCTGCACTCGCTCCCCACTCGCATCCTCTGCATTTTGTTGTTTGTGTTTGCTTCTGCCGTCGGACGGCGGCAGAGGCACAGATGCTGCTGCCTGACTGCCTGCCTGCCAGGCTACCCGCTGCTGCTGCGCTGCTTGCACTGCTTGCCATTGTTGTTGTTGCTTTTGTTGTTGCTGGCATAGCCCGAAGTTCGCTGTGGAGTGGGCAGGCGACGCTGCAAATGGCAAATACGTCAATGCCTTTCCCACCTCCACCTCCTCCTCCTCCTCCTCCTGGGCTGCAGCGTTTGCTCACTCACTCTCGCACTTGCTCCAGCTCTTTCACTCTCTCAATTCGCACTCTCCCACTTGGCGGTCGGTCGTTTGGTCGGTCGGTCGGTCTGTCGGTCGCTTCGTTTGGCGTCGTGGCGCTCCTTCGTGTGTGCGTTGTGCTCTCACTCTAATTTATGGGTCGTCGTTGTCGTCGTGAGCGCGCGCTCTCGTTCCACTTTGAGCCGTTCCCATGCATTCCTACTACATTCACATTCACCTCCACCTCCAGCTGCGGCTCCCACTGCCCACCTCCACCTCCACCACGTATGGCTGGCTTCCACTGCGACAGCTACAAATACAAGCAACAACTATTTCACCGTTACATAAATATCCACAACTACAGCACCAACAACAACTACAATAAAGGCGACTGCTGCGACTGCGAGTGAGTTGAGTTCAGTTGAGTTGAGTTGCTGCATAAATTCATTTGTTTGTTGTTGCTGCTTACTGCTGCTGCTGCTGCTGCTGCTGTCGCTGTCGCTGTCGTTTGCCATAGTTGGCAGTTGTTGTTGTTATTACTACTCTTCTTGCTCTGCTAGCGTCGCTGCTGTCACTGCTATTGCCTTTTCCCCTTTCGGCGTCGTTGCCATTTTCAATTTTAGTTTTGCTGTTTCCCTTCGCTTCGGTTTTGGGTTCGTTACAGGTCCCCCCCTGCCCTCTTGCTGCTTACTCGTCGCGCTGCGCTGTCGGCTGCTTTTATGTGCTGCCACCCACGCAACGTGTGTCCTTGTATGTGTGTGTGTGTGTGCGGCTGGGACTCTCGATGCCAACTCTGACCCAAGCCGACCCAACGTACGCCCCTCACTCCTCGCCCAGCCCATCCCCTCGTCTGCGTCCCGTTTCGGTTCAGAGTTTACAATTCAGTGTGTGTGTGTGTGTGTGTGCTTGTCCCTTTTTTACACAATTTCCTTGAGCGCGCGCAGCCGACAGACCCAACACCTCCCTCGCTGCCCGACCGCCAACTGGTTAGCGATATCCTTGATAATAATGTGTACAACACCAAAAAACAAGTGGACGAGCAAAACCCGTCTTCGCCCTCCCCGCACGCCGTTGCCCCTGGCTCCAATCAACACACACACTCCCCCAAATGACACCTCCTCCTCCTGCTTCTTCCGCTTGCTGTTGTTTTTGTTGCTGCACTCAAATCCATTTCATTTTATTCCGGTTCTGTTTAGGCTTCGACCTCCCAAGCTCTCCCTTTCTCGCTCGCTCCTTCTGTCTGTTGCTGCCTCGCTCGCTCTCTCACGCCCTTTTCACTCATATTGTGTGCAGAGCGAGAACCACAACAGAATTAGCAGTTTTACAGTAAACATTGCCTACAGCGAATCGCAGCTTTACACTTATTTTGCCTAAAAAACCACGTTTTATCTGAGATTGTTTTAACAGGCAAACACTCAAAGTTTAGTGCTTGCTTTGTACTACAAACAATTACATTTTCTTTATAAGCCAGCTTCTCTTTTGTTGCTTATCTGCTTTTGAAAGTAGGTGAGATGTATATGCGGCACACTAATATTGAGCTTATCAAGCACAGATATAACAGTTATTTGTCACAGTGATAAATATAGTCTTTGACTGCATCTATTAATAATATAATAAACGTTTGTTGGTGCACAACATTTCTGCGATAAAGTCTGACTAATTTGTATAATTTGATAATTCCAATATTACTTTTATTATTTACCTCAGTCTGCTAGATGCTTGAGAACTTTTTAAAGCCTCTTAATGCATGTTGAATTCCTTAAGGTTCAAGAGCAGACATTCATGTCATTAAGCACGTTTTATTTTTGAGCTGTTTGTTGATGGCTAATTGAATTCATGCAAAGACAACTGGGAACTGCAAAGTGCCAAAATTATTATTATTATTTATTTATTGAGCATACTTAAGAAGTCCAGTTTGTTGTGACAATCGTAACTTTGCTACTTATTATCTGATATTTTGCTGAACTGCAATTATGTGTAATCTTTCACCTCATCAAATGAAATTATGCTTCGATGGTTAAACAATTTAATTAATTGCTCGCATGCAAAGCTTGTTCGATTTCACTGAATGGCACTTGAAAGAGGTGTGAAAATGCGTTGAGTGCAATTAATTGATGGTCGAAAGGGAATGGGAATGCGTGATATGGTTGCTTGTCGATTCACAAGTGCCAAAGGTCAATGGCAGGCGGAACTTGTTGCTGCAACTGCGTCGATGATGCAGCAGTCGTTGCAGAAGTGGGCCAGAAAATCGAAGCGAGTGAGCGAGCGAAGAACCGAAGACGCAGATCGCGATGACGTCGACGTCGCAAGCTCTGCGCTGTCGCTGTCGCTGTCGCCATCTCTGTCTGTTACTTGCTCTGAGTCAATAACCTCGCAGCGAAGAAGACGACGACGAAGATGAAGAAGAAGAAGCAGCAGCAGCAGCGGCAAACAAGCATGCGAACAAGAGGTATGAGCTCGCTCACTACACCTCGCACTGTCTCCCTCTCGCTCGAGCTCGCTGGCTCTGTTGGAGTCAACTTTGAGTAATGAGCAAAGGCAAAAGCAAAAAGTGAACTGAAAATTGTCGGCGCGTTATAAAGCCGCCAACAATCAAAAGACGGCGCAACGCATGGTTAGCAGCAGCAGCAGCAGCAACAATCACGAAGAAGGAGGGAGGGAGGAGAAGACGCAGTGCGACGACGACATGTTGTTGTACCTAAAATCTAAATCCCCAAGAATGCCAGCAAAATTACAAATGTACTAGTATGCGTGTGTCTGTGTGTGTGAGTGCGAGTCGACTGTGTGTGTGTGTGTGCGTGTGCTGAAGTCAAAGATGATCAACGAATGCCGCGCGAACAAGTGAACACACACAAATGAATATGCATGCATGCCTGCCCGTGTGCGTGTGTGTGTGTGTGTGCTTGTTTGCTTGCTTGGTTGCGCCACAGTTGGAATTGAAACGCGTTAAAGGGACGCGAGTGCAGCCAATAATCAAAAGCAACTCACCAATACAAGCGCAGTGCTCGCTCTGCTTGCCGTCGTCGAGCCATGAATCAAACGAACATTCACTTTTCATACAGTCAATTATTTGCATACACATGCAACTATGTAATTAATTGCTCTTTTAATTATATAATGCTAGAGTCAACAAAACAAAAGAAAAAGGCGGCTTCAATTGCTTATGACGAACATTAAATACTAATAACGAGAACTTTGGAATTGATTAGCATTTGGCATTCGTTTGGTCTGCGAATTTGTTGTTTTCGCCGTTGTTGTTGCTGTTGTTGTTGTGTGTATAACACAAAAGCTGCGGCGTTTGCCAAAGATACACAACAAAATACAAATACACACAAACAAACAAGCATACACAGACACACTCACACTCACACCGAGTGACGGCGACTGCCAATTGAACTAGAGATAATCAAGAGCAACAAGAAGAAAAAATAAAATAACAACAACTGCGAGTGTGAAGGGCGAGCAAGCGGTGGAAGAGGGATGGGGCTAGATATACGCCAACGGCAGCAGCAGCAGCGGCAGCAGCAGCATCGGGCAAAGCACACAATAAAAAGAATTTCACATTTGTACTCTGTCAGTCACAAATATTGAAACGACAACAACAACGCACGGTGTGCGAGGAATATGAGAGAGGGGGCCGTGGTGGGGGAGCGTCGTCGTGCGGTCGGTCAGGCAAGCAGACGGAGAGTCAGAGTGCCAATCGTCGTCGTGTACGTGTGTGTGTATGTGTGTGTGTGTCCGTTTGTGTGTATATATCTACACGTCAAGTTGGCGAAAAACGAAGCAGAACAAAAAAAAACAGAACATCGACAACAACAACGGCACTTGCTTAGCTGCCTCCCGCTCTTTCCCATACGCACGCTGTGCGCACCTTTTCAAAGGCAGCGCGTCGGCTTCGACGTCGCTGTTCGCTATCGCTGTAGTCGTCGCCGTCGGCCAGCAACGTTGTTGGTGGTGACAGCGCGTCAAAAGATAAATGCTGGAATCATATTGCGTACGCGCGGTGACTGCTCGTGCTTATTGTTGTTGTGCTTAACTCACACACACACGCACACGGATGCAGCAAATGAAGCTTTGACCCAAGCGAAGGTTCCACTGTGCAGCAGCAGCCGAAAAAACTGCGCTGCTTCTGATTATTACTGTTTAAATTGGCTTTTACTTTTTGCACCTACTTTAATCAATTCAGTTCGCCCCCTGCGTTTCCCCCTGTGGTGGCTGTGATAAGCAGACACATCTGTGTCGCTTGATGCGTGACAGCAGCAAGAAAGCGCAATAACTGTTATTAAAAAGCAGTCAGCGGCAGCAGCAACAACAACATCTGTAAATGGGTTGCACCTTTGTTGTGGCACTCGGCCTGCTAAACGTGTGTGTTCATTAAAGTGATTAATTCATAAAAATATGCATTTTCTTTTGCGCAAAACGAATGCTGCAAAAAAAAAAACGCAAAACAACAACAACGCACAACAAAACTGTAATTATCAACCACTGTGAAAAAGCATCGACGTTGCCGTCGACGGCAGCGTCAGCGCCGACACCGGTCGGTCGGTCGGTCCATTCATTGTGTCTCACACTCACTCTCGCAGTGGCGCGCTGCGCTGCGTTGCTCTGCCACGGCTCTCGTGTTTCAATTCCACTTGTAACATAGCCGACGAGCGCGTTTTTGTTTTCTCACTTTTGTGTCGCGCTCTCAGTTCAGCAGTGTCTCAGTCGCCGCGTTATCCCACAGATATTTGGTTTGCTTTTTCGCTACCCGCTTACCAAGTAAATAATTTCAATTGTGGTTTTCAAATGGATAAAAGCCAACGGAAAAATGGCTGAAAATATGTGAAATGCAATCGCAACTATGCGCTATGCATTGAAAATGTTGTATTTGTGTTGGTTTTCAATTAAACAGCTGCCGGTGCGCCAAACGCAATAAAAGCGAAAAAAGTGAATTGTGAAAAAAGTGGAGTGAAGAAAAAAGCAAAAAGGAAAAAAAGGCCGACAGTCTGTCTGCGTCTCAGTCAGCGGCCAGCGCTTAGTCAGCGGCGTCGGCAGCGCTGCGAGGTGACGTCGTCGGTCGGCAGCGCACAAAATGTGTGAAATGCAAATGCAGCGGCAAACAAAAACAACAACAGCAACAACGAGACTTTTACTTGTATGCTGCAAACATTTTTATGAATGAAATTTATAAAACAACGACTCCAAACACACACAGTTTGCCTGCCTGGCTCACTCGAGAGTTCAGTTTTTTATGCAAACGAATTCGCTTTATGTATGCATCGCATCGTTCGCCGCAGCGGCAAAGTCGGGAGAGCGGCGAAAGAGAGTGAGTAGTTTGTGAGTGTTTCCAAGTGTGTGTGCGTGAGCGAATAAGTATTAGTTACTTTGCTTGTGTTTTGTGAATTTGTTAATAATAATCAATTAATTATTGGGCTCGCTTTGCTCAAGCAATTAATTTGTTTGTACAATTCGTTTTCGCCGCGTGCGACGCTGTTAATTCGCTCTGTTTTCGCTTTTCGTGTGCATGCAGGTGTAGTGGTGACTGCGAGAGAGAGAGAGGACGCCTGAGAGAGCAGCGTCACACACACAGTTACAAATAATGCTTCCGTTTGCCTTCGCATGGGTTTGTGTGTGTGTGTGATGTATAGTAGTTTTTTTGTAGTTTTGTTTTGCTTTTCATGTTTCTGCGCTCTCCGCTTTGTGTTTGACATTCGCACACACAGCCGCTGCCATGGCATTGCCAGCCCAAAACAATTAAGTGAGAGTCGCAATTGTTGTTGGCAATTGTGCAAAGCATTTAATTACCCAGTATAAACAAATGAATGCAATTACGCTTTTTATGAGCGAGCAGTGCGATACTATAAAACGAACTAATAAGTGCGACCAAGAGCGCAGCGAGTGGGAGTGGGAAAGCAGATAGATTCTAAGCGGCAATTTAACTCAATATCGAAACATTAGACGCTGCAACTGAATCAATCTTTTGGATCTGAAGGGAATCCACTGTTTATTTGAAATTATAACTATATAAAATACTAAAGTCCTTTAAATTAAAATAAATATGTATTATGTAGACGTTAAGTAAATCGTATCTATTCATTAATATTCTCTACTCCCAATTGCAGATAAGTAAAACAAGAAGACAAGCAGCAACACGGCAACAACAAAGAAGCAAGCAAGCAACAAAAAGAGAACAACACCAAGCATAAGGAAGGTCAACACACAATTTGCACTTTAACATGAACAAAAATGCCGGCGATGGCAGCGGCAACGATGGCAAAAACTCAAACAATCACGGAGGGAAGGGCGGCGGGTCCAGTGCTGGCGGCGGCGCCGGAGCTGGCAATCCCCACGACCCCACCGGACTGCTAGATGCCGCCTCGCTCTTTGGTAAGTCGCGCTAACTGCCAGCGAATTGAACGTGTTACAATTGTGCCTCATCTCTTTTGTGTGTGTTCGTTCGCCTCTGCTTCTTCTTCTGCAGCGTATTGGGGACGCGATGCGAGCGGCGCAGCGGCAGCTGCATCGAATCCACTGTTCAACTCGCAGTTCAATGCAGCGGCAGCCGCCGGTCTCGGCCTGCTGCCAAATGCTGCGGGCGCAGCGGCGGCCGCCAACGACCGTTACTCTTCGATGGCAGCGGCGGCGGCGGCAGCTGCGGGCGCCCATCATCACCAGAGCACAATGGCCGTGGCGGCGTCTCAGGCCGCCAGCCTGGCAGGTCTGCACCCAGCAAGTGAGTAAAATGTCGGCATCGACGACGCAACAACCACAAGACAAGCGCACGGCGAAGCTAAGAAGATGACAGTCGAAGAAGGACTTGAAGTGGGAGAAGTAGCTGTTAAAGCAGAGGCAGAGAGAGTGAAGTAGCTGCTCCTGAAAACTAAATGTGTAATCAAATAAGGCTTAAGAATGTAGAACATCAGGTATAATATAAGATGTGCTTTACTGCCACACATTTGCCACAAAAAATGGAAGCTAGTTAGTACAAAAATGCAGTTAACACTCAATATAGAATTTCCCTGCATGAAAGAAGCATTGATAAGCAGCTTTATTGTTGTTGCTGTTATGTAATGATCTTAGAGTGGACTCAACATTTAACTGCACAATGTTGACGTAATAAGAATCATTATATGATTAGAAATAAGAAAGCTATTCAAAATGCAGAAATAAACATAGAGAGACTATAACGAGCAATGTTGTTATTAAGCACGATTGGTCGATAGCTAGATAGAAGAGTATACTTTCAAGAATCAATATATGATTAGAAATCATAAAGCTATTTGAAAGGCAGGAATAAACATAGAGAGACTATAACGAGTAATGTTGTTAAGCACGATTGTTCGACAGCTAGATAGAAGAGTATACTTGCAAGAATCATTATATGATTAGCAATAATAAAGCTATTCAAAAGGCAGAAATTCAGCACTAAAGCATAGGGAGAATCTAACGAGTAGTGTTCTTAAGAAAGGACTACGATTGGACTGCTAAATATAAGAGTATACTTTCAAGAATCATTATATGACTAGAAATCATAAAGCTATTCAAAAGTCAGAAATTTAGCACTTAAGAATAGGGAGAATCTAACAAGTAATGTTATAAAGAAAGGATTACGGTTGGACTGCTAGATAGAAGAGTAATAAGAGTATACTTTTAAGTAAGAAAGCAGCAGGTGAATCATTAAGTTGTTAAAGGGGATTTTAGGCAAAAGGACAACACATGCATAGCTATAGATAGCAGGTGCAATAGGCCATAGGACAGTTACAATTGTAGGAAGTGTAGCTAACAAAGTAGCTGGTTATGCTATAAAAGACTGTGAACATAATTAGCAGATATCTGCGGAACTATAAGTACTCAGCTATTGCCTTGATTAGTCTGACTGACTGACTTGCTTATAGTATTATTGTCAAGCCACAAGAGTTTTGAGTATGAAGTGCATTAGTAGACGAAAGGCGGGATTCAGAGTGCTTGTAGAAGCCAGCTTAATGTTCACTTGTAACGCTCTCTTTGCACTTTTGCAGGTTGGTGGTCGATGGCTCAGCTGGCTGCCCAGGACTACTTCAGTCGCCTGCAGGCCTCGGGGCTGTCGCCCTTTCCGCATCCCGACCTCGCGGCCGCCTTCGGCCCCGCCGCCATGGCGATGGGAGCGGGCGCGGCGGGCGGCAATGCGGCAGCGGGCGGCGGCGCCGGCCTGGTGGGCGTAGGCGGTGCTGGGGGCGGCGGCGGCGGCAGCGGCAACGTTGGCTCCAGCAGCAAGTCGAACAAGTCGCGCAAGGAGAAGCGCGCCGCACAGCAGCAGCAGCAGCAGCAACAACAGCAACAGCAGCAGCAACAGAATCTGGCCAACAGCCTCAACGCAGCGGCGGCAGCGGCAGCAGCAGCGGCGGCCAACAATCCGGCGGCAGCGCTGGCCAGCATGCACGGCTTCGGGCTGCCAGGCAGCGGCTTGCCGGCCACGGTGAGCACGGGCAGCAGCTCGGCCATCTCGACGAGCAGCAGCGGCCACGGTGGCTACAAGGTGAGTGCGCAAACAGTGGACACTGCTGGAAGTGATTGACTAATGTGTTGCTTTGCAGAGCACGGCCAGCGCGTATGGCAAGCCCTCGACGATGACGAGCAGCAGCAGCGCCAGCAGCCTGTCGAGCAATCCGGCCTCTGCCTACGATCCGGTGACGCTGCACAAGGAGCTGCTCGCCATGCAGGCGGTCGCGGCGGCCGCCTCTGGGTCCGGCGTGGGCGGCATGTCCGGCAGCGGCAACAGTTCCTCGAGCAAGAAGTCGAGCGGCGGCAACAGCGCCGCGTCGCTGCATGCGCACGGTCTGTCCAACCTGGCGATGAGCCTGAGCAACAATGCGAGCAGCGGCAGCAACAACAACTCTGGCATCATGTCCAGCAGCAAGGCGAGCACCAACGTCAGCTCCAGCTCGGCCGCCGCCGCCGCCGCCGCCTTGGGTGGCATGCACCCCGGCATGTCGATGTCGCCGCACGCCAGCCTCGCGGGCAGCGGCTCGGGCAAGGAGCGTGATCGCGACAGGGATCGGGACAAGAACAATCCCTCGCTGAATGCGCTCAACTCGCTGTCGCAGTTCGGTGCGCTGGGCATGACGCCGCAGCAGAGCATGCAGGCGGCCATGAATGCGTTCGCCGCCAGCACTGGCGTCACGCCCAGCGCCACAGTCACCTCCTCGGCGCATCCCACCCAGCAGCAGCAGCAACAACAGCAGCAGCAGCAGCAGTTGCCCAGCTCAACGCTGGCGACGGGCAGCGGCAGCAAAGGCAGCGCCAAGGACTACATGAGCAATGCGGCCATGATGAGCAGGTGAGCTGACGACGACTACAAATATATCGATAATTGCAGTCACATTCAGGCTAATTGCACAAACTGCCAGAAGATAAAGTGAGAGCTGGGTAGACAATGTCCCACACAATACTGCAGACAACAATCTTTATTTGAGGACCACACAAGCTGGAAGTGCACTTAGCGGCATATTTCACTCGCTTAAGGGCCACAGGCAAAGTTAAAACTAAAGAAAAGGCTAGACAAACTTACATTGTACAATGTAATGAAACATTTATGCAAACTCATTTGAGCTCGTTAAGTGAGGTGTGCAAGTAAAGTAAATGCCGTTAACTGCAGTGTGCAATTATATTAAATATTATAAATATATAATGTTTGCAATTGAGTGACGCTGTCATAGCAACATTAGCTTCAGTTTTCATCCTATAATTATGTTGCTTAAATTATCATTATCACTGGAATTAGTATTAATTTCATTTCATCATTACAACTTGACAATAATGTCGCAGATAACTGCCATGTGCATTTAAATGGTAACAATATTGATATGTAACAATATGTTTGTATTTGAATTTCTGCAAATATTTTGAATGAAATGATTATTTATATTTCATAGTCAAATTTATCATTGTTACTTGTATTATCATTAATTGCATCATTTCACAATTCCACAATAATTCTGATCTCTTACACCATGAAACGCATTTCTTTTAGCGCAATTGAATTAAATATCAAAGTTTAAGTTTATTTATATTTTCATCTATGCAATTATCTTGAATGTGGCTGCAATTGCATCATTGAATTGTTTTATACTTCATAGTCAAATTTATCATTACTACTTGTATTATCATTAATTGCATCGCTTCACAATTCCACAAGAATACCGATCTCTTACACCAATAAACGCATATATTTGAATGCAATGTGCAACTAGATTAAATACCTAAATATTGTATTATGTTAGGTGTATTTGTATTGGAATTTTGGCAATTATCTTAAATGTGCAATCAAATGTTGCGACATTGAATTTGAACTTGTATTATCATTAATTGGATTGCTTCTCAATTTCTCAATAATACTGATCTTTTACACCATAAAACGCATTTCTTTCAGCGCAATTGAATTAAATATCAATGTTTAAGTTTATTTAGATTTTCATCTATGCAATTATCTTGAATATGCTTTTAAATGTAGCTGCAATTGCGACATTGAATTGTTTTCTACTTCATAGTCAAATTTATCATTACTACTTGTATTATTATTAATTGCTTGGCTTCACAATTCCACAATCATACTGATCTCTTACACCATGAGACGCATTTCTTTTAGCGCCTTATTCGTATTTGAATTTTTGCAATTATCTTGAATGAGCAATTGAATGCAGCTGCATTTGATGTGGCATTAAGTAGTACAAGGTTTCATCGTATATGTGCAATAAGTTTATATAGTTTATTGCTTGGCGCCACAACTGATCTCTGCTCTTGCACTTCTTCCACTTGCAGCAGCAGCGAGCACCCGTCGTTGCTGGGCGTTCGCCTGCCGCCGGACACGGAGATCATCAAGTACACGTCCAGCATCGTGGGCCCCAAGATTCCCGGTAGTAACTCGCGCGGTCGCAAGAAGACCATTTCCGAAACTGAACAACAGTCCACACAGAAACAACAACAACAACAACACCAAGCAGAACAACAGCAACAACAACAACAACAACACCTGACACCACAACAACAACAACAGCAAAAGGACATTGAAAGCACAACAAATGCAATTTCCTCTCTGCTTGCGTTTCCAGGCCTCAGTCCAGCGAAGCGCGCCCGCCTCGAAATGGAGTACGCCGCCATGGCGGCCGCCGCCCAGCAGCAGCAGCATCTCCACGGCATGCTCGGCGCCGCCGGCATGCCCATGAGTGCGCTGGGCCTGAGTCCCATGGACCAGTTGAGCAGCGTCTCCAAGGCGGTCAGTTCCTCGTCGGCCGCGGTCGCCGCCTCCTCCGCCTCATCGTCGTCGTCGTCGTCGTCGACGGTGACAAGCACCGCGACGGGAGGAGGAGGCGCGGCGTCGGGCGGACAGTCGCACAATCAGAGCCACAGTAGTCACGGCCAGAGCGCGTCCAACGATCGCGTCGAGGTCATCAAGCTGCCGCCCACGATCACCTCGAACGGCGCCTACAATCTGTCCAGCAAGGGCTGCGCCAAGGAGCTGCACGACCTCACCACGGACCCCTCGCTGGCCGGCGGCGTCAATCTCAGCCTCAAGGCGAGCACAACGATGCCGGTGAGCGGCGCCATTGGCTCCGCCTCGAATCCCATCACCATCGACGACTTCGATGCGCCGCTCAACCTCTCGATGAAGCCCTCGGACAAGAGCAGCAGCAGCGGCGGCGGTGGCGGCGGTGGCGGTGGCAGTGGCACGACAACAGCTGCAACGACAGCTGGCGCAACAGCAGCGGCCACGCTGGGCAACCTGGCCAGCGAGTATCAGGCGCAGGGCGTGGCAGGCGGCGCCAACAGTCTGCAGAGCCTCAGCTCCATCACGGCTGCTTTGGGCGGCGCCGGCGGCATGCCGGGCGGCTCCATCTCTGGCAGCGGCGCAGGCGGCGCCTCGCCTTCGCCGGCAGCCGGCGGCTTGCCGGGCACAGCGGGCACTTCCAGCTCGGGCTCGGGCTCGGGATCGGGCTCGTCCACGTACAAGGAGGGGCGACCGCGCAACCTGGGACGCGGCGTGTCCAAGCCCAAGAAGAACACGGTGGCCTCGCTGCTGGCGCAATCGCGCGCCGTCGGATTGAAGCCCATGCTCGCCACACAGCAGCTGCTGCAACAAGGCGCCGATATCGTAAGTGTTTCCCTTCGAGTAGCAGGAGTTAGGCAGCTTGAGCTTGTTTGCCTTCGAGTGGCTGGACTAATTTAGCACTTGATAGCAATCAGAGTGAATGAAACCAGAATAGATGAGGCGAACTCAAACAGTTGAAAACTTAATGCCTCGACTGAATAATTATGCACTTAGTTAGATATTTAATACAATGTTGCATTTAAGTTGTAGCAGCTTAGACTGCTAGCGATGGAAGCTTAAGCTTGTTTCTCTTCGCGTAGCAGAAGTTACGAAGCTTAAGCTTGTTTGCCTTCGAGTAGCAGGGGTAACAATATAGCACTTGATAGCAATAAGAGTGAATGAAACTAGAATAGATGAGGCGAACTCAAACAGTTCAAAACTCAATGGTTCGACTGAAAAATGATTGACTTAGTTAGCCATTTAATACAATGTTGCATTTAAGTTGTAGACGCTTAGCAGTCTAAGCGAAGAAAGCTTAAGCTTGTTTCCTTTCGAGTAGCAGGAGTAACAATTTAGCAATTGATAGCAACAAATTTGTAACGAGAATAGATGAGGCGAACTTAAGCAGTTAAAAACTTAATGGTTCGACTTGAAAATGATTCACTTAGATATTTTATACATTAATATATTTAAATTGTAGCAGTTTAAACTGCTAGCGAGGGAGAAGCTTAAGCTTGTTTGCCTTTGAGTAGCAGGAGTAACATTTTAGCACTTGATAGTAATAGATGTGTAACGAGAATGGATGAGGGGAACTTAAGAAGTTAAAAACTTAATGGTTCGGCTGAGAAATGATTTACCTAGATATTTAATACAATTGTTAAATGTTACAATACATTTAAGTTGTGAGGGAAGCTTAAGCTTAGAAGATCGAGTCGAAGAGTTTTCTCTAAAAAGGTTGTTGAATGTCCTTGCGGGCACTACATGATTGAGTTGCCGGTTGAAATTTGTTCTTTGCAACAACAGTTTCCGCAAGCATAAACTAGACAGCAGCGCATTTAAAAACTGTTAGTAATTTAGAACGTTTCCTAATTATAAGTAAGTGTGTTATTAAGCAGAATTTTGTTGACAGCAGGCTTTATTTACACCAGCACTAACTTTGTAGCTTTAACTTAAGCATAAGAAATGGAGTATCAAAGATTTATGCAACTGTTTCCCAATTATAAATAATGGTGGTATTAAGCAGAATTGTTGTTGAGGGCAGGCTTAATTTACGCCAGCAATAACTAGATGTAGCTTTAAATGGAGTATCAAAGATTTATGCAACTGTTTGCGCTTTGCAGGAGAAGATCCGACTGGCGCTGAGCGAGGCGAACGCGCACATGGAGACGTCGACGGACTCGGAGAGCGTGGCCGCAGAGAGCGGGCTGTCGGAGTCGGAGAGCGAGGACGCGAACATACTGAACGTGGCGGAGCTGCGAGTGCCGCTGGAGCTGGGCTGGAAGCGCGACACGGTCATACGCGGCCTGACCAAGCAGGGCCAGATACGCGGCGAGGTCACCTACTATGCGCCGGGCAGCACGCTGCCCCTCAAGACCATTGGCCAAGTGTTTGCTGTGAGTGTGTAGGGCGCATTATTACCTAATTGATCGCTCGCTGGAATGCATCCTATCTGTTCAATGCGCAAGCTGACCGCTCTTCCCCTCTACTCTGTATTCATTTATAGCTACTGGAGCAGCAGCCTTCAAGTCTGACGCGCGAGAACTTCAGTTTCTCGGCACGTGCCATTGTGGGCTCGTTCCTGCAGCCCGCGCCACCGCCTTACGCCAACGATGGCGAGTACATACGCATGACGGACGAGGATGTGGCCAAGCGGCTGGAGGACCTCAAGGTGTTCACGCGCCAGACGCTCAACGTGGAGCAGCGCATTGAGATCGCCAAGCAGCAGCAGGCGATGCGCGACGCCAAGAAGCAGCAAAAGGAGGAGTTGGCCCGCAACAAGGAGAAGGCCAGGCAGGAGAAGAACGCCAAGCTCGAGCAGCAGCGCAAGGAGAAGGAGCTGAAGAACCAGCAGGCCATCGAAGTAAGTGCAACAACTGATCGCATCGAATTTGATTTCGAATTCTAATCGTATGTGCTTTGCAGGAGCGCAAGAAGCGCCAGGAGGAACTGGACCGTCTCAAGCAGGAGGAGTTGCTCAAGAAGCAGCAGGTCAGTTGTCCTTGATTGCATTTGTCTTAGGTCATAGGTCTTAGTTGTAGTTCTGCTCTCTCACTCTCTGCCCAAACTGACATTCTTCGTCTTCACTCTGCTTCCATGCTGCTGCAGGAGAAAGAAAAGCGACGTCAGGAAGCAATACTGGCTAAGGAACAGGTACAAAAGTCACACCCCACCACGATCCCAAACTTCCGCCTCCATACTTTTTGATTTCCCTTCATTCATTCTTTGATCTGTTGATGCCCAAATTCAGTTTTTACCCAGCTAGTTTTCCTCGCCTCCCGCTGCAGTTAAACTTAAACTTTAACTAATCTTCTGTACTTTTCTCGCTTTAGGAACTGCAGAAGCAAAAGGAGTTGCTGCTGGCAGCCGAAATGGTGAGTTGAACTATTCCTAAGCACAGACCTGAACCTAACCCTGAACTCTTGCAGGAGCGCGAGCGTCGGCGCCAGCACATGAATCTCATACGCATGCTGGAGCTGCGGCGCAAGTTCGAGGAGCGCGAGAAGAAGAAACATCAGCTGGTGCTGGACCGCCTCATACTGCGCGAGCGTCGCATGGCGGAGCGGAAGCGCGACGCCGAGATACTGCAGCTGATACGCAAACCCAACGAGGACTCGGAGCTGCCGCAGGAGCTGATGGTGCCGGAGCTGGAGCGCATTGCCGGCAACCGGCTGCCCGGCCAGGCGATGGCCGATCTGCTGATGGTCTTCGAGTTCCTGCACAACTTCGGCGAGACGCTCGGCTTCGACATGGAGTCGCTGCCGTCGCTGCAGAACCTCCACGACGCCCTCATCAGCGACAGCAACGCGGACGCCGAGGAGGAGCTGCTCTCGGTGATGACCCATCTGCTGGTCTGCGCCATCGAGGATCCCGGTGTGCCCAACCCGGGTCGCCACACCACGCTGCTGGGCCAGTCGCTGCGCAACGCGGACATCACGAACTCCAACGTGTCGGAGATACTGCGCATCTATCTGTACGCCACGGCCACCGGCGAGATACGCCAGATGCACGGCATCACCGTGGACCGCGAGCGCGAGCGTCGTGTGCCCGACCACCATCAGCTGGACGCGGAGCATGCCACGCACTCGGCCAAGAATCACGAGTACTACAAGCTGCTGCACGAGAACGACACCTGGAAGCTGTCGCATGCGCTCAAGGATCGTCCCTTCGTGGCGCTGAATCCGACGCGCAAGGCCCAGATGCTGGCGCACCTCTGCAACGACCTGCTGATGAACAAGGCGGTGCTGCGGCAGATCGACGGTAGCCTGGAGACCTGCGCCCAGATGCGCAAGGAGAAGTACATGACGGACATGAAGGTGCGCAAGTACAAGGCGCTGCACCAGCGCAAGGCGCGCATCGAGGCCTACGAGAAGGCGCAGGCGGAGCGCGAGGCCGCCATGCAGGCGCTGCTCGCCCAGCAGAAGCTCGACGCGGAGCGCGAGCGCGACCGTCTGGCCAAGCTGGCCGAGGCAGAGGCCGAAGCGGAGGCCGAGGCGGAGGCGGAGGCCGAGGCGGAGGCCAGCAAGCAGGCGACCACAGCTGCCACGGCAACGGAGGCCACAGACGCAGCCGCTGGCGAAGCAGTTGCGCCCGGCGCGGAGGGCAACGGCGAGTCGACCGAGCAGCGGGACAAGGAAGTGGATGGCGAGCAGCCACAGCCCATGGAGCTGGATGGCGAGACGGCTGCACTGAACGCCAGCGGCACCGATGCTGCTGCACTTGGAACGCCCGCCGCTGTCGAGACGAGTCCCGCCAAGGAGGAGTTCCAGCAGAACGGCGGCGCAGTCGCCGTCGCAGTGGGTGTGGTGCCTGTAGTGGCGGGAGCGTCGCCGGTGGCAGGAGTGCCGGCGGTGGCCGCAGGAGTTGGGGCCGAGGCGCTGCTGCAGGCGAAGAAGAGCGGCGCACGCAGCTCGCTGAATGAGGAGGGGCACAATCAGAGCCACGACGTCAGCATCATCGAGGACGATCTGTCCGACCTGGACTCGGAGATCACGAACGTGGAGGAGGACGAGGACAATCGCCTGAGCGCCGACGAGCTGCAGAAGAAGCTGGACAAGATCGTGCGCGCCTCGCTCAACTGCAAGGAGGCGCTCGAGAAGAGCACCAATCAGCTGCGCGCCGCCTGCTTCGGCCAGGATCGCTTCTGGCGTCGCTACTGGAAGCTGCCCAAGGCGGGCGGCATCTTCATCGAGGCGCTCGAGTCGGCGCAGAACGACATTTGCGACTACCACGAGGCGCTCGAGGAGATGGACGAGCAGCAGCAGAAGCTGCCAGCGAGCAGCGAGCCCTCGACGGAAGCTGGCCAGCCAGACGAAGCGCCAGCTGTGGAGCAGCCAGCTGCAGTTGAGCCCATGGAGGTGGACGGCGCTGAGGCCAAAGAGGCTGAGACGTCCACAGAGCCGCAGCAGCAGCAGCAGGAGAATCACGAGGCTGGCGGCGAAGCGGCCAAAGAGGAACACGACGGCGAGGAGGAGGACGACGACGACGACGATGTGCAGGAAGTCAACAAGGTGGAGCCCGAGATTGTGGACCTGGGCGACGACGACGACGACATAATGCCGCCCGCGAAGCCAGCAGAGCCGATCGTGGCACGCCCCGAGATCAAGGTGAAGTCCGAGATGGAGCTGATGGGGCCGCCGCCCACGGTGATCTCGACGAAGACCGACTTCGAGGCCGAGATCAAGATACCCACCATACCGGGCCTGATACCCACGCTCAGCAATAGCAACAACAGCAGTAATGGCAGCAATGGCAGCAACGGCAACTGTGATAAAGTGGACGCTGCCAGCAGCCTGGAGGACCTGAAGAAGGAGGACGACTGCATCATTGTGTCCACGTCGCATCCCAGCGAGGACGCCACGCCCAAGTGGTTCTCGATCGTGAAGCGCGAAGTGCCGCTCATCAGCGAACTGCCGGCCGAGGAGGGCGGCGTGGTGGCCGCGGACCTGCAGCACAGCTACGCCAGCTACCAGAACTGCAGTGCACAGCTGCAGCTGCAGGGCCATCCGTGGGATCTGATCAACAACATGCAGTACTACAGCATACCGATGGAGGAGTGCAAGGTGGACCCCACGAAGTTCAGTCAGGAGTGCATCTTCACGCTGAGCGGACTGGACGAGAAGCAGATGCAGGCGAAGCTGGACGAGTACTGTGAGCAGGGCAAGCTAACAACGACGGTGTCAAAAAACGGTCTGGCGTCTCCTCATCGTTGTCAGCCAACCGATGAGGAGCAGCAACAGCTGGAGCCGCAACTGAAGCCGCTCTCCAAGCCCGAGCCCGAGTCCGACACGTTTTTTCGTCTCGGCACTGATGCTGCCGCGGACACGGGCGGCGGGGGCGCTGACGGAGTGACGGAGCTCAAGCCGAAGATTGAGCTGCGTCTGGATGAGGCGCTGTCACAGGCGTACTACCACAACATCGCCAACATGTCGCTGAGCAGCGTGCAGACCTACATACCCATCGATATTCCGCTGCCGCTGTCCATGACGCCCGACGAGCATCGACTGCTCGAGCAGGTGAAGCTGGCCGGCTTCCCGGCGAAGGTGCACGGCGTCTATGTGCCGCGTCGCCAGCGCTACGGCTGGTGGCAGCTGGACGACGAGCAGAAGCTGCGCCAGCTGCTCAAGACGCTCAATCCGTCGGGGTTGCGCGAGCGCGAGCTGCAGGAGAACCTCACGCGTTTCCTGGGCCTCGAGCAGCCGCTGGGCGTCAACTATCAGCTGAAGCTGCACGAGTCGCAGGTGGAGCTGGTCGAGTACATGCAGCCCGACAAGATCGGCGACTGGAATCCCAAGGTGGCGCGTCGCGTTGAGCTGGCCCTGCTCGAGCAGCTCGAGTCGCTGGAGGACAAGGTGGCCAGCGCCTCGATGCAGCTCAAGAACTGGCAGCTGCCCACGCGCAGCGAGAACGACTTGAATCTCAACGAGCTGGAGGAGCTCAGCGAAGCGGACTTTGTCAGCATCATACCCAAGATCCGGGAGCGCATCATCGACCTGGAGGCGAACATCGAGCGGCGCTACCTCAAACCACCGCTCGGCTCGCAGACGGGCGACGCGCACCTCGCCGTGATTGCCCAGAACCAGCACACGTCCACGCAGACACAGAACTCTGCCTCGGCGGCGGCCTACTTGCTGCAGATGCAGCAGCAACAGCTGATGGCACAGCAACAACAGCAGCAGCAACAACAGCAACAGCAGCAGCAGCAGCAGCCCGCCAGCAATCTGAATGCCTCCTCGTTCAACGAGCGCACCATGGCGCTGGCTGCGGCCGCCGCAGCAGCTGCCCCCAGCGTGGCAGCCTGTGAGGGAGCGGCGGGCGCAGCAGTGGGCGGCGGTCTGGAGCCCTGCTCGGGCGCCGCGTCGCCGGCGAGCAACTGCGACAGCGACAAGGACGAGAAGATCGAGAACATACCCAAGGGACTGGTGCAGTGGCGCGACGCTGTGGCACGCTCCCACACCACCGCCCAGCTGGCCATGGCGCTCTACGTGCTGGAGTCGTGCGTGGCCTGGGACAAGAGCATCATGAAGGCGGTAAGTGTGCGCTTAGTCACTGCTTTGGTTTGATTCTTTCGGTTCTGTTTCTGTTTCTGTTTTGGCTTTTCTCTTAGCTTGCCACCCCACTTTCTTCCCCCTCCTCGCGCTCATCGGTGCATAGAAACTAATCTATCAGTTGTTCCCCAGTCTTCTTCCTTTCTTTCCTACTCTTAGTTTGTTGGCTTCCACACACTCATTGAACGTAGCTTCCACTCACACACACACTCACTCACTCACTCATATACACACACACACACAGTTACATGTGCACTAACCATTCTTAATTTCCATACTCATGCTCGATCCTTAGACAGTTCAAATTCAGATAGCCTAAATTGAGTTGTTGAAAGTCAGAGATAATATTTACAGAAATGTTTGCTCAGGATAATCAGTCAAAAGTGCAAAAAGAAAAGAATGCTAGAAATACAGGAATACTATTATATATAATATAGTGACTACTAGAGTAGAATCTATTGAGTGAAAGTAAATCATTGCTTAAATTTCATCCTAAAAACTTGCATTTTCATGTAATACACTGAGTATATGATCGCAAGACTTCTTCTAGCTAGTGAGTATTATAAATATAAAAAGAAAAGCATAGCGCAGCTGTATTAACTACTTCCTCTTTGAAAATGTTAGAGAACGATTAACTCACCATATGAATTATAGAGCTCCTTGGTTGATGTTTGAAGTATTCTTTTGATTTCGTAGTTGCCTGAGATTTTGATTTGTTTTTACCTTATTAGTAGTTGAATTCTCTTTTATACACTTCTTTATGCATCCCCCAAAAATGTCCTGAATTGCAAAAAAAAACAAAAGAAAAAACGAAAAATTATTAAGTGCCTTGAAAATTAATTCGATGTTTTTATTGTTTGTTCTTTTTCTTTCTTAACACTTTCGCTGAATGTTTGACTTGTTTGTTGTTTGTGGTGTTCCAATGGTGTTCTCTTTGATCAAAAATCAAAAAACGAATTTAACGCTTTCATACTCACACACACACACATACACATACACCTACATACACTCACATACACCTAAAAACACATACATACATACATAAACATTGCCATTTGTTTCACAATTGAATGCTTTTGTTGCCATACCCGCTACCGTTACCCGTTTACCCGTTACCGTTTGCCTGCTTAAACGAACGCAACCTCTGTCCACCATCACTGTTGACTCGAACACGAACACGAACATGCAAACGAACTCGAACGCAACTCGAAACGCAAACTACAACTCGAACTCGAACTCCAACTTGTATCAATTTATCATTGCGCTCAAAAGTATGCAACGCGCACAACAAAGAACAACAAGTCCAACAAAAAGAACAGCAGCGCCAAAAAGCAGGCAACCCCCAAAAAGAAGCAGCCCTCGAAGCAAGCCAAGAAGGACAAAGAGAAGGAAAGGAAATCAACGCCGAAAAAATCAAAACAAAAGCAAAAGGAAAATACGAGAGAAACAACGTCGCCTGCACCGCCGCCGCCGCCTCCGCCACCACCGATGACCATTAAAATCAATTTGAAAGCGTTGGCGCAAAATGGTTGCGTCGAGTCGAACTACAATAGCAACTCGCAATCGAACTCGAACAGCGACGCCGACACGGACAGTGACTGCAACTCGAACTCCAACTCGAACTCGAACTCCAACTCGAATTCGAAAACGAAGACGAACGGGAAACGCCGCCGACCACAGGGACAGGGACGACGTTCAGGCACTACTACAAACTCTTGCAAATATTCAAATTCCTTACAGAATTGCCAGTTCTGCACGTCGGGCGAGAACGAGGACAAGCTGCTGCTGTGCGATGGCTGCGACAAGGGCTATCACACCTACTGCTTCAAGCCCAAGATGGACAACATACCCGATGGCGACTGGTGAGTACTAAGTGTAAGCAGTAAGCAGTCCCTGCCATCCCCCATCTCCTACTCCAGCTCGAACTCGAACTCGAACCTCGTCGAACATCAAACTCGAACTCAAACTCGTCTGTCGTGCTCATCTCTCACACATTTGTCGCGTCGTTTTGCGTTTGTTATCGTTCTTGTTTTTGTCTTGTCTTCCGCCCACGCCACGCACTGTGTGCCGAGCACACCGGCCCCTGGCCCCCCGCCCCCCACTCCCAATGCAATCAACTAATGTTTAACTCTTGCCCTCTCCCTCTCTCGCAGGTACTGCTATGAGTGCGTCAATAAGGCGACCAACGAGCGCAAGTGCATCGTCTGTGGCGGCCATCGTCCCTCGCCCGTTGGCAAGATGATCTACTGCGACTTGTGTCCGCGCGCCTACCACGCCGACTGCTACATTCCGCCGCTGCTGAAGGTGCCGCGCGGCAAGTGGTATTGCCACGGCTGCATCACGCGCGCCCCGCCGCCGAAGAAGCGCAGCGCCGCCAGCAGCAGCGGCGGCAGCAGCAGCAAGTCGCGTCGGGATCGGGACGCCAGCACGGCGGCCAAGCGACGCGGCAACGAGAAGCAACAGCTGCTCGCCTCCGCTGGCAGCATGGAGCAGCTCTGCCCCATCGATCCGCATCAGCAGCAGCAACAGCAGCAGCAACAACAACTGCAGCAGCAGCAGCAGCAACTGTTGTTGCACGGCTCACAGCAGTCGCTGAACTCGTCGCACGACGAGTCCATGACATCCTTGCCAGCGCCGCTGAGGTGAGCCCTAGACTGACCACACACAAGTCGCGTTGCCTCAGCTAAAACCCCCGTATTGCTCTTCCTCCTCCTCCTCTCAGTCCGGCGCACTCGATCGCCTCGGCGACGTACGACGAGCACCACAACAACTCCATCGACACCAGTCGCTTCCAGGCGCACCTGGGCAACAACAACGGCGGCGCCGTTCTGCCGCTCGAGGAGCCAGCCAGCAGCTTTGCCAGCAACGCCGCCGGCTACGTGCCGCCCAGCAGCCAGTTCGGCGTGGTGCCCCCGCCACAGGGCATGCAGTTCGTGGCCATGTCGCCGCGCGCCGTCACGCCCACGCGCACTCCGACGCCCACGCCGGTGCCGACGCCCACTCCGCCGCCGCCCGCTCTCCCAGCGCCACTGCAGCCGCCGACGCCCAACCTGGCGGCGCCGCCCGTGCTGCTGCAGGCTTCGCCCACAGCGCTGCTCAATGTGACGTGCCAGTCGCCGCCACAGCAGCAGCAGCCACAGTTGATGGCTATGCCCTCGCCACGCACTTGCACGCCGACGCCGCCGGGCGTGGCAGCGGCGGGGGGCACGCAGATGTCGCCGCCGCCCATCAACATACACGCCATACAGGAGGCCAAGGAGAAGCTCAAGCAGGAGAAGAAGGAGAAGCACGCCACCAAGAAGCTCATCAAGGAGCTGGCCGTCTGCAAGACGCTGCTCGGCGAGATGGAGGTGAGAAGGCTGCTTTAAATCGGGGACAATTGTCAGACGAGCAGTATTAAAGTCTTCAGAATATGTTAGCTACTACTTAAACAAATGAGTTGCACTACAAACTTAGCTTCATTATTGTTCTTAGTGCTCTTAAAGAGACTATTTGAAATTGAAGTATTTGAAAGCAATCGGATAATTTAGATTTAGATGATCACTTGAAGCAGATCAGAGAGAGAATAGGGCTATTTTCTACATTATGGATTGTTTAAATAAGTCGCAATGTAAGTCAGTTTATAGCAATTTAGATTTAGATGAGCACTTGAAGCAGATCAGAGGTGGGATATTATAGGGCTATTTTCCACATTAAGGACTGTTTCAATAAGTCGCAATGTAAATCAGTTTATAGCATTTTTGATTCAATTCAAAAGGCCAATGTTAAATGTCTTACTTAAGTGCTGCAAGTCATCCTTACATTTTGTGCCTTCCTTGCTCTTATTAATAATTCATCCTTGCCTTATAGCTACATGAGGACTCGTGGCCATTTCTGCTGCCCGTGAACACGAAACAGTTTCCCACATATCGCAAAATAATCAAGACACCCATGGATCTGTCCACCATCAAGAAGAAACTGCAGGACTTGACGTGAGTGCAACAATATATGATGAATATTGAGTGTGATATTAATGAGATTTCTAATGCAGCTACAAGTGCCGCGAGGACTTTTGTGTGGATGTGCGGCAAATCTTCGACAACTGCGAGATGTTCAACGAGGACGATTCGCCGGTGGGCAAGGCGGGGCACGGCATGCGCAAGTTCTTTGAGTCGCGCTGGACGGAACTAACCGACAAGCACTCTTGATATCCTCCGCTGCCGCAGCAGGAGATAGTTGGAGGGACAGGCGCCACAGCAGACGCAGCAGTGGCAGCCACACATGAAGCAGCCTCAGCCGCAGCAGCAGCAGGTGGAGGAGCAGTTGCGGTGGCAGCCACGCTAGTGCCACCAGTGACAGCCGCAACAGCCGCACAATTTTGGTAGAGAGAGGCAGTAGAATAATGTATATAAGATGGATGGTGGATGGATGTACTTTGTATTATTATGCATTATACATATATATATATATATTTATACTATACGATATGGAACATACACAACTATATATAGCCATATATAGAGAGCGAGAGACGCAAACGGAATCGAGAGTATTGAACGTCCTAGGAAGTAGAAAGAGTCGAAGGAAAGCTACGAACAAAGCAGCAAGCAAGCGGAATGAAAGCGGAACCAAAACGTGTATTTCGAGCAGAGTTGGTGACGGCAACTAGCCCAACTAGTGAGTGACTAGCAACTGGTGTGAGTGTCTGTAAATGCAAGCAAGATTTGGAACAGTATTTGTGCACAAGGCTGCGTGGGGCTTTGTTAATATTATTATTGCGATTGCGATTAATTAAATGATAATTTAGTTTAGTTGAACTCTAGCTATAGCCTACCAACTACAGACAACTACAACTAACTGCGTATGATGATTATTATTTTTATGATTACGGTTACTTTACATCATGACATTGTACTTTATTTGATAGCAATCACGCTCATTTAAGTTTTAACTTGTATTTGTACTTATAGTGAACGCGATTTGTATATGTATGCAAGCATTAACTGTATTTATATGACTAAACTACAACTATAACTAAATTTAAAGCTAAATCTAAATCTAAACCTAAAACTAAAGCTATTCTTATTAATGACAAAACCATACATACTCAAAAAGCAAAACGCAAAAGAAATGTTTAAAGAGCGCGAGCAGTTGTGGACGACGACAACGTTGTGTAAATGAATTCGAAATTAAACAAACAACAAACAATTACTATTAAATTATTTACTGAGTGTACAACAGCAACAAACAAAACAGCGTCATTTTATAACAATAACATTCGATTAGAGGCTGGGTGGAGTTACAGTATTACAGCATAACACAAACACACACACAGACACATCTAAGACACGTCTGATTAAGAGTAATATATTTCAATGTCGGACGTTTAAGGCAATTTTACAGCTTAGCTTAAAAACGAATTATGAATGTGGCATATTAGGCGAGCGAGAAAAAAACGAGCAACATATACAATTTTAGCTGTAAATACAAGAAATAAACTTACACATATATACAAAATTACAATTCACAATAAATATATACACATATATACACATTTATATATACAAATAGAGTCGAGTGTTGTTAATCACCAGATACAAGAATATTTACATTAAAGAGAACATTTTGCATAAATTATAAATGATTTGCAGTGCAGCACAATAATATAAACAATTGACCGACCGATCGACCACAACATTGGCAAGTTCAATCACATAGACATAGACAGCGAACCTCAAACAACAAATCGAACTACCTACAGCAAACAAAGCCGAATCGAGCAGCATTGGCTAAGATAGTTACCAATTATCAGAAAGAAACCAGTTAGCAATTATCCCCCAATAGACTACACACACACACACACATATTATATACATGAATATATTGTATGTTATGCCATTAACTGATATTTATAAATGTGTTTAGCAGTAGTTGGTTGTAAATAGCGACAGATTAAAAAGAACATTCTAAACTTAACTTAGAGAGACTTGTACATACTGACGGATAAATCTAGAAGGATAGCGCCACTGCAACAGTAACGAGAACTAACACTAACCATGTGTAGATCGCGTACTTATATGGCAAGTTTAAGTATTCCGATTTTTTAGCGCTTTCGCCTCGTTTCGATGCCCAGAATAAAAATTGAAAAGTTACGAAAAATCAAGAAATCAATCTGTAGGAAATGTGAAAACAATAACTAATTGCATGTGTGTTGTTTTTGGTGATACATAACAGAAATACATTTATTTTTAAAGCATATTTAAATAATAATAATAAACGATATATTAATAAAATAAATAACGATAATAATAATACTTTACCATATATACAACCTATTTAATGATGATCGCATATTAAACATATGATTGTGAGCAAGCCGCAAACAAAAAACTTAAGGAAAAACAAAAACAGAATAAAAATGCAAACAAAACAAAAAAAAAGAATCTCAAAATTGAACAAAAATTCATTACAAAAGCAAAAAAAAAAACAAAATCAACAACTTTCGACATTTGTGCACACATGGAAAGAAATACAACTAAATAATATCAAAAATGTACAAAGAAGTCTTTTTATTGCTAAATAAGCCTATGAACTATCTAATGAAGTCTGTAAAACAATTTTCTATAACTTGATAGGCCGTCAATTTTTATAGAGTTGTTGAGCATTTTTAGAATAGATCGCCTTCTAGCATATCATGAAATTGTGTTCGGTTCGCAGTGTAGAAATCGTTCTAATTTAAAAATTCATGTCTTCAGGTTTTGAGTTATTGTCTAGTTATAGTTGTTAGGTTGCATTAATCTGAGAACATGTTGCATACTTTTAGGATGACCCATCTAAAACAAGTACATGCTTTAGTGCATACTTTTAGGATGGCGTGTTTGTGAAGGTTTCAATACAGTTTGAAGCATATTGGATTTAAATTCATTAATTGTTGCATACTTTCGGGAGCGCATAAGCAGTAAGTAAATGTTGCCATAATTTGTGTAATCCTTACTTAAAGGAGTGCTTTTATTTTAATTATATTTATTTATTTTTGACATGTAGTATGGTTTCCTCTGGCATTTCACACAAATAATTCGTTGGTATTCTGGAATATGTTGCAGTTTGGACCCAGAAGTTGTGTGCGTTGTGCTTGAATATCGAATGAGGAAGGTTTAATTTTAAACTGATGAACTTGGGTTGTCCAACTTTTATTCTACACAAAATGGGGGTCCCAAATGACAAGTTGTGAAAATTCGTTGTAACCCTGCGTGAGGAAGAGTTTGTGGCTTCAGTCAAACCCTTGTCAGGTTATCAATTCTCAAGGGATTGGAGTGCATCCTGTGCTCCAATTTGGATGTCAATTAAATGAAAGATGCACTGCAAGTGGCATGCAACCTGAGATCGAGTTGCAGGCAATGCGAATCAGACCGCAGAGCGGGGTCAACCCTTCGGTTGCAGCTTGCGCCATTGGTTGCCACACGCCATTTACAGTTGCCAACGAGGAAGATGCACTTGCTGCGCCAGTGGCAGCTACAGTTGCAATCTGTTGTAGCTGATGGACTACATGACCATAATCAAATTGAGTGCATGGCAATTACAAATTTGCAGACTTCTTGCTCTTGCAAGCGCATCAAAAAGTCACCGCAAACTGACGGCCCATGCTCAGTGGCCATGTCGAGCTCAATTGGAGTCGAAGTTGGCCAATCAGTTGGTGGACTGGGCAATCCGTCTGACACTGTAAATCAAATCGTGTCCGAATCGTGGCGAATTTGCCAAGTACCAAAATCAATCAAGAGAAGAGTTGCGCATAAATCACATTTGGGCCACGTTGACAGATTGGCAGCAATTTGCATGTTGCCTGTTTTATTTAGGTGCGATTTTTACTGTGAAATTGGCCGCATAAACTTGCCATAAAATGGGCAAGGCTGGCCAGCTGTGAGCTGTGTGGGAATTGCGGCGAGTTCTTTAGGTGTTAATACTGTGCCCTTTTTAACGAGGCATCCAATTCCCCGAGCAGACTCGTAATCCGGAACAATCAGCGTTAAAAAGCCGACAACCTGCGCACGCAATCGACTCATTAAACCCCCCACAAGACATTTCGTTATAACCATGCATACATAGTAGAGTTATATGTACGAGTATATGTCTGTATATAGAGTCGGGCTCTGGCCACTCGTTGGCCAATGCCATTGACAGTTTGGAAACTTGAAATTCGAAACGCTTTAAAAATCGCTGATTTATGTAATTATTCGGGGCGACAAGAATTTCGTGCCCAACTCCACAGTCTTCGCTCTCCAAGGGTCAGTTGCAACGAGCTCAGCTGGCGCGACTGCAAGTTACCTAAGTTATCTCAGTGTGGCAGAAGTCTTCTCGGCAAAAATGAAATTTGTTGTTATCGGATATATTCTGATATATAGGAACATTGGAACAATGAGCAGTTTAAACTCTGTACGTCAGTTGGAAACAATATTTATTCTAATTTATAGACTTCCAATTGTTTTTGACTCAGATTGTCATTTAATACATTTTAATGTGTAGACGATGAATATGTTCTTTAATTGAATTTATCTTCAGTTGAGTTCGGTTATTGATTAAGAAAGGAGTATGATAACTAGACAGTTTTTTTTATAGCTTTTTTTTAATAGAAATTACCTATTAATAATTAAATAACTTGAAATTGTGGCACAACTCCTGAATTAATTTCTAAGCGTAATTTTAGATAAGAAGTCTGCAATATATTATTTTCTTTTATATTTACATTAACGATAAAGAAATCTTATTTATTTTCAGTTGACTTCCGATATTGATTAAGAATGGAGTTTAATAAGTACACATGATTTCAAATTCATTATATATCATATCATTAATACAAGTAACAAAGAAATCTTATTGAAATTGGGAATTGATTGCAAAAATATAAGTAAAAGTAGTAAACTATATCTTCTGATTGTAGTGATATGTAAACCAAAATTTTACTGCCAAAACTTGCTTAGCATCTATCAGCATTTGTGTCAATTACCTCTTGCAACTAGCAGACCCCGCAGCGAGTCTCAGTCTAGGGTAGAGAAGACACGACAAGCTGAAGCGCAGCTGCGACTGCGGCTGCTGCTGCAGCAGCATTATCAAAACATCATGGAAGATGACCAAATTAACTGACTTCGGCCCACGATGGCGACGACTCCAACTGCAGCTTCAGCTCCATCTGTAGCTCCGGGTCCAACTGCGACTGCGACTCCGACTGCAGCTTGGACATCGATGGGATTTCGACTCGCACGCTACCTGTGACTTTGTTGGGCAATAAAATTGCCTCCATCGAAATTAAGAACGAAAAATGTATTGAAAAGTGGCTGGCGGGGAGAAGAACAAAAGGGCAGGCGGCCTGGGGGGGGGGGGCAGTGGAGGGGCAGCAACAGAGATAGAGATGGAAATGGAGAGATGGAGATGGAGATGGCGGAGCAGGAGAATGCAGCAACTAATTTAGCGCTGTGCAACGAAACGAGTTTCATGTCGTTCGAGTCGCTTGGACTCCAACCGAGCAATGTGTGTATAAATACCATATATACACACACACACATATATATATATATATATATATATATACATAAATATGTATGTGAGCAGCTGGTGACCAGAACGGCCCCCAAAATGGAGTTTGATAATGGGCGCAGATATTTTGGTTTTGGGATTGGTTTTTGTGGGCTCTGTTGTTGAGATTGGAACATTAATTAAGACACAAAATGCGATTAAAAAGAAACAGCATTGCCAATGGCTGCATTACAGGCCCGACTAACTCATAAATATGCATGCACTGCACTCATGAATATTCATAACTTAATGACAGCTCAATGGCTGCCCATCGATGCCAATCATGGCAATGGCATTCGACTCCGCGACTTCTCGACTCCGCGACTGCACAATGAGTTCAGCCCCGAAAACAGAGATGAATCCACTTACTCAAAGCTCCCAAATTATGCGAGGCAATCAAAGTAATCGAAATACTGCAAATACTCTGAGAGTTGCTGTCGAAAAAGGGTTGCAATTGAGTTCGGGATTACTTGGAATTGAGTAGAGGAAATATTTCTTTCACTCTACGATTACATCGAATATATACCTTATGGCAAAAATCCTGATATCAGTGGCAGGTTAATTGTAGAATAGCATGCTCAATTCTAAGGTAATTTCGTTACTTGTTGCTCGGTTTTTTCAGTGAAAATCTATGTAATTGAAAAGTTTAATAAATGAATTATTGAGACTTACAATAGGTATATCATTGACATTATAAGTTGGTTAGTTTTACCATACTTTGTCTTAATCCTTTCTGCTTTTAGCTGCGACTTTGATTTGTTTGCTTCCAGTTTTGTTTGATTGACAAACGAATCAAAACAAGTCAGAGATTGCCAATATATTAATCTGTTGTCAGCTTCATTATATATAATTGAAATTATAAGTTGGTTACTTTTACACGACTTTGCCATAATTCTTTCTGTTAATAGCTTCAACTCCGTTTTTATGCATTTGTTTTTGTTCGACTAGTGAAAAGCAAGTCAAAGCAAGCCATAGATTCCCAATATATTCATCTGTTGTGAGCTTAATTATATGTAATTTATATTATAAGTTGGTTAGTTTTACATGACTTTGTCATAATCCTTTTTTGCTTTTAGGTGCTCCTATAATTTGCATACTTCCAATTTTATTTTATTGACAAAAGAAAATCAAGTCAAAGCCAGCCAGAGATTCCCAATATATTAATCTATTGGTTAATATTAGTTATATCTATCTATCTATTATATCTGATTTTGCCTTAATTCTTACTGTTTATAGCTTCAACTCTGCTTTTCAAGCTTTTATTTTTGTTAGATTGACAAACAAAAACAAGTTACAGCAAGTCAGAGATTGCCCATATACTATAGGTATATATTGTTTGTAAACTTATTTACTTTGCCATCCATTGAAGACCATAAATGTCATTTGCAATTTTAATTGAATTTGACTGTAGTTGCAATATCTATATCTATCGAATAATAATCATTTGGATATTCAGCATTCCGTAAAGTGATCAATGTGTTCTATTTTCATTGTGCTAATTTGGATTTAGGTATTATTATCTTTGTGTTTTCAGTAGCTGATGAGTTTTGCAATTGAGCACACAATGTGGGCTGTGTTCATGCTTTTATTGTTGTCCGGCAGAGGAATGTCATCTACTATATCTCGATTTACGAACATTAGGTGCGAAGTGATTGAACCAACCTTTGTGGCCTTCGATCAGTGTGAGCTGAAAATGCTGGGACGAGGAATTGTGGGCTTGAATCTGCGCGCACAGCTGCTGAAGGACTCCTTCACTAAAGCCAAAGTCTGTATAAACACAATATTGTTTTTGGTATTTCTGGCCAATTCTGGCTCTTGTGTGATTCTAGGTAAATCTCTGTCTTTATCGGAAATTCAGCGGCTACCGCCCATTCATATTCAATGTGACGTTCGACTTTTGCAAGCTTGTGGCGAAAAGCAACGACAACTTATCATTTCAAAAAATATATTTCGACGCTGTTGCCTCAAAGTCGAACTTGAATCACTCCTGTCCATTCGAGGTATGTTGCAAGAATGAAGAGAGTATTGCGAGTTTATCTTTTCCATTTCAGCGGGAAATCATTGTGCAAAACTTTGTGTTCAAGGACGAGTTTCTCAAGTATTTGCCGTTGCCCACTGGAGAGTATCAAGTGCAGCTAACTGCGGGTGTCGACAACGAATGGAAAGGCAAAGTGTCTGTCCACATCTTGATACATGATAATAATAATAAATGAAATCCCCATAGTCGAGTGACTAAAGAACATTTACAACATTGCTTTTTGCGGAGTATAATGTGTTTGAAAATCGCATTTCGCCTTCTTAAACCTACAAAGTTTTTTGCTTTAATAAAGTTGGATTAAGTACTACTCTACACTACTTAGATGTTAAGTAGATATTTTAAAGCAGGAATATTTTTTTGCTTTTCGAAAACATGAAAGGTAATGTATGCTTTAAATTCAGTTGATTCAGTAGTTAGTGAAATATAATTTATTGCAAGAATATTCTTTGTTGAGTATTCTGCGTATCCAATTCACACTTTGGCTTTTTAAAATTTACAAAGTTTTATTTTTAATAAAGTAGTACAGTTAAGTTTAACATCTAAGAAGATTGTTTATCCAACGCAAAATTATTTTTCTGCTTTTAACTAACACGCAAAATAAAGCAGGCTTTACATTCAATAGATTTAGCAATATTACAATGTTATAGTTATTGATTATAATGTACTTTCTATCAACACTTTCTCGAGTATTCTGTAACTCATTTGCATTTTGTTATAACTAAACACACAAAGATTTATTTTTTAATGAACTAAAGCAAAGTTTAAAAACTAAGAATATTGTTTATCTGAGGTAAGCATATTTTTGTGCTTTCAACACACACAAAAAATAAACCATGATTTAAATTCAGTAGATATTATAGATATAGATATTGATTATAATATACGTTAAGGCAACAAAGCTGTTTCTGTTTCTAATTTGCATTTGGCCTTTTTAAACCTACAAAATTTTCCTTTTATTTAATAAAGTAGAGTTAGGTTTCAAAACTAAGAAGATTGTTTATCTAAAGCAGCAATGGTTTTGTGATTTTAGCAATTACAAAAAATGAATTGCAATTCAGTAGACATTACTCACATTACTTATTGATTATAATATACTTTCTGCAACACTTTGTCGAGTATCCATTTTGCATTTGGTCTTTTTAAACCTACAACGTTTTTCTTTTATTTAATAGAGTAAGGATTAAGAACTAAGAAGATTGTTTACCATGCTTTAAATTCAGTGGTTTGATTACAATTTGCATAGTCTCTTGTGGGATTTTGTTACTCTTCGTGATTATATTAGAGTTTGTCTCATCACACACACGCCTGCTACTGCTACGACCCGCAGCAAAGGCTGTTGCAAGTGGCAAGTGACTGGTGGCTGGTGGCTAGTGGCAAGTAGTGCGTGTAGAGGCAGCCAGAGACGATGGCCGTGGAGTTGATGCCATCTGCAGAGCAGCAGCAGCAGCAGCAGTCATGGCTAGAAGACGACATGCTTTTGGCTTGTTGTTGTCGCTGTTGTTGCTGTTGTCCTTGCTGCTGTTGCTGTTGCTGTCTCTCTATTATCGTTGCGTCTTGATCGTCGTCGTGTCGTTTGGGGGCAACAACATCATATTGTTGACTGCTGACACATGGACACAAGGCTGAGGCCAGCGACGAGCGACAGTTGTGGTCGCTGCTGGCAACGTGCAACATTTGCATTCTCCAAGTTGAGCTGCCTCCATTTTGGGCCAGCTTGTCGCGAAATGAAAACATCAGGCGTGCCAGCGCGACTGTGCAGACTACAACAGGAGAGACAGCAGGTCAGGGGCATAGATTTGGCTGCCGAAGTTGCAGAGCTGACCCTGAGCAGCAGCAGCGACAGCATCCTCTTCAACTGCGGCTCGTTTCGGGTCCAGTTTTAATGGGCCAACTAATCATGACTTCCGCTCTCAGCAGCGCAAACGAATCTTTCAGCTAAAGTGTGTGTGAGTGTTTGCGGCGGTCGTTTCAAGTTTCAGATTTCCAAAAGTTTTCTGAGCCTCTGAGATCTGAAGTGTAATTGTCTTTGATATTCTGTAGAAATTGCAGGCGTCACTTGATTTATGCCTAGCACTGTAATACGCACTGCTCTTCTTTGAGAGGGGCAAACATATTTTTAATTAAAAAATTTTATGCTCGATTTCTGACGAAGTCCAGTGGCGAGAGTCGAGCGTCGAGCGTCGAGCGTTGGCCGGCTAATCGCAGTGCATTAGTCTTTGCCATGAGGCGACCAACTTGTCGGCCATATTGTCGGCCATTAAAACAATTCTACACATTTTCCAGCAGCAGCAGCAGCGGCAGGGGAGCGGCGAAGAGTCTCTCGACTCGGAATCGGAGACGCAGACGGAGTCGCAGTTGAAGTCGCAGTCGAAGTCGCAGTCGAAGTCGGAGTCGGAGTCACCCATTAGTGCTGAACATGGAAGCTTCGGCGCTCATTCGATTTTAATTGCCACCTTTTGCGTGGCAGCCAGCTCTCGACTTGGCCCTTTTCGTGGGACTGTTCGCTTTGTGGCTGTGGTCATTAGCGCTGGCTGCGTGTAAAATGGCAGCCGCAGCCCCCGTTTCTACAAAGTTGTCGACATATTGAGGTTGATTCGTTTGTAACTAATCCATGGCCAGGCCTCGCTGCGGTTCGCCTCGCTTCGGTTTGGGCCCCGTTGTCGTGTTAACTGCTCTATGCTGCTGCTGCTGCTGCTGCATCACATGTGCAAAGTCATCAGCCAGCCAGCCAGCCAGCGAGCGAGCATTGGAATGTTTTTGGGCCTGATAATGATGATATATGGCTGAAACACACACTTCGACTCGACTGTTGGCAGGTGTTGGGCCATCAATGATTAGGAAAGGCTTCCCGAGAAATTGGGAATTATTTTCGCCAGCAATGGGCGCTCTGCACTGCAATTACAATTATCGGCCAAAGTCTGCTGCCGGAAATCTGGTAATTGCCTTCAATTTGTAGAGCTTTGGCAATTTGATTTATTTGCTGCTGGCCTAATGAGCCGCAAGTGCCGCAAGGAGGAGCCAAGGACTCGCCACACGCAACGCCAGCGCCACACTACTCGGGCAATCACAACTGGATCGATCCCCATCGATTTCCTAATTAGTAAACCATAGTTCTGGCCAAGCCAACTGCGTTTAATTAGCCACACGATTAATTACACGTTCAACGTACTCGCTTCGATAGCCGGTGGCTGTTTAATGTGCAAACACCAATTAAATCCCCAATCGAAGCCTGTAATTCATATTTCTCTTCTCCTTCCTTTTCTACCAACTGAACTGAATTTCTGCTTCGAGTGTATTGACCACAAAGTGAATTTGTGTATACATATATATTTATTTATTGAGGCAAGCATTTATGTATCTTAGTGTCTAAACAACACTTTTGGCATTTGTAAATAAACAGTCAATAAACTTATACAGATTTCAGAAAGTACAATTTTGAAATTAAAAGACGAGATGAACTTTGCTTAGGAGTTGGGAAATGAATTAACCAAATAACTTAATTCAATACTAAAATTTTAAATTTTTACAGATTATTTCTTAAAATACTATCATCACTTTGCTACATTCCACGTTGAAACTTTAATTAAATAATCTTTAGTATACAAACGTATAGTCAGCAAGTAAAATAAGTATAGTATTATGGTGCATGGAAGTAAGAATGTAAATTAACCAAATAACATAATTCAATTCTAAAATTTTACATTTTTCAAGATTATTTCTTAAAATACTATCATCACGTTGCTACATTACACGTTTAAACTTGAATTAAATAATCTTTAGTATACAAACAATAGTCAATGAGTAAAAAAAGTATAGTATTATGGTGCATGGAAGTAAGAATGTAAATTAACCAAATAACTTAATTAAATTCTAAAATTTTACATTTTCCTATATTTTTATATACACTCCTTGTTTAAGTGTTAATTAAATAGTGTTTAACATACAAACAGTAGTCAGGAAGTTAAATAAATTGAGTATATTATGGTGCATGGAAATTAGAAAATGAAACAACCAAATAACTTAATTAAATTCAAAAATTTTGCATTATTCTAGAATCTTTCTTAACCACACAAACAATAGTCAACAAGTAAAGTCATATTGAGTAAATTAGTATATTAGTATATAGAAACAGCAGATAAATAGTTATTTCGCAGAGCTTTAAAATGGTGTATTAAGTAACTCGTATTTAAGAATATTGATTACATGCAGTTTATTCCAAATTAAAACCAGCTAAATATGTTTTGAAACTGGCGAAACTCATCAGACAAATCAGCTGATTCACTACAAAAAAAAAATGCATTAAAGGTCGAATATTTGCCAACGCCCAAGCAATAAATAATCTTTGTATTGTGCTGCATTTACTAGGCGCAATGTTGATGAGCTTTTGTGCTTTCACACGCGTGCAGTGTGTATGAGCTTTCGCCTTGTGCAGCGCTTGCGGAGTGCTGGCATGCTTTGGGCAATAACAAAAAAAAAAAGCACACACTAATACACACGTGGAGTTGCATTGCGAAGTGCGCTGAAGAGAAACAATGGGAAATATGAGTGTAATGAATACGAACTTTCAAATACACGTAGTTATGGCATTCCGTTAACTGGCGATTTCCGCCATGGCTTACAGCAATGTTAAATACTCTGAATCTAGTTAGCTGCAGCTCGAAATGCCATTGTGCGACTGGCTAACAACAATAGGCATTGGCAACGGGCCAGCAACAAGCATTCGAATTGCCCCCGTCAAGAGTGTTGAGCACGCAATTGCGTTGCGGCTTTAATAATCCCGCGTAAGCCGCGCGTCTAACTCCGATTAATTAACGCCATCGCTAGTCGAGTCAAGTGTAATTGGCTATAATGGTGCTGTTTGAAAACTGTAGCTGGAAGTTGGAAGTTGCCAATTGCCAGTTGAAGTGAATTCGCAGCGTACGTTTCGCACAATTGCGTTAATTAGCCGTGGCAGTGGGGAGGGGTAGGGGAAGGGGGTGGGAGCTTCAGTCATTGTTGTGCCTGCGTTCTGCGTAGAGCGCTAATGGGCTACAACTTTATTGGCCGGCCAAACGCTGGCTCAATTCGCCTGTTAACGCTGCTCGCAGCTCCAATTGCGGCGCGCTTAATTAATTTAATGAAGCGCAAAGCCGTTGCAAGATAGAGAGAGAGAGAGCAGCGGCATCAATGCCTTGCCAGAGTTATGAACTTGCAACTTGCACAGCAGCCATCAATCGCCATTTATCGATGGCACAATTAAGCGCAGCCATTTTGTTCTCCTCCGCTGTTCACGCTGATTGACATTGCAACCCCCCGCCCACCGACAAGCCATATTGCTTTTGTCGTGATTGCAATGCGCCTGCTCAGCTCAATTTACACTTTGATTTCAATCAATTGCGCACTGGGATTGCGATTGCGACTGGGATTCTCGACGCGTCATCTTTCGAGAGGCAGTCGGAGTCCTCCTCGGTCTGCGACTCAATTGTCTGGGCTTTGTGCGGGTCTGGTGGTTCATTAACAAATATTAGTTTCAATATTGTTTTTATCATTCTCAATTTATGTCTGGCGGCGACGTTTTGCTTTAATTGGTCGTAAAGAATTGGTCGCCTGTCAGCCGCACAGTGGAGCGCATCGCCTATCGCACACACAAAAAGCTTAAAGCTGTTGAGGGAAAGGTTTGCACTGAGAAGCAGCAGCATTACTTTTTAAGGCACATTTTTACTTTTGCACAATCACAAATTCATGATTAAGCTTATATCTCTCTGATTTGCGGAGACAGATCCTTATCGATATGCTCTGCTGACCACTGTGCAACGCTTATTTAGTCACAGTTTGTGGCCATCGACGGGCGAGTCTGCTTTTGGAGCAGGGAGCTGCGGAATTGGGCATGGAATGCGGGCGGTTGACGTTATAATAAGCAACTGCCTGCGCACACAACTAAACTCGTACTATAATGCCACTGCACTCGTGTATCTAGCTAATTATTGCATGGCGAGTGGGCTAATTTATTACCAATTCATTGGCTAATAAGCACACTCAACTGGCGTAGGAGTTGCCATTTCAATTGCTGCAGCCCGCGATGCTGGGAATCGTAATGAAGTGAAAGCTGGAGTTAAGAAATGTTTCTGTTTTTCACAATCGAGCGAGTTTCGATGAATGGCATATAAACATGTTAATTGATGTCGTTGCTCCTTTGTTTCACAAACTGCGTGAAACTCGAAAACTTGAGACAAGAATTTAACTATTTTGATATGTCAAAGCTATAATCGCTTTGTCATTCTATTTCACGACATCTATCTTGGATTTGATAAACAATATGCTCATATCGTATCGTATTGTGATATAAGTGTTTTAAAGACGTAGGCATCACTGATGAATCTTTCGCTTGCCTAAATATCAACTGTCTTCAATTTATTTTCACAGCCCACAAATTACACACAATAAATTTGATGTCAACGCAAAAAGAGACGGGGGAAACTAGCAACAACAAAAAAGAGGAACAGCAACAGCAACAAAAAAACAATGAACTGCTGTAGATACAAGCTGAAAACACGCTTGACTATGACTCCATGAAGCAAGTTGTGCTGCGGCTCTCCCCCCGTGCCCCGCCCCCCCGAAAATAAGTGTTTGCTGGCCGAGAAATGGAAGAACTAACCCCGGGCCGGGCAGGCAGCGAGCAGTTGGTTGGTTGGCTGCTCGGCTGTCTCGTTTTGGGCTCGTTGGGGCCATTAGCCAGCCGCGGTACAACAACACGGCACACAGCCGGAGCACAAAAAGGCACACACTAATGGTAACAACAACAGCAACAACTAACAACCACAACAACTTGGGGCACGACATTTGACAACGCTAATAAATGTGCTGAATTTCATATTTATGGCTTCATAATTCCATAACAAAAACCCGGCCGAAGAAGCGAGTTCGAATGGCACAACATTTGTACAAGTCGATGACGACGACAGAGCCCCCCCCTCGAGGGGGATGGGGGGAGCAGTTGCAGGGTAGCTAGTGCCTTGGCTAGTCGCAGCCAAGGAGTCGCTGGCGGTGTTGAAATTTCATATGCTCGCCAACCAAAGTTGCCGCCAACTTCGGCTTCAACTTCGGCTTCAGCACCAACTGCAAACTGAATGTTGTTATTAGTTTGCTTAACCAAAAATGCCCTGGATTCGAAAATAGTGAAGGATATGCTTTGCTCGTGGTTGCAGCACAATTAAATAATATTATTTCTGCAAGCATTTTATTTAGCAAAGGAAGTAGCAATACAATATTTACCCAGTGATAATATTTACCCAGTGTAATATTCTTCCTAACATAATATATAATTTTTATTTTAGTATGCATAGATTATTGTCAAAATTATAGTCTGCAGAGAATATTCAAATAGTTATAAATATTTGTAAGAATTTTATAAGCTACGAACTTCTTAAAATTCCTTCAACCATTTTGAATTTAAAATAATGACTTTCTGATCAATCATAGTAATTATTGGTCGGTTTATTAAGCGAAGCTGTATTTTGAATAATATGTACCTATAGATAAGTGCATAAAGTATGTGTATTTATGTTAAATTTATATTAATATTTTAAATAGGAATTGTAATTATTACTATAGATAGGTGCACAAAGTGTATTCTAAATACATATTAATATAAGAATTGTAAGAGTATGGAATAAGTAAACATAACTTTAAATGCTGCGAACTTTTATAGATCGCTGGAACAAGTTTGAATTAATAATGAAGACACTAAACTTCATTTTTTAAGGAATTATTAGTAGTATTAGATAAGTGCATAAAGTAGATTGTATATTAAACTCATATTAATATTACAAATACAAATTATAAGGGAGAAGAGTTTCGCAAATATGAGTAATTTTAAAAGCTGCGAACTGTTATAAATGCCCAGAAAATTATTGAGTAAATTGTAAATATTATTCATATAAATAGTAAGCGAAACTGTAAGTTATTTAACTTAAGCAATTATTAGTACTATTAGATAAGTGCATAAACTGAGTATAGATTAATAAAGGAGAAGTATAATAAATTTTAAATGATGCGAAAATAAAAATAATTAGAAATTGTTTGAATTAATAGTTATTATTAATCTTGTACATAATTTGCCAGTTTGTTGATTTTTAGTGTAGGTAGAGTATATACTAAATTATATTCCAAATGAAAATAAAAATTCTAAGTAAGTTTCTCCGCCAATAAATAAAGAAATTTTGCGATGTCAAATTATGCATTTGTCCTGGAGGTGATATTAAACTTGTTTAAATTAATCTATAACTATTACTTTGCTGCTAGGGTAACTTTGTGTTGATCAATCGATAGTTGAATTGCCCTCCATTGGTTTTGCGGTTGAATCAGCCAAAAGGGGCCCGGCCCGGCGAGGGCAATGCAAGTGGAGCTGCCTAAGCCGAGGCGATCCCAGACGCAGCTACAGCTCAAGCTGGAGCGGCTCCAAGTCCAGGTCGAGGTGGCCTCGCCGCACAGTCAGGCGTCTCGTTGCGCTCTCACAATAAACGCCAATTAAAGTCGCATAACACATGGCCACAGTCTATGCTGCGGGGGGGTGGGCGAAGGGGCGCAGACAGGCGACATTTGTTAGTGCTGCGCGAAGGAGGACGATGAGGAGGAGGAGGAGTTGGCAGCGACGGCGGCGGCGGCGGCGCACGTGAGCATAAATCAAAGAGATTAATCGAACATGGCTCAATTGCATGCGAAACATGGCAAAAAGCAAGGCGAACGAACGAATGCTTCAGCGAATAACGAGAGAGCACTTGAGTCATGTCATGAGCTCATAGCACACACACACACACACACACACACACAGACAACAATATGAAGGATAAAACAAAACGAGAAAGAGACGGCAAGCTGCTAGGCATTTAAAGTGCAATAAGCAGACGCATCATCAGCAGTCCGAGTTGAACGCTTGGCCATCCGTCTGTGGCTCATAATTACAGTCGCCAAGCAGCCATAATTTGAATTCGCTGACCAGCCAAGCAGCCAGTTGGCCAGTTGGCCAGTTGGACAGTTAACCACTTGGCCAGTTGGCCAGCTCTGCCATTTTTGGCCGCGGCAAGAACAATTCGAAGGAGCTGAACAATTGCGGCGCAGGGAGGCAAGAAGAACACAAACTGATAATTTTGATTTACAACATGCCAGTTATTATTTATAACTTACTTAGGCGCTGGCCGCAGCACTGCCTGGCCATTTAAGGCGACTCCAATTCCAATTTCGATTGCATCGCCCAGTCCGCAGTCGTCTGCAGTTTGTCTGGGCCGCGTGCATTTCTAAAATGGCTCCAGCTCGAGCTCCAACTTGGTGCCCAGTATTCATATTTAGAGCTGGCATCGTTCACGTTCGCATCCATGCTTCGCGTCCCGCCCATTCACGTTCGCCTTCTGACCGCCAGCGTTTTGCAAATGGCTGGCGAGGGAAGCGCACGATCAGGGTCAGAGCCATGGCCAACACCACAGCCACAGCCACAGCCACAGTCAAAGCCAAATAGAGCGCAGTCGCGGCGAAGGCAGCGCCAGGAAATAACTTACTTTTGCCAGAAGATTGCCGGGGATGCTGCCAGGGATTCCAGCTGCTCGTTCTGCGGCGGTTCGTGGAATCATTTCGGAATACGCTCATTAGGCCGCCAGGCAAGTCCATTCAAAATACTCATATTCAGGCGAGCCCGCATTATTCGCATTTTCATGGTCATTAAATACACGTATTCCTGTTTAGAACAGCGCACAACTTTAGCACGTCCAGCTTCAAACTCAAAACAGAATACTAAAGTTGTAAGCTTTAAATACAGATGTCTTGTGGCAGCTATTATGATAAATATAAAAATGTAAAGAGTGGTCTGTAATACAAAATATAATAAAAGAACAAAGTACAAAATGAACATGAAATCAAACTAAAACTACATATAGACTTTAAATATAGATGTCTTATGGCGGGAATTATGATATATATAAATAAGTTGAAAGAAAGGTCTGTAATAAAAAGTACAAATTGAACAAGAGAGTAAACTAAAACTACAGATGCAGAATTTGAATATAGATGTCTTATGGCGGGTATTATGATATATATATAAACAAGCTAAAAGAGTGTTTGTAAGTCAAAATACAATAAAAGAATAAAGTACAAAATGAATAACTAAAACAAGAAAGCAAACTAAAACTACAGATATAAACTATCAATGATCATAGAAAAAAGTTAAAAATAAATAAATAAAATAAGAAAGCACAGATATAGCGCTATATAGAAGGCAGTTTAATGGAAAAGTTACTACTTTCAGTTACTTCTTAATTATGGCGTCGCTCTGAACTACAGTTTGTTCTGGGAGCTACAAAAGAATATATAATATACATGTGGATGCGGCTTGTAGAGATAAATCTATGCGTCAGAAAGAAACCCACTCAGAGGCCTGCTCAATTAATAGCCATCGATCGATTTAAATTTCAAATTAGTTCATTAACCGCTTTGGTTGACAACTCCTCAGCTATCTTTGGTTCGTGAGTGTGCAATAAAGAAGCGATTTCGTGTTTTACGAGCCGCACAAACATGGATCTATCTTCCATATACATAGGTCTAGTTATGGGGCAGAAAAACTAATTATGTCTATTCGGAAAACGATTCGTTGCATTATCGGACATTTAAGTACTTAACGCAAAGCTCAAGGTTCAATCGGCTGTTCGGCAATTTTCTGCTATTTCTGCCAACATAATCCAATCAGGCTAATTGCGGTCCTGCTTCGAGAGCTGGCACTTGTTGATTTTTCATTTTTCATAAGGTTAATAAGTTTAAATTCCGCACGTCGATAACAACCACAGCAACAGCAACAGCAACAACAGCGGGGCGAGCAGAGCTGTTATTAAGAAATGAAAATTTGTTGCTTTATTAGGTTTGTGGCCAGTTGGCTGGCTGGCTGGCTGTTTCCATTATAATCATCATCATCGCATCAGCAGCCTTTACTTTTTGGCCATAATGCGAGTTATATACACAAGTGCCGTGTTATTATTATAGGGGCATGTCCTGCGCCTGCTGCCCAACCTCCTGTCATGCAATCGCAACCTCAGCTTCAGCTTCAGCTCCAACTTCAACTTCAGCTCCAACTTCCACTTCGACTTCAACTTCAGCTTCGGCTTCGGCTTCGATGGCAACTTCACGTTTTCGTCGAATCGCCAGCGCGTGACTTTCTCGGGTGTTGTTTGGTTTTGTGGGCTAAGGTTTTAATTTATATACCCGCACTTCAACTGCTAGCAGGGTATACGCAACTAATCAATTGTATGCACAGACAATTAAAAGATATATTCCATTTTAGTGTAACTAAACTAATTAATTTAAATGAAACACAATCTGTAGAGTTTATTTTCAACTTTTCAAACAATAATTTATCTGTTCATTTGCTTTTAATTTTTTAACAGCAATTGCTTATAATACTGTCGATGTAAAGCATTTTCTTTGCTTTCTTTAATACATGTACTTGTCCTGTTTTAAGGACAATATTAATAACCAAAAATATGAAAATAATGTTTATGTTAAATATTTATATAACTATAATATATACAAAATCAATATTCTTTTCTACTACAAATATTTATAAAAAATCTGAAAAAATGCTTATAATATTTTTATTGCTAAAGATTGTCTTTACTTCGTGTAATACATATTAATTATATTGCTATACTTTGTAAGCCATAAATATATATGTAATCAAATTCGTTTTGACTGCAAATATTTGTGAAAAAAATTGAAAATAATGCTTTAATATTCCTATTGTAAAATATTGTTTTTAATTCATTTAATACATATTATGCTGTGTTACTTTGTAAGCCATAAATATATATTTTATCAAATATCGAAATATTTATGAAAATTATGAAAAGATTATTATAAACATATTATTTTACGCACTATTGCTGCAAAGATTTATGAAAAATATTGACAGAATGCTTATAATATTGTGGAGTTAAAAAAATGTTCCCTCTTCATATTATATATATTTTTTTCCGTTTTGTAAACCTATGTATTAAGTATTTCTACGTATTAGATAAATTTCTATACTTACTGCAAATATTTGTGAAAAATATAAATAGAATGCTTATAACATTGATGATGTGAAACATTTTCCTAATAGATACTTATATTAATACATACTTATATTATTATATGCATCAAAAAATACATATCTATATTTTTCACTCAGTATACTTTTGCAAATATATTAATTAGGAATGTGAGAGGAATGCCATGCTTAAAAAAATAAGTATATATCCCCACCATGTAGACTTTAATAAGTATTACATCAATTTCTTAGTAAAAGTGTGAATATAATTAAAATTGACTATTGCTAGTTGCAGAATTGAAAGCAGACAACTCGATTGTAGCTGGTTAAATTTGCTCTTAATGATAAAATATTTTTCAGGTCTGTAGTCACGTGATACCCTTTTTAGTCAGCTATGCAGTGAAAGAGAGGGTATAGTGTAGTTGGCTAGAGGTCGTTTTCTTTCGTTGCTGTTTCGATTGTTGTTTTTTGGCATTACAAAGTTGCCTTTGGTGGGCGTTGCTCTTGTTTGCTGGTGGAGCGAGGGCGGGGTGGAGCGGGGCGCGGAGCAGGGCGCTGCTGCTGCGTTAAGAGAGTTTTCGGGGCTGGGTGTAATAATTTTGATTGCCTTCTGACACGAGATGCTCGGCGGATGCGGTGCCAAGGAAATTGCTTAAGTGAAATTGACGCTGCCCCCGCTGCCTGCGTTGCTCCCTTCGTTGCTCAGACCTGCCACAGCCTGGCCGGCCAGTTGATAGGGTTGCACGTTATAAAAATGCCGCGCACAGATCACGCAGTCGGCCATTTATGGGCCCAGCTCATAAGCTGGCGCACAAATCATACACGTAAGTGCTGCACAAGTCCATTTAAGTGGCGCGGCCTTTCCAAAGTTTTCCCATTTCACATTGTCGCTGCCGTGCGCCACAAACGCGCACAATCTCAATCTGCGGCCCAAACGCTCAATCCGGCGCACTCGCTGGAGCTCACGTTCCAGCTAGCGCCAGCCACGCATCCCGCTGCCAGCTTCGACGAGTTCCGGGAACACGATGTTCTCACGCTGCAGCCATGCGGGTGGCCGGGCAACAGAGCGGGGCAGGCAGGCAGCGGCAACTTGCAACGGCGCAAGTGGCAGCAGGCCATAAACAAGGCTGGCAGGATAACAAAAGGACGAGCCAACTTCAATGCGAGTGTCAGGCAATTTGTGAGTTGACAAAATACGAGTGCAAGACGTGCGCATCTGTAGCTGTATCTATAGCTGACCTGTAGCTGTATCTGTATCTGTATCTGATTGTGCCATCTATCTCTAGGCGTGTTTGATGTGGCCGGCAAGCGACGTGTCCCCTAAATATTTGGACGCACACATCCTGGGCCGAGTGATTGTCCTTTAAGCCGATTGTGCCGCAGATCTTTGATTTGCTTCTGTCTCTGGGCGCTTTGGGTGGCCGGGGCAGCACTAGCTGTTGTTGTTGCTGGCTCTCAAATATGTTGCCACTTGTAAAACGCTTGCCCAACATGGCCGTCTCGCAAAAATGTGGCCCCCTCAACAAGTTGTTGGCATGTCAGCAACGACAATGACGACGACGACGACGACAATTGCGATTGCCGACCATATTTTGCCGCTGACAATAAAATAATTGTCGTCAATCGGCGGCCTGCGGCTGTCAATACTGACAGCTAATCAACGAGCAGCCTGCAACCTGCAACCTGCAACGTGCAACGTGGCCCGCCGCAGTCCCAGGCCAATCGATCGTCAATCGATTGTCTTCCCAGCCTCCCTCTCTCCATCTCTCGCTCACATCATAATCATTCATTATGACGATCGCTGTTCCTATTGCTGTTGTTGCTCATAACTTGCACCTTATATGGTCCGTTTACAGTTGTTGCAGCTGCACCAACAATGGCAGCAGCTTCAAAGCCAACTGCAGTCGTGTCTGCTCGCTTTTGAGGCACTCCACAAACGCAATTATTTTGCATTCTAATTGAAGTAAATAACGGAAAGATAAAGTATTAAAGTTAGCAGGATGAAAATATTATATATTGTATTTATAAGTTAGTAAGCAATACAAGTTACTCGACTGTGCAGTATTAAAATTAGGGATCTGGTGCTAAGCAGTCATACGTACAATAGCAAAATAAACGCGAACAGCGATTCATTCTTTAAGCCTCCGTGAAATAGCACACAACAAAGACTATTTCTATATTAAACTCAACTACAGATATGTGATCATTGCTTAATACAATTTGAATCTTCATTCCTTAGTTCTATCTCTCATGCATGAGAAAAGTGTATCGTTTAACTAGCAGGAGCACAAACGAAGTTAATGTCTTTTGATGGATCGAATCAAGTCGCTATTTGCACAGCTCGTGACTCAGTTGTAGCTATCGTATTCAATTTGAAGGATATTACTAAAGTGTTTATACTAAGAACTATTACAAATTTAAGCTTAACATCAAAATTATAATTTTAAATTCAGTTCAAGACTTGATTAGTGAAATCCTTTCATTTATGTCCACGATTGTAAACTAAACTATAGTAGTTGTCTTGCGAGGCATCGAGCCAAGCTGCCAATTGGCCAACATACATATATATAAAGTGTGTAGACTAAAAATAATATAAATTGGCCTTACATTCAGATGTTATATTTATAACCAATTCAATTTGAATCTTCAATCCTCAATTCTATCACGCATGTATAACAATAATGTTTTGTTTAACTAGCGGGTGCAGTAATGCCTTACTTGCCACTTGGCCAAATAATAAAATAATTGAAATTGAATAATTGAATTGACTAAAACTAGTATAAATTCACCTTAGCTTGAGAGTTTTAATAAATTCAAAGTATTATGATTATATCGCGAATTAACTTGACACAAGCATAAGAATAATGTATCGATTGACTTAACTTTAGTAGTGCCTTGAGAGGGATAGAGCTAAGCTGCTACTTGGCCAGCTCGTGCCTCAGTTATAGTTATAGTAGTTCAGTATGAATGTTATAATTAAGATATGTAGACTTAAAACAGTATACATTTAAGTTTACTTCAGATTTATAGTTAATGCTAAATTCAAATTCAAATCTAGATTCGTGAATCCATTTCACACATGAATAATGTATCGATTAAGTAATGATAACTAAGTTATCATTTGGCATCAGTTATAGTTACAGTATTCACTACGAATAACTGATTAAAGTGCTAAGATTCAAAATATCACAAATTAAACTTAACATCAGACTTTTTATTAACCATAAGATGATTTCTAATCTTGAGTCGTGAAATCGCTCATGCATAAGAATGTCAACTCGAAATGTCTTGGCGGCTGCCACTTGGGCAGCTCGTGCTTCAGATTGGCTTAATCTGTGCTGCGCTGTGCCCAGGACTCGCTTCCCGCCGCTGTCTTGCGCTCGGCTTCGGCTTAAGAGCAGCTTAAATATATTCACGCTCATGTCCTTCAATTAAAATTTAATTCAATAAAGCGCTTTTCGCTTTTTACGCTCTCTGCGTTTTCCTTTTCACTGCCAATATGCCCAGGGAGCGTGGGAAAGAGGCAGAACAAGAGTGAGTGCGAAAGGGATGGAGGCGATATAAAACAGCCCCAGCAGTCGCAGTCGCAGTCGCAGTCGGGGTTAGCGCCATTGCCGTCATCATCATTGCGCCGCCAGCCTCAGTTGGCCGTGCTCGGTCCTTGCGCTCATCCTGGCTGCAACCCTTAGGGGCAGCGCTCTAAACGTTTCTAATTTGCTGATGGCACACAAGGGAGTGTCTGGCTGGCAACCCCGCTGCTCTCTCTCTCTCTTTTTCTCTGTCGCTCACTCCCGGTCTCCCTGTGCCGTCTCACCCGCTAACCTCCACTCCTGATGGAATAATAAAAACGCGCGTGTTTTTACTACAAATTGACGCTGCACTGGCATCATCGCTGTGGCCCTGGAAAAGCTGCTACGCCCCTCGCACTGGCTTAGCTGGGGATTCTGGGGGGCGGCTTAGATTGAATTGAATTGCTCGAGGGATTTTATGGCACGTTGCGGAAATCGTTTTATTATCCTTGCGGCTGTTTGTTGTTCATTTGCCGTCGTCCTCGCCTCGTCCTCGTCTCGTCCTCAACGTGGCCAAAGTGCGTGGGTGTGCCCCAAAAACAGGGCTGGCCGGGCAATTTATTATCTGACGCCAGCTCGTGTAAATAAACTTGGCACGAGAGTGGTGGGGCGAGGAAAGTGGAGAGGGGTGAGGAAACACAACAATTGCGTGAAAATGTCACGGCTTGCACGTAACGAGCTAAACAAGATCCGGCGCTGGCGATAAGCCGTAATCAAATTATGCACAGCAACCAGGAAAAAGACCCCAAACGAGTCCGCCGGGGGCACGACGGGTGTGGGAGGGAGGTGACCAAGCGACGACGACTGAGGCGACGGCTTGTGGGTTGATTTCAAGTTAATTAAAAATCATGACACAACAAACGAGCTGAGCTCTCCCTTTGGATTGGCGAGTGCAGCTGGAAGGAGACTCGAGGCTGGCAGCGGTATTTTGATAAGCGTGTAAGTGCACAGATTGAATTAATTAGGCTCCGGCCACTGAGCCGACGACGAGGACGAGGACGAGTAGGAGAGTACTGGGCGGCTAATGGCCCGGCCTGGCGACTGGGCGAGCGAGATAGCAGCTGTTGTGTCTGCATATTGTTTGCTCATTTCGGCCGCCATCAACCACAAGCTCCTAGCCAGAAGAGCGAACTGAACCCGCACTGAAGCCCGAGTTGACCCTAATCAAGTGTCGTAAAAGTGTTGCTTTCGGACTTTTAATTATGGCCTTGCCTAGTGGCCATGTCCATGTGCTGTTCTCCAACTAGTCGCAGGGCTGAAATTAATTAGTTTCTGTTCTTCTCTCTGCCTCTTGCTCAACTTTTCGACCATTTTTCCATTTCCATTTCCATTTCTATTTCCACTGTCGTTTCCACTTCCTCTGCTGGCACTCGAAAAATGAGATTTTAATTAATTCAGTTATTAGCTTAAATATATGTTTTTATAATTATGATTATACCACACACACACACACACACTCATACATTTGGACTATGAGGGTGCTTTGGACGCATGAAACTGTTTACTGGAACAACTGAATGTGAATGTGAATGTCGATTACCCAGGTGGAAGCACAGTTTATCGGAGAGGCAACTAATTACAGTGCCTGCTGTAAGTCTGTGCATCTTTATTACGAAAGCCAGCAGCCTAGTGACACTTACAGTATTTGTGTTTTAGATTATTTAGGGCTGTTTTAGATAGCTACGCTTAGTCTGCTGGGCACCTATGATTAGCCAAAGCTTGCTCACATAAATCTATCTAATGCAACTCCCTTGAAGTATTCTTTGTTTTCATGACAATGTACATAATTAAATTCAGTACAATTATTTTTAATAGACACAAAATTGTTGGAGCTCTATAAATAAATAAATGAAAGAAAGGTTTCTTTAAGAGAAATGAGAATTTGATGAATCACTTTACTTTATATACGTTATATGTGCACTGCTAGAAAGAAACTTCTAAAATCGATAGCTTGGTCTCACAAACAAGAAATTTAATCCAAGAAATGCTTCGAGAACATACAAATCTTAAAATAAGAGAACTCCTGTTGAGTTTAAGAACATTTGATAATTGAACAAGTGAGAATTAATGAGAAAAACAAATCTAATACTTTTTTTATTTTTATTTTTCTGAATCTCACATTACAATAACGTCATCTTACTTTCTGAACATATTTTTATTAAAGAAAAATATTCTCGATTTGGGAAAATGGTATTTTTCAGCATTATTAGACAATTTAGTTCAATAAAAACTTAATAGAAAATAGTAAAAAGGAAACCTACACTGAGTGCACTAATGAATGTAAGTATATTAATAACATGTTTGCAAATTATCTGTATACTATGAATATTCAAGTATATATTTTGGGAACTTACGCTGCCTTGTTAAGGCAGCTAATAATAGTAAAATATGTGCTGGGAGTTGAACTGAAATCAGCAGTTTCGCAAAGTAAATTCACTATGATTATTTGCCAATTACCAAGGGGGGGCTTCAACTATTATGTGCCGCTGGTCAATCGCTTGAACCCCAGCGAAGGCCACGATATCGATTGGAAATTCGCGCTGGCCATCACAATACGGGACCGGACACCTCGTGGTCGCAGTCACGCCATCACTTCAACAGCTGCTAAATTTTCCATTCAATTAGAAAATGAAAAGCAAATAGAGGTTGCAAAATGCACAAAGGCGGCCAATGGACTGGACTGTTAGTCAGTCAGTCAGGCCCCCAGAGAGCACACAACGAAGCGAGGGGGCGATGGGGCGAGGGGGCGTGGAGCAGCCCACATGGCAGGCGAATGGAAAAGCTCAAAGGTTAAGTTGAAAATTTAAACTTTGGAAACGCTCACGCCCACTCAAAACGCCCACCTCCCACACAGCGGGCGGCGTTCGACGCAGGCGGAGGAGTTTTGGTTCCCAGCAGAAGGCAGCGGGCGAACAAATTGAATGATACAACAAACATGGCCCGCCGGGCATCGACGAGCACGCAATGCCCCAGAGAGAGCGAGCTAGAGCAGCAGAGTTAGATAGAGCAAGACAACTGCAATTAATATTCGCTTGGCGCTGCATAATTCATTGGCCAACTGGAGACGCAGTGAAGTGAAGCGTGGAGCAGCGGACAACAGCGATGAAGGGGTTGCAGCAGACCCAATTCCCCTCAACTTGCTATACCAGTAACTATCTACTTTTCAGAGATTGCTTGCTGAAAGCAGCAGCAAATGATTAGCTATCATTTCATTGTATTATCAAAGTATTGCTTAATAACTAGTTAAGAGCGTATAGGACGTGAAGTCCATTTTAACTTCTACTCAATAGGTGCAGAGTTAATTTAAACGTATTATTCCATCCAAGGAAATTCACTTAACTTGAGCAGTTGCTAAATTTCTTGACTAACTTCAAATAGTTTCAATTTCTTAAGAATATTTTCTTCAACTTTCATTTCTTTTGAAAAATGATTGGGTTAGTGATTTAAATATGTTAAAATTATATAGAAAATTTCAGTTGCTAAACTTCTGGACAAACTTCTAGTATCTTAAGTTGCTTTAGTATATTCTTAATACATTTAATTTTCCTTTAAATCCATTATTGCATTCGTGATATTTTATTATTACTATTATTATTAAGAAAAAAAGAAAAATGATTATTATTATCATTATTATTATTATTATTATTATTATTATTATTATTATTATTATTATTATTATTATTATTATTATTATTATTATTATTATTATTATTATTATTATTATTATTATTATTATTATTATTATTATTATTATTATTATTATTATTATTATTATTATTATTATTATTATTATTATTATTATTATTATTATTATTATTATTATTATTATTATTATTATTATTATTATTATTATTATTATTATATAATTATTACAATTAATATTACTAATATTAGTATTTTAGTGCTTTACTGAATGTAACATAACTGCAACTTATTGATGTCAAATATGCTCTGAAAATAAACAATCGAAAATTGGAAAAGCTTATATTATGATCTGCAAATTAGGTGTATTGTTCTGCTATGTCTGGCTGCAACAACTGTCATTACATTGTCTACATACGGGTGCCGGGTATTCGGCAGTCGACTGCACTCTCCTATTGTCCGGGGTAGGGGAGGAGGCAGTCGTTAATGTCTGCGCCTAATGAATGCTAGCCGCTGTCGCATTGCTTCATTGCCTCTCGTCGACGCTAATTAAAACTATCCCTGTGCGTAGAGCTCCCAACGAGGCGAACATGGCCGAAACACGGAACGGAACGGAAGCGCATGGCAACGTTTAGCGGGGCAGCCATTTGCCGGCGTCGTCGGGGAAGGGAGGGAGGTAGGGTAGGGTAGGGTAGATGGCGATGCCTGGCAACCAGTGCGGCGTCTTGGCGCGGCTAATTAATAAGCGGCTTGCGTGCCTGCCAAATTATGAATTTATTAGCCAGCTTATGCGCTGTAATTTGGCTAATACGCAGGAGCGGCCAACTGCGAGCTGGGACTACAACTGCAAGCGCGGCTAACGCGTCATCGATCGCCCGATTGCGGGGTCGAGTGAAGGGGCAATTTTACAACTTTATCATAATTAAACGGCTCTGGTGGCCATAAAAGCGAATAAGGGAACCGAGGCTGATTCGCATCAAAGTGCGTTTGTGACTCGAATGGCCAAAGGCTTTCGGCTGCGGTTCAGGTTCTGTTCATTAACATGGCCGAAAGGCCAGTTGGAGCCATAAATGCAAAAGGCTCCGCGCGTAGTCCCTCCATTGCCATTTCCATGCCCATTCGCAGTCCGATTGTGATTCCCATTCCTATCATCGATACATTAGCATTAAAAGCCACTTAGGCTGCGACAGTGCCGCATGCCCCGCACAGTTGACGGGGCGACGGGGCACGTAATTATAATACGCCATTAGGAAGTCGACTGCGAGTGGCAGCGAAAGCCGCACGTTCAAAGCGCTGCAGCCTAGGCCTGCGTTCTCGGTCCACCACGGGGCCCCCAAATGAGGCAAAAAATTAAATAATTTAATCTTGTTATTGCTGGAAAATCAAGTTGTTGACTTAAAAATCAACTCGCGTGAAGATCGTGCAGCTTGGTTGGCCAGCAGCGACCACAAACCGGTCCAAGGCTGCGCCGCAACAGGGCCAAGGATTCGCACAGACAGAGAGAGAGAGAGAGAGAGAGAGAGAGCGAGCGTGAGCGTGAGAGGGAGCGAGGTAGAGGCGCACACACACATGCAACTCTTATGACTTCATAATCTTAATTAACGTTTGCGCGTCGCAGTCGCGGTTCCAGCAGGTAAACGCCTAAGTGCAGAGTCCCCAGCCTCAGTCTGAGTCTGAGTCCCAGTCGCAGCCGCAGTCCCCAAGTCGGGCTCCCAATCAAGTAGAGTTGTAGCCAAACGTGTTGTGGCCCGATCGTGTTTAATAAATGCGTGGCAGGTAGAAAGCTGCAGCCACCACATCATCATCATCACGATCATGATGACGCTGCCCTCAACCCGCACCCAAGAGCCCAGCCACAGATTTGAGCAGCTCGTTTTGCTGGCTGCACCGACAACCAGTTGGATCTCAATTGCCAGTCGGCTGGGGTGTGCGGGGGGGGGGGCAGGGGGAGGGGGGCAGTCCCTTATGTATCCGCGTGTTGCTTTGCTTAATGATGCCTGGAATTCAGCATGGCCGAAGCAGCTAAAGAGCTTGCCCGTTTATTGAATGCGTTCGCCTCTTATTTTTTTTGCTTGCCAGTCTCTCACTCGCTTCGCTGGAAATGCGCCGCGATAAAGATATTTGCGCAGAAATTTCGGACGGAACTGGCAAAAACAATACAACAAAAAACAAAACAAAACAAAAATTAAATGAAATGGAGCAATTTGCTGAGCGGCCCAAAAGGGACGCGGCCTCGGGCTCAAAAGCAATCAAGAAGTTCTACAAAACAGCTGCAACTCATCTCAACTCGCAATACGTAGATATTTACTTTAGTCTCACTAGAGCTGGCTTCTCGCATGCGAATTCTTTGAAATGAGATTATATACATTACCTTACCTCGCTGGCTTTGCATTTAATTGTATAATTTTGCATACCTTGTCAAAGAACTAGCAAGTAATCAAAATATATTCAAATCATTATTTATTGTTACCGGAAAGAAACATTTCAAAACATTTCAAAGCATTTCAAAATATTACCAAACAATTCAATCATTTGAATTTTTGCAATTGCTTTTGCTTTTAAGCGACATTTTTGAATCTTGTTTCATAATTCATTTTTGAATTTATTTCATTATTTCATTTCATTGAGCGTTCTTAACTCAACAGAACTCATTTCGTATTTTAATTATGAATGCACGAAAAAAGGTTGAAGTCGAAGTACGAATTTAGTTTTTGTTGAATGCAACAGAGTATTTATTCATAAACGATGTCTTTCAACTTTTGCATTTCCCAAAATACAATAAAAATGTTATGAATGTGAGAATAGTTAACTACAGGTAAATATAATAAGTATAATATGTAGATAGATTTTATTATATATATCAATTATATAATATCTAATGAATTCACTTTTACTTCCAATTTATTACCATACTAATATTAGAATATTAATGTTAAGTAGTCGCCTCTTTTAAGGTACTTGCAGAATACTTTTTATTTATGCTACAAAGTTATTCTACATACAGTTATTCGCACAGATTTCTGATAATTTGAGCAAAATGCCATCATTTAAATTTGCTGAATTTTTGCATATTATAATTTCTAACTAAAAGTTTAGTTAGTATAAGAACTTCTTATATTGGCAAATTGAGGATATACTTGAAAATTGTCTGCTTTATGTGACTAAAGGTTGGCGAGTCGAGCTGCTGTTTGATTCCCTCTGCAGTCTGTCGAATTGTCAATAAATATGAAGGCATTGGAGTAGGGCTCTGGGATGGAGTGAGTGAGGACGAGGACGAGGACGTGCTGTGAATGGCCATTGCAAATGTTTCATGAACACATTTATTTTTTTTATTATTAAAAGGCATTTATCATGCGAATGTGTGGCCTGTCAATGGCCGTGTAGCCGGTGCTTAACCACAAATGTTGCCACAACATCATCCACAGCCGCACATCCTCCTGCTCCTACTCCGACTCCAGCTCGTGCTCGTGCTCGTCGACATCCTCGTAAATCCAGTGAGCACAAAATGGCGCCCGGCATTGGCCGCAGCAGCATCTGTGGCAAGTTGCACGTTGTGTGTGTTTTTGGGGGGCGTTACGTTTGCTCTGATCCGGCTCTGTTGGCCGGGAAACTGCGTGCGTGTGTGGGAAACTGTGAGAACCACTTCTGCTGATTTACACGCTGTGCTAACGAGGGGTTGTGATGTTGTGATGTCTGTCGAGGGGTTGAGCTCGTCAAACGGCAACATTCAGCACATCAGCAGTGTCGGGCTGCAGCAGGTTCAAATCCAAATCCAGATCCATATCCATGTAACAACTGACAACGATGCGTAAGTGGCTTGCGGTTGGGATTTGTCATTGGCTACCCTCTGTGTGGAATGCCAATTGATGTCGCTGTTGTTGTTGTTGTTGTTGTTGTTAGTGCTATTAATGAGCCGGTTACGGAGGCTGCGACTGTTCTTCTTGGAAGTGCGGAAATGGCCGTAATGTGTTGGTGAAAGTGCGACAGCTGCTTGACTGCGTAAGTGGGCCAGCTAATTGCCTATGAATGGCCCCATGAATACAACACTCGCACACACACTCCACAGCTGCAGATCAAACTTCAGCTCGCACTCAAATGAACAGCAGCTGGACGTGGCTGATGACATCGCCGGGCGGATTGCACTAAGCCAGTTGGCAACAGACTCTTGGCCAACTGAGTGCGAGCCAAGTACAGTAAAACTCGCTACTAAATGGCGGCAGCTCAGCGCTTTTGAGTGACATTCCTGCTAGGCCTCAGTTTTAATTTGTATAGTTCAAGTTGCTAGACGAAGCGTTAGACAAACGTATTCCACATAAGATACAATTTAGCGTATCGTATCTACAGTAAGAGATTCCTGTTTTATACTCCATACTTATAAAGCATTCCAATATTCTTGATTTGGATGGCATTGCTTTAAGCTAGAAATGTTAACATGAGTTGTGAATTTGAAAAAATTGAACTACAAAAAGTTATCGTAAAAGAATTGAAGATTACAAAATGAAGAATAATAAAAAAATTTTAATTGTTTTGAGGTTTTTAATTACTGTAATGGCCATCTCAAATTTTAAGTAAGTTTTTAATTATAATATTTACAGTCCCTAGTTTTAAATATTATTTGAAAACAGTGAATCTATGGCTTAAACTAAATTGGTTTTAGCTTGAGAGAGAAATATATTCAATGATAATAAGATGGTGTCGACTTCACTAGGCTTAAGTGTGGGATATTCAATTCAAGTTCTTCGAGAAGCATTTAAGAATACAAAATAATATCTTGCATAAAATACATTTTATTTCTTAATAATAGAATTACAGTTAATAGTAATAATTACAGTTCCAAGTTTTAAGTATAATTTTAAAACAATGAAACTGGAACTAAGTTATCTTAACAGACAGAGAGAGAAAGAAACAGAAACTAAATTGGCATCGTCTTAAGAGAGAGAGTGAGAGAGAGAGAGAGAGAAAGAGAGAGAGAGAGAGAGAGATAGAGAAAAACAAAAAGAAATATATGTAATCCGAATAATATGGTGACGATTTCTGTTGGTTTAAGTTTAAGTTTAGGTTTAAGTGAGAGATATTACCAGACCTTTGAGTCTCTAGCTTTCTTTGTGATTCGGTCACTCGCACTGCAAAAACTGTTTTAATAAAACCTACTACAGTTTTGTCGCTCATCTGAAAATTGACAAAGTTCAGTAGAATGTTGCACAACTTCATCAGTTGCAGCAACAAATGTACTGCTTTTCGTAATACTCGTATTTCCATCAAGATCGCTTTAGTGAATATGCTGTCAGTAAGATCTCTTTAGTTGAGTGGTTAGCTTAAGCTTAGCCGGGTCAAAGTTGTGCTAAAAATAAGTTTCATTGCTCTGCGGTTAACTCAGCTGAACTTAACTATTTGCGAGGGTCGCAGCACAGTGAACGCTGGCTATTGAAGCCAACCTCGAGTTTCGCTATGCAGATAAAAATGTCAGCGCCAATGCTTGGGGCGCTGGCTAATTGGGAAGACGCAGTCGAAGCCCCCAGCACGTGGCCCTATCCCCCGAAGCGATGGCCAAGTTTATGGCTTGGCCAAAACGAAACCAACAGAAAAAAAGAGAAAAATATTTTAAGAGTTTGACAGTTGCTCGGGGCCAAGAAACTACAATACGATAAAAAAAAAAGTAAATCTGTTTGGCGCTCACGAGAATTGATTGAAAAATTGTTAACATTTGACACGCCATTTTGTGCATATTAAAAGATAAAGCGAAAAGTCAACAGCGCCCCCAGCAAACGAGGGGGGCGGGGAGGTGAGGGCGCCGTAGAAGTAGGAGACGAGAGCAAACCCGCCAGGCAAATGGCACGCAAAACAAGCAGCGCTGGCAAATTAAAGGCAGGCAAGCGGGCTTCGAGGGATCTGAGAATTGTAACAAATGGATAATGCGGCAAAGACGCTTTTCAATTTCCCGAGTAGTCGCCTCTGTATCTCGATGTGTTTGTGTGTCTATCGCACTATGAGATTATTAGCACTTGGCTGCAGCTGCCACACACACACACACACAGCATATTGCAACGCCCTCCCCAGCACACACAAACAACAACAGGGACTAGAGAGCGGAGCGGGGGAAATGGATTGCGTGTTGTACGTCCATTTTCGAAATTTTGCTGCTTCATCATGTTGTGGCAGCCACGTCGATGGCGCGCTGCATGTAATCTGCCGCTCTGACTGGCTGCCTGATGATGCCAAAGTACGTAAATACACACGCCGATTGGTTTTTAGGGTTTCATCCGCTCGTCAGCTCGGCAGCAGCGGCAGCATCATCATCATCTCCATCATCCTCTGCGTCGGAGCGAACAACGACAGCGACAACAACTGGCAGGCAACATTGGAAAATTTATGGCCTGCGGCATTAGAGAACATCGGTTTTAGTTTTCCCTCCCTCCATTCCTGTCCCCCCCCCTCCAGCCAGCCAGAAGCGCATTATCAATTTCAATTTTTGGTTGTTTGATTGCCCTAATGTGTTTTCCAATTGTCTGCGCCTCGTATGCGTGTGTGTTGCACAGCATGACGGTTGAACATGTTGTAATTTGTTTAGTTCGCCAGGACGCAACCACATCATTTATAACATATCGTTCTCGCTCACGCTGCTCTCGATGTTGTTGCTATTGTTGTTGCTCTTGCTGTTGATGATGTTGCTCTTGCTGTTGCTGTTGAGGGTGCCGCACACATTTGCCAAAAGAGCAGCGATAGCATTTATCAAGCGCCCAAAAAAAGAGCGCCACTTCCAATTTGCCTTCCCCCAATCCAGCCGCATCCCCTTCGCCATCCCCATCCCCGCTCCACTTGCAGCTCTAAGCCACTTCCACTTCCATATTTACTTATCGCACAGACGCCAACTGAAGTGGAACTTCTGCTTTTGGCTAATGGAGTGCCGTGCCGCCAACGGAACGCAGATGGAGTCTTGCTGCCCCCAGGCATTGCACAGTGGCACAGTGGGGCCAAACAGCACAACGGTTTTGCAATAACTGCAGTCTACTAACCAAACAATAGAGACATGACTTGCAGAAAGTGCAGTGAATACAATAATTAGTTTAGTTAATCAAACCTAGTTTAGAAAGTCGCTGATAACAATATTGAATCGAATACAATATTTAGTTGTTAGTTAATAAAATCTAGCATAGAAAATACACTAATAACAATATTGAATCGAATTCAATATTTAGTTTTCAGTTAATAAAATCCAGCTTAGAAAGTACAGTGATAATATTTAGCTAATAATATTTAGTTGTGAAAGTACAGTGAAAATAGTATTAAGTTTTGCATTACTGTCTGTCAAACTTAACTGAATAGTTGAATTTAAATTGAGAAGCTGCAATTATGGTTAAGTCATAATATTAATGACTTACATTCAAAGTCTCAACATTTACATCTATATCAAGTATTTGATTGATAAGCTGCAAACATTGTTAAGTAATAACATAATATTAGCAACTGTCATTTCGTTCAAATGTTCAACATTTGCATCTATATCCAGTATTTGCATTTTATTCTTTTCGAGTCTCAAATAATGATATTTTTTCTAATGCACAAGTTTCTAAATTAATTAAATTTTGTGTATGCTTTTAACGTTAACCTTCTAAAATTGTAAAACTAATGGGATAAATATTTAGTTATAACTAGTTTTCTATTGCAGCACTCAAATTTCTTATACTATTTTAATAAATTTTAAAAGTTAAAAAAAATGTAAATGTTAAATACTACATCGGCCAAAAAGTTTCCTAGCTATCGTTTCGATGCAAGTTCTGTTTCTTTCTTTGTTAAGTTAATACACATGTTATTGGCAATCCCTTCAAATCTAAGCGTCACAGTTAGACATTTGCAAAGATATTATTTAAATTTTTGCCATGATCTTTTTCATGAAATTATATTATAGTGCTCTGGAGAATAAATGTATTTGTTTTGTTTAAGTTATGGAAAACAACTTTCAACTATCATAATACGAGTATCTATATATACTATTTACTATTAATGAATTTACTAATAAGAGCAACTTAAGAACAGTTTTGCCTTTGAAAACAGTGTGTAAATTATTAAATGTGGCATATCGTAACTTCAGTTCTATGTGTCATGCGGAGAACGTCTCGTGGTTTGTGGTCTATTGTTAGTGGGAAGAGTGTAAAATTTGCTTGTCAATTAGAGGATGCCAGGTCATAATCGCGAGTGGTAAATGCCCATTGTGCGGGGATTATTGTCTGCTGCAAGCAGTAGAGACTGGTAGAAGAGTCTCTCTCTGGGCTGGGTCTCTGCGCCTACTTGGAGGCTCCACGCCCCGACTCGCTTGCATATTCATAAAGTGCGCAAGGCGTCTTCTTTTATGGTGCGGCCACGTACGAGTCTGGCTCGATTCGGAGGCGACTGGGGGACGTCTTTATACGCGCAGCATAAACAAAATTAGGAACTGTCTGTGGCGCATATGGTCAGACGCCATATTAAAAGCGGTCGACGGTATCGCAGTGTGGAGAGGCCAAGTTAATTGCAGCTGCTGCTGCTGCCCGTTAACGTTTACCCTTAACGTTTACCGTTTTCGGCCAGCACATTAATGCAAACTATGGCCCGAACAGAGGCCATGTAATTGGCCTGTTCTTTTCGAATTCAATGGCAGCTCAACTTGACGCGACTGTGTGTTGTTGGGTGGGGGGGAGGTGAAAGAGAGGCAGCGAGGCAGCAACAAATCAATCATCGATCAATCGATCATCCCGCTGATCGTTCGAGTTGGCCTAGCACAACGAGTATTACGTGTATTTGGTGAACAATCAAAAATGCGGGGAAAGATCATAAATTAAATGCGAACGTCTCGTTTTATACCCAAATATATGCACGCAGACAGATCGACCGATCGACAGAGAGAGAGAGAGGGGGAGATCGCATAATACATATTGTATTATTATTTATGTTTATGGTTTTCCATGCGGCCCGCGGGCAACTCCATTTTGCCTCCGTTGCAAGCACAGCTCCGAGACTCTTTTCAATATGGCTGTCGTCGATTTCGATTTCGGTGGCGACTCCTCCGACTCCGACGACGACTTCGCCAGGCGGCGCAGCTGGTGCCGTCGTCATCAGGCACTGCGTTGATGCTCATATTTGTTGTTGTTAACGATTTAACGATTCTCGATTTTACAGCCTTTTCTTTTTCCATACATTTTGAACAAAATGAAAAAGCAGCAAAAATATATACAAAAAAAACCAAACGAAATGAGAAAAAAATCTCGGCGCGCTCGTAAAATATTGTTGACAAGTTCCTTTTCTCCTCCTTCTTCGTCGCTTTCTTGGCTGCTGCTGCTTCTTCTTCTTTGGCGTTGCTGCAGCTTTTGTATTGAAATGAGCTTGTGATTATATGCACTGTGGTATATATAGAGAATTTGCTGTTAACTGTTTCCAATTGCGCATAAAATTTTATAATCTTCACGTTCCCATCCAGATATTTTATGGTCTCGCTGCTCCGCGGCGACTGCGAGACAAAGGCAGCGACAATGCGACGATGCCAATATCAAATGAATTCACAAAGCCAAACAAAATGCCCGAGAAAATCTGAAAAACGTTTATAATATGGCTCGTAAAATTAGTGAACATGTTAATGGTTGATTGGGGCCCATATATCTTGTGCGGTGCGAGTGGAGCGGAACATGCCTCGCAGTCATTTCGATATTTGCTTTTCAGTTCTCCGATTTTAATAAACTGGGCCATAAACCTGATTGGTTTGTGTTGAAAACGTCGTAAAGCAGCGGAAAGTAGCCGCAAAAATCTATAATATACTTTAAGTATTTTGGGCCCCTCGGCTATAAAAATGCAAATAACATCCAAACGGTTTAGCTATTGGACACATTTTCATATTTGCACTTGAACCCTGCGGAGAGTTCAAGATATTCGGGGAGGTTTTCACAAGTACACTGGTACGTGTAATTGAACTGAAATACAACAAAAATAATACTTAACAAGTGAGAACGGCTACAGTCGAGCTAGTCCGACTGTGAAATACTATGTACCATTTGACAAAATAAAATTTAAAACAAACATATGTAAAATTGTCGTCGTCCTAATTTAGTACTACAAGCAACTCTGCATATGTGTATATATGACAGAGTTCCTTGCGATTTGTTGGCACGGGAAGGGCGGGGAAGGAAAAAAACAAAAACTTGATCGGCGTAGTTGCATATTACACCTAAATCCAAAGTTTGGTTGCTCTAGCTCTTACCATCTCTGAGATGTAGGTGTTCATACGGACAGACGGACGGAAGGACAGACGGACAGACGGACGGACGGACGGACGGACAGGCGGACGGCCAGACGGACAGACAGGCAGACAGACCCACAAACAGACAAACAGACAGACAGACAGACAGACATGACTAAATCGATTTAATTTTCGATTCTGAACATTTTGGTTGTAACATCATATGGTCTGTGACGTCTCCTTCAACCTGCTACATACATTCCAACGAACTCAATATACCTTTGTACCTATAGGTATTCGTAAATGGTATAAAAATGCACTCCAAAGAGCATCACTAAATATCAAATGCAAGTCCTTCTTTAAGCATGCAAAACTCTTGCAAGATTTCGGATTTTATCCACCTAATAAGTAAGTCTGCAAATGACATTAGTTATCTCTGTCACTCAACAGCAGCATAAGTTGATCGAAAGCACATGCTTATACGCATGCATGTACGTAGTGTAATCTTCGCAAAGCTCTCCTGACGCTCACTTAACAGAGCGCTCTCGTCTCTGCGGAAGCTAGTAGCTGGAATTTCCACACAGGTCACCTGAACTCTATAGACTTACATGACTTAACAGCTGATAAACAGCAGCTCACACTGTGATGTGCGATGTTGTTCTGCATGTCTGTTTTCATAGCATGTTAGGTCCGCTGTTACCTCCGCTGTTAACCTGGGAGAATAACTCTTTTTAGAGAGTGTTTGCTATCTCACGCTTTTAGCTCAGATGGGAGAATAAATATTTTTTTGAGAGAGAGTTTTTACTATCTCTCGCTCTTATTATTAATATACACACATGAAGATAACTGCTCTCTCAAAGAATAACTATTTTTTCCAAAATTCCGCTGTAAATCTATTAAGTTCGCCTGGCACATCAGATGGTCCACATTTCAAGGAATGCAAAAGGAGATTTCTTGACGAACTGTCGTGGTTGCCAGGCATTAAACTAAGGCGTAGAATTAATTCAATTTTTTATGCCAGTCATAAATCCCTGAAATGATATGTAAGTAATTTTATCCTTTAAATACTTGTCTATTCACGCATATACATATTTATTTTTCTTCAATTTTGTGTTTTTTTTCAATTTATTTTTTGCCTAGTGTTTTTATTTTTATTGACAATCTGCACACTTTCCGTTTATTCAAAAGTTAAATTTAATTTTTCTCAAGCATCTTTTTTTTACACTATCATAATATAAGTTTGATTCTGCTGAAATCAAACTGAAATCAGTTTCCGTTTATTCAAGAGTTAAATTTATTTTCTCTCAAGCATCTTTTTCTTACACTATCATAATATAAGTTTGATACTGCTGAAATCAAACTAAAATCAGTAAATCTGCAACAAAGTTCTTAAGAAGGTGCTTGGTGAACTTCGCTAGTGAAATATAAATACTTTAGGCAAAAATGAAAAACCAATCAGTTAATTTATCAAAATGCTTGTTTTGAATATTGGAATATTTCAGGCATTTAAGCGGAACGTCGGGCAGGTGTTGGAGTTGGGAAACAGTTTGAATTTCTGTCATTTCGCCGAGCTACAAACTCAGATTAGTTTGATTGCCTTTGCTCAAATTGGATCGTTTATTTTGGGCCACTATTCGGGCGCATGTGAGGGCGCATTGGCCAACAATCGTTTGGCTGTCAGCTTTCCTGACATTTCAGTTTTTCACGGCGCATGCAAAGGCGACAGACGCCAGGCGGGGGATGGGGAGATGGGGAGGTTCTTCGACTGGCAAGCCTTTGGCAGGGCATTACTCACAGCCAAGTTGTAATGTTGGTAATAGCTGTAGCTGTTTTATGGAGCAACTTATTATTGCAGCCCGGCATGATGAAAACATTTGAGTCACGCAAGAAGACAGCAGAGCGGGCCGTGTGCTTGCCGCACAAAAACTCAATTTGCCACCAGCCAAATTTCGGTGCAAGACGCGACTCGGCTGTGGCTGTGGCAGCAGGAGTTTCCAGGAAGCCAGACGGCTGCAAGTGTCGCACTGATGCCACTTTTTGCTTAATGAAATTTGCTTTTTGTGGCAGCAGCACTCGCTCTCTGTGAATGCCACGCGTCCTGCTGTGCAGCTCCTGTTCCTTGTGTGTTTTTTTTTTGCAAACAGGATGCGTTTTGTTGCGACTCGCCTAACCGCACAGAAGTCGAAAAGGGGCCACAACAAGGCATTGTGTCGCAGTCGGCCGCATTGTCGGTTGCATTGTCCTGCGGCCAACCGTAAATGCTGGCCGAATGTTTTGCCAACCAGCGCTCCCTACACCGCTCCCTCCCTCTCTGTCTGTTCATTATGTAATTGATTTTATAGCTTGGCTCGTCGTTTGTTGCCTTGTTTGCTTGCCACACAGCGTCTAATGACGTGTCCCTGCCTCCTGCCTACTGCCTCCTGTCTGCTGCCTGCTGCTCCCATTGCCGCTTCCATTTTCATTCCGAGTGCACATCTGCCGCCCGGGGGATTTATTTAATTTGCTGACATCGTGATGGCAACGGCTGCGACTGTGGCATTATCCTGATTTCGCTTTTATTGCCTTAGTTGCTTGTCAACGACGCGTAGCTCCTGTTGCCTTCCCCCCACTCCCTCTCGCCGTCGCCGTCGCCATCGCCATCGTCATTGTCAGCTCGTGTCCTGGCTGCTGTGATTTTATTGCTGTTGACTTTTGGCCATCAGGCTGCTGCCACTCTCTCTCTGTCTCGGTCTCTTCTCGTCCAGCCTATTTTCTCGCATTGTAGTTTTTCCTTTTGCTTTCCTTGTGGCGACCAAAAATTAATTTCATTTCATATAAAAACTTTGCGCGCGTGCTGTTTGCTTCTCTCTGCCCCATCCCTCTGCTGCTGCTGCTCCTCCCGTTGCTCTGCGTTCTTTATTGCTTTAGTTTCTGCAGCTGTTGTTACTTACGAGCCAACTACAATTCATAAATTCGACGAAAAGACAACGAGCATTGCAACAAATGCTCAATTTATTTGTGTATGTTATGCATTCATCATGATTCATAGTGTCCGCTCCTGGTCGGGGAATGAGTCATGAATACTTAATAGAATTCATATTGTTTGCCGACGAAGTTGCTACATATACAACTGTTACTTGGACAACTGACTAACGTTTAATTCAGCAGAATTTATTGGTATTTTGTACAACATCTTCTTATAACTTGTTTCAATTAAAAAGAGGAGCATTTGCAATTCGGATGATGCGCAAATAATGATTGAAAAGTTGTACAACCTTTTAATGCTTAATGTTAAAATTAGACAAACAGTTTAAGCAATATTTTAAACTATTATTAAGTGCAGCTAGATAAACAAAACGTCATAAACTTGAAGACCAAAGTACTCTAAACTAATGCGTTCTAATTTAATGCAATAAATACATGCATATATATTGAGTTTCACTGAGAATTATTAAATGAAACTAAATATACAAAATGTCAAAAACTTGACTTGAAAACTAATGATGCAATAAATATATTATTAATATTAAAGAAAGCTGAATATACAAAACATCAAAAACTCTAAACTTATGAGTTTTAATTTGATGCATTAAATAACTGAATATAGATCGCCTTCCTTTAAGATAAGCATAAAAATACTTCAAACTGATCAATGAAAATACTTTGAAGTAATTCTATAGTATTGTGAATTGCTTGATTGATCTGCTTGTGTTGCTTAGAATAACATGTTTTTATAGGTAGAAAAACTTTGAGGTTCTAACAAAGAAAAACAAATTTTTTTGTCAAAATTTGTTTTTATTATTCAACATAGTTCCTTTCAAGAGCGATACAACGATTATAACGACCTTCCAATTTTTTTATACAATTTTGGTAGTACTCCTTCGGTTTGTTAAGCAGGATTCTTCTTCAACAGGCAGTTGTTTATATAGTAAAACTTGTTGGAAGCAGGTCCACATCTCAATGGAGCGTTTGCCGCAGAGCCGTAAAAGCGGACAAATATTTGGCATGCTTATCAAATTGGCAGCAGCTGCTGCCAACCCTTTTGGGCCACGCCAGGAGCGCACTAAATGGGCAGAGAAACAGAGAGTGAGGGAGGGCGCAGTAAATTACGAGCGATTCCGCGATTCGGTTGGCTGCTTAGCAATTTGCATGAGTCAAAATATTTGCTTAATAAATGCGGGGGAAATGGCAACAATAACAGCAGCAACAGCAACAGCAACAGCAACAGCAACAAGAAGAAGGTCGAGGGAGAGAGAAAAGGTGGCAAAAGCAATCATTAGGCCAGCGCATCAGCGAGAGTTGTTGGCCAAGATGCGGCATCATTAAAAAGCGTTAATTAATTTTTTGCTCGCTGATTTGGGTAGCCCACGCGCAGCGCATCCCTCAAATGGGGGCCCAGCCTGTGGTTGGGTGGTCGCACACGACGAGTGTGAATCTCGAGTCTGAGAGTGCGAAGGCGGCGCCTGTGAAGCTGTAAGCAAGGCCTCGTCTTGGGGCCCCGACCGACACCCATGGCTAATTGATCGGCGCGCAGCGGGGCCGCTGATTTGGGTATGCCAGCAAATTGGCCAGCTTCGCTCGCATTGTGAGCTGTTTTGACTGCGCGCGACGCGTGCGCCCCGAATTCGAGAAAATTAATTAAAATAACAATGCACAATTTCCACCGAACTTGCACGACGCTGACGATGCTGAGTGTCTGCGGTTTTACGAACTGTCAGCCACGTCCGTCATAAAACCTTCTTTATGTGCCCCTCCATCCAGTGCATGCCCCTGCCCTCTTCCCATTTGCATTTCCACTGCGTCAGCTGCTCTCCCTCTCCCCCACTCCGCGGGCTGCCATTGCTGGCCATTGGGTCATTGATAAGCATCAACGCCGCCGGCGCAGCCAGCCAATAAAATGTCACGATGCAGCCGCGATAAGCACCTGTTAGCCGCTCTCTCTCATCCCCCTCCTGCTCTCGCGCTCTTGACGGCCATTCAGTGGAAAAGTTATTGGTTTTCCGCTGCCAAGCAACCTGTGCATCAGCGTCCCTCTCGGAGGGCATATAAAACGCACTATTTTATATACAACCCGGCAATAAATTCCGGCCTCTTTCTCTCTCTCTGTCTCTGTCGCCGTCTCTGTCTTCTTTTCCACTGCGGTTAGTTTTATTATCCTATTTAAGCCACATTAAAATCAACGGGGTGCGCGACATTTGACAACAATTTATTGGACGTGAATGCCTCGCCGCCCAGATCTGGCAACAACAGCGAAGCGGGGGGCATGCTGCCTTTACTTGCCTCTTGCCTCTTACATCTCCGCTGCATTTCAATGGGTGCGGCACCTTCAAATGGCCCGCAATACTTGCCACAGCGCTCGCCTCCGACTATCACTGTGAAGATTTTTTATCGCCATTTTTTTCGGGCATTGTTATCGCTTCGGGACAATCTGTTAATGACGCAACTGTGGCCAAACAAAAAGGCTCTAAGCAGCCGTAATTGTCCGCTTCTATTTACATGCCACCACTACTTGCTGCCCCTGTCTTCACTGTGGCAAGCGGCCAACTGTTTACCTCGCAGGGTTAAGTGTAGTCTAAGGATGCGTGGGATAACAAAATCGAACTGTGAGAGCGGCTCAAATATTCACTTTTATTCTGCTAGATTGTCAACGTACAGCGTTAAACTGGAGTTGAAACCCAGTAAATTAAATCAGTAATGCTTCCAAATGCATAAGAAATATAACAAATATGTATAGATAAAATTAAATATGGGTTGCAACTACGTATCTTTGGAAGAATCTAAGGTTTTGTAGAGTTGTTAATATTACATCACAAGTAAATAATTAGAAATAATATATAAGCAATTAAATAGTGTTTCTGCTAAAGAAATATTTAGACATCAATAAATTTCAATATGTATATTTGCATTTTTAAAGTCTATAGATAGTTATGACGTGTCTTTAATATTACATCAGAAATAAATAATTACACATTATAAATAAACAACAAATATGTGTCTATTATGTATGCATTGCAATTGACATTTGAAGTCGCAAAGTTGCGAAGTTAGTTATAACCTGTCTATAAATATACTAAGAGTGAACAATTGCAATACAATTAGATACTGTTTACGATATATAAATATATAGATATAAATTTTAATTATAATTTTCAACGAGCTAATTAAGTCTCGAGCGTATCTTTAATGGTACATAACAATTCAAAATCATAATTAAATATTAAATAGTGTCTGTGATATAGATGTGTACATGTTTAAATATAAATAAATTAAGTATGGATTGCATCTAGCACTTGAGAAAAGGTTTCATAGATAACGCGTCTAATAATATAATGCAATGAATAAATAATATCTAATTATTTTTATAACAAAGTCTCAAAGGTATTATAACGTGTCTATTAATATTATATTTCATATAAATAATTACAAATAATAAATAAGCAATTAAATAGTGTATATGATTTAGAAATGTAAGATGTGTAGATTTAAATCAATATAAATATGGATTGCAACTAACTCTGGAAGTTACAAAGGTTTCATAACGTGTCTCATAATATTATGCTAGGAATAAATAATGTAATTTGTTTTTATAACAAATTCTCAAAGGCTTCCTAGATATTTATAACTTGCCTAATATTATATCGCGACTAAATAGTTCAAAATCATTATTAAACAATTAAATAGTGTCTATGATATTGTTTCCTGAACTCAATTCTAAATTGCCAGCTTGTACAATACTACTTTATTTATTTTATTCAATAATAAAAAGCAATTTGAATACATTATGCTTGCCTACTAAACTATTGTATTTCGCATTCCATGCATCTAAATGGACTTTCCCACTATCTAAAAATTATGTAGATTTATTTAGCTTGTCAAAGTCGACTGCATTCCTCTATATGTTTCATTTCTTCAAAATGCGAGGGTGAGAATATTGGTTGAATTGTTTGTCCATGCAAATGCTTTGAATTCACAACGAGTTATTAATTTAGAGTGGAAAGTGACTTGTTTGGTTCCCAGCTTGAGAGCGAAAGAGACGGCGACACGAGTGAGGGAGAGAGTGGGGGAGAGGGGTGTTGGAGCGCGAGGGGGTGGGGGAGGTAACAACACCCCTATGTGCAAACACTCGAGGGCTTCGTCACGGCCACTTATCGTCTATCGTCTATTGAGCAGAGCGCCCGCACAGCTTGCCACACACAGCTCAGCTTGCTACACAGTGGCAAGTGAGAGTGTCGCAGGGCGGCAGTGAAAACGTTGATGGCGGCGGCCATTTTGTTTCGGGTTGCGCAAACATTTTAATTGCCACCCTTAAGACTGCGGCGAGGTGGTTGAAATTGAAATGGAAATGGAAATTGAAATTCATGGCCAACTTGCTGCGACTTTCGACTTGCGGCTGCTCATTATGATTATGTCATTTGCTTAGCCAAATCATACAACCACCCTTCCCCCTGCTCGCTTCGCCGCTCTGCCCTTTTCTCCCTTTGGCAGCGAGGCAGGAACATAATTTAGTTTTCTGTTTTGATGTTTTGTTGTTTTGTTGTTTTGTTGTTGTGTGCCTCGGACTTATTAGCGTGCACGAATCAATTCTCAAAGGATTTGGCGTACAAATCCTCGGGCTGGTATTAGCGTAGCAGGACAACGGCAGGATATCTTTCTGTGTGGCCTTTGATTTATGTCACGCGTCCTGGGAAATTGCCAAAAGGGCTGCATCGCTCTTGTTTGACTTTTGCGTCGCGTTTATTGCCGTGATAAACGACAGCGATGCCGAGATTCGACAGGGTTCGAGTGTCATCCTGTTATCCTGCGATATCGAGCACAGCCGCAGCGTAAAAAGGCGCAAATTTGTCAGCCCGGCACGTACGTTGCTTGCCTTTTGTCTGTTTTGTTTTTGTGCGTTGTCGGCGCTGGGAAAGTTGAACAACCGCAGAGCGCAATTAAGCAGTGAGTTGGGGCAGCGCGAAAGAGGCCGCCGCTGTGGTTGGCTTTAACCAGTAGCTTTAAAATTCAATTAAATATAATTAACTAAATTATGCGGGGCCCACAAAAGCGGCGATCGAAATCATAGCAAGCCAGCTGAGAGCTCACGCATAATAGCTTACTTAGCCAAGGCCCGAGAGCGCGTCTGGGCCGCCGCTGGAGCTGGAGTTCCAGTTCCAGTTCCAGGCCACGCACTCAATCATCAATCTGTGCAGAAAGCAGCAACAGCAACAGTAACAGACTGATTGAATCTGTGCCAGTCTCGCAGTATCTTGGTGGAGCATTTAAAAGTGCTCTGGCTGCGGCTGCTGCTGATCATTATGCGATCAATGTTGATCATTTTATCCCGGGGCTGTTGACAGCCTCAGCGCGCGGACATGACATGCGAGTCGAGTAACTTGCAACAACAGCAATTATGCATGTGTGTGTGTGTGTGTTAGCGAGAACCTGAAATGATCTTCATCATGGTGGACAGCGAGCACAACTCTATACACACACGCATATAGAATAATTACCAGATCGCAGCAGCGGCGTAGAGAACGAGATCAGCGCTGAACAAAAGGCTGCCCAAAAAGCATTTCTCGTGGCGCGGAGCGGAGCGCGAGGGGAGAGTTGCGGCAAAGTTTCGCGTCGCTTCTTAATTTTCTCGACTCTCGAGGATGCTGCACAGTCCATTCTTTACCATCTCCAACTCCAACTCCAACTCCAGCTCCTGCTGCTGCTGCTACCTTTAATGGTTTTTGTTTCTTTCTCGGTTTTTTGTGTTGCCGTAACCGACATTTTGTTTCCCTTGCCATGCGACGAGCAAAAAAATGCAAAATTATGTACAAGCCCCGAAACGACGTTGTTCCTATATTGATCCTGTCTGCCTCGGGGGCCTCTTGGGCCCCGCTCGCAGATTATTCAGCTCCATCTGCTGCCCTTTATATAGTTGTAGCTATCGCTGGCATGGCTGCACTTCATCGTCATCGTCGTCATCGTCGTCGTCGTCGTCGTCCGAACTTGTTTTTGCCGCTGCTTTATTTTGTTATTTTTGGCATATTTAAGCACGATCGCCGTTTGCTGTTTTAAATGATTTCTTTCTGTGGCTTTTGTCCGCTGCCCTTGTTTTCTTACGAACCAATCAACACACACGTGTTGCCCCAACAGACCCCAACAGTTGCAACTCGTTCCTCTGCTCGATCGCTTGCGTGCGCTCCTTCTACGGCGATCTGCCGCAAATTGGCGGCCATAAGCATTGCAAAATTATCTCGTCGCTGTCGCTTCGCTGCGGACGCAGGACGCACGTTGCACGTTGCACAACGCCCGACGCAGGACGCAGGACGGAGTTCGACCAGCAATAAAGACGAAGCACTTTTAGACTTTGTCCAGCGCAAATATTCCGCAAAATGTCTGGCGACTGACAGCCGAACTCTGTTTCCTTCCATACCCTGCAGCAATTGCAAATCGCTAAAAGGTATATAGCTACAGGTAATTGCTTAATAGCCTAAAAGTCGGTAGTCGGTTCAACGATATTTTGCGATAACAGTAAAGCTTTGTATATGTTTTGCAATTGTTTTAACAATTACAAGTCTGTTGAGCCCAATGAGATATTTACGCATAACAGAAAAGCTAAATATTCTTTACAATTGTTATGTCAAACAAATACGTTGAGTTCTTGCAAAATATAAATATATTTTGAAATGTAAGTCAAGCTCAATTCGTTGAGCATTTCAATAGTAAAATCATTGTAAATATACATTATCAATGAGGCAAAAACATCAGTACATCAGTAATTGATGTTTTTAGTTGATTTAGATGATACCATTGAAAATTAAATTGCAATTATTTCTACTTAATCTTTGTAAATAATTATTATCAGTGAGTCCAAAAAATCATTAAACATTAACAATGCTTTTAGTTGATTTAGATGATTTTAGTTGCAATTCTGCCTTTATTATCAATAACAATATATAACATTATAACAAGAAACAAGATCTATGCTTTTGGTTGATTTAGATGATACCATTGTGAATGAAATTGCAATTCTACCTATCTGTCTATGTAATCTACGTAATCATTGTAAAAATTCATTATCAATGAGTCGAAAACATCAGTAAAAATTATCAATGCTTTTAGTTGGTTTAGATGATTCCATTGTTGCATGTAGTTGCAATTGAAACTCTTTGACTTCACTGACTTCTATATGAAATAGATTACAAAATGTATAAATACTAATGTTTCTAATGAGAGATGAAGTTAAACAGCAGAGCACAATGTTGTGAGTTAAATTAAATTAGTTTAAGTTTTAATAAGTTTAAATAACTTTACTTTTAAGAGCTTACTTTTTACCTCAGGGAAAGAAAAACAGGTGCTAAGCAGATGGGAGTTGGAGCTGTTCTTGAATAAGTTGTCTTCTTCGAGAAAGCAAATTTTATCAAAACAATTTTTGTCTCCCAATCTCCAAGTATGCAATAGATAGATATAAGATAGAAAGAGCTCTTTTGTGTTGTGGCCAAATAGTTTGGCTAACAGTTTGTTGTGCATGACGCTGCAGAGTTGGCTGGCATAATTAATAACAAAGCGTATTGTACATTAATGTTTAGATATGTTGAAGAGTCGAGTTAATGGCTGAGCTGATGCGATGTGCACAAAGTTTCGCCGCAAATTGCGCAGAGCTGAGAGCTGCTTTCAGATTGGCGTCGAGCATTTCAAATGCTTTTCCCATGCTTCAGACTGCAGAGGGGGCAGTTCCGCTTCGCTGGGGCATTAAAAGACGCTTAGTGGGCGAGGCGAGGCGAGGAGAGAAGCAGCAGCGGCAACAATCGGTATCGATATGAAAGGAAATGCGGCAAGTGTGGCGAATGCAATAAAAGGCTTAGACGTAGCAAATGAAAGAAAATACCCGCAATTGCAAGCAGCGAAACGAGAGCGAGCGAGAAGCAAGGGGGATGACTGGATGATCAATGGAGGGAGAGCGAGGGAGAGCGAGCTTGCCTCTTAGTGTCAAAATATTTATGTGCGCACACAGCAAGACTTCCTGTAGGCGATCGATCGATGCAACTCTCGGACAATTGGACGATCGGCAAGATGACTTAACGTTTTAGCCGTGGGATATCCAAGACAATCTCTGTGTGCGAGTGTGTGTGTGTGTGTGTGTGCTCTCTTTGATGCAATTCAGGCGCGCCGACAGCAGGAAAAACACTTTCCCCCAGGTAGAAAAGGCTCCGTCCCCGTCTTCGACTCGGACCCCGTCTCGGGATGCGTCGCTGCCCATTGGCTGAGCTCTTGTAAGTGACCGTTTAAGAAGAAGAAACAGAGAGGGAGAGAGAGGGAGAGAGGCGTAGTCGGAGAGCCATTAATTTTGCCATTGTCAGACAATATATATAATCTACTTAGGGCATTGTGTGTCCTTCGTGCTCCCTCCAGTGTCCTGTGTTGTCTGTTGTGTGTTGTGTGCTCGGCTGTCACAACAATTATGTCGGCATTTGCTCAAACGCGCCCGAAAATGTCAGAAAGGAGTTTTTATTGACTTTTTATGTTGTTAACTGACCGACATAATGCCCAGTTTTGTGGGTGATTACCACAAAAGGGCCAGTTGTGCGTCCCTCTACTTTGGGTGGTCCTCTCTGCTGCTGCTGCTGCTGCTGCTGCAGAACAAGTGTCGGCATCTGTGGGTCGCCCGCTCTGATCTTCGGCCACATGTGCCCCATGATATATGAGTTGTAATTGTAGTGCCTGCCTGCAGCACGCTGAGCGCTAGAGTCTAGAGGCTTGTTAACATTGCGCGCAACAGTTGTAAGCGGCGAAAGCGTCGCCGAAGTGTTAGAGCGACAAAACGACTCGCAGCTCGATCAATCGATCGTCCACAGTTCAGCGTCGATCCTCGACCATCGATCGTCGATCGTCGTCGACGACAATCAGCGGCAACAAACAACGAACAACAGCAGCAGCAACATCCCAACAGCAGCAGCAACTGTTGTGTTGTAGCCAGCGACAAATGCCTGGCAACAATACAATAAATATCCGACAAGCAACCGAGCAACTGAACGAGGCAACGAGGCCCGAGCACCAGACGCTAAACGCAAGTAGTTGCTTGCTCGCTGCTCGACTGCTGCATACCCGGCACGCAAACAAACTGGCAACTGCTTCTCGAGAAAGCAACATTGTTTCAACTCAAATTGTAATTTGTATCGGAAGTAAATGAAATTAAGATAGCAAATTGCGAAAAATAAATAGCACTAATTTGGGCATGCTTTAGTAAGTTTTATTTATGAAAGAACTGAATTGATTTTGATGTCGTATAAGTATATAATAAATAAACGTATGGAAGGAATATGCGCAAAAGAAATATAACTCATATTAAGCACACTTCTGAAAGCGAATTTCTGGAAGAACTCATTTGATGTTGTTGTGGAATTGTTGGAAGAGTGAAAAGGAATAGAACTAATATGAAGCATGCTTTAGAAAGTGAATTCTTGAAAGAACTCAGTTGATGTTGATGTAGAATTGTTATTAGAGTAGCTTGAAAGTATATAATTATTAAAATTAAGAGAGGAAATTGCGAAAAATGAATAGAACTAACATGAAGCATAGTTCAATAAGAGCATTTCTGGAAGAACTGAATTCATGTAAATTTGTAAGAATGAATATGTGTAAGTTGTGTTATCAATAATTAATATGCTGCAAAGTTAAAGTTCAATATACACAATGGCAATTGTTGCACATGTTAAAGTCAACTATAGAAGTAAATATATTAATTCAATTGCATTGCAAGTTGTAGTTGCGTATTGTTTGATTTTCCAAGTTAAAGGAGAACTCGGTACAATTGCTAAAAAACTTTAAACTAAAACAAGTTTAATCGTGTGATATCCCTAAACTGCAGATTAGGCATAATAATTGAAAGTAAATCCAATAGCACTTGCTCTATATTGTGATCTATTTCAACTGCATACTTGGCGTATTGATTTAGTTAATGAAATACCACTTACTCTAAAGGATTGAGATATCTTTAAGCTGCAGACTTGGTGTAACAATAGCTATCGCTGTGAAGCTTTGTGATTTGTAAGAGTTGAAATAGGCGCATTTGGGGACGGCTTGATATTGCCATATTTGTGCGGCTCCCATCTCAATAATCTCAGAGAAAGTAGAAGTCTCAGTCAATTATAGTTAGCTATAACAGTAAAAGAGAGATGGATATATTCTGAGTATATATACTGTACGGATATATACTAAATCTGTTAGTTAAATATCTTGGTCCTCGGCTGCTGTTGTCTGTTATTACAGCCTGCCAGTGATTGGCTGCCGGGTATGAGCAGCCTCGGCGATCAGCGATCGCCACCATGACAGCGGCTGTCTGCGCGAAGGATGCAAAGAGACGGAGAAAGACAAAGACAGAGAGAGTGTGAGGGAGAGAGACACAGAGGTTGGAACAAAGGGTTAGCTGGTGAGCTGGGCTCGATGCTATCAACGCATTGAGCATTGAATTACAGTCACACATAAACTGAAACTGAAACCGATATCGAAGCGAACCCAAGTCGCAGTCCGACTTCAAGTCGCAGTCGGAGTCGGAGTCGGAGACGGAGTTGGGGGTTCGGTAGGAGTCTTGTATCGAGATCGGTGTCTGTGTCAGCGCTTAAATGCTCATTTAAAGAGATTTACAGTGTATGCCACTTGCATACAAGGCATCGGGTCGAGGTAAACAGCAGAAAAAAACCACGGAGAGTAGCTGATAACGACGCTTTGTTGCATTCAGTGTTGCGGTCCATAAAAAAACCACACAGTGCGCGGGTCGCTCATTAACTAATAAGCGACTTAGCAGCGGAATGCGATTGCTGTAGTTGCGGCAACTGCTGGAGCGACCCTCGGCGAGGGGCGGGGGGAGCGTGTAAGTAACTGCAAGTAGATTAATTGCCTGGGTCATTAAATGCGCAGCGATGGCATCTAATGCACGATCACAGGCCATACATCAACATCACGAGGAACGGGCAGCGAGGAGCGAAGATCGAGGGACGAGGAACGCGTTTTGTGGGCGTCGGCGAACATCTTGTTATCCCCGAGCTGCTCTCAATACAAAGCATAAATCCTGTTGTTGTGACAGCAGCAGCGACCGCATCGCAGTTGCCGTTGCCGTTGTCGTTGCGCGTACCTGACTCCTTTCAGGATGCTCGACTCCTGACTCCTGACTCCTGTGTGCAGGCCACACACACACAAACACTGGAGGCGGACATCAAAGCGAGCTCGGGCGGCAAACGCCTCGACTCTTGTCGTCGACTGCAGCCGTCTCCGACTCGACTCCGACTCGACTCGGACACCGACTCGGACTTAAGCGAAACTAATCATTGTTGCGCCAACAAGAAGTCAGTGCATTGTGTGGCGACGTCCTGCTGCGCCGCCTGCTGCAGCCATGTGTTGTTTGCTGTGCTGTCCAGCGGCCTGCGCGTCCTGCCCGGCAAGGTGTCGTCCTGTTTTAGTTTTTGCTGCTCGACAAATTAAATTCTCTGCGGTTTGGCGACATGCGGCGTCTGCTGCTGCGGTCAAATGCTGCCAAATGTTTACATCTCTCACTCACTCAGTTCATGCCACAGCAGCAGGCCATTCTCACGTTCCGCTTTGCGTCGCCGCAATTAAAAAGCAAAGCAGCCAGTTTTTGGCACACTAATTAGATTGCCAGCTCCATATTTGGCCCAACTGCGGCAATCGCCCGCAGATTGCTGCACGCTGGCAATTTAGCCAACGTACCAGCGACATTTGGCTGCGGAATTGCCTTTGGAATGGCCAATTGCCAATTGCCAACTGCCAACTGCCAATTGGCAGTGCAGACGACAACTGTGCGCGCTCTGTTGCCAATTGGCAGCTGCTTTTGTCTGGGAGAATGTCGCGCCTATGCTCCCATTAGGTAGCTGCTAAATTGTCTCTCCCACCAGCAGTTTGCACAACTCACAAGCGTCGCTCTAGCTGCCGTGGAATGTGTTGCCAAACGTGCTTCTAACTTGGTCTAGTCAAATGCCAGCCGAGACTGTTATCAATCTTGGTCAAGTGCGCACTACATCTGCGCTAATCAGCAAGCGATTTGCAGCACTCGACACAGTTCAGTGGCAACCTGTAAATGCAACTCAAAACTTCACACGTTTCCATGCAATTCAAGCGATTGCGACTATCGCAGCTAATGTCGAGCAAAAGCCAAGATGACGTTGTTTGTGTTGCCGAATAACAGTTGAATAACTTAGTTGATTAAAAGAATAACTCTAAAATAACTCTAAAATACCATTAATTCGTCGACTATCTCAGCTATTGTCATCCAAACGCCAAGTTGGCTATGATTATATGGTCGAAATAGAATTTTGCATTTTAGTTGATTATAGAAAATCTCTAACATATAGACTTCCATACTACATGCAATTAATTCGTCAACTATTTAAGTGTTGCCAACAAAAAGCCAAGAAGCCATGAGTATGTGGCGATTTCGACTATCTCAGTTATTACCTAAAGCCAAGTTTCTGATAATTACGTGATCGAATTACGATTTTGCACTTTACTTAATGAAACAAAGACTCTTAAATATTTATTTTTCTGGCGATAATTATGTGGTCCAATTGCACTTTACCAATTCAGTTGAAGAAAGAAAATCTCTAAAATATATATTTGTATTCTATATTATTAATTAATTAATTGTCGCTTTCTAAGCTATTATATGGTTGAATTACATTTTAACACTTATGATGATTAAAGGACATCTCAAAAATATGTATTTTTCCCACTAATTATCGACTATGTCAGCTATTGCCAACAAAAAGCCAAGTTGGTCATAATTATGTTGTGAGATTATAGTTTGAAATTTAAGTTGAAGAAAGAATAACCCTCAATAATATAAATTTCTATACTATACATATGTCATTAATTGCCAACTATCTCAGCTATTGCAATACAATACAATTTAAAATTATAGTTTAAAAATGAAAAACTCTAAAATATTTACTTCTATATGTGCCATTAATTGTCGAATAACTCAGCTTATACAATTCAATTTCAGTTAATTTTAGCTTAATATATATTTGTGTACCATATTACCATTAATTAAACAAAATGTTGTGATTGAATTTTGACTTTCATTTATAGTATTTTGTGGATAATTTGACTGCAGCTGCGTTGTCTGGGAGTAAAACTATTTGCTTACCAGTAAGTATAATCTTTCACTTTGAGCATCTACAAAGTTTAACTATGCGTGCTTCAACCGCTCTTCTACTATGTTCACTTGGTATTTCACACATTCCACGTGTCATTTTTCAAGACATCGAGTAGAGATTTCTTGACATATTGAAAGAGTTTTTGTTGTCCAGTGGCGAAGTTGTGGAGTAAGCTTGCTAGTGATCAGATCCACCTGGCAACATCAAATGCAGTTTGCTGAATCAGCTTTGAAGGATAACTTTTAAGTCACTCACGGAAAACTCGACCCGATATTAATTGTTGTGCTGCGGCAGTAGGAAATATTGTGGCATTCATCAACTGCAACTGCTACAACTCGAACTGCAGGCGAGTCAGCGAGGAGACGCTAATTAAATAGACAGTTGGGTTAAGTGTGTTATCCATCTTGGGCCACTGAGCACTTCATCGGCATGCGTGCCGTGTGAAGGAGACAGATGGCGGATGATCGCGCCGAGGATCACTTAATCGATCGCAAACAGCTTTTTGCGCCATGGCCTCTTGGGCAGTGGAGAAACAAGTACAAGATGCGCAGGGATGGGATGCGATGAGATGAGCAGAAATTGCATGGTTATCAGCACCAATCAAAGTGGAGTTAAGGCCGCAGAGCTGGACGGGCGATCGGACGATCGGACGATCGGTTTGCCGCATAAATGCAAAATTAAAACATAAATCGTGCGCGCCATTATGGTTATTACAATGCAGCTGGCCGCAGGGCCAGGCGGCAGGTTGAGGAGGCGTGATTGAGTGGGGGCAAGCAGAGCACACACCACCATGATCGGTAAATTGCTGAGCAAGTACGCGGAAAATGATCGCTCGATCAAATTGCGGATGGCGACGCAGAAGCAGGATGCTTCCCCTCATAAACTGCGGCGAGTGTATGCCGCTGCCCCTGCCCCTTGGTCGTGCAACAGCCATGGCGGCCGCAGCATTCTTATTATGCAGCCAAAGGCCACAGGCCACGGAGGGGGCTGCTTGCGTCTCCGCTCGACGCTCCTAAATTGCAATGATTTAATACAAGAAACTGCAAAATGAAGACTCACTCGCCCGCTTGCGCCTTGCCTTGCCTTGCCTTGGGGGCGTGGCCGGCTTGGCCCTTGGCCCCAAAAGCAGCAGCAGCAGCAGCATTTGAATGCGTAGATCACGTGCTTATTAAATAATTTATTTAAGCACCCAATTCAATTTAATAAAAATGTAGGCACAGCAACTAAAACAAGCTGCACAACAACTCGCTCTCCCCCCTGCCACCGCGTGGCGCCTCCGCGGCTTGCAAGTAACTTATAAAACGACATACCCTTTAAATTACATGCTTGCGAAGTGTATAAACGATTATCTCCCAGCTGCACTGAGACGAAACTCGCTTCACGACTCGTAAAAATTATTAATAGTCCACTAAAAATACAATTAACTCTCAGACTGAATAAAGCGTGTGCTTAACCTGCTGATTAATAAACGCAGTTTAAACAAATGTTTTTGCTTATTGTACTAGACAGCAAAGTTGCATTATAAGCATCGAGTAGTGTTAATAAGACACATTTATGCAGCACGCTACAAACTCATTTATATTTAGTAACTCATGTGCTAATAGATAGATTACTCTCTAATATAATTACAATGCATTCATTGCAAAAGCTGGCAAGTCTGATAAGCTCATAAAACAAATCGTAATTTACAATTCGTGTAGCATATTATTATATTAGTTGAGAGAATAAATTCGACCCCACATTAGAATGCATTAAAAATATTAGCGAACCTTATAATGATATAAAATTAGTGTCAACCTGCAATTATTATATTAGTTGAGTGATGAAATTTGTCAGAGTATTATGTTCAGTGTATTATATTGAACAAGTCTGCTGATGATATGAAATAAATGTCAAGCTATTATTGTTTTATTGTATTAGTTGAAAGATGTACTTATAACCCAATATTAGAATGTATTCAAAATACAGGAATAATCTCATTAGGATATAAAATATATGTCAATCTACAATTATTATATTAGCTAACTGATTAAATTGCAGCCAGTGTACTAAAAATGCCATCTAATTTGAGTAGAATATAATATGAATTTAATCTACAATTATTATTTGATATAAACTCAATACTCGAGTGTATTGAAAATACTGCCTTATGAATATGATTTAAAATAAATGTTAATCTAGAATTAGTATTTGATATCATTGTATTATTCAAGCGATTCAATTCATCCCGATACTTGAAAGTATAAAAATGTTGCCTAATCTCATTATGATATAAAATAAATGTTATCCTACAATTATTATATGAGTTCAATGATGATATTCATTCCAATATTCGGATGTATTGCAAATATTTTCAAATCTGATTGAGATATAAAATAAATGTTGTATATATACAATTAGTTAAGTGAATAAATTTGAGAATACATTAAATATACTGACAATAAAGGTCAAACTGAAATTAATATATTAGTTTAGTGATGAAATTTTAACAAAATACTAGAATGTTGGGATATAAAATAAATTTTAATCTACAATCTACAACTTGAGTGATTTAATTCGACCCAATATAATAATATTAAAATTATAAAATAAATTTGAATCTACAATAATTACATTAGTTCTTCATAAAATGCAAATTTAATGGAAATAATATTTCTTATCCAATAAAAAACAATCATGTGTTTCTCTGAGATTTACTGCAAAGTCTTAGTATTTAAATGCCTTTGATTGGAGTTAACTTTGTGGCATTTCGAGGGCAGTTTGAAATCATTCAGACGTTTAAATATGCGAATAGGGATCAGCTTGACATTGTCGCAATGTTTTTGCAATTGCGACTTTCATGTTATTGTGATCTTAAATCGGCTTATCCTTGCTTCGGCTTCACTTCCTGCTCGCTTTGTTGGCAAATCTGATGCGATTACATCGAGCCGGGCTCACAAAATCGCTGGAATGACAGGGTATGTTGTAGTCTAAGCGCAAGCATAGTTAATTGACTGCTGTTTGGCATTCTTCGTGCTCCGCTGCGCTTCGCAATCGCCAGAGCCAAAGCCAAAGCCAATGTCGGACTTGTTTGGGCTCTGCAACTCTTTGGCTGCATTCTGCTATGCAATTAGCTGGGAGGCAGCTAAAAAGGGGCGTGGCGCGGTGGTACGCGTTTTTCATTTGCCTGCTTAAGTGCTTGACTACATAACGCGTCGTGTCCTGCTCGCACTTGGCCATTAATTTAATGGTTTAATTGCTGCTGCGATCCGCGCTCCTCTCGACCCGACCAACCGACCAACCGACCAAATGACTTTCAGCATTTAGCTGCTCGCTTTAATGTTTTGCATTTGCTGCGATCAGCAAACTGGCTCTTCAATCTGCCAATTTATGTCTTCATAAACTTGTTGTTGTTGTCCTGACGAGCCAGCTGCTCTCAATCTGCCCTCGTAGACAAACCCTTCCTGGCCTGATTCTGTCTGGCTGCGAACGTGACTCAGTTGCTCTTCAAATTGTCATTCGCCCAGCGCGTTTGCGTGACGTTGAATGAAAGCGGAGTGATTCAGTTTAGTGTGATGTAAGCCCTGTGCGCATTACGTCAGCGTTTGGCATTAGACTGCCAGCAATTAAGTGGCGTGTTGAAGTCAATTGGCATTCGGTGAACTTTGCAGGCGGAAATGGGCAGCAGCATTGCGAGCAGTGCAGTCGAGAAACATCACTCGAACTTGCCTCAATGATATTCAATCTCGCGCCAAATAATAATAATTTCCTGCTGAGCAAATAATGCGCTGCTCTTTGCTTTCGCCCGCGGCCGCATCGCCAGCAAATTGCAACTTGCAACGGCGCAGCGCAACAAACACGCCCACAACCACATCTACTACAACAACCTCTTCGCCTGCAACTGCAACGAGGCAGAGACTGTGACTGTGACTGCGACTGCGGCTGCGGCTGATCAGTTGGCCAATCAATATCGTAAAATGCAATTTATGATTTGTTGCCGCGATTCCCAAAACAAATAAAAAAGCGAAACTGCAAAGCGCTGCGGCCCGACTGCCTGCCTGCCGCAAGAGGGGGCATGCAACGGCAGGCGGCCGCGGCAGCATCACCAAAAGTTATGGCACAATTTTCACATCATTTTTCCGCCCGTTCCCGCGCCGATAGCTGAGTTATGGTGCAACTCGCGGCAACCTGTTCCTGCCCCCCGACGCCTGCCGCCTGCCACAAGCGGCGACGACGCCGACTGCGGCACGTAAAATAATTTAGCCAGCATTTAACCTTAGTTTTTCGCATAGCCAGCTGATACCCTGACTCAAAATACTGCCAGAGGGTATGCCAGAGCTATCAAACTGGGACATCATCAATATAACTAGCATTGCTATTGTTGTTGTCTCATTAATTTGCTTAACAAAGTATTATTTTCATTTATTGAAATTTGTATTAAGGTTCATTTCTTTATTAATTTTCTAATTTATTTGGTTTACGAATTGATATTCTTAGTTATTTAAATTGGTATTCATTTGAATTTATCATATTATTGTTCATTTATTTGGTTTATTTATATTTTTATTTATTTAAACGCCTATTAAGTAATACTATTTATTTGATGTACGAATTAATACTTCTATATTTATTTATTTAGTGTGTTAGTGAATTATTACTTTTATGTATTTGAACTTGTATTAATCTTCAGCTAAAATTTATTTGGTTTGCGAATTATTATTTTCATTTATTTAAATTTAAATGCGAATTAATGTTTTTTTTATTCAGAAAGTTGCAATATTATTTAAGACAAATCAAATTAAATGTATTATTATGAATGTTAATAAACTCATATTTAATGTTATTAAATTATTTTTCAAATTTTTGCAAATGAGAAATTCTTTATGTTTGCTTATGTTTCTTTGCTTTACTTATAATGTTGTCAAATACTTTTGACAGTTGAAATGAAATTCTTTTAGTTATTTGTTGGCTTGATATTGAAGTATTATATATTATATATTTATATATTATTAATATTATCTATTTATTCAGCAAATTCTAATACTCTTCAGAGTCTTTAAGCTTGTGCGACAGAAATGAAAGCAAACCTTGATTTCATTTAAGCACAAAGTTTAGTATGTGGTTCCATCACAATCTTAATCAATTTATTTAGTTAACATCAAAGTGACTTTCGAGTGGTTGCTGGGTATCTGCGAGTCGTTCACACTCGATTGGTGCGCAGCCATTGTGCGCTCGGTCCGAGCGTTGATTATGATGAAGTTGTGCGCAATTTGTTGGCCGTCTGTTGCTGCTTGCAAACGCCAAAAGGCACAACGGAAATTGGAGAAGAAGTGAGATGCCTCAGCGGAGCAGGAGACGGCGGTGGCGATGGCGATGGCGATGAAGTAGGAGTAGGAGTAGGAGTTGCAAGGGGCAGCGGAGTGGCCGCCAAGTGTTCGTCTTGGCTGTGGCTGTTGTGGCTTGAACTCGGCTCATGTGGAAGATCGCTTAATTGGCCCGACTGCAGCCGGGCAAATGAAAAGTTCTGGCCAGCAAAGTGCTTAAGCCAGACTTACAACCGTTGTTGTGGTAGTTCTTGTTGTTGTTGTTGCGGCTGTTGTAAGTGCTTCGCTTTGCCGTTTCGTTGCGCTCAGCGCAAGACTAATTAAATTGGGAACGTGCAAGTTTCGGCCGTGTCCGAAGAGCGCCATAAATAAAACGTTGATAATTCCATCAAGAAGACTGCAGGGGCAACAACAGCCGGCATATGGGGCCTGTTATCCTGCTGGCACATCTGTGCATATGCTTGGCTCCGCCCCGGCATTTAGCTGCGAGCTGCGAGCTGCCAGACTCCCAGGCCACAGATACATTCCCTCATCTCCGTCTCGCTCTGCACCACGCTCTCTCCCTCTCGCTCGCTCAGCGTGTGTGTGTGTGTGTGTGTGTGGCGCGCAGGAGCAGCTCGGGCTGAGTGTGTGGAGAGTTTTCTCCATGCGAGCGAAACTGGTTTCGAACTTCGAACTTCCCCAACTTCGAAAAGTATCTGCGAGATACTTTGTGGCTGCGCCGCAATTATGACTTAATGCTTGGCATTCGCATGGAAACGTCGCAATTTCCTGTTAAATGATACGTGGCTATTGTTGCCGCCGTGCCGTGCCATGCCGTGTGTTTCATTTACGCCACCTTCTGCCTTAATATTGGCTTTGTCACGCCTCGCTGCGGCTGCCCCACGCTGCCCCACGAATGGCCTGCTAATTCCACAGTAGCTGCAGTCGCTTTAATTTTTTAATTTCGCTCCCACTCCCTCCCCCACTCGCTCTCCCCATAAATTATGCGCAACGTTTTCATCCCAAGTGTAGGAAATGGCTCATGATTAAGAAACTGCATGGCCCCAAACTAATTACGCCGCCCGATCCCAACTCTGCAGTCTACACAGAGTCTACAGCGAGCAGTCTTCTCGCTGCTGCTGAAGGTGAAGTTTGCGCACCGTTGCACACAAATTGCCAGCTGAGCAGCGGGGGAGGCGCGGGGCGCGGGGCGCGAGGCAGGTAACGCTTAGCGCTTTTTAGCCGCTTGTTTGGCGGCGTTGGCCGCAATTTGAGCGATAAAACAAATAATACATTGCACCTACTTATTTGTGCAGCGTTTTTTCTGTTTGCATTGTTCCACTCCGCGGCTGTGGCAACTCGTTGTTGCTGCCCCCTCGCAGTTGCTGCAGCTTGTTTGCTCGTTTTGCAGTCTGCTGTTGATTTGTCTGCGACTCGTCGAGATAATGAAAAGGTGTAAAATGTCAGTTTTGTTTGCTTTGCTCCCATTTTGTAATTGTTATGGCTCTTCATTTTGTTGAATGCGCCCGCTGCCGCTTGTGGCAGGTGCAAGCGCCACAAGTATTTGCCGACTTGCCACCGTCTTCAATGGGAAAATTGTAAACGAATTGCAAAACTGTCAAATATCTGTTAAAACTAATGTAAGTATTATGGAAGTGGGTTTGTGGCAAGCTAACTTAAGTCTCTGCAAATATCGAAATATTAATAAAAGTGAAAGGCAATTTGAATTGTAAATTCAATCAACGCAGCTCGCCTAGTACTATTATGATTCTCAGAATGTGAATGAAACAGCAAAAAAAAGAAGAAACTTGAAAGTAGAATCAAATTGATGCAAATTTTATTGACATTTGACTAATCTGATTTGCCAATAAATCCTAATCTTTATAGTTGCGTATATATATAGTTGGCGTGAAAATAACCATTAAGCGAATGAGTCTTTGTCTGTATATAAAATAAACTGCATAACTCCAGCTATTTTATGGTTTCAAAATTGAATCCATTTTCGTGTGCCAAATGAGATTAACAACAACAAAAACAATTTGCGGAAATTCATATTGTAAATGAAAACATTTGCAACTTCAACTTTGTGTAGGTTTAAGCTTAAAACAATATTAGTAGACAGCATTGGCTCAATATTAATTAAAAGTATTAACATAGTTTTATTCTGAAATAAATTAAATTTAAAACAATATTAGTAAATAACACGAGCTAAACATTAATTAAAAACATTAGCATAATATTTTTCTCAAAGAAATTAATACAAAATAGCAAACTTTATTCAATTGACTAATATTTATTCTAAGTGCAAATTAAAGTATTAGGTGTTTCCTATTATTATTTTATGTTTTCTATTCTATGGCAAGTCTAATTAGTGAATTATTTGTTATATTATTTGTTTATAATAAAAATAATAATATTTCAAGTCGAAATTACATTATTTAACGCTTGATGTTTTCTACAATATTTTGAGTAAATTGAATTCTTGGCAAGTTGAACTAGTAAATTATTCATTGTAGATTATTGTGAGGTTATGTTGGTTACATTGGCTATGTAGAATTCCGGTTATTATTTAATTTGTAAGCACATTTATTAAATGACAATTATTGTTGCAATGTTGACTGTTTGTAAAGAATGCCGCTTATAAGCGACTGATTAATATTCGTTCTAAGAATGTTATTTGAAAATTCGATCCAATTCCAAATAAAATTTGGGACTCAAATGCGCTAAAAGCGTATTTTTATTCTTTTCATTTATACGTGAATTAATTACATAACAAGAGTAAATTTTATCTTATATGATTTAATAGTAATATCAAATGTGTGTATAGAAATGCATTTAAAACTTATGATTTAAAAATCATCCTTAGACGAAACGAAATTAGTTGATGCCTTATCTTTGCTTTTGTACGTAAATTGATGAAATGAAAACTAGTGAATTATTTATTATATTTATTATATTCAAATAATGTTGAATGTTTGCATAGAATGCCGTTTAAATGGAATTTATTGCCAATCGTTCTAACTCGAAACTGATTAGAGAATTGAAATAAGCGGTAAAGAGTTATTTTATTTTTTCTATTTTGAGTAAATTAATTATGACAAATAGTAAATTATTTATAGAAACTCTATAAATAGCAGTAAAGACTAATTTTATTTGTTTTGAGTGAATTGATTAAATGAGAACTAGTAAATTGTTTAGTATGTAATCGTTATGTTGAAAATTATAAATGTTGTGTATTATGTATGTGTAGATAGAAGCGATTGATTAATAATCGTTGCGAGTCGAGACTAATTCGCGAACTGAAATGAGCAGTAAAGCGTGGTTTTAAGAGCTTTTTGCTGGCTGCTGGAAAGTCTTCAGTCGCAGATGCTCCTTAACGTGGTCGGACATTGTCTCTGGCATTTGCTATTGTGTGGAGCTGGGACTACGTGCCGTCATGCGGTAGCCGGGAATCAGTTACGCTCCGGTGCTAACTTGGCCAGCAAGTGCCGTGTAATGTGCAGCGGCGACTAATTGGAAGCGACCACACATCGAAGGCCGCCACAACGATCGATATGCGAGTGGCAAGTGCTATATATTGATGTTGATATTGATATATATTTCCCAGTGGCATTTAATGGCAGTCAGCTGAGAGTTAATTCAACAGACGGGCAGCAGGTGTTGTTTTTTATTGGCATCGACAGCCATAAAGGAAAAATCAACTATTATGAAGTGTTCGCGTTTAGCACTCGCGTGTGAGAAGCGCCCGAATTAGCTTCCGATCGCTAGTAAATAGATTTGATTTGCCGCAATTAAATTGCGGCCAAGTTTAGACTCAACGCGTCGCGACTGTTGCCAAGTGTGAGAAACGCGCGCCTAGCTGATTAGATAGCAAGGCAGCGAAAAAGATACATTTGAATCGACAAAAGACTGCTGAATTTGTGGAGCAAACTCATAAATAAGGCGAGTGCTCGCCGTCGCCATGGCAATCGCACTTTTATCTGCTGGCCATTAACTCACAATTAGACAGCAGCCGCGGGACAACTCACAGTTGGCAAAATGAAAGCCAGCGCGACTGGCCATTAATTTGTGGGCAATCGACATGCAAAATCAATGGGCCAACTGGATGGGGCCATGCTCAGACCTGGCGACTGCCCAGAGCTTTCGACTCGCTGCACTTTTGGCGTTGCAGGACCCTAATTAACGTTGAACGTTGCAATGCGGCTAGACTGTGCCACCATTTTGGGGGCAGCACTCGGCGGGTCAATTCGCTTAACTTGTCAGCGAAAGTTTCGCGCTTGGCCAACTGATTTATGGGCTGCGGGCCGGGCCAAGCGACTGCCAGCGAGTTAAGGGAAAAGCAGTGGAACGAGTGTGCTCAACTGCGACATACCCAACCCGGTTTGTTGACTCTCACTCTGCACTCGCCACATTTGTAAAATTGCATTTTATTCACTCCCACTGCAACTCTTACTTCAATTATGTCTCTTAAAGTATTTTAGCTATACTACCTACAGAGTTGCATTTATTCTTTAAGCCAGCAGAAATAGGATTGACAAAATTGCAAAGTTGTCCAATGTTGCTGTTGATGTTGGAATACCAAACTCGTGTTACAGTTGTGCTTGTCTCTGTAAATTTTCAATTGTCTAATACCAACTCAAGAACTTATTGAATGGGGACATCTCTGACACCAACCTAAAATATGTACTAATAATTCCACAACTGTGATCGAATTTAGCACACTTAGTAATGTCATAAAAGTATAGTAATTTTGTATCCTTTTGTACTTAAGATATTGTAATTTGCTATCACTTTGCTTTCATAAGAGTTCCCTGCCACCAACCTAAAAGATGTGCTAATAATTCCACGTGTGATCGAATTTAACATACTTTAATGTTATATAACTTTGTCCTTTAGATATTGTAATTTTCTATCATTTCGTTTTTATAAGTGTGTATAGCTGGGCATTTGATTGTGTTTATTACTTGCAAATGCTGCTTTTAACATTCAAAATTATTGCTCTGCAAAGACATCTTTTTAGTTTGTCAATAAAATATAATAAGAAGTTGAAATAAAGTCTAAATTTGTGCCGACAATAATAGTATAACTATAATTTCAGGGATATGCAAATAACATGAAATTTGCGCTCAATTTGTTTGTAGTTTCAGCTACTTATAAGTGCGGACACAGATAGTTACTCTGTGGCCTCTGCTTTCGCCTGTCACTTTGTGGCTGCGTTATCATGGCCTGTTTCGCAATGGCTGCCCGGGTATGGGAGGCTAATAAAATAGCTGAAAATCGACTTCATCAATCAACATGAAAACTATTACAAGATTTTCGTTAGGCTCGCATTTGGCTGTTGCTGTGGCTGCGGCTGCAGTTGTGGCAACGATGATTAATACCAATAAAATTGTACAAGCTGTGCATTTGTTAGACGCAGCTGCGAGTCTGCGACTCGCTCACTAAATGGGTCACTGCCGACAAAGTGCGCCCCCCCCCCCGCACAGACTCCCCCTTGGGATGTCTAAGCAGTTGTCTTGGATTACAACGTCTCCTGAATGTCTCTGGCAGTCGCGGCCGCCTCCGACAAAAGCTGGAAATTTATTATTTGCACTCGAATCAAAGACAACTTCTGAGCGCGCTCCTCGGGCTGCTCTTGGTGTACATAAGAATTTGCACACATAGATGCAGGCTACACACGCACACACTCACACACTTACACACACACACACACACACACACATCGAGACACACACGGACACAACTCATTTGCAAATTCCAACGAAACACTGTTCCGCAGAATTTCAACGATCATTTAGAATTCAGTTTGGGTGTCTCAGCCCCAACTTCTCTCTCTCTCGCTCTCGCTCTACTCTCGGGTTGCCTGTGTTGCATGCAGCAGCAGCAGCAGCAGCAGCAGCATCCGAGAGCCCGAGGTTCGTTCGCTCGCCGTTCGCTCGTTCGCCGGCTTGCTGCATGTTCAAGTTGGAGACCGACTTTGAAGATGCGCCGCAACGTTGTTCGAGACCACCCAAGTGGAAGCTCAGGCCGAGGCTCAGGCCCAGGCCCAGGCCCGGGCACAGGACGCGCTGGAGGAGCTGCGAGTCGAAGGGCGCTGCTGCGACTGCTGTGTGTATCTGCGGGCATCTTTTGCGCTGCTTTCGCGGCCGCAATAAATGCGCAAATAAAGTCACAATTAGAGTTGAACTTGGTGGGAACGTCGACGAAACGAGAACATCGTTTTTCAGCTGCTGCCTCGACTCGTCTCGACTGCTGCTGCTGCTTTTGGGTGAATATTTGTGCCTCCCTTTCCTTTTGAAATGCGTGAAGAATGCCACAGAGCAAGTACTACATATACAGACAGCGTCCAAAGTAGAAATGCGTGTAGTTTTATGGGGCCCGGGTCATTGATTTGTTACGAATTTATTAGGCGGCCAGCTGCATTTGGTCGTCGCTCGCTGGCTTAATGAATTAATTCGACTTGGAGGCTGGCCGAGCAACCGTTACAAGCAATTAGCCAGCTCAGCTAACGGCTTTGGCCATGATTGCAAGTGGCAATTTGTAAGCGCTCGCTCTCTCTGCTGCTGGTCTAATGCATATGACAGCCAATAGAATGCAAGATCTATGGCGATTAATGGTGCACGGCCTCCTTTGGCTTACTGCCATTTTTATCGCGGCCAGAGATTACAATTGCAGCAGCCTGCAAAGCAGCTGACTCCTGGAATGCGGCAGGTTTTGGAGACAGCGATGGCCGCGCGTGGGCTGAAGGTCGCAGGTAATTGCAATTTGCAGTTGCCACGCGCAGCACTCGAAAAGGTCACGCGTGGCACGCGCCTCAGCGGCGGCAAGGACGCGCCCAAGGACAGCCGGGATGCGCCCGGCCTTGACTTTGATGGCAGTGACATTGACATCGACATCGACTCCTCGCCACTCACCTTGGCACACAAATCAATCAGTCACAGCCCTGCGACGAGCTGCGTCTCGTCTCGTCTCGTTTCCTGGAAGCCACACGGGGGCTTCTCGGGCCACTCCAAACGGCAGCTTGTCTGTCATTGTTTGTCCCAGTGCTTTGTGCGCGCGACACTAATCCAGCTTATGATTTTATTGTGCGTGGGCGCTCAGCCAACCTGCACTCTCCTCTTGCCCGCTCTCGGTGGCGCAGTAGCGAATTCTTTGACACGCTGTAGCAATACATCATCGCGCGACTCCAAAGCCGCTTTGCGTCCCCCACTGATCGTTTAATTGTGTGTTGCTGGTCAGCAGCGATGGATCATTGTCTCGGCTGCGCAATTAATCGACTACACAAATCCCAGCTCGAGTTCAAGTTCGCTCGCACACTCTGTGGGAATGCGACACGAGCAAATCAACTGTGAATTAAGTGCTGCTCATTTACTGGCTGTTGTTGGAAAACATTTTTATCAATTGCACTCAGTTTTGGTGGCAAACATTTGGGAATACTTTCAATTGGGAATACATATGTCACTTAATGGGATATATCAATTGGCCAGCGATTTTGATTCAGTCTTTTGCGACTACTTCTACTATTCACTCAGTAGACTTACTTAATAGACCAAATAGAATAGTGTTGACTACAAATGCTCATTATTTAAATACTTCATTTCTAAGCCTAATTTATAGCAACTATTTAGAATTTACATTAATCACGGATCATATTTTGCGTTCACTGCAATCTTCAGCCTTTTTAGTTGGACATTGTCGTACATAGTATGCGCGTTTAAGTGACCCTAGCAACAACAAGCAAAAGTATACTACGCGCAAATCCCAAAGAATGCAACCAACCCCGCTCAATCGATCGAGAGGCAAAGTCGCATACAAAGAAAACAACCACAGATACAAGAGCAAAAGGAATTTGATAGCTTCAAAAGACGTAGGATTGAGAATTATACAACTAAGTTAAATTTCAGCTAATTATTAACTAATGTTTTCTAGTGTCAAGCATTGGTATCGAAATTAGAATTTATATATGGAATAGAAGAAATGTAGAATTTTGTGCAAAGAATTTATTTTTAAGTGGCAAGCATTGCTAGTATTCGAAAAACATGGAAGCATCTATTATTATTTGAACATAATAATCTAAAAGGTATAGTTTGATCTAGATATTGGAAGAGCAATAATAAACATAATAATCTAAAAGGTTCAGGCATGGCATAGTTTGATCTAGATACTGAAAGAGCAATATAAATGTACCTATTTGCTTTGCATGTGTTCACTTTATATTGAACTTCGGAAAGATTTATTGCTGACTAAACATTTTATTTAAAAGCAGCAATATTTGTTCGCCTCTCCTTATGCATTGAGCTTGCTTGTTTTGGTTTAATACAGCGAGTTTTAGTCAACATTCAACTAGACTTTTACCACAAATACTTCTGATACTTAAACTGCTAGTTGCGGCACTTGAAATCCCTCGCCTACACGCCTACTTTTCAGTTCTAGCGATCTTCAGTTCTATGCGATCTTTGTCACTTGTAAACCACACATTTTGAGCACATTGGCGAAATGTTTGCAGTTTGATTTGCTTGCGAGTTGCTGTCTTGAATGAGTTCAACTTTTTACTATCTGTCTCTCAATTTGCATCTTGCTGCTCCCGCTCTTGGCTGCCCTTGTGCTAATAGAGCCACTCGAGTTGGCGGGCTAATTTATAGGCTGTGCAGTGGGCACGACTCGGACACGCGCACATCTCTAACTGCTGGCAGTTGCGAGTGTCCTCCCCCTCCCCGCGCCGCGACGCTGCTCAGACATAACTCAATTGTTAGTCACGCTTTTCCCCAATGGCAAATTAAGTTTTCATAGGCAGTAACAAGGCCAACAGCCCCCAAACAGGGGGAGGGGAAGGGGAACAGGAACTGCTGTTGATTGGCAAACGTCAGTGTCATAAATTTGAAATTTCCTCACTTGCAGCGAGTGCATTGCGCGCACAACAATTCGAATTGAATTTTGAACGATTTCATGTTAAGTGGCAGCAGCTCAACTGAGTTCAGGTGAGCTCCAGCTCCGACTATCAGCGTCGGCGATATACTTTATGACTCGAGCAGAAGGCGGCGGCGAGGAGGGGCAGGGGCAGGGGCAAAGGCTGGGGCGGGCAGCAACATGGGTGCAGAAAATTCAGGAGAATTAACAACGGGAGCCGCGTCGCGTCGGCAGATTGCGATTGGGGACTGGGCTCTAAATTTCGAGTCGGACTTGGGCTCGGAATTGGGATTCGTGTTAATAATTTAGTTGCTTATCGCGCGTGTTGACGTTCAAAATGGTTTCGGTTTCGTATGCCACACAGCAACAACTACGGATACAGCTACAGCTACAGCCACAGATACAAACACAGCCGAGGGCTGTGAGGGGCAGTCCGAGACAAGCTCTGTCAGCGCCCGGGCCGATAGCGAGTGCGAGGCGAGTGCCAATTAGCAGCCACTTGGCACTTGCATTAGACGCAGCCACAGTTGCAGATACGGCTCCAGATCGAGATCAGATACGCCCGCCGTTGCACTAGATGTTTGCCCAACAGATAGCCGCCGTTGCCGTTGCCGTTGCTGCATTGCAATAGATACTTCAGCCAAATATATGAGCTGGAGATAGAGCTACTTGTGCGGATGATAGAGCTATAATTGCATTAGGTATTCAGGCAATTAAACTAGCTGCAATCACATTAGATACCGAAGGATTAAACTACAATTACATTAGACTTCAAGTTGCGCACTGCAAATAAATTAGTGACTGCGAGGAAAGTTAGATTGATATTTCACATAACGAGCAGCGCACTGAGTCGCAGTTAGTCAACAAAATAAAGTAGCTGCAGTTGCATTAGATACTTCAGCCAGAGATTACATTAGATATATGAGCTGAAGATAAAGATACAAATACAATGAATAGATATTTCAGCAGTTGATAGAACTACAATTGCATTAAGAATTCAGGCCACTAAAGTAACTGCAATCACATTAAAAACTTAAGCAAACAATATGCAATACATGATCAATTTTGAGCACTGAAATTGAATTAATTATTATGAAAATAGCTAGATAGATATATAAAATGAGCCAACGATTGGATTAAATTGATTTTGATAATTACGAAAAGAAAGTCACTGCTGTTGCACGACAAAACTTTAGCAAAAGATAAAGTTAATGTAGCATATAAGAGCAGGAGATAAAGATACAAGAGCAATAGTTAATTCAGCATTAGGAATTCAAGCAATTTAAGCAGCTGCAATTTCATTAGAAACTTCGCCAAAAGATAGAAGAAGAATTATAATAAATACACGATGAATTTTAAGCACTCTCAAAGAATTAGTCACTTTGGAGAAAGATAAATAGATATATGAAATATGGTATATATATTTGATGAAATGAGCGCAACTTTGAGTCTAGAATTGGAACACACTTTAGCAAAAGATTCAGTTGAATTGGCATTAGATATATAAGCAAGAGATAAAGATACAAATGCAGAAGATGATAGAGGTATAATTGCATGAAGATTGCAGGCAAAGATAGAAGTACAATTGTAGATACTTGGTCACAGATGTACACTGTGAATGAATTAATAACTTGAAAGAAAGATAGATTGATATATAGATAGATAGATAGATAGATGGACAGATAGATAGATAGCTAGATAGATAGATAGATAGATAGATAGATAGATAGATAGATAGATAGATAGATAGATAGATAGATAGATAGATAGATAGATAGATAGATAGATAGATAGATAGATAGATAGATAGATAGATAGATAGATAGATAGATAGATAGATAGATAGATAGATAGATAGATAGATAGATAGATAGATAGATAGATACAGATAGATATGTCATAAAAGAAACTAAAATAGTTGCAATTGTCGCAGATACTTCAACGAATGAAGAAGTGCTGCATGTACATCACCAAAAGATGGCGCTAACTTGCATTGAATATTGAGTTCTTACTTTCAATAAATGTTCAAAGAGGTTGCACGTAGTATGTAAACAATATGCACTTCGTAAGTAAAAGACGCAGCTCTGGTTGCATTAGATACTTGAGCAAAGAATTGGGAAAAGATAGAGTTACAATGGCACTAATTACTCAAGCGGAGTGCAGCAGATACTTGAGCAGGGGATCGAGCTAGAGCTGCGTTAGATGTTCGAGCGGGCGATAGAGCGACAGTTGTGTTAGATACTTTGGCACTTGGCCTAATTGGCAGTTGCCGAGTGGCGTGCTTATCGCAGCGACCGCGACTTCAACTGCGACGGCGACAGCGGCAGCGACTGCGACAGCGACTGCGACTGCGAGTATTTATGTAGATGCGCATGTTGATTGGACCCGCTTTATTGTGGCTGCTGCTGCCGTTGCCTTGTTGCTGTTGCTGTTGCTGTAGCTGTTGCTGTCGAGGACCACACACGTTGCCGGTGGCCGGTGGCAAGCTCAGGCAGGGCTCAGGGCCGGTGGCAGTGTTGCAGCCTTGTGTGTTGTTTGTTGTGCATGCCACAAACGAGATTTAAATGAGTCGCAACGACGGCAACTCTCTCACGATTCTGAATTTCAACGAAATCGGCAACTGTTGCGGATCCCAGTTGTTGCTGTTGTGGATGCTGTTGTTAATGCTGTGACTGTTGCTGTTGCTGTTCTTGTTGCTGCTGCGTCGCATTCTACGCATGCCGGAGATACTTTTGGCACCTTAGCCGCGATTAAATGCACACGCATGCAGTCGCGACTCGCAGCTCGCAGCTCTTTAAGCCGCTTTGCCTTGCTTTTAATTGCCAAGTACAAGCGAGGACCACACACACACACACTGGCACACTGGCACACTCGCAGGCACCTGATTAGAGGCGCATTTAAATGACAATCGACAGCAGCCGAGGCATCCATTTGTTGTCACAACAAAGCGCATGAAAAATGAGGCAGGTTGCCTCTGAGTTGCCGTGTCCCGCTGATAAGTGCTCCCAAAATGCAGCCGCAGCAGCCAGCGAGCCAGGGGCAAGTAGCTGGGGCAGTGGCAAGTGGCAAGTGGCATTAGAGCGAGGGTTAGGCCCGTCTTTAGGGTCTGCGGTCATGTCCAATGTGACACTAATGTCCTGTTGCATTGTCGCGTTGTCGCGTTGTCGCTGCTTATCGCGCTCCCAAATGGGCAGCGCTCTGTGTGCTGCATGCCCCTCTATGATTCCCTCATAATTTACGATTAGTCCCCCGCCTGCCTCTTGCCACTTGCCACTTGTGGCGTGGCATCGCCTATCTGCCGCTGACAAAGTGCGTTCGTGTGTTTTCGTTTTATTGTCTCGCTGCGCTTCACATTTTCTTCTCTTTGCGCTGCCGCCATTATCATCAATTGCCCCCCGGCCCAACCACGTTCCCCCTCCCCCTGTCCCCCTCTAAAGTCGCCGCTGCTCATCGAGCGACTAATAACAATATTTTTGCCGGCTTTCGCTGTGAAATGATTAACTGAAAACGAGCTTGAAATGGATTAACAGCTACTTGTTGCCAGCCACTTATTGAGCGTGAGTTCAGCACGCAGCGCGACTCTCAGATACCCTGGAAATACAAGGCTACTCTCCTAAGAGTATATATATGATAATTAGTGGCAAATCTTCGTTGTTGCAGCTTTGCAAATTAACGTGAGACCGTTGTAAATTAAACTGCTGTTATTTCTCGCCTACTTTGCAACCAGTTTGTGAAACTTTGCTAACTTTGGCTGAACTGCAGCTACCCTGTAATGTATTTAAGTGCAGCAAATTAAAGTTAAGCAATGTAACGTCCTTTAACTTACTAATTTATATATAAGCTGTAGTCAATTGAGGTGCAAGAGCAGTCTGCAATATGTAGAAAATACAAATAATACAAGTAGCTAAAAAGTTATAAGCATTTTCATATAATTCTTCAGTTAACAGTCTCTAGTTGAATAAAATAAAGCAAATGCTGCAAACTGAATTCGGTGTTCGTTTGTTTCACATTTATTTATTTTATTATTTGATAAATATAGCTATTTGCTCTAATAAAAATATGCAAATTTTCTACAATGTGCCAAAGATATTCAATAAATAAATAAATTACTCTGGAGTTTTTCTATAATACTAAATAAAATACAATAACTGCTGCAAACTGAATTTAATATTCTATTATTATTTGCATTTGATAAAAGTTGTCATTCGATTCGAATCTTTGGATGTCTATGAATTTCTTTAGACACCTAAAAACAATACTGCAATTAAATGATTTATATTTTATGAAGGTAACAATTCCCCTGTTCAATCACCAACTTATCAGAGCACATTGAATATTGAATTGTATTAATTCGCCAAAGGTCTTAATTAAATTCAAATGTATAAAATATTCAAATTTTTGAATTTTTTATATTATATTTTGAAGTTATTATATTTAAAAGTAGCGTACGTTGCATAGAAAAGCATTGATAAGTGGAGTTTCAAGAAGTAAGTATTTGTAGTCATCTAGTAGAAGAGCACATTAATAACTCGTTGGGCATTGGGTATACCCTGCATGCTGCTAGTTTTACAGGGTATTGATGAAAGCGCGAACTGCGTTAATTTTCAGGCAATTGACGTGTCGACCCGCTAACCAGTCGCCGTCGATGAGGAACAGTGGATGGACAGTGCGCTAGAGCGCTAGACGTGGCGGGGGGTGAAAGCGCCGAGCTGATTGAGCAAGTGCGCCTAGTTGGCCAAGCATTTAGCCGGCTACCATTTAGCATTTAGTACGTGCTTAGCCAAGAGCCGCTCGACCGCCTAGACAGAGCCCCGAGAGCGTCGAGCTGAAGCTAGTCAGCTGCTAATCAGCGCGCTGTCCGGCTGATTGAATTGACCAGTTCTCCGTTTGCGACTGCGACTGGGATTGGAAGCCGCAACTGTTGAGTGGCAACTGGCAGCTGGCGGTGCGAGGTGCGTGGTGCGGTGTGCGAGTTGGTTGCGAGTTGCGTCGTGTCGCGCTCGATTGGATAAATGAATAAAAAACAAACTTTAGCTAGGCGGAAAAGCTGCCACGGCTGCCTGTTAACATTTGCACTGCACTTAGCACCTCCACTCCCCTCCTGCCCCACCCCCCAGACGAGTGCACCAAGCAGTTGAAAGCCTCAATCAACAGCCGGGGCCAATTATGTGGAATGAGGTGCTAATTTATGGATCTGAGACTTTTTCTCCAAGCGCACAATTTTGCGGCTCTATAATTTACACTGCCCCCCCCCCCCCCCTAGGCGCCCGCTAACGGTATAGATTGGGCAGCAAGCAGTCGATATAGCACTCGATAGCTTTCGATAGCAGTCGATTCTATGCTCAAGTTCAAAACGCTGATTGCAAACATTATAAGAATTCAACTGGTTTGCACTGTCGACTGACAACAGGTTGGCAGCGATAAAGCGCATAACTAAGCGATATGCTGAATCATATCATATCGGCAATTATAATCAGCGGCATCGACTCGTTTGGTGGGAATTCTGCGTGCTGCAGAACTCATTTCGTTTCACTTTCATTAGGCACCGAAACGAGCTGGAACGCAAATTAAGTCATTGTTAATATGCGGAATTCTTGCCACATTTTATTTAGATTTGAGTTAGACAAACTCATTCAACAAATTAAATTCTAATGCACTAATTACTAGTTGATTACTAATACACAAATTATTAGTGCGTTCTCATTATATGCAATTTCTGCTCTGAGAAATGTAGCTCTTGTTCTTGTTCTTTCATTTGAAGATATCTCAAAAAAGTTCTACCAGCTTATTGAATTTGTTTCCACTACCCAATTGTTATACTCGTATGTTGCTTTGATTGTTGCCTTCCCCTACAACTCACATTTGTTGCCTCTGCTGCGTCCAAAACAGTTTCCATCCAACTTCCCCTTGTTTTTGTCCAGCGCGTAATTTAAAATTATGGTCATTAGTGCTGGGAGATCATTCGAGTCACTGGCACGAGAAGCACGGCTTTGTGCGCGGTAATAAATGAAATTAATTTTTCAAAAATATATAAATGTTCAATTACATTGTTCTATAATGCCACACAGACTACATTAGCTTTAATCTACACGTCGTTACTTCATTTTCATATACTCCAATTAGAGCTGAAGTGTTCTATTAGCTAAATAATTTCAATTGACTGCTATAGCGCAATATTTGCATTATAAATCCAAAGTATCGTTTTATGTTATTATTTGTTTTCTTAATATTACATTAAGTTTTATTGAGATTCTTTAGTTAAACTATTTAAAATGCACTTCGTTACCTCATTTTAATGTACTTCAATTAGAGCTAAATTGATCTACTTATTGAATATTCCATAAATTTTTGTAGCACAAAATTTTCATTCCAACTTCAAATTAGTTAGTCAACTTATTTAATTTGTAGCTGTTTTAAACAATATTTGCTTTATTGTTGTATTATTGTAATAATTTTTATCGTATAACGTTTTCATTCGAGCTTCAGATTGGTTAGTCAACTTATTACCTCATTTACCTTATATTTATTTTAAAGAATATTTGCTTTACTTTTTAAGTTTTTATTTAAATTAATGTTACAAGAAGTTTTATAATATATTCTTCACACTTCATATTTTAAGAGCTGAAGTGTTAAATATTCTATTATTTTTTGTAGTAAAACATTTTCCATTGAAGTTCAAATTAGCTAGTCGACTTATTTAATTTGTAGATTTATTGAAGTACTGTTGTTAGATTTTTTCCGGTTTTTGTGAAATCTGTTTAAATCCATTATTAGTTTTCTAAATTTTACTTGAAGTATTATTTGGGATTCTTTAGCTAAACTATTTCATATTCACGTCGTTACTTCATATTTCAATTAGAGCTGAAGTGATAAATATTTTGCTAATTTTTGTAATAGAACGTTTTTAATTGAACTTAAAGTTAGTTAGTCAACTTATTAACCTGGTATTTATTTTAAAGAATACTTGCTTCATTTTTTATTAAACTGTTTAAAATTCAAGTCGTTACTTCATTTTAATATTCTTCAATTAGAGCTGAAGTGATAACTATTCCAATAATGTTTCTAGTACAATTCGAACTTCAAATGAGTTAGTCAACTTATTTACTTGGAATATTTTTAACACTTTTTCCATAATTTGTTAGATTTTGGCTTAAACTGTTTGATGCCAATATTAGTTTCTAAGTATTACATGCACTTTTCTTGTGGATTCTTTTGGTAAATTATCCATTTCGAGTCATCGGCTGTTCATTCAGAAATGATTTGGGACTATTCTCACACCCGTCTGAAATGAATTCGTTGATTTGATTATGCTCGCATTAGGCTGAACAATTGATAATTAATAGAGCCCCACACTGATCGCATTATAATGCCGATGCACTGGGACACATCGGAGATCTGTGTCTGTCTGTGGTCGGGCTAATTGTCACTACGTGATCCACGCGGGAGGGGGGAGGAGGCAGCTCCAATGGGAGAGCGTCTCTTAATTTATGGCCCGAGTGGCAGCGCATTGGTCGAGAATTGATTGCCCTAATCAGACTACACGATCTCAGACAAAGGGAGAGAAAGAGTGAGAGGGATCTCAGTGGCTGCATAGTACATAAGTGAGAAACCATGTACAGCTTAGACGATCGCGCGACCATCTCCTACCTGCATCTGTATCTATAGCTGTAGCTGTAGATGTATCTGTATCTGCATCTCTAGTGTTCGGCGTTTTTGAGGGCGTGTTCGCGGCCATCCTCAACCTCAATCAGCCTCCATCGCATCGCAGCTAATTATTTATTTTCGGGTTGCGCTAGTAGAAAAGATATAGATACAATTTGGGGGGCTTCGCTTGCCCTCTGTTATATTTTTCCGTGGAAATACTTACGTTTATTTATGGCGCTGTTATGCAGCTTTGTTATTAAAATGTTATTGGATTTCTCTCGCTTTCCAGCTGCGCGAGCAGAGACTCAGAAACTCAACTGCACTGTGCGGCATCATTAGGCCAGAATGTTCTGGCCGTTAACTTGATCTGGGCCCGGGTGTTGTGATAAATGATTTTCAGTCTCTCGCTCGCCTCATAAATTAGTTTGCTGGAAAATGGAGCCGAGTGAGTGCCTTTGAAGTGTGACCGTTGCGCTGCAACAGCAAGTGGCGCGTCCTTGCCGCATCCCGGCCAAGGCCAACGAGTCAAATTGCCTGCCACCCAACGAGCGGCTGCCGTGGGTCGTGTGACTCGCGTTGGCCTTGAGGCGCGTTTCCATTGATGCGTCCATGTGCAGGCCATAATGCTTAGTCCTGGCAAGGACAAGCGAGTCAAGGCCGCTGCCGAGTCGTTTGCAGTTGCTGCCGTTGCAGTTGCAACGCTGTCGGAGACAGTTGCAAACCACACAATCATTTGCAGCGAGTCCTTTGTGCAGGACGTCAAGCGGCGCTGTAGCAAATTGCTGCCAAATCGTCGCACTTGCCGTGACCTCTCTCTCCGTCTTCCCTCTGTTCTCCGTCTTCGTCTGCTCATCCTGATGCTAGGTGCGCTTGCATGCTTTGCGGTTTAATCGAATTTACAGATTTCGGCCAGTTGAAATCCTGAGATCCTTGACTGTTTGCAAACAGCCAACAAAGCCGAACAATCGGCTTACGTTTTTATTGGATTTGGCCACACAAAGGTGTCTTAAGACCTCGCTCTGTCGGGCTTATGCAATGTGCTGCCCAATTTCCCGGAATGCCCGCAACGAAAGACTTAGGACACAAACTTGATGGCAAGAGAAAATCGAAACTGGTCGAAATTGTTTAAACAATAAAGTAAGATATTAATGGCAATTAGCGGCCTTAACGAGCGCACGCAAATTGACAAATTAGACGAGCAAGGCAATTTTGGCCAATTACAGCGACGCCAAATTACTGCAGGCCGCGCTTTTGGCCGAGTTTGTTTAACAATAACAATTGGAAATCAACGAAATTCCACAACAGCGAACGATTAAAGATCTGTTAATTGATTGAAAACACGTTGCGTTGTCGTCTCTCTTTCGCTTTTCGCGTTCCGTTTCGTTTTCGTTTCGACCACAATTGACAAACTGGCCAACGCATGCAAATTTGTGTGTTGGCCCCCTCAGCAAAACACAAAATAAAATAAATGTGATGAAGTCATAAAAAAGTTATGACTGTCGCTTTATTTGCAGCTTCCTTTGTGATTGTTTTTATTTGGATTTTTGCTTTTCACAAATATTACGCTCGTAAAACCGCACAACAAAGCGCTGGGCCAATGTGGGCGTGGCCGGTGGGCAACGCGAGCTGGTTTCTGGCCGGGACTCTCCTCTATTAGTTGGCTTTTGTCTCTTGGTCGAGACTGCCAAATAAAGTAGTCAAATTTATAATCAACAAGTTCATTAACATTTAACCCGACACAGCGACCGCGGGCAACAACAACCAACTTATTTTTGTGAACAAATTTTAAATTATCTTTCGAAGCCCTCGGCCAATTCATGGAGGGTTTAGCAGGGGGGACGCAGCATTTACGAATCATGTCGAATTTTAATTAAAACCCAATAAGAAATGTAACGAATTTTTTACACTCTACAGCGAGCTACACGTGTTCCACCATAAATTACCATTAAATTGACTTTCAGATCAAGTTTCGATAAGATGTTTTAATTAAGCATTTATCGAGCTTCATTTCGTTGCAATTTAAAGAATTTCTTTAAAGCTTTACCATTGAAATATTATCTAAAATATTCGTAAGAACACAAAGGAAAACACTATTTATTCAAATGGAAAATCTGGCGTGAAACGAATACAAAAAATTAAATTAAATTATATGTTATATAAAGTAAATATTTGAGTAAAGCTAAGCATTTAATCGCAGAAAACATAGTTTCCGATTATTTCAATTTTAATTCAGCGCAAAAAGAAGAACAATTGTGTAATTTAAAGAAGTTGTTGGGAGGTTTACTTACTATTGCAACATTCTCTGATATATTCAAATGAATACTAAATACTATTTATTTAAAAGGAAAATCTGTCATAAAGCAAAAACAAAAATGATAAATGTTAAATGATATGTTTTATAAAGTATACATATATTAGAGTAAAATTATGTATTTCAATTCAAGAAGATTTAGTTTCTGATTATCTAAATTTTATTTCAGCTCGAAGATAGAAGAAAACTTGTGCAATTTGAAGAATTTAATGGGAATGTTTAACTATTACAATAGTCTCAGAAATATTCAGAACACAAAGCGAAAATGACTATTCAACTGGAAAATCTGTCGTAAAACTACAAATAAAATCACATTAAATGTTAAAAATTATATATTCGAGTAAAGTTAAGAATATCAATTGCAAAAAAAAATATCATACATATCTCTTAGTTTTTGATTTTTTAAGCTTTATTCCAGATCGGAGAAAGAACACAGCTGTCGTGCAATTTAAAGAAGATTTACAAGGTTTACTATTGCAATATTCTCTGATTAATGCCTAGCAATAAAAAGAAAAGAAAATTAAAAAATTTGTCATAAAGCAAGTAGAAAGATTTTATAAAATGTTAATAAATAATTTATATATTTAAGTAAAGTTCAACATATAAAGTAAATGCAACAAACTAATCTCTTAAATTATAGATTGCTAAAATATTTATTGCGTTCGCCATTGCTAAAATTATTATATTATATTATAACTTAAGCCAAATAAACATTTTTATGGGCTGTATTTTTCATCTGCTAAAAGCTTGTAAATTACTTATAACATTTTTCAAGCTGAAACTTCACATTTCTAACACAACCTTAATAGAGCGCTGTGAGGCAAAGAATCAATTATAAATCTCTCGTGTTGGGCAAATGATTTTCTTGCTTTCTTTCCAAACTTTTTCAACACTGCAGCTTTCTACATACGTATGTATATAAAAGAAGATCACGAAGTCGAAATGCATGTGGAGTTGAGGAGGAAGTCGACGCTAAACGTGTTTCGACTCAATCAATTCTTCGCTTCTGCGCCGCACTTTGGTCTTCATTTAAAGAGTTTCTTCTCGATGATGAGTTATAATCAGCGTTTATTGCACCGCTGCCCACTGTGAGTGGCAGAGCGAACGAGTGCGAGCGAGACGGCAGTGCAGGAGATGAGCTTAATGCTGTTGCTTGTGCTAGGCAGGCGAGGGATCATTAATAACTCTCGCCGCTGTTCGCTGTTCGCCGTTCGCCGGCACTCAGCAGCCCAAGCACAAGCACAAGCACGTTGGCTCTCTGTGTAAATTATGAATTTTAAATTACACGCACACACACATACAAACGCACACGCATACGGACACGCATAAGCTTGGCTGGACCGTTTAGCGTCGATGACCGCCAGAGGGCGCGCTCGTGGCTGCCGTGTCAAACATGTGTTTTTCTCTATCTCTCTCTCTGTCTCTGGGTCGTGCTGCTTTGGTTTTGTTTACGTATTTAAATGCGCAGTGAAGGCAGCAATTGCATACGTGGATTGTCGTTGCTGTGGCCAAATTAAGTTGTAGCCGCAATTAAGCCCAAAAAACATTTCGCACTTGTTTTTGCTGTTGCCTCGCATTTTTTTGGCTAACTGTAGGCGCGTCATTACGGCCCGGCCTGAAGCACAGGCTAAAATATAACAGATAGCAGATCATTAGGGGCAAACGGTAGCACAGTGTTGAGCTGAAAGCGAAATAAAGAAAGAGAGAGAGAGAGAGAGTGCTGCTCATTAGCAGCTGGCAATTCCCTGGGCTCGTTTCTCATTTCTCATTAGAGGCGGCAGCGGCAACAGAAATAAATGTACTACGTGCGTATTGTAATCAAAAACAAGTTAAAAACTTTAATTAACGCGTTTTTACGCAACTGTCGACGGCTGTTTAACCCTTTGCGGCCATCGCTTGTCGCTGTCGCTTGTCGCTTGTCGTTTGTCGCTTGTCGGTTTTCGAGCACGCAAATGCAAAGCAAACATGACAATGGTAATAATTGAAAATCAGGGCAATAAACGTATGTGCAGGGGAAGGGATAGAGAGAGAGCGAGGGCAGCGTGTGTATTTCTCTGTTTTTTTGTGGGGTTACGCAGCGAAGGGAAAAATCAACAGCTGCTTTTATTGCCGCTCAGCGCCGACGGCAAGAAACGGCACCCAGAGCAGCAGCAACAACAACCACGAAAACAACAACGACAGCAGCAGCCATTGTTGTGGTGCTCTCTGGCGCGCTGCCTTACGGCCAGCGCAGGCGTGCGAGCGAGACGGCTGGCTGAGTGCGCGCAGAGAGTTCGAAATTGAGTTTTTCGATATTCCAGTTGCGTGTCTTAATGGCTGACGCGACTGGAAGTGGGCTTTTCGAAACGGTTAGGCTCGAAACGGTTAAGCGGCTGTTAAGCGACGCTGCCGCGACGCTGCTTATCGCTATTTAATTAATTTGACTGCCCCACAATAGTTTGTGCATTGTTCAAATATTTATTTATTTGCCGCAATTCAAATAAAAATGCGCATAAAAATGACATAAATTCGCGCGCTATTGTTGGCATTCCCCAAACGGGTCCGACTCTGAAATCACCAATTTGAAATTTGAAATTTCAGATTTCAGATTCGAAGGCGGCTCGTCTAAATATGGATGTGGACCAGCGCGGCGGCGGCGGCTATTGTTTGGACAGGAAATCTAAAATTAATAACAATTGCCATTAATCGATACTCGATAGCGGCGGGCAATCGAATAAATCACATTGCTACAACAAATTTCACGCCCCACAGCGAATTCAATACAAATATTAACAAAGCACAAAGTAACATCAAATGATAATGAAATTCATTAGCGTGCTCCGTCTTTTGATTTATGTGCCATATTTCAGCGGATCTGTAGATAAATGTGTATATATTTGATACTTTGGCGCAGCACATGTTTCACATTTCGGCAGATGCTACTTTTGATAAAATTATTTTTGTCGTCGTCGTCGTTGTTGTTGTTGTTGGTGATCAATGCCAAATGGCATTAGTTTTTAACACATTCGACTGGGAGATGCTAATGGGCCACGCTTCGCTGGAAGCTCCAATAGATTGCTATTTAATACGTGTGCGAGTGGAATAAATAAATTAAAAATCAATTAAATATCAATCAATTGAACGAAATGTTCGCTACATTAAACCCGCTAATTGTGCAGCTTAAAAACAAAGCAGTCTCCATGGAAGCTCCGAGATGTGCTCAAAAATATGTATATGTGTGTGTGTGTGTGTGTGTAATTAGGTTGTGTCGATTGTCGATTGTCGATCATGCTCTCGATGCAGGGTGTCGATAAAGTTGTAGGCACAGATTGAAACGTCGCGGCCAAAAACAAAATCAACACAACTAAATGCTTATGAAGTGTTCGTGAGTGCGCGGACTGGCGGCTGGGAGAGAGAGGGAGCAGAGCATCAGTCAACCGTTTCGAGCAGCGTGCAGCGAGCAGCGAGCGGCGACAGAGACAGCGTGCGATTTTGATAAATCAACTAGCAAAACCAACAAACGCAGCCATTTTCCGCCGCATGCGCACGTGTGTGCGAGCAGTGCAGCCAGAGCCACACACTGCGAACAACGGCCAGCAGGCAACGCCCCACTGCCAAAAGAGAGAGCGACAGCGGCAGCGACAGACGACGTCGTCGACAACGACAACGACGACGACGCAGACGCAGACGCAGACAGCGACACAGTTGTCAACCGCATGACAGCTCCCAATAATAAAGTCATATCGAGCCCTAACAAGCGCGCGCGGCGGGCCCCAAAACGTGGAGTGAAGGCGGAGTGAGCAAAAGCACGACGAACAAGCGAACGAACGAGTGAGCGAGCGAATGCACGAACGAGCGCGAATGTACGAACCGAACGACAGCACGAACGAGTGTGTGAGCGTGCGAGCGAGCGAGCGAGCGAGAGACTGAGCTCAAACCGGTTTGCTGCTGCTGCTGCTGCTGCTGCTGCGCTCTTGTACTGCGCTGACTGGAAACATTGTGTTGCTGTCAGATTGCAGGTGACAACGTCGAGTGTCACAACAAAATTCGCGCACAGCACCCAGCCAGAAGAGAGCGAGCGAGCGAACGCAGTGAGAGCAGCAGCAGGGAAGGCTCTGCCAATCGATCAGTCGAGCAGTCGAAGTTTGAGTTGCGTCTTCGTCACTGTCAGTGTGAGTCGCGCTCTCTCGCTCTGTCGTGCTCTCGTGTGCGCACACACACACATACACAGAGCTGTTAGCAACCCCAGGGCTGAGTGTCGACCGTCTCGCTCTCGCGCTGACAGTTCAATCGGTCGCTGCCTGGCTGCTGCTGCTGCTGGCTTCGTCGCAGCGACGGGCAACTGTGATTAGTTAATTTAGTCGTTGAGCTCGCATGGAACAGACGTGCGCGTCGCAGTCGTCGGACAAGAAAAACAGACAAAGCGAAAGCAAAAACGTTACAAGAACGCCACGCAAAGCGCACAAATCAAACAAGCAGTGACCACCACACCACACGACACTACACAAATAAATACACGCGTGCAAGCAAGCAGTGTTGCCAAGTGAGTGCAAGTACAAAGTGCAAAGTGCCAAGTGCAAAGTGAGTCGCAACTGACAAATGGCCCTTGAGGATCGCTGCAGTCCACAATCAGCGCCCAGTCCACCAGCCAGCTTGCCACACTCGCCGCTCCAGCAGGCGCTCTACCCCATCTCCACCCATCCCGTCTCCAGCTACAGCGCCGCCGTCGACATGAGTCTGCAGCCGAGCGCCGCAGCCAACACAGCTGCCTCAGCGGCGGCTGCCACGCTCTACCAGCAGCAGCAACTGCAGCACTTGCACCAGCTGCAGCAGCTGCAGCAACTGCACCAGCAGCAGCTGGCCGCCGCCTCCGCGGGCGTCTTTCACCATCCCATCGATGCGGCCGCGTTGCACGCCGCCGCGCTGCAGCAGCGCCTCAGCGCCAGCGGCTCGCCGGGCGCCCACTCGACGGGCGCCTGCTCCACGCCCGCCTCGACGCTGACCATCAAGGAGGAGGAGAACGACTCCATACTCGGCGACAGCTTCCACAACCAGACCGTGACCACGGCCACCACCGAGGACGACGAGGAGGAGGACGACGACATCGACGTCGACGACACCGCCTCCGGCTCCGGATCGGCGTCGCTGCAGCCGCCGCCGGCGCACCAGCAGTCGCAGGCCAAGCAGTCGAAGCCCTCGCTGGCCTTCTCCATCTCGAACATACTCAGCGACCGCTTCGGCGACGCCGCCAAGCAGCCCAAGCCCGCTGGCAGCGACGCCTCCTCGAATGTGGCCAACGCTGCTGCCGCCGCCGCCGCTGCAGCCGCCGCTGCTGCCGCGGGCATCTTCCGGCCGTTCGAGGCGAGCCGCGCTGGGGCCGCCACGCCCTCCGCCTTCACGCGCGTCGACCTGCTGGAGTTCAGCAGGCAGCAGCAGGCGGCAGCGGCCGCCGCCACCGCGGCCATGATGCTGGAGCGCGCCAACCTGCTCAACTGCTTCAATCCGGCGGCGTATCCGCGCATCCACGAGGAGCTCGTCCAGAGTCGCCTGCGCCGCAACGCCGCCCACCCGCCGCCCAATCCCAACGCCGTGCTGCCGCCGACGGGCAAGCTCTGCGAGCCGGGCATGGAGAAGTCCGCCCTGGGCTCGCTCTGCAAGACCGTCTCCCAGATCGGCCAGTCGCCGTCGTCGTCGTCGTCGTCGGCGCACGTCGCTGGCGCCAGCCACTTGGCCAGTCCGCCGCCCGCCTCGAATGCCTCGAGCATCAGCAGCAGCTCCTCCGTCGCCACCAGCAGCAGCAGCAGCAGCTGCATCAGCAGTTGCAGCGCCTCCTCGTCCGCCTCCGCCTCCACATCCGCCTCGACATCCGCAGCCAGCTCGCTGAACTCGTCGCCCAGCAGCCGCCTGGCGGGCGCCAACAACGCCAGCAGTCCGCAGCCCATCCCGCCCCCCTCGGCGGTCAGCCGCGACTCCGGCATGGAGTCCTCCGACGACACGCGCTCCGAGACCGGCTCCACCACCACCGAGGGCGGCAAGAACGAGATGTGGCCCGCGTGGGTCTACTGCACGCGCTACAGCGATCGCCCCAGCTCAGGTGTGTACTCGGGGGCAACTAATAAGCAAATGTTGTAGAAAGATATTATATTACTGGGTGGTTCTATAGTGCTGAAACTCTCAGGAAATCATTTGCAAAACATTTTAAACCAAAAGCTGAGGAAATTTAGAAATTATGATGGAAAAGAAATCAACTGCGAGAATATTAACAAACATAATACAAATATTATAAGGGGAGCAAGTAAACAGAATACAAACTTGTGAGAGTAGCTGAAAATATATATAGTGCAATTTCACTACTTAAATTTGAAAGCTGCCAAATATGTGTCTCAATATTATGATATAATTTCTAAAAAACAAATATAGAGTTCATATAAGTAGCTAGTTAAATAGAAAAATGGTAAAAGTTAGCAAGTAAATAGTTGAGAAATTTGTTAGAAGAGCTAAAGTATTTATAGAGTATAATTTCACTACTTACATTTGAGTGCTGAAAATGTGTGTTATAATTACCTAAATATTATGATACAATTTCTTTAACAAAATATAGAAGTTACGTAAGTAGCAAGTTCAATAGAAAAGTATTAAAAGGAAGCAAGTAAATTAATAATATAGAGTTTAATTTCACTACTTAAATTTGAGTGCAGCCCAATGTATGTTATAATGTTGCAAATATTATGATACGATTTCTAAGAGTAAATATAGAGTTTATAAAGCAGTGAAAGGCAGCTAGTAAATAGAATAGAAAATTGTAAGAGTAATTGCAAAATATATTATAAAGCGAATTCTGTATATTATGATACAATTTCTTAAACAAAGTATAGAATTTATATAAGTAGCTAGTTAAAAATTAAAAGTAGTGAAATAAATGAAAGTGATGCAGGAGTTAAATTGACAAAGTTACAAATGCTTATATATTGCTTACCCGCAAAGTGAGAAATGTAATCATATAAGTGAAATATTGTCGTATATTTTGAACAATTTGAGGAAATTAGAAAAGTGCAGATTATGAAAGTTGTAGAAGTTGTATAAGCAGAGAGAAGCTTAATCAATATAGCAGTGGCAATGCTATAACTTTTTTGAAGAATACTGTTCGAGTTACATGAACAAATGCAGCTATAGATAGAGCTAGAGTCTGAAGCGACATATATATTACTTGGCAGTTAGTCATGTTTGTGTTTAGCTGCAATCAAAAGCAATTGGCACAGTTGGCAGCTTGTTTATGAGCCTCGTCTTTGTTGTCGTTGTTGCGTTGTTCATAAGTGCGACACATGATATTGTCTTCGAATAGAAGGACCACACAGCCCCGACGCAGACTCAGGCTCGGGATCGAGCTCGGGCTGTGGAGCGGCAGCCTTTCATGCTGTTTGTCATTAAGCCGAAGGACACTGCAACAATTAGCTGTCCCCGTCCAGAGAGCGAGAGGCAGAGAGGGAGAGAGGCAGCGGGCCTCACGCAGCGGGTCTGCTGCCTTTGAAGCTGTCGCAGTCGCAGTCGCTGACACTTTGTGTGACAACATGTAGCGAGGCGAAGGTCGCAGGTCACGGATTGAAACTAAAACGCGCTGACGATTGACGACTGCGGATTGAGGAGTCGCAGCCAGAGTGGGAGAAGTGCGAGGGACGTGTGCAGTGAAAGTGGCCATTAAAAGAAGCTGCCGAGGGGCCAGACGAACGCGGAAAATCTATTTTTCCGAGCTCGTGTTGCCGCTGTTGTCGGTTGTTGTCGGTTGTTGTCGGTTGTTGTCCGTTGTTGTCGGTTGTTGTTGCCGCGCTGCGTTAATTGACAAGTTAAGTGCTTTTTTATGACTCGAAATGGTTTTTTAATTTGGTGTCGATGGAATCGTACCGACAACAGCCAACTATCGACAACAAGGCGTTGATAGGCAGCGATTAGAGGCTGCGAAATTCATCAAATTATCGGGCAGCTCGCAGAGCGCAGCAATTAAATTATAATTTACAATCTGTCGATGCTCGAACTCATATGCAAAAGCCGTACAACAAAAAAGCTGGCACTCAGTCTAACTCATTCAGATCGAAGTTTGAAGTGGCAATTATAGAAGCTGCCAATTAGCAGCTCCAACTAACTATAGTTATAGACGGCTTTCGACGGCTTTTATTAAGCCATTTTGCAGTGCCTGCGACTTCCACTTCCACTTCGACTTTGAGTTTGAGTTTGACTCATCAGTCTACTGTCTCTTGGCACAGTTCGTTAGACGCTGCGCTGACAGCTGACAAATTGAACACGCAGCACAGCCGAGCGTTGCATGCCGCAAGTTTTGCTGGCTGAGAAAGCGACTTTATGCTAATTAAACCATTAATAACGTTAATTATATGCACAGCTAGCAGGGGATATGGGGGTAGGGGGCAGGGGCCTAGGCCTTTCGTGTCTGCTGGAATTTGGACTAACTTTTTCTTTCCGTTCGCTCTGTTGCAGGACCCCGCTACCGCCGCCCCAAGCAGCCAAAGGACAAGACCAACGACGAGAAGCGTCCACGCACCGCCTTCTCCAGCGAGCAGTTGGCGCGCCTCAAGGTAAGCAACGCACTTCAATTCCTACACACATCGTGTGGCAACAAGCGAGTCCAATGCAAACTTGCCCCAAATCCAACTAACTTTGCTAGGCATGCGCAGTGCAGTCAGCCCCCAAATCAACAGCGATAGACGGACGCTATTTGTTGCTAGTTCTTTAAATATATTACTCAGTTTTCTACTAGTCAAAACATATAGTAAAACTGGCTTGTTTTCTTAATCAAATTGTTGCAGCTTGGCAACAAATACTAGCACTTGAACCATAGAAGTGTTTGGCAAACATACAAGCTTTTAAAATGCAGTTCAAATTCGCAAAGATTGTCAATTGATTGCTGGTCAATAGCTGCCAGTTGACTCGACTCTCAGACTAGTAGACACTCTTACAGTCTCTACAGATCTAAGCCTACTTTGCCTTTGTCTGCGCAATCTCTGCTGCAATCCTTGGCCACTCCAGTTGCAATGCTGGCTGGCATGTTGTGTCATATTTATTGCCAAAATATTTACACACTTTACGCCGCCCGCCCGCTGTGCTGGCATCCTGGCGACCGCACGTCCCGCCCGCCTGTCCGTCCGGCCGTCCCGTAATGCGGCACCGTTCCGTCTTCCTCTGTGTCAGTTAACCAATTGGCCATGCTCATAGTCGTATTTCACTCACACTGCGCCCGGGTCTTTCAACTAAACCGCAAATAATTGATTTGCCTCACAGAATCTACCTGCTCTCCTGCTCTTACTCATTCGCCCTCTCTCTCTCTTTCTCTTTGTGTTGTGCTTGCAGCGGGAATTCAATGAGAATCGCTACCTCACCGAACGTCGCCGCCAGCAGCTGAGCTCCGAGCTGGGCCTGAACGAGGCGCAGATCAAGATCTGGTTCCAGAACAAGCGGGCCAAGATCAAGAAGTCGACGGGCTCGAAGAATCCCCTCGCGCTCCAGCTGATGGCCCAGGGACTCTACAACCATACGACGGTGCCGCTCACCAAAGAGGAGGAGGAGCTCGAGATGCGCATGAACGGCCAGATACCGTAAGCAGTTCGCTCTCTCTCTCTCTCTCAGTCTCGACGTTGGTCTCTCTTCAGGCTGGTCCTCAGTGTGCAATAAAGTGCGGCGTACAAAAGTGTTCATGTGATATAATTGTAAAATACTATCTATCTAAACCTAAACTAACCACACCACATCTCTAACTTAAGCTTCAACGATTTCAAAAACATACAAAAAAGTTAAGAAAAAACAAAAACACAAATGGAAAGAAAGAAAGTATTATGCGCATAGATGTTGCTTTGCAATCGATCTACGGCTAACACACGTCTAATCTCTACAGCTATCGATACTATATGATGAAACTACTACTACTACTATATTCAGCTTGATATGTTATATGCGATAAGTAATTTAAAAGTTCTTTAGATTAATTTCTAGCTTAGTTCCAAACACACACACACACATTGTCTCGCTTTGACGCAGAAGTATTTCTAGTTTTTAAGTTCAACAAAAAACCAACACGAAACGAAACGAAAATGTTATGGATGAAAAATGCTTGAAATATATAAAACAACAAAATGCACCCAAAAAAACAAAAAACAAAACAAAAGAAGTTGAAAGCAATCTATTGAAATCCATGTGCTAAAACAAACACAAAAAAAAAACAGAAACAAAAACAACAATGAATTAAATAAAAACGAAAATATTTCAAAAATTATATCATATCGGCGTTTGGCTAATTTATGAACTTGATCTCAAGGCATGTAAAAACCAGCTGAGAGCGGTCAAATAAATTACGGGGCAGATAAAAGGTTTTTTGCATAGTTTGACATTATTTTCAGCGGATTATGACGAGGCGATTATATATACGATATATATTTATGCCTATTTCGGGAGTAGCTGACTTGAAGACACTTTTTTGTGTGCCAAAGTTTTCTTTGCTTTATCGCTGTCTATATTTTAGAGTGTTCGACCCGCCCATCGATTTAACAGTTGCTGGTAATGAGCTGCTACATAAATCGACTGTAATCGAACTTTCTCCCATATAGAGTGCGCCCGCCCCCTTCACGCCCAGCGAGTTGCAAATGAACGGTATCAATATATACATGTGTTCCAACTGATCAGCTTGCAAGTGAAATTCGAGGCACTATTCATCATCATTAATTATTGATTACGACTCTTCAAACCAAGCCTCTTTACTCTTCTACTTTTTAACACAATTTTTCGAAAACAAATTGAACTCATTGCAGTTGCTATCAATGGATTAATGTTGATCATCTTCAATGAGAATCTCATCAAATATCTGAAACTTAGTAGAGTGTTTAATTAGTATCAACGCAAACTATTTCTTTTATAGTTCAATCTGGTTTCAATAATTTGTTGAATAAAACATTCAACAACAACTACTATAAACGCAACAAGATCTACAGTTGTGAGTTTAATGCGTAAATTGAAATAAGAATGCTCATTAAATGACTGCGACAGCGTAATTTACTTAATAAGTTAATGTAGAAGAATCTAGCTTCTTCTTTCATTCAGCAGTCAGAACAAATTTCTTTGCGTATATAGATGGCAGATTATTAGTTATTTTTTTTCCGTCCTTATGCAGTGCTGTCCTAAAAATGAATACGATGTTAAATCTCATTGTTATTTTAATTATAATTATAATTAATAACTATAATTATTATATTTCGATCACATTTCATAAAATTTTAAATATTTTTGATACTTTTTGTTGACACAATGAAAGTGCCAACATTTTTGTTATTATTCATATTTTATTTTTAAACTATTGCGCTGAATGTTCAGTTGTTGTAAATAAATGTTGTTCCATAAAGGTGATTATATGGAGTGAGAAATTCCGTTCTCCATTTTAAATGTGCAGTTCATAAGCAGTGCTAATTTAATGAACTCATCTGTAGATGGAATATCATTAGTTGATTATAATGCACTTTTGGATTTGTTTTTGAATGAATTCTAAGAAATTATATAGATGCATGAGTAATTTTTATATACATATCCAATATATCTTAGTAATATTTATATATTATAGATTTATTTCTAATTTTTACTCAAAAGTGCATTTCTTAGTTATATTTATATATTAGGTTTTTATTATTAGTTTTTATATACAATGGATTTCCTTGTAATATTTATATATTATGTATTTCTTTGTAGTTTTTGTATATAAAGTATTTCCTACTATTTTTGTATATATTGTTTATTGTATATATTGCATTTGTAAGCAATATTTATAATTTGTGTTATATATTTCTTTCTATTTTTTATACATAGTGCACTTCTTAGTAATAAATATTTATATAAATATTTATTTCGAATTCTTAATAATAAGTGCATAGTAATATATGTATGTTATATACATTTTTTCTAAATCTGATTTATGTGCATTAGTAACATTTAGATGTTTATATACATTTTTTTTCTTATCCTTCGAAGTATAAGTGAATTTCTTAGTTATATTTATATAGCATATATTTATTTCTAATTCTAATTTGTAACTGCATTTCATGGAAATATTAATATATTACGTATATCTTTCAAATTTTTGTATAAAGTGCATTTCGTAGCAACATTTATATAGCATATATTTATTACTCATTTTTATTCCTAAGTGCATTTCTTAGTCATATTAATACATTATGTATTTCTCCTTAATTTTTATACATAAGTGCATTTTTTTGTAATTTGTATATATAGTGTGAGCTGGGCTGCAACAAAGTGTGAGCGCTAATTAAGTGGGCAACAAACGAAGTTCACTTATTAATTTGATTGCGAAGTTATCTGCTTGGGCTTTGACTTTGACAACAAATGTTGCATTCGCGTGGAGTGCTAATCGAGTGGATTCGGGTTAATAGGCTCGCTCCTTGGTGTGCAAGGGGGGGGGGGTGTTGAGGGGAGTCACACAGAGGGGAGATTGTCAAGAGGCGCCGCTGCCGTCGCCTGCGTTGAGCGGTTGACGAAGCAAATCACATCAAAGGCATTTTGCCGGCGCAACTTTAAATCATGTAAACTTGTCGCCAGTCGCGAGGGTGAGACACTAAGAACAAGCAGTACAGAGAGAGGAAGAGAGAGAGGGAGAGGGAGAGTGAGAGAGGGAGAGTTGCTTGATTCGCTAATTGCACAATCATGTGGCATTTGGGATGAGACGCGACTGCGACTGCAACTGCGACTGCGACTGCGAGTGTGGATGATGCTGAGTGACGGCAACAGCATCGGTTTCGATTTGCGGCTGCCATTTAATTAAAAACAAATCTTCATATAAACAAATATTGTGACGAGACGAGACGAGAAGCGAGCTGCGACTGCAACATCAAATGATTTATTAGCACAGATTTTTGTGGCAAGCTGCGCGGCGTTAATTTGCTGAAAATAAATGCAGCAGCGCAGCCGACAAAGTTGTCGTAGGAGTCGGGCAGGCGGGCGGGCGGCTGACATTTACTAGCAAACTGTAGTAGTGGAGGGGGGAGGGGGGAGATGAGGCATCTGGCAGCGAGATCGGCGCACATAAAATGAATTAATGCGAACGCTAATTGCGAACGCCAAATGCTAGCACAAAGAAAGAAATACGATTATGTGGCGCGACTACGTAATGTGCGCTCCCCCCTCTGGCTGCCTTACCCCCCCCCCCCCTGCAACGCAAATCGGGCGTATTATAGAGGCGCAAATCCATTTGCGCACGTAATGAACCAATTAGCCAATTGCATCAGCTGCAAACACGACTCAAATGAGCCGGAAACGAACTGGAACCTGAACTGGCACTGGCACTGGAACTGGAACTAGCGAGCAGCGTTGGAGTGGTGTATCGATGGGCGCTTTCAAAGGAGTATTTCAACACTTCTAATTAGCTGAAATTGCCAAGTGACACACTAAATTTCACTTTCCGACAGCGGAATTTCAATTGCGCATACAATGTCGAGGATCGGCTATTAAAAAGCCACAAAAACACACTCACACAGACGGGACTGGGGAACGGGGGGGAGGCACACATGTGGCGTGTTTGTGGTGTGCTCTCTGATGGCTCGGATGATGGCAGCTACATAAGTCAACCTCATGCCCATTTACCATTTCAATCAGCCCCCTTCGCTGCTCTGTTGCGTGTGTGGGCGCCCCCTCCCTCCCCTCTTGCGTGATTTATGCGCCTTGGAGTCTAAAAATCTGCTGCTTCCCCTTTGATATCGCCACGTGGCAGCATACCCCGAGGCCCCAGCGCTAATTGCATTTCGCCTGCCTACGAACCTCGCTGCTCACCATTTTACAGTTTGTCGTATTAATTGCTCTTCGGCTCACACAATGTCTCCTAACTCTCGCATACACTCGGCGAAATTACGCTATCTAGTGATCTATTTATTTGAAAATTGAATTATGCAATTTATATAAGTACAGTATCAACTATTTGCCTGATACTTGGCACAAAATATTGCAATTTATTTATATCAAATATTAACACCGACAAATTCAACACAACAAAGTAGAACAATCAACATTGTTGTATTTAATTAAATTTAAATTTGTAAATTTGCTAATATTTGACATGCATTTGTTATTATTTTTAATTTTCGTATTATTTTATATTACTTTTTTTATTACCTTGCCTTCTTTGCCCATTAAGTCAATTTATTGGTCATTTTTTACTATCATCATAATATTATGTAATATAACAATATTCAACTTTTGAACATTTTTACTTCTCATAGTATCGATGATTGCTCACCCAACTTCAACACAGAAAGGAACTGTGAACATTGCTGAAATCTAATTGAAATATATTCAAATTGAATTACAAATTCGTATTTATAATTTATCAATTTTTAACAAATTCTTTAGTGTCATCGTTCAGTGTTGCTTTCTTTGCTATTCAATTCAATGTATTCGTTTTTTTCATTCAGAAAATATTAAACTTGTGAACATATTTGCTTCTAAAAGGGGCACACTCAACTTCAAGACAGAAAAGAACAAGAACATACTGTAGTCTTTTTAGTATTATTAAGTATGAGCTTTCGCAACTTGCTTTCTTTGCTATTCAGTTTAAAAATTTTTGATATAGCATATATAAAATACTAAGCTTATGAAGAAATATATTTTGTTCTAATAATGTGCGGATAATTGCATGCCCATATTTGCACAACAGTGAAGAAATCACGGCTCAATTCAATTAAGTTTAAATATTATATTTTGGTTAATTTTCATTTGAATTTGTAATTAGTAGGTAGAAGTAGAACTTGTTGTAGTAGTTGTAAGTGTAGGTCAAAAACTTTAGTATTTCTTAGCTCAAAATCAATTGCATAAATTATTATTTAATTTAATTATTAAACTTCTAATAGTGTCGATAACTGCAGAGTTATATTTAATACAAAAACTAACAATGCAGATTATAATATTATTGTAATCTGACCCAATTTAATTCGCAATTATTAGTGGATTTATTGCTGTTGAAAAACTGTAGACTTTTTAGAATACTTTAGTATTATATTTCAATTGTCAAAAGAGCAGTTGAGCAAACAGAACTAATAGAGTGAGTTAATCTACAGGTAAACACTTGAAGTAAAACACAGTTTTTTTAATAAAAATACTAATTTAAACGCTTAAACGATAAACAATAAAATAAAGTGATCAAGGAATTTAAGTGAAAGTAAAAAATTTAAAACCTGTTAAGAGCAAACTATTTATGGCAGTTATAATTTTGGGTTGGGGTTCAATATTATCTATATGACCATTATATTATATTATACAAATTAGTTGCGGTTTTATTTGTGCTACAATCGGAATACAAGCTAAATTGTTAAACGTCTAGTGCTATTGTGTTGTGGTTTTTCTGCGAGTGCAAGTCCAGCACAGTGCGTGCTGTAAGTTGTGCGCCGGGTGAGCGAGTTTAGATTGTAGCGTTTAAGTGAGCAGCGCGCACAGTAAATGTCAAAAAAAAGTGCGCGGCTGGTGTCTGGTGGATTTATTCGCGCCGCCGAATGGGGCAATTGGGGATGCCACTTGCTTCCGCTTCGCTTTATCAATTGATTTACGATGCGATAATAAAGCGCAGTGCGCGCATCTGAACAGCATTCGGGAGCAGTTTGGAGGCAGCGACTGCGACTGCGAATGCTCTGTTTGCTGCCCTGATGTGCGCCATTTGCCACGATAGTTTCGGTTTCATCTCATTTGCCAGCCGCTAGCTGGAGAGTTGCTGAGAGTCGGAGTTGGGGCATTTCATAATCGCTGCCAGTTCCGTGGAAAGTGCACTCAATTATGGCCAACAGACAGGCGCTGAGTTGTGACGCGGTGTCTTGCAGTACGTGCAGCTTCAAGTGCGGCCCTGCTGTCTTCTGCTGCGAGCCTCTGCCGCTCTCTGGCGCTACATCAGGCTGCAGCCTAAACAAACACAGTCTGCAGGCAGCCAGCACTTGGCCACATTTTCAGCAGAAGTCAACGCCAACACCGCTGCGACTGCTCAGAGTCGTAGTCGCAGTCACATTCACATCATCATTGCCGTCAACTCGAAACGTCAATGCTGTTGACTCAAAGCATTTGAGCGAGTCGCAGTCAAATCTCAAACGTTGGCCATTCTCGGCCAGCAACGTCGGCGCTTGGTGGCCCACAAATATTTGAGCTGTTAAGCGGCGAGTTTTGTAACAAAGTCGTAAGTAATTGTAATTGATTGTCTTCTGTTGCACGTTGCCAGCACGCTAATTGGTCAACTGCTTGCGCCTTTGTTTGACTCTCGCATTTGCACCTCCCCGGCATTTGGGCCGCTAATTGCTCTGGCCAACAAAGGCGCCTCGACGGCACAAAAGCGCCTAAAAGTGTTGCATCCATCCCTCCGTCCGTCCGTCCATAAACAACAGCAAATAAGTATACGAAAATACATTTCGTTTGATTTGTTTATGCGACTCGAACGAGTTTAATTGATGGCCATAAATAATTGTGACTGCCTGCCTGCAGAGATAACAATTAATTTGTGATCTGCCAAATGCAAAGCACTTGCTCCACACTTGCTAATCCCCGAGCTCGGCTCATAAATAATATTATGCCTTCGCGTCCCCGAATTCGTTGCGCAAATTGCAATTCTCGCATTAGCAATAAACTCCACACAATATTATATGGCGAATCGTCCCTATTCTAAATGCAAATTACCCGAAAAACTGACGATTTGTTAAACTAACATTGTTGCTGGAAAATGTTTGACAGCGACTGGCGAATCTATAAAAATGCTAGACTCACTCAGATCGTTATCATCTTGATAAATAGTAGCGCATAATTCTTGTTCAGTTTGCGCATAACTCGCTCGCCACAGTAGCTTATATAAGACTTGGCGCTACCTACTAGTTTAGCTGGCTAAAATTAGAAAATAAAAATTTGCTGATCTAAAAAGTCATTTCAAAACATTAATAAACTATTCCTAAAAGACTACATTTAAAACATTGCTTTTATTATGCAATCATTAACAGAGTAAAATTAAAAACCTAGAATTCGTTCAACTGAATTGCATTGAACACTATTATATTACTATTCCTAACAGACTAAAATTATAACTCAGAATTCACTTATCTGAGTTGCATTCCAAAATATTATTATACCATTACCATCGGGCCAAAATTAAAAATATTATACAATTCTTGAAAGGCTAAAATTAAAACTAAGAATTTGCTTATCTGAATTGCATTCAAAAACATTTCATATGATTCTTGACATGCTAAAGAAAACTAAGCATTCGCTTAACTGAATTGAGCTGAAGAATACTATTACAAGATGTTTAAAAGGCTAAATTTAATTTAAAAAATATTATTACACTGTTCCTAAAATGCAGAAAATTCATGATTCGTTTATCTGAATTGCATTTAAACACATTATAATCCTATTCCTAACAGGCTAATAATATAATAATAAAACTATGCTTTTATTATACAATTCTTAACATGCTAAAGTTAATTGCATTTAAAAATATTATTATACTGTTCTTTTCAGGATAAATTAGAAACTAAGGATTCTCATATCTCCAAAATATTAAATAAAGTATTCCTAACAGGTTCCAGCTAAACATGAAAGCTGTGTTTATTCACTATCTGCAACTTGATGCAATGCAATTTGACACTTTGGGTTCAGAGTTCTTAAGAAATTTACTCCAAATTTTTCAATAACAATCCACATTTAAAAGTACGGATTTATTTAGCTGAAATGCATTTAAAATTAAAATACTACTCCTAATTGCAGCTAAAAATATCATTATAGAATTCTTAACAGGCTTAAATTGAAACTAAGAATTCACATATCTAAATTGCTATTAAAATATTATTATACTATTCAAAAATAAAAAGGATTCGCTTAACTTAATTTCGCTTCAAAATAGGATTCTTAACAGAATATAGTTCAAACTAACGATTTCCTTATCTGCATTGCATCCTAAAAGGCTAAAGTTCAGAGTTAGCATTCGTTTATGTGAATTGTGTTTAAAATTATTATTAAAGGATTCCTAGCAGGTTTCAGCTAAGCACCGAAGTTGTTAGATGTTTTTTATCTGCAATTCCAAACAATTCAATCAAGCAAACAATTCAAGTCACTTTGGGCTCGCGAGTTCTTAAGTTGGAGAGTGGGAATATTTCTTTATATTTTTATATATATTATTCATAAAGGCTAAAATCTAAGCTAAAGATTCGCCTTACTGAATTGCACTTAAAAATATTATTAAACGATTCTTAAGGGACTAAGGATTCGCTTATCTAGAAAATATTTATAGTATTCCTAACAGGTTTCAGCTAAACACTTAAGTTGTTTGATTTGCTATCTGCAACTGCATACAATTCAATTAGGCACTTTGGGTTCGGCTAGTTCTTAAGTTGGAGAGTGGGAATATTTCTTTATATTTTTATGGCGCTCAATTAGTTATTCCGCTCACGTAGTCGTAGCTGGCTATTTTATGACCTCACAAAAGCATAACTGGCCATTTCAATTATTGAATTACAGCAGCGAGTTTGTGGCGCCTCGGCTAGGGAGTGTGGGAGGGGTAAGCCAAAAGAAGTAATGCATATAAAGTGAAGGCGGATGTTGTGTAATTGTGATTGTTAACAAGCGAACGAATTGAATTTTCATGCAGAGGTCGCCGCAAATAGCCATAAATATGTAATGCATAAATATTATATATGCGCAGGCATTAAACGTTTTCCCATTTTCCCATTTCACCTCTACAGTTTCCCATTTTCACACAAACTTTCGGCGGCGGCGGCAACGATGTGTGGTGGTCCCCAGCGGTGGGTCTCGACACCAGCAACAACTCCAACGACGACGACGACGACGGCGACTATTATGATGACATTATTATCATTATTTTGTGCTTATTAATGTTTAATGGCAGCACACAACATTAAATAAACATCGTAAACATGGCAGCCAATTGAATTTGATTATTATTTCAGTTTATGCAAATGCCAGCGAGGTGTTTCTTCTCAGCCATCTCGCGGCCAAGGTGTGTCTCCGATTCGGGTTCAGATTCTCATATACTCGTACCACGAAAGCGAGAGGTGAGAGGAGCAATCGATAAACGACGGCGATAGAAGCGCTGAAACGAGCCAAAAACAATTATTTATTTGAACCGCGGGTCAAGTTGCCACAAAAAGATGCGAGTGCCAAATTAACCGTGTGTGTTTCTTTGGCCTTGCAGCGGCTGTCAACGACAGCCAAATGCTCTCTCTTCACTCAGTTATTAGCTGCGAAATACAGGCAAATATTATTGAACTTAATCACGGCACAAAATTCAATACTTAAGCATTCTTTTTTGACTGTGTTTAGCTGACTTAATTATATGATATATATGCTTGATAAGTCTAAAACTTTTGGCTTTTTCTCAGGCTCACTGGACGGGCTTCAAATACGAGTATAGCAATTACTAGTAGAGTAGATATTACAGTATAAACTGAAACGTTAAAAATCAATTTACCATTAAAATTCCTTTGATATTTTTGTGGTGTCTATTACAAACTTGCAATTCTTTTATATTCTTGTGTTATTACAAACTTGCAATTCTTTTAAAGCAAACAAACTTGCAACACTGCGAAATAAAATTTGGAAATACTTGCACTAAAAAACAAGGCATATAAAGTATAAGTCCTTATGACATATATGTTGAGGTTTGATTGATATGAGATATTCCTAAAATGTGTTTTTATGGTGCTTTATTTTTGGTACTGCTTCAACTACTTATGTGAATAAATGTAAATAAAAAAGTTCTTTAAATGAATATATTCTTAAAATGAAAATAACTATACTTCTTGTTATACTGTAATGAAGTTCCATTCCATTTACTTTGCAGAACTCACATTTAGCTTTGTAATTTGGCGAGTTCAGCTCACAAATAGAGGTTTTTCCACTCTTACTTTCCAGCTTAATAGCCACAAATACTGTTGAGGATAAGTGTAAAACAGCTAAACACTTTTAGAAACATTCCCACAACACTTTGAAATTTACGACTGCGCCTTGAGGACGGTTTTAGCAGGCACATTGTTGCCCTTGAATGCTTCAATTAAGAGTTTGATAGGGTATAACGAGCTTGAGCCACACGGAGGATGTGGCTGTGGCAATTGAATTGCAAGCGAGTTGCATATGCATTTGGCTAATAAGCCGCTGCCACATGGCGTGCTCTGGCCGAGGTTATTGACTGGCTCGAAGTGCATTAGCCATGGCTGAGAATGTGTCGCCTGTCTGCTGGCTGCGGTCTGCTGTCGGCCCCCCAGAAGACGGCTTTTGGCTGATGGCAGCAGGCAGGCAGGCAGGAGGCGACTCCAATTGCAAGACAAATGATCGGCAAGCGGCTGAGCGAGAGTCGCGTCCCGATAATGACAATATTTCCTTGCGTTTTTGGCATTTGAATATGACAAACAATGAGCTGCAACTGCGGCAAAGTGCAGCGGAAATCTGTCATTTATCATGCGATGAAATTCGCATAATGCCAACCAGCCACAACAATGAGCGAGAGCAGCAGTTCCCCAAAGCAGCTCCCCAAACTCCCCGAATTCGTCGCACATTTCACTAACGATCGCTGGCGTCCTCCCCATCATCTATCAAAATCTCACGTAAACATCGCGCTTTGTGGGTGGCCCGCAGTCGAATTGGCTTTAATTAATGAATTAGCAGGTGAGTGCTGAGGGGGGGGGGGGCAGTGGGAGACAAGGACGAGGCCTTTAAGTCAATCGCTAACTGACCAAGCCCAAGACAAACACGACGTGCGCAAATTAAATCAAAATATTTCCACAATGAAACAAATTTGTTTTGTATTGTTTCAAGCCATTTATGAACCGCAACTCAGCGGGTCGCTTAGCTGTGTTGTGTAGTTTGAACGAGCTAAGTATGTGGGTTAGTCATCCATAAATCGAATGCCATTTTGGCTCGCAAACTAATCGATTATCATGTATGCTGGCTTAAATAATTACAAATCAATGAAATTATAGACATAACTATTATGACAACTATTTTTGTAGAAATATTTAAGTAGTTCAGGAGTTTAGAAAGACACCAAATAATATTCAAAACACATTAAATTGAAAATTATGTTTAACAATTATAATAAATACTAATAATAAACGCTGAAAACAATCATTCGAAATATCTATATTTTCTTCTATAAATTTATCGTTTTATTTAGGTAAAGAATCTGCACAATTCAATAGTGCAAATTATTTCAGTTAATACTTTTATTCTAAAATACTGAATTCTTTCCTGTAAATTGGGAAACTTTTAAATATTAGCAATAATTCTAAATTGAATATAGCAAATTAAAATAAATATTAGAAATATTAGTAAATAACTATTCCAAGTAATAAGGCCGCTTTAGCCAATTTAGTACATTTGCAGAATTTTACTATTCTTTAGATCAGTTGAATAATAATAGAGTATAGTATTCAACTATTATTCAACTATTTATAAAGAGAAAAATCGGCACAATTCAATAGTTAAAATGAATGTAATTTATATGTTATTTTAAATTTAATAAAACAAAATAGTTAGAAATGTCCTTGATAACTTTAAATTGTATAAAACAAAATACAATAAATCTTAGAAATATTTTAGCTATTTAAAATTTTTGTAGGTTTTTAGTATTTCTAAGCTAATGTTAATATAATATTTCAGAATATTAATAGGAAGAATCTGAACAATTCAAGTTGTGTTATTTGTGACATATTTCAAATTTAATAAAACAAAATTGTTCTCAGAACTAATAACTTCGCGCTAAGCTACTTCAAAAATTTGCAAATTTTGATTAGTTTTCAGTAAGAATACTTCTGCATTCGATCAGTTAACAAATGCAGCAAAAGCAGAAGTAATTGAGTATAATACAAATAAAATCTAGAAATAAAATTCAAATATTATTGTTATATTTCAATTTATTAAACAGAAGAAGTTACATACTTTATATTAAATAAAAACTGAATAATATAGTTCAGTAAATTGAAATTAATAATAATGTGCAGATTGTGATTAGTGTTTTGTTAGGATACTTCAGCATTCGATCACCTTAACAAGAGCAGTAGTTGTGCTGTTATTGGGTGGTAGTTGAACTTGTTAGCCGTCAGAGTGTGCATAATATTATTATGTGTGTGTGTGTTGCCTGCTTGTTGCAGAAACGCGGCCAAGAGTGCTGCGAGTGTCAAAACAAATTGTTTATGTGGCAAAGCGAGCAGAAAGAGCGACAAGGGTTATTTGGTAAATGTGCGGGCCATAAACAAATGTGGCGCTGATTCCGCCGAATGCGATGCAAAGCAATGCAGAGCGATGCGATGCGATGCGACGAGCGAGCGAACAACCCCAAAGAGCAACAACAACAACAGCAACAAGGGCAAACAAACAGCCCTCGGTGAGTGTCAGGCAGCCACTAAGCTCTTGGCAGTCGCAGTCGCAATCGCAGTTGGAATCTGTTTTGCCAGCACTGTCTGCTCCCTTACTCCCCCTGCCACCCCCCCCCCCTTGCCCAGCCACCATCTAGCAGCCCTCACAGTTAAAATAAACATTGTGCGCGCAAGTTGTAAAATTTCAAATTAAAAACGTGATCTCAGCGCGAATTGGAAAGTAAATTATTTGATTCTGCACTTTTCAGTGTACCAGGTGCCCTTACTCCCCTCCCCCTCCCCCTCCCGCTGACAACTGTGCAGCCGACAAGCGAAAGTGCTGAAAGCTCAATAAAGCAACAGCGAAAACGAAACGAAACCAAACGAAACGAAACGAAAACGACGCGCGAAAAGAGAGGAGCAGAGAGCTAGCAAAAGAAGGGCAAAAAAAGTGCAGCCCGAACATTGGCGCAATAAAAAGGACGCGCACAGTGCAAAAAGGATGTGTTGTGTGTATCCTGGCGAAATGTGTTGAAAAACAGCGCCTCGCCGCTGGTTATCTCTCCATTCAGCCAGGCAAGCAGCGACGACGGACAGCAGGCAGGGGGCGGGGGGCGGGGGGCGGGGGCGGTAGGCGAACGCCAAACAGTTTTTATCTGCGTTCGTGCAGCGTTTGCGAGCACGAAGCGAGGCCATAACTCAACGAGCAGCGAGGGAGGCAGGGGGTCAGTTGGAACCTTGGGCGGAAGCGGAAATGCGCCACCAGCAAAGTTGGCGAACAGCTTTCGCACCACTGTGCCATGGCAGCGACGACGCCTTAATTGAGGTACAAATTGAGCTTTTGCGCCGTCTTCCCGCATTCCCTTCACCCCCCCCCCCCCTAGCCATCCTTGCGCTGCTGCTGAGAAATATTGCACAGCTCACAAAAAACATGCACACTATCCCTTTCGCACCCCGTGCTGGGCGGGGGGCGTGGCATGCAAATGCATGTGAGATTTGGGCAGCGAGATTTAATGCCCATTTTATATGCGGGCTGCGTTTTTTATGCGCGATCTGCAGCTGGAACTAAACACAAAAATGGAGCTGGAACCGAAACCGAACTGGAACTGGAACAATAAATTAAAGTGCCTCCCTTTCTGCATATGCGGGTAATTGCGCTTTTATAGCAACTAGTTTCTGCCACGGCTGCGATTGATGTGATTTTTATGGCACGTAATTCACAAGCGAAGCTCGCCAAAAAGTCAAACACAAGAAATGCAGCCAAGAAGAGAGCGCGCAAGAACGAAAAGAGAAAGAGAGAGCGAGAGAGAGAGCGAGAAATGCGCTGCAAACGCAATTGCGTCTCGTGCTTGAACAACTCTTAAATTACTTAATTCTTTATGCAATTTTTTTCAATGCATTTCAATTTCAGCCAGCGCAGCTTATGGGCAAATTGATTGCAGTTTAAAAGTAAATATATCAAATTACACGCCTGTTTACCTGATATAATTGAAATTGCAGAATATAATTTAAAAGTTCCTCCATTAAGTTGTTTTGTAATTTGGCTTGCAAATTCACATTAACTGAATTACTGTTTTAGTCGTAATGCTATCTAATATAAGAAGTTCATTATAATCGATATTTATTTACTAATTATTTAATCTATTTCCATTTACTTATTTGTATTTATTTTTTAATCGTTTTTTCTTTAATTTTTATCGAGTACACTGTCAGTGTTTGCATTGAATTCTATTCTAAATGAATTCTGAAGTCTTTGATTTAGTCGTAATGCAATAAAATATGAGAAAATGAATTATTATTTTTGATTTTTTTATTTATCTATTTATAAGTTTATTTCATTAGTTATTTAGTTATGTTTATTATATACCAATTTTATTTACTTATTTTTTTTATCGATTGATTGTATCAATGTATATAAGGTATTTCATTAATTTATTTAATTAGTTATTTAGTTATTTTTGCCTTATTTTATATTTATGAATTATTTTATTATGCACTAATGTTATTTACTTATTTTTTTATTAAATATGTTATCGATGTATTATGGAATATTACGAATTCCATTCTAAACTAATATTTAAGTCTGAAGTATTAAGATATCTCGTATTTTATCGAGTACATCATCAGTGTACGAGTATACTACGAATTCTACATTGAATAAATATGGACATCTTAAATATGTATACAGCAATCTTATTTCAATCAATTTCTAGAATCATTTTTTCTAGTTTTTGGAAAGTAATTTTCCACACTGAACACATTAGCCCAGCAGAAAGAGAACTAGCTCTTCAAAGATTTGCTCTGCCACGTAATTTAGTTGGCAACAAATGATTATTAAAAAGTCTTTACTTGTGCAAGTTGCAAATGGAAATTGCTCAACTATTTGCTAGTCGGCGAGTTGGCTGGAATGACTCCATTCGAGTTGCAGTATTTGGTGGCAGATAAGGATTCAATTGTGAGTCGCGCAACCGCATTAACTGCATTTTGTAATTACTGCTGCCCAATCCGCGGATCAGTGCATGTTTCCTGGCCATTTTCCAAATATCTGGCGGAGCAATTAATCCAGCTGCACATCAGTCGCTTGCTCAATCTGCCAGTCACTCAGACTGGCAACGAGAGCGGCGTCTCGACTCGACTCGAACTCGAACTCGAAATGAGAAAACGCTGCAGGAAGCTTGGCTGCTCTCTTAGGCAGCTTCTCTTGGCCAACTCTCTCTTGGCTTTGAGTTGAGCACTGTGGATTGCCTGACCGCAGATCATAACAACTTCGCTGCTAAACGTTGTTTTACTTTGCTGCAATTTGGCGCCGCACCGCGACGACAACGACGATGATGATGATGAAGCGCAGCATGATGATTGTGTTGCTGGGGCATGGGGCAGGCGACTGGAACGTAACGAGCCGCAAAACTACTGCCGTCGTCGTCGTTGTTGCTGTTGTTGCCGTTTGTTGCCTGTGGCGCAGCTTTGAACGCAGCCTGGACGTTGACTTCGTGTGTGGTCCACAATGTGGCAATGTCTTCTTTTGGCCAGCGCCTCTCAGCTAAGAGAGAGGCAGAGAGTGAGAGAGAGAGAGAGAGCAATGCTGGCACACAGTAGCCGTTGCACGTAGCCACAGTCGCAGCCCGGCCAAAGTGTCAATAATTTTAAGTGCGGCGCATTTTTGCTGCAACTGCAACTGCAACTGCAGCTCTTCGGCGGCTTGGCAACCGATTGCGCTCTGTGCTTTCGAATCGCATACATATTAATCACTCCTAATGGACTGCAATTGAATTTCAAGTAATCATCGAGTGCCTCAACTTGGGGCAAGCTTAATAGCCGCTGCTGCCGTTGAACGTTCAGCGTCGCCGTCGTCGTCGTTTTAAGCCAACTGCAACTTGGGTGGTCCAGCTGGCAGACGCGAGGCAGCCTCTTTGGATCGTCTGCAGCATGCTCACTGTGTTCTCGGCTGCCTTTTGCAACAGGGCCAAAGGTTTCGTGCCGTGGAAAAGCAGCCGATGTCCAGCCTGGGGAGCAACAAGGGGAAAACTCAATTTCGTTGGCCGACGACGTCGCACGTAATGATGCCAATTTTTCATATTACTCGCAGCTAATTAAGTTCGGAATGTTTGTTTCGGCTTTATTAACGTAAATTAATTTCCACTCACTGTCGATATTCCACGGAAAAGCGATCAGCGATCAGCGATCGATGCAGATGCAGATGCAGATACGGATGCAGATGAAGCTCGCGAGATACATTTTACAGTAGCAGTAGCCGAGCAACTGATGAGCATCATTAGTTAAGCGACGCGATTCCACGTAAATGCGAGACTCGCGCGCAGAGCGGGGGCAGCCACCACCGCTCACCGCTCACCGCTCACCGCTCACCTGCCCTGCGCTTCTCTGGGGACACCTTCGCCTGTCGCACTGGACAACATGTGCTGTGTTGTGTGCTGTGTTGTGTGCTGTGTTGGGCTGTGTGTGAGAGAGATTGAAAAATTTGAATCGACAGCGAAACAGCAGCCGCAGCTCGATAATTTCCTGCAGCTTGTGTTTTCGCATCGATCACAAAAAAAAAAACAAGCGACTCCTGCGGCAGTGGGGAGTGCACGACTGCCAGATACGAGTACCAAAAAAAAAACAACCAAGTCGCATATATTTAAGATGAGGTTATGAAGTAAGCTAAGCAACATAGTCATTATATATCCAAATTACTTCTGAGTTTACTAGTAAACGCTAATCGTATAGTTAGGCTTACATCTGACTATAAATACCATTCTCAGCAATACTAGATTTCAGGTACTTCAAATAAAAGATTGTTTTATGTTCACAGTTTCTTTTAAAAAATATACGTTTTGGCATGCTACGTGAAAAGTGTGTTTAACATTAGTTCTTCGTAGCTAAATTGTTAGTTGTAAAAAGGAATATCGTCTTCAAATTCTAGCTATAAATTTGGTAGCTTAGACCTAGTTTTTAATAAAAGCCTTGGTAGCAAATCTTTAAACTTTAGCTCGAAATTTAGCTGAGACCTAATTGTTAATAAGAATATTGACAGAAAATCTATAAAACCTAGCTCTGTGATCTAGCTGAGATACAATTTTAATAAGCATATTGGCAGTAAATTTTTAAACTCTAACTCTAAGATCTAGCTGAGATACGATTCTTAATATGAATATAAAAAGAAACTCTTTAAACTCCAATTCTAAAGGTAGCCGAGATCTTATTGTTATTAAGAATATTGACAGAAGCTCTTTAAACTCTAACTCTGATGGTAGCTGAGATATAGAAAACTGTAGCTCAAATGTTGATAGCTAGTACATTATTGTTAATAAGTATTTTGAGAGTAAATCTTTAAACTCTAGCTCTAAACGTAGCTGAGATCTAATTATTAGTAGGAACATTGGCGCCAAATCCTTCAACTCCAGCTCTAAAGGTCGCTAATATCTAATTAAGCTGTAGCTCTAAAGGTAGTTCTTACTAAGACAACTCTAGTTCTAAGGGCAGCTGAGATCCTCTTGTTATTAATAATATTTCCGGATGATCTTTAAACTCTAGCTCTAATGCTGATAGCTGAGATCAAGTTGTAGTTATTAATATTCACAGCACATCTTTAAACTCTAGCACTAGTTCAGGTAGCGGACATAAATTTCTTAATAAAAATATAAACTGAAGCTCTTTAAACTCCAGCTCTTCTGATGGCAGCTAAGGTATAGAAAACTCTAGCTTTAATGTTGTAGCTGAGATCTAATTGTTAATACGAATATTAAGAGTAATTCTTTAAACTCTAGCCCTGAAGGTAGCTAAGATCTAATTGTTAATAGGAATTTTACCATAAAATCTTTAAACTCTAGCTCTAATGTTGGTAGCTAAGATCTAGTTGTTTATAATAATATTGACAGCAGATCTTTTAACTCTGGCACTAGAATATTCATACAATCTCCTCAAACTCTAGCTCTGATGTTGGTAACTAAAAAAAATAAATGTTCAAAAAGAATATTGGCAGCAAATCTTCCAACTCCAGTTGATCGATAATCGATCTGGCTTGAAACAAAGCTAGCATACTTGCACTTTGCTGGCTCAAAGGTGTCTTCTATTGCCTGCAACATTAACTCATGACACCCTTATTGGTGTCAGCTGCCGGGTGTGGAAGAAGGAGCGCGCGCTGGGGCAAGCAACATGACATGCTTGCAGCTTCCCCAGAGGTGGCCGCTTGTAGCAGTCGGGCTAATTGACAAGATGATTTCTAATTAGACCACCCGAGTCAGGCGAGTCGGCAGCGTCGACAGAGTTATAGCCATAGTTAGAGAGCGAGGCCAACGAGGCTTTGCATATGGCCGAAAGTGTCGCAGCCTGTAATTGCCCAGTTGGCCAAGCAGTTGCAGTTGCGGCCAATTTACACGCGCAGGTGTCAGCCTGTCGACGGCCCGAAGCGAGCTCGAGTCGGGCCCAGAGACCGAGAGAGGAGAGAGGCGAGAGGAGAGCGGCAGAGCGACGTGGCCCGTCTCGAGTGTGGCCCTTTTTTGCTGGGCTGCGTGTCCGCGTGCTGTTGGCCATAAATTATGGCTTAATTAAACTAAAAACAAAGAAATGTTTGTATTATAGTTAAGTATGCATAATTTGCCTGCCCCTCTCTCTCTCTCGCTCTCTCTCTCTTTCTCGCTTTGTCTCTGTCTCTTGTGCTTCGCTGGCATCGACGCCTAGCGCAATTATAGCGTCTAGCTGCAACATATTAATCAGCCGCTTATCGGCAATTAAATCGCTGCACGGCCTGCGACAAGCCAATGCACTCTGCTCCGACGCTCGACTCTCGACTCTCCACTCCTGCTGCTTCGCCCGCTTCCCGGTGGAAGGGGACAATTCGTGTGCTGTCTGTCGTCAATGCTCGATGCTCGATCGTCAGTTGTCAATTGTCAAGCGTGGCTCATTGATCACTCGCTGGCTGGAATGGACAGCAATGCATCAATTGTCAACAGCTAATTACCCACGAAATGCTGAAAGTGGAAAGTGTTGAGATCGTGGCATGCCGCAAGTGAGTCACAGTTTTGCTGCTGCTCCACTTATCAATTGAAACCGATCGAAATCGCAGCTGATCCTCGGCCAGCAGCCCTACCCAGAATAATTGTAGAGAAGAACATATCACTTTGATGAGAGTTTTGTACACTGACAAATGGGCGACAACAAATCACAGTCACTCGATTGCCATCGTCAAGCGCGTAATAATGATGAGCACTCATTCTTGGCTTCTCAGAAGCGATCATCATCAACAGCGATCAGCTGGAAGAACTCATTTGCGTATTGCAAAATATCAAATCATATTCTAGCACAGCGCTTTAAATGAGCTATGAAAGTCGTCTACAACTCACCCTAATACCTCTCACTTCCTTCATTTTATTTTAACTATATCCAGACTAATTATGTCACTACAGTTCCTACACTGACTATCTTAAATTGCGCATTAACATTTGAATGAGAAGTTTGTGTTATGGAGTAATGTTATGTACCAAAAATCAAGGCTTTGCAAGTCGACAGAAATTTTGACAATCGTTTAGTTTGTATAAGCAGCAATCAACAAACTCTTGCAGTTTGATGCCTTTAGTAATTCAATTATTAAATATTAATGAATAAATATGAAAATATAATATATTATGAATAATATTATTAAATAAAATGATTAAATATAAATAAGTAAATAAATATAATAAAATATAGTAAATAATATAAATAAATAAAAATATTACATGAAAAAACTGTCAAAATACAACACTCACTATATTAAATTTACTTGTTCATAGAGTTGGTTACAGATATCATAAACATTTAATGTATTTAGTGTAGTATTCCAGCAATATGGTTCAATCTTATTTCTGGGCCAAATTGCGAAATTAATAAAAATTCACAAACACAATCAAATTTAAATTCTCTAGAGAACTTCGCTTAAAGTCTTACAAAAAGCAAATATTTATTTCTACTTGACTGATGAGCAATATTAGTAATGTAACACTTACTTATTTACACACTTCTGTCATGCCCGTCTTGTTAACTAGGCAGGGTATTAAGTAAGGTGATGTGCACTAAAGAGGCCACCAAAGAGCTGTCTATGAGCGTTGATCTTTGATCGCTGATCTATGAGCTGGTGATCTACATTTCGTGGCAACTTGCCGTGTGGTCCTCGCAATTGAGCCATCAGCATCAATGACCACAGAGCGGTAGACTGAGGGAGAATGGGAGCGGTCAACTGCCAACTTTGATTAACCGGGAGGGCAACAATAGAGGCAGCGAGCGAGAGAGAGATAGAGAGAGAGAGAGAGAGAGAGGGCGAGAGCAGAGTCGGGCACTCAAGTGCCAAAACATGACACGGCACATGGTCCCCAAGCATCAGCGTCAGCGTCAGCTCCAGATCGATGATCCTGCAGTGCGCGTGTGGCCCGCCATGTGAGCGAAGCGCCTGCAAAAGTACCAGGAATCAAGCACTCAACGGCTTAAGTGTGCGCCACAGAAATCTTAGCTCTTTGCCCAACAAAAAAAAAAAAAAAAAAACAACTACGACGCAACCAAAATTCCCAGCCTTGTCGACAGCGAACGGTGACGTCCAGTACACTGAGCGAAAAGTCGCAATCGCAAATATTGGTCTATGCAATTTGTAGATAAGTATTGAAATGATATTCATAAATCAGAAAGGATCATGAAAAGCAATCGAAATGGAGTCAGCAAATTTTAAGTAATTAACATTATTTCACATATGCAATAAGTTACTTAAAAATTAGGCATATTTCATTTAGTTTATATGTAAATAATTATAGCTATACAAATTGCAATATAAAAAGCTGTCAACGGTTAAAACTTAAGAAATTATTATTATATCAAATCTGCAACAAATTACTTGAATTTTCAGAATATTTAAGTTAGGTAAAAGTCGACTAATTTGTGAATGTAACAATAAAAAAAAAAGTGCAACGTGAAGTAAATCATCAAGATTTAAGCAATTAATATTATATTAAATAATTATGACTATGCGAATTGCAATATAAAAAGCAGACCACTTGACAATTAGTATTATATCAAATCTGCAACAAATTTCGTGAATTTTAAGATTATTTAGTTAGATAAAATTCGACTAAATATGATAGTAAAAGTTGCAAACTAATTAGGAGTTAAAGTTAAGTTATTCATCAATATTTAAGATTTATTTAAAATTTGAATATTTAAATTGATGTAAATGCAAATAATTATGGTAATAAAATATGCAATATTAAAATCAGTCAAAGTGAAGTAAGTCGACCAGATTTAATTAATATTCTTTTAAATTTCCATCAAGGTAGTTGAAATATCTGAATATTTAAGTTAGATAGCTTGTAAATAATTGCGGTTGTAAAAATTATATTATTTCAATTTTCCAGCAAGTTACTTAAAATGTTTGAATAAAGTTATTTTAAATGTTAATAATTATGGTCATAAGAAGTGAAATTTAAAGAGAAGTTAAAAAGAAGTCAGCAAAATGAAATTGAAAATTCTAAATGTTAACTTAGCAAAATTGTGAATAACTAAAGTAAAAAAATTATATCAAATTTCGTAAAACAAGTTACACAAATCTTTTTGCTAATTGTCTTTTATTTAGTGTACATAGAAATTTAGTTATAAAATTAATTGTGTTGCACTTGGCACTAAAGAGTGTGCTCCCTTAGGCTTAGTTTATAGCTCAGATCTTGCACACGACTGAGATTGAAGTATTTGCTTTGAATTTTTTCGAGTGCAGAGTCGAAAAAAAGTCGCACGGTCATCGACATGGAGACGGGGCGATCTACCCAGCAAATCTCTGCCAGCTGCAGCCTCTTAATTTGACACAAAACAAGATCAAATGTCACTCATCATAAGTTGGCGACCCTGCTGCACGCTGCCTCTCACCTGCGGCAACCCTGTGGGCAACCCACACACACACACTTACACACACGCAGGACACGCATGCAGATGAGCACGAAGTTGGGCTCAGTTGTTCGTTGGCGTTCCTCTCGTTGTTTATTGGCGTGTTCTTTGTGGTTTTCGGTTTGGCGATGATCGCCTCTTAATATGCAGGCGCGCACGCCTCGACCGACTTAAGATTGTCGTTGTCGTTGTTGTCGATGTTGTTGTTGTTGTTGGCTTGCAACAGCGACTGCAACTGTCACTCGCCGGTGGGTCTTTGCACTTGCCCCCAGAAAGGATCGTGCCTCGCGGTCTGCTTCTAATGCGCACGCCCTTCGCATAATTAATGCCACCACTCACTGGGGCAGCTCTACTCATCCGTCTGTCCGCCTGTCCGTCCGTCTGTCCGTCCGCCTGTCTTTCTGCTCGCCGTGGCAACCGAAACCTGAACCTTCATAATTTTCGGTGACATTTCCTTTTTGTTGGCTTTCAACGACTTCCACGGCCGATTTATGACTTTTCATTTGTATGTCCGACTCGACGCCGACGTCTACGTCGACTCGATTAATTGGACCTCCACGAAGCGACTGCTACTGTGCATACCATTTCCAGGAGGATCGCTGTCGGCCCTCATTTAGGGCTCATTTTTATTATTTAATCATATGCAATGTGAACGCGGCCAGATCAACCTTCGCTCTAGCTACTCAACTAATTGACTGACTGACTGATTGACCGGCAAACTTGTCGTTGTTCTCCCTCTAAATAGTTTATGCCGAAGACACTCTAACCGTGAAATGCGACCGATTGACTGATTGACCACCAAACTTGTCTAAATAGTTTATGCCGAAGACACTCTTACGGTGAAAAGACGTTTGACTGACTCACAGTTTGATTGAACGCCGAACTTTTTTATTGACAGAGCAATAATACTTCTTACTTCTTACTCTTACTGATTGACTGACTAATGCAATTTTGAAGAGCAATTACTATTATTTTGTGGAGAATTTTTGCAAATCTTGCAGATAAAAAGTGTTTTTCCCATGCTAAAATCTTGAGACATTAAAATCGGGAAATGTCTCAAAAGATTATAGATTGTATATTATACAACTATCTAAAATTTTAGATTGTCTAAAAACATAAGTAGCTTGTCGATTCATTGACACCCTGATGGTTTAGTAAGCTGCAAAAACTCTTTTGTTCCACGTATTAATTTGACTGAAATCACTTCCAATAATTTGATGTACTAAATGTATAATTGATAAATCAAACAATTTGCCGAGACAGACTTTAACTTACTCATGATTAGATGAACTATTTAATTGGTATACTGGGAGACTGCTTAAGAATTTAAGTAGTTTGCCTATTGCTTGACAGACTGTTTGATTAGTAGGCTGCAAAAACTCTTAATCTTTGACTAACTAATTTGTCTGATAGAAGTTCGTTCGTTGATGATTGATGTTTTTAATGCTTGTTTTATTAATCACCGAATTTGCATAGTATGACTTTAACTTACACATCACCAAATGAACTACTTACTATATTTAATCTTTAAGCTAGACACTAAATATTAACTATTTTTGAACAATTACAATTACATTAAACATGTGATTGACTGAATTGTGTTCTACTAGACCAAGGATTTGGCAAATCTAGTTGTTGGCATCGATTTGAAGAGCGAATCAGAAAGAAGCATTGAATTCGAACTAACTCATGAATAATAATGCAATATAACTTCTTGCTGAATACTAAACAAAAACGATAAGCTATGATTGTTCAAGTAAACCATCTGATTCACTAAACAATAGACTAGAAGACTGAGTGAGGATTCAAATGATCTAGTTGCTAGCATCGATTGGGAGAGCGAATCAGAAACGAGCTGCTTGATAAATGCTTCTAGTTCGCGAAAACTGAATATCTGACTGATTGATTGACTGACTGCCTAATAAAAAGTGTGACTCAGGTTGATTGAACGACGAGCTAACTCATGAGCATTAATACTCTTTGGTTGCTCTCTAATCCTTGGCAGTAAAGACGAGCAGGATTGTAGAAGTAAACCATTAGATAAGCCGATAAGTGTACTTTTAGTCTGATAATTTAGCTGATCTAGTTGCTGGCATCGATTGGATCAGAAACGATAAATGCCTGATAAATGCTTCTGGTTCTGATTGACTGATTGTTTGAGAAAAAGCGACGGATTGACTCACAGTTTGATTGAATGACGAACTAAGCCTGAGCGATAATGATTGTTGCTGACTATCTAATCCTTACACAAGACATTAGCGACTAACTTATATTGTACAAGTGAACCATCTGATTGACTGTATACTGATGATGCTGCTGATCTTGTTGCTCAATGAACATCGAACTAATTCATTAACTGAGCAATAGGTACTCTTTAGTGACTCTCGAATCCTTGACTTACAAATGAACCTTGAACAAATGAACCATTAGATAGACTAAAGAATGTACTTTTAGACTGATGATTGAGTTGATCTAGTTGCTGGCATCGATTGAGAAAGCGAATTAGAAACGAGCTGCTTGATGAATGCTGCTAATTCGTGCCAACTGAATTATTGTCTGACTGACTGCTTGAGAAGCTTATTGAGAGCTTATTGCTGACTATTTAATCCTTAAACTAGACAATAGCGACTAACTTATATTGTACTAGAGGGCCATCTGATTGACTGTAGACTGATGGTTCACGCTAGCTGACTTGCTGACTGACTCACAGTTTGATTGAACATCTAACTAATTCATTGACTGAGCAAAAGTACTCTTTGCTGACTATCTAATCCATACAATAGATATTAGCGATTAACTAATATTGTAAAAGTGAACCGTCTGATTAACTGTATACTGATGATTGAGTTGATCTATTTATTGGCATCGATTGAGAAAGCGAATCAATAAATACCTGATAAATGTGGTTAGTTCGCGCTAACTGAGTTGCTGACTGATTGATTGACTGACTGCCTGGGAAAGAGTTGGGCTGCCAGACTGCCTGTCTGGGGTGTGTGTCATTAGAACGGCAAACAGTTGCAGTGGCAAACTGTTCCAGGAATACGTGCAGCACGTACAACCGCAGTGCCCCGTCCGTCGTCTGCTGCACGTTGCCTGCTGCCTGCTGCCTGCTGCGACCTTGCCACTGTTTGTTGCAGTTTTCGATGCGCTTGTGGTTCGCATTGTTCATAATTTATGCAAGTAATGTTTTGATTTCAGGTGTGCACACACCCACAATACACGCATGCAACACGCTGTGGCAAGGGCAATCCCCCAAAGCGATCCATTCCCATTCTCAGTCCCAGACGCAATCAATTTCTGTTTTGACAGTTGCACAGTGTCACCAGGGACTTGAAGTGTGTCTAATTGATGTTGCCACAACCAGTGGCAGACAGCTGCTGCCTGCTAGCTGGTTGCTCGTTTGATCAGAAACCAATATCGAGCTGGCAGCAGGACATCTGGCTGTGCGCTCGTTGTCCTGGCGACACTTTTATAACACTTTAAATGTGCTTTCGGTTTTGCGTTACGTGTTTATTGCCTGTGCGGGGGCGGGTGGGGGTTAAAAGGGGTAGCTGGTGCTGCTGCTGGACATGCGTGTCCAATCGCGTTAACGTTTGCCGCCCGCCCACCCGACAAAAACAAAACAAAAAGGGTTGCGTCAAGAGCGACTTGGGTTGGGTCGCATTGATACAATTAAAAGTGCTGCAAATGTGGCATGAAAATGCAATCCTTGGGCTGGGCCACATCGTTAGATTTTACGATGCGGCTGCCCGTCCCCCCACCCCACCCCTTCTCAAACACACACGCCCCCTTTGTCTAATTGAATTGAAATCGAAAGACAGTTAACAACTGGCTAACTGGCAACTATTTACTTGGCCCCAAAGTATTCACATTTTGCCAGGTTCATAAATAGCCCCCCAATTTCCAGCTCCCCCACTTCCCCCTCTGGCCTTCGCCCAGGTAAATGGCTTGTTTTGCATGTTAACAAGATACTTCCGGGCCAATGGCAAACGTTCTGCTGGCATTCGCCTTGCTCAATGGCAACTCGTCGACTCTGCCCCTTGTCGCTGCCAACGAAAAGGAAATTTCCACATTTTCATATGTCCCTCGACAAGAGCAAAGTATTTTTATTGCATAATTAACCCCGCTCCGCGCCCTACCCTAAAGGGTATCGCGGGGCAGGCTTGCTGCTACTTCTACCAGGTGAACATAGCATTAGATAATCATACTGCCAACTGGAATTGCTTGACAAATGTGGAATTCATAATTACTGTACTACAAACGAAAGGAACTCCATTAGGATTCCATTGCACATCTGATACAACACAACTGCTACTATATAAATTTTAAAAACCCAACCAATTACGTCTAACGAACAGCATTCTTATGATTACAACTGATTACAACACAAATTAGTTTGGAATTGAAGCATTAAGTTGCATTGAATTAGCAATACATTGTAAACTCCAATTTAAGATCAAAATTGCCATGCACAGAGAAGTTTATTAAACAATTTAAGATGCTTGTGAAGTAAATAAAACAAAAAATATAATGAAATCGCAACAAGCTTTACGCCAATAATCTTTTTTTACTTGCTTATAATATTTAGCCAGCAAGCAAATAAATGAAAGAAAATTACGGAAATCGTTTGAACTGAAACATCTTTCTAATTACAAAAGCAATTGCAACACAAAATTGTTTAGAGTTGAAGAATAAAGTTGCATTAAATTAACAACTAGATGTAAACCACAATTGAGAATAAAATTCGCCATGCACAGAGAAGTTTATTAAACTATTTAAGATCCTTGTGTAATGTAAATAAATAATTCGAATGAAATCGTAGCAATCTTTTGGCTAAATTATTGACGGTTTCATACAAATAGCTTTAAATGTTGTAAATGAAGCAGAATTCTTTTTACAAATGCAACTGATTGCAACACAAAAATGGTTAAGAAGTGAAAAATAAAGTTGCATTGAACTACAAATAAATTATAAATCTCAATTTATGAAATTCTCTTGAATAAAAATATTATTAATTAAAGCACTTATTTTAGAGAAATTACAATACAGATCAAAGTTTAAAGAAGCCATTGTTGCTAACAAATTATTGAAGTAAAATAGCAGCTTTAGAATAAAGACATTTTTTGATTAAAGTTCTCATAGTTTCATAGAATGTTTATTACACTGTATTGTAGCAAAAACATAATAGAATAGAATTATAAATAAATGATTAATAATATCTTATAAAAATACATTTGAGTGATTTATAAAATTTTAGCAACAAACACTTATGTTGTATTATATTAAGCCAATTTTATAATATTCAGATTTTCCTTTAAGGTTTGACAAAAGAACTTTTCTTTTTATAATATAGTATTCAACAAAGTTGAGTTGCCTTCATTCCTAGTTAAACGACTGCTGGAGGTAAACGAACCGGCTGCTTTATAAATACCCGCTTTGTAAGCTGATATGTGCAATTGGATTGTCGCTTAGCAAATATGGCCGAAATGACAGTGAGCCAGGTCTTTGGGAAGACTGCAAGGCTCACAGGCTGATCTTCAGCGGAGACGGAGACAAGCAATCAATGAGTTTAAGACGTGGCCGCGGTACTTACGAATATGGCTCAATAATCGAGCGACAGCGCAAAAGACTCATTTAGTCTATCGAGTTATCGGCGACGTCGTTGCAGCTCCCACGCCCTGTGCGCCAGCCACACTTTCAGCGCTTTGTTGTTCTTCTGTTTGCTGTCTCGTTTGCTGTTGTTGTTCTGCGCAGGCGTAATGAGACGATGGCAATGTGAAATACGCAGATCTGAGAGCGCGATTGGCGCAAGAGCCACGTAGGTGGTCTCTTTGAGTGCGAAGGAGTGTGGAAGGGAGGGCAAAGATAGGGAGAGAGAACACACTCATGCCCACACGTGCGTATCAGCAGTGGATCAATGGGGTGGAAGCGTCTCGACTGCGATTTGCATGCGCTCGCCTAAAAGCTCATTAAAAGCTCCCACGAATTAGAAGCGCGCGAATAAATCTTAAGCAAAGAGAGCGAAAGAAAGAGAGTGAGACCCAAATCCAGTTGTGGTCGTTTGTAATGCCGGCACTTGAGCACATTTCGTTGTAACTTTGTGTTTCATTAATAATCCCTCAGAGCTGGGGCAGAAGCGTCAGAGTGAGAGAGAGAGGGAGAGTGGTGGGGCGGGTCGAGCGGCGGACGCTTCATAAATCTTGTGTCGCATAATTACAGTTAAAATTTATAAGCTTATCTCCTTAGCCGCAAATTTATTAGCGTGTTACAAGGCGCGACGCTGCCTCGAGTGGCACTCGAAGTGGACGCTGCAGTTCGTCAAAGTGGCAATGATGTCGTTGTCGGCTTTGTCTGTGGCACAGGCAACCAACGGAGGCAGGCAGGCTGGCTGGCAGGAGGTGGGGAGGGGTGCGGTGAAGGCGACTCAGCTCAGGACGCGGACGCAGAGTCATTATGGCCAAGTATCGAAAATGTGTATTTAAAACGGCGTGAAAAACAATTTGTTGCCAATTTTATGACGCCTCGCGCGCCTTGCCACAACTCATCCGCCGGACGAGGACCGTGCGGCAAGTGAAGCCAGCATGCGGAGGCAAGCAACAAATTCATTTGAAGTCCGCTCCGTTGCTGCGACTGCGACTGCGACTGCGGCCTCTGCTGCGGTTGTCTGTGGTCGAAAGCGGTACTAAGTGTCAACCCCATAGATTTATGCGTATTGTCTTTTTTCGGGTTACTTCAGCTCGCATTCCGGGAAGAGTTGCGACTGCGACTGCGACTGGAACTGAGGCTGAGGCTGAGGCTCAAACTGGAACTGGAACTGAGACCAAGGCTGCCTCTGCAGCCGAACATTAATCATTGGGGGCCAGGGCAACACTCACACACACACACACAAACACACAACTACACTGCGGCAGCTCGCGAGGCGTTGTAATGTGCTCTGCCCGCTGGATGCCCTCGTCCTGCCTGCGCTCGGGATTAATGTACGCGCGCAAGGTATTTTGAATGGGCTTTTTATGGTCGCATTTATTGAATTTATAACGTAATATACTCGCGCCATGACTCATGCTTAGAATTGCTGCGTCCGTCGCGCTGCGTCGCCTTCCACGATCCACGCTTCCCCAGTTGGGAGGAATTCGCGGCGCGGCCAATAAAAAATTATGCTTAAACAAAATACTCCACTATAAATTCAGCAAAATATTGCTAAACTTAAATTGACTTTTTATGCCATCTGCGAGCGCGTGCCATAAAAATTCACTTAACGCCGCAACTCCCACGCACAAACCGATCCGATCCGATCCGCACCTCACTCTCACTCTCTATACACATATTAATCCCCCCACTTCCGCTCTCTCTCTCTCACTCTCACGCAGCTCAGCTCACATAAAGAGCCCTTTGTTATACTGCTGTTGTGCACTCCCAATTCGCCAGCAAAAATGTCACTGACAATGAAACACGAAACCAAATTGTAAATCATCTGCAAAATTAAGTTGTTTGCGCAGTCGCATTCTCCGTTTGCTTCTTCTTGTTGTTGCTGTTCCTCCAAAAATGCTCTCAATTTGTTACAGTCCAAGCTGGGTTTAACGGTTGCTGCTCAAATGTGTTCAGGGCTGCACAGTCTTAACTTATGCAAATTTTCGAATATCTATGCTAATATACTCAGATCTCTAAGAAGTATTTAGCACGTAAATCTCGCTTAAAATTACCACAATCAATAAAATTTATTGCAATAATTTACCTTGTCATCCAGCCCTGGCGTATGCATATCATAATTTCCAACAGCTCTTGCACTCGCCACTGCGCCACAGAGTGGGAGAGAGTAAGAGAGTGAAAGAGCGCGCCCACTGCAGAGACACCATGGATATCATTGACACTCGCACACACAAACACAGAGCGTCTGTGTTTGCGAGGAGGCTGCAATAAAACGCAAAAGCCGCGAGCTTAACTGCAGCAGGGCCAGCGACAGTGGGCGTTAATTGTTTTCGTTAAGCTGCCGCACTGTGCATAACTATTTTCTCCTCTAATACTTGTATTATATTACAAATATTAATAACAAGGCCGCAAATGTCAAGATTCAAGATCCACCAAGCGCTGCACATGTGATCCACTCGTATTCAAACGTTGTGATCATCATAATCATCATGCTCGTAATTATTGGAGTATCGCATATTTTGGCGTCGCGCACTGTCCTCATGCTCAACATGACAGACACTTTTAACACCTACGCGACGCTGTCGACGTCGCGACGTCGCTGCACTTCAAGCAAAAGCAAAACTTAAAAAAGCGTCCGCCGTCGCCAAGGTGTCAATTTGCGCCGTTGGCATGCCAGCACACACACACAGTAACACACTGGCACACACACACACATGTGCTCACATGCCTTGTCTGTGCTTTTTGTTAGTGTGAATTCTTTTCTTTTTTCATTTTGTTGTGTTTTGCGCGTCGTTTGTTTTTTTTCTGTATGCAAATTTAATGGCTAAATTAGACAGAGAGAGAGAGAGAGAAAAATACAGAAAATGTTAAGGTTTCGGCTGCGGCCCGGTATGGGCATCTATTAGGCGGTGATTATGGGGCCCAGATTGCTTTCAAGCATAATTTGCATAATGAATTTAATGCGATCGTAATGCCAGCAATTGTCGCTCTCCACCTCCCGCGCCCGCCGCACGATTCTCATCTTGATCGTCGCCTTCATTAATTGAGTAATTAATGCCAACGCCCACGGTCCATTATAGCGGCAGCGCAGCCCGCCGAGGCAGCGACGTCGACAGCGGCAGCTGATAACGAGCTAATCAACAGCTGCAGATCTGGTTAAGCTAGCGAGGGAGGGGCAGGGGACCACCTACCTGGCAGCCATTCGAATTGGAATTAAAAGCGAGCGTTGTGTATAATTTAAATGTTTATTAAATTATGTATTTTATTTATGAACAATTCTTCCACTTCTCAACTGCTGCTTCCTCTTCCTCTACTTCTTCTACTTCTCATTGTTGTTGTTGTTGTTGCCTTATTTATGTTACAAAAACACGCAGCGCAGTGAAGCTGAAACCCGACAGCCCCTTCGCCGTTTTCGCCAGCTTCGGCTCGACTCGTGCGCACTCGCGTTCGTGTTCTTGCTCGCGTTCGTGCTCGACTGGAGAAGGGGGGGACAGTCGCGTGCGCCGACGACGGGGGGAGACTAGAATATTTTACAACTTAATTGTTTAGCAACTTTAAGCACTAAGCTTACACGCTACACTATAAATATTAATGTTAATATTAATTATAAGTATTGCCCTATGACGGCGACGCCGTCGACGTCGCTGCCGACGCGGACGCTGACGCCGCAGCCGCCTCCTGCAGCTCCTGGAGCTCCTCCTCCTCGCGCGTCAGCGGCACCGTCGAGTGGTTGTAGAGTCCCTGGGCCATCAGCTGCAGTGCGAGCGGATTCTTGGTGCCGCTCGACTTTTTCAGCTTGGCGCGCTTGTTCTGGAACCAGATCTTGATCTGCGCCTCGTTCAGCCCCAGCTCGCCGCTGAGCTGCTGGCGTCGCTTCTCCGTCAAGTAGCGGTTCTCGTTGAACTCGTGCTGTGTGCGTGCGAAAGAGACAGAGGTTGTTCATGTGCTCTCTCGCGTGTGTGTGTGTGTGTGTTGTATGCTCACCTTTAGACGCGCCAGCTGCGTGCCGCTAAATGCGGTGCGCGGTCGCTTGTCCTCCGGCACTCCGCCGCCGCCGCAACCGTTGCCGCCGTCCGCATCGCACTTGTCGCCGCCGCTGCTGCCGCCGTTGCCGCTGCCCGCCGCCCCCGTCGTCGCGGGCTTCTTGGGTTTGCGCGTACGCGGACCTGCAAGAGAGAGAGAGAGAGGGAGAGCGAGAGGTCGTAAAAATTCCACGACGCACATAATGGCCGCCACATGACCGGACCGACCCCAGGACCTGCTGCTCTGCTGCTCCGTCATCGCGCGCACATAAATCCTGCTGCTCATATATGCAGCGCACCAGCGGGTCAGCAATTAATTCACATTTAAATGCGCCCGTAGACAACCCCCCTCCCCTGCTTCTTGCTGCCCCCTCCAACTCCCCCTGGACGTCGAGAGCAAAACAATTAAAGTTTTGGGAAATTTGCGCGCGTCATTTTGAAAAGTAATCAACGCAATGACTTTTCACTGTGGCTAATTCCGCGTTCCAACCCCCAGTTTTGTACCCTGCCCCTGCGCCCGCCCCTCCCCCGTCCTGGCTGACAGCGCTGTGAGACGACTTGAGTTGTCTTCCGTTTAATTAACAGCAAGTTGAGCAGACAAGCGCAGAGAATCAACGTCTCAGCCATCTCAGCCAAAACCGCCCACTTTGACTGCCCCCCTCCCTCCGTTCAACCCCTGCCCTTGGGCTGGCAAAACTTTGCATAGGGTGGCGACTTCGCAGAGTCGTTAAAGGGTTGCCACAACTCGCCAGGCCGCAACTTGAGCTCATTGCGAGAAATAGTTGCGCCGAAATGAAGCAATTATGAGGTCTACTAATGGCCCTTTCTTGGACGCATCTCCAACATCCTCAGCCCAAGCTGACCGCAACTTGCTGCGGCACTAAAATATTTCCTAATTTCAGCCATCATTCGTCATAAGGCGCAGCAGTGGACAGCGCCTTGGAGGGGGGTCAAATGTCGCAAGAGCAACACTACAAAAATAGTCATGTGTCCTTTAAAACTACTGCTCGAAGAAGCAAGGTAATGAGCTACTGGCGAACAACCCTCCCTGTAATCCTTCAGCATATGATACTTTGTCTTGAGGTTTACTTGAAATAGTTGCACCATCTTGAGTTAAAGAGAACTGGTAAGGAAATTGTCTGTAAATTAGAGCTTTTTCTAGAATTTCTAATCATTGTCTAGTTAGCATTAAATTTTCTACAACTTCTATTACTGCATTGCTTAGTGAGAACTTGTTTTCCTAGAGCTTTTAGTAGAGCATTGTCCAGTTAGAACTTGTCTTCCTAGAGCTTCTCAAGTAGATATCTTAACATAATTTAACTACGAGACAATGAAACCATACATTTGTTTAATAAATTCTGTAAGATTATAGATAATAAGATTTGGATAGTGAATGGCATTTGAAATCAAATCAATACTGCAAATTATAAAAAGTTATTAATCTAAAATGTTGCTATGCAATTAAGTAGAAAAGAAATCAAAATACAATTTATGAATAACTTAACTTCAATAACATGCCAAATATTAAGAAATTATCATTTGCAATTCTATGAGACAGAAATTTAAAATGCAGTGAAAAGTTCAAATTATAAATAGTTATTATTCTGAAAATTTCTTTACTACAATAGAAATTATATTAAGAATGAAAATATTGAATTACATATGAAACATTTGCTTGGAAAACACTGTTTAAAATAAGTTAAACATGTTAATTATGAAGTGTTATTAATCGGAAATATTTCTTTGCAATTGAATATGATAAAAATCAAAAAATTTAGGTGGTAAATATCATATGAAAGAAGTGAAAACTGCAATTTTTGAATTGTAATTAATCTAACAAAATATTTAGTAGGTTAAAATACAGAATACATTTTTTTGAATTACATAGTAAACATTTTGATAGCAAATGCAATTTGAAAAGCAAATTTTGAATTGTTATTCATCCGAATTAATCCTCTCATTTAAATAAATCACGGCTTACTAAATCACTGAAAACTAAACTACAAAAATCTTGCTTGCAAACTACGATTGATTAGCGGCTGAAAATCTGCAGTTCATTTGGGAAAAACTTCTCCACCCAACCCCGAAAATCTGGCTACACAATTTCGTTGAATTAATGTGATGAATGTTTTTCCTAAAACCAATTGGAAACCATTTCGAATGTTGTGTGTAGCTGCCAAACTATTGTCGCAGTCTAACCAATAACAGTTCAAGACTATTTTGGCCCAAATCGTAGCTTAAAGACATTTCGCTGGCACTTCACGATTGCGCTTGTTGTGATTTTTGGCCAATCCAGTTTGTACTTACTTCGACCTGCAACGAAAGAGAGGGAAAGGAGAAGATTATTAAATTGGTTTTTAGTGAAGTTTTTCGGGCTGGCAGGCGATTGAAAATTAAATTTACTTTTAACGCGAATCAATAAAATATCGAGAAATTGATGAAATTCCACGACGCCGAACTCAAAGTCGAACTCAAAGCGGAGTCGCCTCTGACGTGTCGGAATGCCACGCAAGCCGAGGCATCATCTAGCGTAGACAGTCCTTTGCCGCTTGCCACTTGCCACTTGGCTGGTTGCAACAACCTTCAAAACAAATGTACCGACACTAATGGCAACCCAGTCATGCCCCAAGTTAAATCGTTGGAAAAATTGAACAAATCAATTTTGTCAACAAAATGCCAGCGCGGCCCGAGAGCGACAGAGGCACGAAATTAAACCAAAAGCATTAACACTGCGCTGCCAACGTGTCTGCACGTGTTCGCCAGCCAGCCCAAGAAAGGGGGCGGTGGGGGGCGTGACTGGCGAGGTGTTATCACGGTTTTAAATTTCACACGCAGCGCGACAGCAAAAAACAGACCTTGAACCTGTCAGACAGCCAGGAGACGTCGCCGTCGCCGTGGACGACTTTTGCCTCGTCACCGTCGAAGGCCAGAAGGTGGGGCGGAGGGGGGAGCGCGCAAGCGAACGCATGTTGCCGGGCAGATAAGCCGGCACAAGCTGCATGCCACGGCGTGCGCGTCGCAAGGACATCGAAGAAGGGGTTGCCAGGCACTTGGCTGCTCGCCTGCTTCCTGCTTCCGCCACAAGCTGCAACACTTGCTAGCGTTAAATCTGTTGCCCTCCCCACACCCTCCCCTCTCCTACTCTCTGGCCCCTTTGTGGCAATTTGTGATTTATAGCGTGTTAAATTTTTCATTGCTTTCGGCGCAAATTTGACACAATAAAACTTTCAATGTTGTTTGTCCTTGCGATGCTGGGGCGGCTCAACGCGATTGCGGGTCTTTTCACAGCAACGACAGGGGGCGGGGGTTGCGGCAAATTGGCTTTAATAGAAATTATATGAACTCAATCAACAACAGCTTAAGCGGCTATCAAAAGGCAGCGCAAAAACAAAAACTTAGCCACATTTGCAGTAGTGAAGTTTTCAATTGAAGTGCTTGAGTTTCTAATCAACGTTTAATTACATATTTTGCATTTATTTCAGACTTTGTTCTGAATAAACGGAATATTTCTACCACCAATTACATGCGTTTAAACTCTATTAGAACATTCATGCAATAACAAAATTATATTATATTATATTATATTATATTATATTATATTATATTATATTATATTATATTATATTATATTATATTATATTATATTATATTATATTATATTATATTATATTATATTATATTATATTATATTATATTATATTATATTATATTATATTATATTATATTATATTATATCACTCTAATTAATCTAAGCCGGAAATCGGATCACTGACTTTCACGTCCACTCTGCGGAGACTGACGATCAGGACTGCATCAAACCATAGATCTCCTCAGTATTTATATAGGGAAAATCACAACTTAACAGCGCTGTACTAAAGCACTATGCTAACATAACAGCACTGGAATATTACATTAACAGCGACTTAATATGCTGTTAACGCTAACTGAACATTACAGTCAGGCGATCATCTTTTTTATCGCTCTCCTTCCCACTTCTTATTTTTTCTATTCTTATTTATGAAAACTGGGGCGATTTGTTTCTGCTTATATCTCTACATTTTTTGCATATTATAATAAGAGTATCTTAACATGAGATTAACGCTAACTTAACATTGCAGTAAGGCGCCTTTTTGTCGTCCTTCTTCCCATTTCTTATTCTTTCTATTTCGGGCTTTGCTCGTGTGCAAAAGACAACTAAGACTATTTGTTTATAAATTAACACATTTCTGATTATACCACTTGTTTTATATCTCTATTTTTTTGTGTACTTCTTTCTGTTTATATCTCTATTACATGCTCTTTAAACTAAAACAGATTTAAATCTGTCAAAGGTTTTTAATTTTCATTTTCTTCTTTTAATTTTCAAAGCAATAACGATTAGATCTCTTGTGTGTTTTTACATCAAAAGAAATTTGACAAAGTGGAAAGATACAATAAATAAATTAGTACTGTTAATGGGCAATATTGGAACTCTTAAGTCCAGTCAGCTTTGATGTTAATTGTTAACATCAATGCTAAAATAACTAATTTCACTCATCACACAATATTTAAACACTCTGCCTTTTATGTTTAGACAATATAAATAGCTGCAAGTTCACTATTGGTTTAGCTAAATAAAGAGTATCTAAAAAACTTGTAGATAATGTTTTAGCTAGAAATTTTGCACAGCTGAAAATGGAAACATCGGAATCCGAAAAACGTGTTAATTGTGAATTCCCGATGCTTTTTGCCCACCACAGCCTTAGTTGGTAATTTACGCAGCTCTGCTTTGGCTCGCGTTTATTAACTTGGCTCATTTGCCTGCATAAAAAGTGCAGCTAGAAAAACACCAACAACAACAACAAGAGCTCTCGGTATGCAATCACATAAATTGTTTTCTTTTGGCCAGCGAGCTCATCATAAGACAACAGCTGAGGAAGTGAGAGAGGGGGGAGCGTGGAGAGTCGAAAGTATGCGGCAAAAAACGGGAAGATGTCTTCATCATCGGCTGCTAAATGCAATGACCCAAGTTGGTAAGAGCCCGCTGCCAACTGGCCACTGCCAGCTGCCAACTGGCTAACAAAAAACAACACAACCGACTCGAGACGGAGTCGGAGTCGCTGTCCATTCGGGCATATGTTTAAAATAAGCGCATTTGTTTTATTTATGCTTAACATGAGTTGCAAATGCCAAAAACAGACAAAAGCCAACTGAATTGGCAACAGCAACGGGAATGGAAATGGGGAATGAGGAACGGGGAACGGCGGCGGGCATGGAAACGGGACCGCGAGTGCAACAGCAGCAGAAGCAGCAGCAGTTGTGTGTTAGCCCGGCTAAGATGAGTTACCATTTTGGCAGCAAGCTGAATGAACGTGAATGAGTGCGCAATGAAATGCCAAAGCCAAGGCGAGCGGAGAGTGGAGAGCGGAGAGCGAGGAGACTGCGGAGAGTGGACAACTTGAAGATGCACGGCGAAGAAAACAGCGTGAGATACAATAAAGTTCAAGAACCCAATACACAAGTATATAATATTTAATTTATGTCGAAGAATTCGTTAGTAAAACTAAAAATTATTTACAATTTCAACTTTTATTTGTTAGTGCAGGAAAACTAGATGGACGAGAAAACTAGACTTTTAAGTTATTTTCTCACACAACATTATTAAGATAAAGCTCAGATAAGAATGATTCAATGAATAAAAATACTGTTGAAAATCAATCACATCTAGTATCGTTAAATAACATACTAGATATCACCTATTGAATAAGCGCTTCTTAAAACGACCTCTGCTATTAATCTCTTATTTAATCGGCAATATACTCATGTTAACTACAATATATGAATATGATTGTGTCTGCAAAAGAAGTAAACAGCAATCAAATATAAGTGCAGTTTCTTCTAAAGCTGCGTTTGTTGCGCAAGCAGAGCAAGCAAAGTGCAAAAATTGCTAAGAAATTGTAGTCGCACTTTTGTAAAGAACTTTTATGTTCTTTGTGAGACAATCACAAGTAACAAATGTGTATAGAAATTAAGACCAAATAAAAGGCAAAAACTCCAACTCAATTTTAACTACTTTTCGTCTTTCAGAAATTGCTAGCAAACATTTCTTAAAATGCTTAGTTTTTAGCTGCATACAGTATTGCATGCCTGTTTTCTCGCAGTGTAGCAGTCGCTCTCTTCCCTTCGCTTCCCCACTTCCGCGCGGCTGAGAGGGCGCAGCGATCTCGACTGAAATTGACTTATAAAGATCTCAAACTAACGGGCCACACACAGCCACAGTGATTCGATGCCGTTCACAGAGGAGCCCACAAAAGCCCCCGCACCCCGCTCCCCGCCCTGACCCCGTGCTCACGGTTGCGAGCTGGCCAGAAGAACCAGCTGGTTTTGTTGGCTTTTAGCCAGCGTCTGAGCCGCATGTAAGCGATATGTTTGACAGTGTCGATGGGGCATTGCTTCAGTTTTCCTCTCGTTATTCTCGTCGTCGACGTCGTCGTCGTCGTCGTCGTCGTCGATTGCCGTTGTTGTGTGCTCAGAGGGCCAGCGCCGATATCGGATCGCTCGCTGTTGGCCAATCTAATGATCAGTCAGCTCATTAATAAGCCATAAAAGCAACACGTTGCCAGGGAAATTAACGCATTGGGAAAGTGAAAGTCAGATCCATAATGATTACACAGATAACTCGTAGGCAGAGCGAATATCAGCGCGAAGAACGAGATGGAAAGGGCGAGGACAAAAGAAAGACTGAGAGAGAGAGGGGATCGGAAAAACACAAAAAGAATCTGGAGGTTGATGGAACATGAGGCCTAAGTGATATAAAGCAATGCAAAGATTCTAAAATATAAAGTAAAATAATAATCGAAAATAGTAAGCAAATCAAATTAACATAATTATATATAATTTGGCAAAGTGTTGAATACAAAAATTGCCAGAGATAGCAAAAGAAATAAGTACTGAGAGACTGATTTCTATCTCAGTTTTAGGCCACAATAAGTATATGCTGGTATGATAAATATGGTTAATATAAACCAAATCTTAAATGTTCAAGGCTACAAATATTTTTATAAGCACGAAATGCTTAACATATGAAATACAAGTAATGTTATTCATTGAGCAAAGGGGTCTCAAAGTAAGATAAACTTCTAAAGATATTTGATCTATAAATATGATAAACTTCTTTAAACTTAAACTATATATGAAGAAGAAATATAAAATCGCTTAACATATGAAGTACAATTTTTCCTAATTATTGATCAAAATATTGTAAGTAATGCAGCAAAAAATTCCAAAAACTAAAACCAAACTTATTAATCTTTTAGTAAAAATTGTTGTGGTTAGTTTCAGTATCATTCTTATAATTAAATTTAGTACTATTAATTATTTGATCATATTTTAAACACATCTTTTTAAGAATTATGTTACTATATTAAGAAATAGCACATTTTTAGATTAATATTCGTTAGCTTTGGTTTAGAATTGCTCTTATTTTAGGAACACTTTTAAAGATAAAAATTCGCGATTTTAAAAACTGCTCTATCTTGGTTGCATCTTTATTTAAAGCTAAAAACCAATGTCTTGGTATGCATCGACAAAATGCGCAAAAAGAGGATATTTAAGCAAGTTGTAGTTGCTTTTAGCGCGCTTGCTTGCAGCCAACTCCCCCGCAGCTAGAGCGACTCTTAATACTGCCGTCTTGCGCTTCCAGTCTACAGTTGCCTTCAGTTGGATTGACAGGCAAATTAACGCTGCGGTTGAGTCTGCTCATCGATTGTCGATCGTCGATCGCCGATCTAGCGTCGATTACCAACTAACGACTGCCGACTGCTGACTGCTGACTGCCGACAGTCGACTGAGCAATTGTCATCGACAGTGATGATGATTGACACGCCGATTGATTTGATCGCACGTTAATTGAAATGATTGACGCGCCGCAAATCGCAAAACGCTGCGGCAACTTGCTGTGGCAGTGGCAGTGGCAGTGGCAAGTGGCAGTCATAAGTCACAGTGCCTGCAAATAGTCGCCGCTGTTATCGCCGACTGTCGCCGCCTGACAAACGATGCCAACGACGGCGACCAACGGCTAAAAGCAATCCAATCCAATCGAATCCAATCCGATCGAATCCGATGCAAGACAAAGCCGTCAGCGGTTGTGTCTATCGCTCAATCTGGCGGCAACTTGACTTGGCTCAAGTCAAAAATAGTTATTTACACGCCGCATGGCTAAAAAGAGAGCCAGGCTTGCTGCTTGCCACGTCCACTGGCAACATTCCAGCGCATAATTTGCGCTGTCACATGGAAATATGTATTTAGATACATTTTTAATTGCTTTATCAATATTGTTGCTGTTGTTGTTGTTGTGTTGCCTGCTTGCCGCATCCGCGCTTTGTTGCCTGCTTTGCATTTCGAGCCAGCACTTTGCATAGCAATTGGCCAACTTGTCGCTGCCTCGAGCACAAGCGCCTTTCATCCTCCGCCTCTGCTTGCCATGTGAAAGGCGTCAAAACAAGCGACGTCGGCTGCAAGGAAAGTGAACTGTCAGCATACAATCTGCAAGCGTTCACGTTAGCAAGTCTGGAGTCTATTCTAGAGCGCAATTACTTCGCAAGTAACAGTTGCAACGGGTTGAAAGTTCTAGAATAGTTGAAGCACAGACTGTAGATTGTGTTTGCTATAATATCTGCCAACAGCTTTGAAAGTCGCCTTCATCTGTAGTTTGCTATATTAAACCCAAAATAATTGCGGTAGAACGAGTTAGAAGTCCTAGAATAATTGACGCATAGACCTTATATTTGGTATGCCAAAATTTCTGCCAATAGCTTTAAAAATCCGCCTCGTTCTAGAGTTTGTTTTAATAAATGCAAAAGAGTTGCGTTAGAACGAGTCGAAAGTTCTAGAATAGTTAATGCATAGACTGTATATCATTTTTGCCAAAATTTATGTCAATGGCTTCAAAATTCGACTCAATCTGCTTTTTGCTTTAATAATCGCAAAAGAGTTGCGATAGAACGAGATGAAAGTGCTAGAATAAGTGACGATCGTGTTTGCCAAAATTTCTGTCAATAGCTTCAAAATTCGACTCGATCTGCAATTTGTTTTAATAAACGTTGAAACTACAGAATAACACAAGAATAGAATATAGACTGTGTTTGGTAAAACTTCTGCCAATACCTTCAAAATTCGATTTGATCTGCAGCATTAAAAATCTAAATTATGCCTTACATTGATTTCTAAAAGCTGCAGCTGCTTGTCAAATTTGACGCTCCTAGCTTTTGTATCACCTGAGTTACGCGCACTTTTCTAAGCGGACAGACAGAATTTGTCTTTGACGCTTTCAACACATTATTGGCTAGAGTTCTGAGTCTCGTTTTAAGCCCGCTGCTGTGTGCCAGCGCCTGGTTGGGTTTCAATTTCACATACATATGATTAACATCGATTGGGTTCACGATGGGGTCGACGCTGAAGCGTGGTCAGGAGGCTGCTCGAGGGGAGGGGGGGTCGGTGCAGAGAGACCGCACAGCGATTGTAAACAAAGTGTAAACCGCATTTTCCGCTGATATTAGCAAACAATTTCATTAAGAAACTGCAATCGATACGAGACGCCAGCCAGCCTCACAGCATCGTCATCATCAGGTGGCTGGAGGTGGAGCTGGCGACACCGATACGAGTGCGAGTCGAGATTGGGTATCTGAAAGCAGTATCTGTGTCGCCGCGAAGACTGAGGCAATACTCGTAGAGCTGGCCTAATAGACTCGTCGCACCGCTTTTCTGTTTCAGCGTCTGCTTCTTCTGCTTTTGCATTTTATTTGCTGCAATTGAGGTGTGAACATTTTACGCTTCCATGGAGATTTGGTCTAAATGAATGCGATTGCAACTGAGACCGGGCCCACTTCTATGGCCTCTCAATTAACGCAATCGCAGTGCGTCGCTCAGCTGGCAACATTTGCGCTGACTTTCACCTCCAACAGCCAGAGGATGGTCCCTCGTAAAAAGCGCACTTTTCGAATTTAATTCGTATTGGAAGGCAGCCGAAATCTAAATTAGCGTTGATACTTTGTCGCTGGCCATTCCATTTGCATTTCTGTCAACGTTTTTCTCGCAGTGTGAGGACCACCCCAAAAGCTCAGTTTGTTTATTCGTTGCGGTAGTCAAAATAAAAGCAGCGCTCAATGCTCACTCGCCTCTCTCTCCATCTCTTGACGATCGCGCCGACTATTTGCCTAATGAATATTAAGATTACGGGCGCGTTCGACGCTTTGGTCGAGGCGAGAAGCGACGCGGCGCAGAGACGAAGACTAAAACAAAGATCAACTTTTGACCTACCTGATCGCTTGAGCGCTTCATCGCTTCATCGCCGGCGTCAGCCCCAAAATAATTTGTAGATCAATAAATGTTCGCTTTATGGCTCTATTAGCGGATCGCTCTCGATCTCTCTCTCTCTCTCTCTCTCGCTTTGTCGTTCTCCCCCTTGGCAGTGCACATTTTAATTACGAGCGTCGTGTGGGGCAGCCACAAAATTGAAGTCAGGGCCACAGTTGGAGAAAACAAATATGCGAATAAGTATGTTCACACCATTGCCCACCCAACATTAACATCAATCTTCCACGGATCAAAGATGCAAAACACTTGAGGACCACACCGATCATTTGACGCAGACAGCTCAAAAACTCCAGCTCAAGCGACGCCGACACATCACCATCATCATCGGCATCATTATCAGCATCATCATTATAATTGTGAAGATCATTGTCGTGCATAACGCCATCATGATGATCGCACATGCGCATTGATGCAGAAGACGGCGACGACGGCGACGACGATGATCAGAGACGAGCGAAGCGCAGACAGACAAAGTCGCAGACCGAGCGGAGGATGATGATGAGCAGTAGGAGGAGGAGTAAGAGCAGGAGGTGGAGGGAGGGAGTGCACAGTCCAAGCTACGAAGTTGCCGAGTATCACTGTCTCGACTTGGGTTTGGCTCTGGGTCACTCAGTGGAAGCTTCACAGCTGCGCGCTACACTCAACAACGTGCGGCATACGCGACAGCTCGAGCAACTCAAGCTAAAGCTATATAGTCGACGTGAATTGGTAGATTGATTGCAGGGTATACTTATGACCATGTTCACACTTAGTCTTCTCTAGTCTTAACTATTTTGTTTAACACTTCCATCAAGCTGTTCATAATAATAGCATAATTAATGACTGCTTCTCGAAGCTGAAGAAAATAACTACACAAATGTTTGCTAATTATTGAAGTAAAAGTTAAGTTGTTAAATATGTTTAGTTAGCACTGTTATCCACTACACTAAATTTATAGAAATAGCTTGCAAAGCTTTCTAAGCAAATTTGTCTAAATAATTTTGTATACTTGCAATACCAAAAAAAGTAAATAATCGAAAGTAACAATTTGTAATTTAACTTTTCTCATTTTAGAATTTTACTCTTTACAAATTTTGTATACTTGTTATACCATAAAAATGTGAAATAATTGCAAGTATTTTTGTTAAAATTGTTTTAAATTTTCTCGTTACAGCATTGTAGTCTTAACTTTACTAATTTTATATACTTGCTATACCAAAAATTATAAATAATCGCAATTATTTTTCGTATAATTAAAATTTCCCATTATAGAATAGTTTAGTCTTTACTTTACTACACTAATATTGTTTTTTAAATAGCAATAGAAAACTCATCAAACAAACTTTATAATGATCATGTGAGTGGAGCTTAATTTGACTATGTTATGTCTAAATAATTTTGTATACTTGCTGCTTAAAAGAGTGTGCCAAAGTCGCAAGTATATTTGTTAAAATATAAATTTCCCCATTATACAATTTTACTCTTTAGTTTACTACAAACAAAATAACAAACTAAAACTCATAAAACAAGCATTATAATGATGCTTTGGGAGTGGAGTTTAATTTGACATAAAAAAGGCATAACATCCTAAATAGTTTTGTATACTTGCTGCACAAAAGAGTGTGCCAAAATGTAAAATAATTGGAAGTATTTTTGTTTAAATATAAATTTCCCCATTATAGAATTTTACTCTTCATTTCACTACATTAACATTGTAAATAGCAATAAAAAAAAACATTATAATGATACTTTGTGAGTGTAGCTTTTCAATCTTGTTGCAGTCTGAAGTGTGGTGAAGTGGAAGCCAACTCTAGTTTGGATTTAAGTGAATTCCCACACTCAAGTGGCTGCTGCCAACTGCCTCACTAGTCGTGCTGGCCGTTGAGCGTGTTAGAGTGTAGAGTGTAGAGTGCAGGGCATGGAGCATGTTAAATCTGAAAATGTCTTAATAAAACAATTAATAGCACAGCTGAGCGCATAAGTTTTTTTATGCCGAGCTGATCGCACGATCAGAGAAGTTTCCGAGACCCAGGAGCGCACTCGCCGCCGTCTGCGGTGAAGGCCGCCAGGGGAGGGGCGCAAAACGCGGAGGTCGGGCGACGGCGATCGTATATCGTGTACGTACTATAAAGTAATTGAAAAGCACAACAGATTGTTTTAAATATCTGGCGAGCCGCCCAAGTTGACCACCTGTGCAGCGTGCCCCGCTCTCTCTCGCTCTCGCTCTCGCTCTTGTTGCTTGCGGATTTATGGTCGACGGTGCTGTTTGTCTCCATGCAGCTGATCCAGCACACAGCTCAACTGCGCGCTCTCGCTCTTTCTCTTGCTGACTGGCGTCGTCTGCTCTTATGCTAATTTCAAAGCCCCAGACGAAGACGCTGAACGAGACGGCGACTGAGCCCCATGTGGACCACACACGTCGAACGATTCGCATGCCACATGCCTCTGCTTCGACTCTGGCTGTGACTTCGACTTCGACTTCGACTTTGAGTTTGAGTTTGTGCTGTTGGCTTGGCTTTTATGGGCCCAAAGTATTCGCCACCGGGTTTTCGGTTTGATAAATTATCGATAAAATGATGCGATCACTTTTAATTTGGTTTAGTTTACCTACCGCATTCTTGACAAACAAAACCGAAGGCATACTCGTATAAACACTGCCTTGATTCGCATCGAAAGTCGAAATTCTTGCAATCGTTCTGCGCTTCTTAATTAAGTTATCAACGTTTTTATGACGTCAGCAACTTCTGAACTCCACGCTCTTTGCGTGTCTTGTGGCAACTGGCGCCAGTGGCGCATAGAAGCAGACGCCAGCAGCAGGAGCTGCAGATCGTTGATGTGCTGTACTCGAGCAGGGATTGAGGTTCGAGGATTGCGAGATCGGGGAATGCGGATCGTTTACGCAGCGACTTGACAATTTGTGCGCCATTTCCGTTGACTGCGCGGCATGTTTACAATGCGATCGACGTGCAGCAAGAGCCGGGTCGGAACGCATTATAAATGCTCTATTCAAAGTCGCTCATATTCATTATGGCTCAAAAGATTCACAATCCAAGAATCGCATAACATGATTATCGTTAGCGAAAGATTCTCAATTGACCGTCAAATAAGAAGCAAACACACGCAGTACGCGATTAAAGACAGTTTGAGTAGGAATTTGAAAAAGTTGAAGCTGCCAGCTACGATTGCTTAACCTGTGTATTGAAATCGGTTGAAATAGTATTGAGTATTTGCCATCTAAATAAAGATTTGCATTAGCAGAACATAATGAGTATTTTCTCTACACAAACTTATGTGGATGATGCAAATATGTATATGAATTATTGAACTCTAGACTTTCAGCTCGAATCAATAAATATTATTAATGTAATCTTCGATCAGTTAATTTCAAAATTACTGAATTGTTTTGTCAAGAAATTCCTTAATTTTGCTCATCAGAAAAGTCAAAGATTGTTTTGCACAACTGCAGATGCTCGCATTTCTAGGGTATTTGCGTAAATAAACAGGCTGCTGGGGAGCTTTCTTTTAGTTGGGGTTCAGCTCTAGCGGAGGCAGAACTTTGAGCAGCAGGAGAGAATTGGCGGGGCACTGATCAATGTCGACACTGAAGCGAATGCGAAACGGTTTGTTGAAATTCTCACGCTGCTCGACTGGCGACTTTTAATTACGCTCCGGCAACTGCGGCTTTAATTAAGTAATTAGCGACAGTGCAAACGAGTAAACAAAGCAAACGCAAATAAATAATAAGAGAGACCAAGCAGCTGAAACAGAAACGGAAACAAAAACACAAACAGAAATTGAATTCAATTTTCGCTCGTAATCTGTGCTTCAATTTCAACTGTCATCCGAGCTGAAGTTGTGCTGCATCCCCCTCGCTCTGTCTCACTCTGTCTCGCTCTATCCCCCGCTGTCTGTCTCTATCTTTTGTTATCCTTTCCGCCCTTTGCGAGATAAAACAAAAAAAAAACTGTCATTTGTCTATTTTTAACAGACACGCCGACATGAAGGATTTAATTAAATTCAACTCGAGCTGACAGCTTCCATGCAGCTTTGATAGCTCTCAGACCAGTCTCTGTATTCGTGTCCGTATCTATAACTGTGTCTGTGTCTCTGTGTGCATGTGTGTGTCGCTGTGTGTGGGTGTGGCTGCCTCATTGCAGACTCTCAATTTTCGATTTGTTGACTTTTGATGCATCCACTTTGACTTTTCGCTTTGTTTTCATTTCATTTCATTTCATTTCGTTGGATTGCATTGTAGTTCAACTCAGTTCAACTCGGTTGAGTTCAGTTTTAGCTCCGCATTTGATGATGCCTGAAGTGCAGAATGCAAAATGAGATTTCGAAATTGATTTGATGCTGAATTCGAGCCGACTCAAGCGCTAGTCTCACATAAACAAATTTTAAAACAAGGTGCGTTAGACTAGAAATTTCTTGCACTACTAATTATGATCCTTTTTTAGTACTCTAAACTGTGGTTTACCGAATTTCAGTATAATATTCAATGTATGTCGAAAAAGTCTATTGAAGTAACTATGCATTAGAGCTCTGCTAACTTAATGCTTATAAAATGTTGTTTAACAAGCTTAATGATAATAATAATATATATGCAAAAAATATATGACTACAAAATCTACTAGTTTAACTCTACTGTGTGAACTCAATTCCTCTGAAATGTAGTTCAACAAATTCGAGGATTATGATAATATATATTCAATTTACATATATCAAAAGAATATATTAATTAAACTATATATGAATATATATTCAATATATGTCGGAAAAATCTATTAGTTTAACTCTACTAGACGAACTGAATTTAACTGAAATTTTATTATACAAATTCGTGGTTTACATTCAATAAATGTGAAAGAAATCCATTAATTTAGCTACGCATTGTAACTCAAACAATATGCGAAATTTCTTACTACAATTTTACATACTTGAATCATATTTCATTTAAATCACAAATTTGGTTTTGCTTTCAGTTTAATTATCAAGTGAAAAAACTTAATCACTATTTGTGTGTTGTGAACGTTTGTTATGAATGAGCTTCAAAGTTTTACAATATGTAAAGCAAACAATTCTCTTGAAAAACTGTACATTAGTTTATAAAACTAATTGCTTCATGTATTTCAGTCATCTATTCCTACCATCATCAACTTTTGAACTTATCAGAACAACACTGATTTCATATTTATTTTAGCACCATCGCATTTGAGTTCTAATTCTTGAGTGTCTTACAAATTAACTTTATTTTAAATAGTCAATATTTATATATTTACACAGTTAAGTGAATTTCTAAATTGCTCATAAATTACTCAGTTTCATTTATATATGTTGTTTTGAAAGCTCTACTTCGCATTCGCTTTGTGTGTCTTGAAATTGCTGAAAAGTGTCAAAGAACTTTCGAGGCGTTTCAATCAAAGTTAATGCCCGACACAATATGATAATCAGCAGCTTAAGCTGGAATACCTGGAACTTCACTGAGATGCTATCCACATCATCATCACCCTCATCATCATCATCATGAGCAGCAGCAGCGTCGCTCAAGTCTCGAAATAGTTCACGACAAATGTCTTGTTGTGATTGTGTTCGCATTATTCATATGGCGCCATCAAATCGCTGCTAATGACTCACTTCAAGCTGATACGATGTAGTGTAATTGCATGCCGCCCTCCTGCCCTACTTGCCACCCTCCGCCAAGTCACTTGCAACCCCCGCTGCACCTCTTTTGTGTGTGTGGCAAACTCAATTAGCCGAAATGAAAATGTCACAGTCATAATAATATCATGAGCCAAATTGGCTGACTGCCGGCAATTTGGCTGGCAACAACAACAACAACAATAACTACGTAGTTGTAATAGTAGTTGTTGCATGCCACAAGACAAGCTTTGCATAGAGCGTTGGCAGTACAATTAAGAACACGAATTGGCCAAGTTGGCTGCGCTCGCAATGCAGGCGACTTCGCTGGCCGCGTCAATCAGTCAACAAGCCAGCAATTTGGTGGCTAAAATGCCGACTCTGTTGCCGTTGCCGTTGCCGTTGTTGCAGCAGCAATTGCTGTTGTTGCTGCTGTGGCTGTTGTTGGCTAGACAAGACGACTCTGAATGCGCAGCGAGTCGCCAACTTGGCTGTGGCCATTTATGAAATTAAGTTATTTTGCTCTTGGGGCCAAGTTGCAGCTGCTGCCGCGGCTGCTGCAATTGCCACAACGGCAACAACGATGTCAGCCACTTTTAAATGAGTTATTAGCCTCAAGTTGACGATTTTAGCGACTTGCCGTTGCCAACAACGACAACAACAACAACAACGAGTTTTGCGCGCCGCTGTCTCGCGCTGCTTGTCTATGAGTTATGGCAACGCCCATTTAAGTGCGCTTCCTTGCGCAACAAGCCGCACAAAATGGCACCCCCCCCCCCTTTCCTCTTTTTGCTGCACAAGTGTCGCAGCAGGGGAAGTGGAAGTGGAGTGGATGACACGCCGCAAGCCGATTGAGCGTCGTGTTTATCTTCCATGCTAATCATAAGGCCATAAAGCGTAGCAACATCAACCCCTGCCAACCAACGCAACCCCCTCCCCTACCCTTCCTGCTCAGTACCACCCCCTGCTGCCGCGTGCTGCGGCTGTGTCGACAAGATAAGCCGCACTTAAGCACTTCAAGCCAACACGTGCCTCCTCCCTCTCCCTCTCTTGTCCTCTTATATTAGCCTCTAATAAGCTTAATTGTGATGAGTAAATTGAAAAAACACAAATTTTCAACTAGTGAACAAAATGGTGATGAATGTGAAAACAGTTGAAGCGCAAAATTTAATTGATTTACACAATTCCTTTTCTCAACTTGAGCTTGGAAAAACTATTTCTATTTTTATTTACTGATTTGCTGCCAAAGCAAATTTAGTTATTTTTACTTTACAAATGCAATCAAATCTTGTGTAAAACTTTCATTTTCTAATTCTTTTCTTATTTCTAATTATTTCGAGTCGACTGTGAACAGGCAACAATGAAAGTCTTAGTTTAATTACTCTAAAATTATGTTGTTAGAGAGGTTAAAGTAAAAAGATTTTTGCATGTGAAATATAAATAAATACAATTGTAAATAATAAATAAATAACTTAAATTAACATAATATTCACATGACTGAAACTAAGAATTTTTAGGTTGACGTTATTTAATACTTTTTAGTTTTTCTGAGTATTTCAAGTCAAATATGAATAAAGTTGGCCATGAAACAAATACTTTAAACTTTAAATATGTTTGAATATGGAATGAAATATTTTAAAATAAATAAATCCAGCAACTTTTTAATGAGAATTGTGTGAAACGAAGACACTTTAAGTTAATATCATTTAATTAAAGCATTTTGTTAATTTCAATAATTGTGAGTCAACTGTAAACAGGCGGCCGTATAACAATTACTTTAGTTACACTAAAATTATAATAATAAGAACATTCAAGTAACTATATGCTTACCTATGAAATAAAATAGAAAAAGGTTAATAAATTCAAAAATAAATTAATACAAATTATATGTAACGAAGAATTTTGAAGTTAACTGCTATTTAAAACGTTTTCTTGTTGTTAATTATTTCGCATCATCTTAATAGATGACTCGACATTGAAGCAAAGACTTTAGTTATATTTAAGTTATGTCAATAAAAATTTTAAAGTAAAAATATGTATATATATAAAATAAAGAATAATAGCGTAACTAAATTTTAAAATAAATTAATAAGAATTTTATGCAACTACGAATTTGGAAGTTGATGCTATTGAAAACATTTGTATACTTCTAATAATTTCAAATAGTATTTAGGAACTTTACATAAAAAATTTTAGTATATATTATATGAAGTAAAGTATAATAACGTAAAGAAATTTAAAAGTGAAATATTGTAAGCTTTATGCAATTATGCATCTTTAAATTTGTGTCAAACTTTGTTCTCATGATAAATGCAAAAGCACAAATATATATATCAATTCACTAAGTTAGAATCAATGCTAAAGAAGAGTTTAAAGTTTATACCGTGATAATATAAACTGTTGGATATCGAAATATTAATAATAGGATCATAGATCAAAAGTGAATATTGTTTCTTTATCGCAACTTTTTCAACTGCAAAACATTTTCAATTCCCCAGTTAAAGTCTGGGAGCGCTTTTCCGACAACAGCCCTCAGCTTGCTTGCAATTAATGGCGCAGGGAAAAGGCAAAAGATTAAAGCAGAGTCGCTTTAATTTGTGTGCTCGCCCAGCTCGCCTCATTTGCATTGATTGTCGATGGGAAATTAATTAAATTTGGCAACTTGAGCAACTTGTTGAGCAAATGTATCGCTTATAAATGGTCGTCCATCAATTCGCCAGCTGCCAGGCATCACATTTCACATTCGTAATTCCCTCCCTGCCCCTGCCCCTGCCACTGCCACTGTCCTTTCTCACCTCCCTCAATCATTCGTTGTGCTGTGTCACGTTCTGGGGCAGGGCGGGGGCAAGAACGACGAAGGGGGGGCGAGAGAGCGAACTTTTCAACTGCCAGCGAAATGAAATTGTTTTCCATTTGTTATGTTCCTTCCCTTCGGCTTTGCACTTTCGATGAGAATGCGCAATCATTGCAGCAACCCTCGTGCGTGATGAGTGCGAACTGTTGCAACACTGCGTATGCGCAATAAACGCAGACAAACATTTGGCGACATTCAATTAAAAACTGTTGCTCAACTACTTCGCAAACAAAAGACAGCAATTACATATCAATTAGTCGAGCGCACAGTCAAAAACGTTGACATGCAATACGAGTGCAACATGCGAATGCGAATGCGAATGTGAATCAAAGTGTGAATACGGGTGTGAGTAGTCGAGTAGCAAGCTACTGCTGCCACCCCATCAGCCAAGCCGCCAGAAGCGTCTGATGGGCTTGTGGGACAGCAGAATATATTGAGAACGCTTTTTAAGATGTCAAATAAAGCATACAATATTTTGTTTATTTTCTGCTTAAGTCACTTCAGTCAACTATAAGCAAATTTTAGAAATAAACTCCAAGGATTTATACTCAACTGAGACTTGCTTTAGTCAATGGAATACATATTGTAAAAGTGTAGATATTGTATTTGACATACTCTCAAATATTCAAATAAGGAATCTTTAAGTTTGTTTGTTAAACTTTTAAAAACTTTTTTTATATTCAACTTTAACTTGCTCAAATTTAGAGATCACTTTTTGCTAAAGTCTTGTTGTTATATTTGACATTATTCTACAATATAGATTGCATTTCAATAAATAAGAATTCTGCAAATTTGGTGGTTATTCTTTTAATTTTTAAACTTGTTTCGATCTTTAGATCACTTATTGTAAAAGCAATGGAATTGTTAAATTAGGATTCATTCTTATTTGTACGCTAATTTCTTAGTTTTTATACTTTAAAAATTTATTAACTCTTTGCTAATCTGATTATTATTAATTTTGCCATAATAACTATAAGGAAGAATAAGCTTCAAATTTGAAGAATTATTTCTAAGAAGAAAAAATATAATATAAGTCTAACATTACAATATTAAAATATTTAGATTAGGATTCGTCAAATTAAAAGTTAGTTGGAAGTAAACTTTTAATTTTTATTTTCAACTACAACTAAATTTTTTAAATTATTACATTAGACATCAGCATCTATATAGATTGCATTTTAATAAAGAGCTGCTATTGAAATTAGTTCAATTAGTCAAATTTGAAGGATACATTTGAATAATGCACTACAACTTTCATGGAAGATTTCTTGTTAAAGTAGTTGTAATATTTATATTATATTTTCCGTAAGCTCTATATATGGACTTTATTTAAAAGAAAACACCAACTTTATTAAGATTTAATTTCTTTCAAGTTAAACAGAGCAATTAGCTGAGCCAAGTGTCTGGCTGTCGTTGACGCTCGCGAGCTGCTTTGGCTGCTTTGGCTGCTACTCGTTTCTATTCGGAAGCCATTCATTATTCAAAGTTGGCAATTGTCACATGCTCTTGTTGCTGTTGTTGTTGTTGTCTGGGTTGTTGTTACTGCCACTGAAAGGCTTGTTAACACGCTAAATGTGCCTGCTACACAAATGTGTGTCTCTAACTGAAATGTATCTGTATCTGCAGCTGCAGCTTGACCGAGTATCCGAGTATCTGAGTATCTGTAGACTGCACGGCCACAGAATATTAATTACAGTAGTCGAACTCAATTCGATGTGAATCGAGTCTGAGTTTCTCACATTGATTGATGCTGAGCGATCCGGGCAGTTGTGCAACATTTTTATTGAAATTGAAACAATTTATGCACGCAATTAAGAGGAAACGAGAAAGAGAGAGAGTGACCGAGGGAGGGAGGGAGACGGCGGCACACGAAGGACTTTGTGGCATGCAAGTAAATTTGTCTCTGGCTGCTGCATGCGCTGCATCCACAATGTGCAACCTGCCCCGCAAACACTCATTAAGGCGAATCGAAACTAACTGCAACTTGCAACTTGCTGCCCGCTGCCCGCTGCTTGCAACTTGCGCCTTGTTGATGGCGCCATGAATAAAGAAATTAGCGCCATAAAGTATGTCGGGAATTCCGCATAGAAAGTAAATGTGGCCCCGTCTGGCAATTTATAACCCTCGCCACGTTTGTGGGCCACATCAGCCGGAAAATGGGAAAATTGGAAAATCCATGCAATATTCAATCGCATTTATCAAGCAAAACGCTTGCCGTCAGCATGTGAATTAAGCACTTTCAACCAGATCGCGTTTATAGCAAATTCATTTCGTATTTTTACGAGATTGCAAAACTCTCTTCAGCATACCCTGTAAAACCGTGAAAGTTTTCCTAATTGCACGCCAGCAAAAATAAAGTAAAAAGCGCTTTTAATTTGGGCAACACACGGAGACAAACAATAAAGTTTTCGTAATGATTTTTATAGAAAATAATGGCAAAGTTTAATCTGATCGTTGAATCAAACTCAAGAAGCGCTTTCAATTTAGGTTAAGCGCGGAGAAAAACTACAATATTTTAGTAATTATTTGTATTGAAAATAATAGTAGAAGAATCCAGTAAAAACATCTCAAGAAGCGCTTTAAATTTACATAAAACATGGAGTTATGCAGCAAAGTTAAAGCAAGTGTTTTAATAGAGAATAGTAGTAAAGTTTAAGCTGATCTTTGATTGCACCAAAAATAATTCAAGAAGCACTTTTAAATTTTGGTAAAACATGAAGAAAAATAACCATGTTTTAGTTATTATTTTTATAGAAATGAATAGTAGAAATATAATTGAAACATCTTAAGAAGCGTTTTCAATTTAGATAAGACATGAAGTAAAGCAGCAAAGTTAAAGCAAATGTTGGATCTTTGACTCCAGCAAAATAACTCAAGAAGTGCTTTTAATTTAGGTAACACACGGAAAAAACTACAATGGTTTAGTAATCATTTTTATAGAAAATAATAGTAGAAATATAGTAAAAAGCTCCAGCAATAAAACAATTTAAGAAGCGCTTTCAATTTAGTTACAACATGGAGTAAAGCAAACAAGATTAAACAACATTTTTTCATAGAGAATAATAGCAAAGTTTAAGCTGATCTTTTGGATGCAACTTGTGGCACATTTAATGTTTACACTGAAAAGATTACAGATAAATCTAATCAATTGCAATCTAATTTCTTCACAAATTCTGTTAAGAAATAACAATAAATTTTTTATAAAAATCAAGTTTTAACACTAAGCTTTAAAAGCTTGAGAGAAGCTGAACAAAATATACAAATAAAAAAAGTAACTCTTAAATGTAGCCGTTTGATGATTTTATTTTATTTAACTCATTAACTCTACAACCTATTCTTGAAATCTGCTGAAACTTTGAGCTCGATTTACGAACTACTTCAAATAAATGCCATCCAACTTTAAGACTGCAAGCTGAGACTGTGTGTGGCCTGCAAGTAGTAACTTCATTATTTACAGCAATTGATTAAACTATCAATTTGTTTGGGCTCGTTTAATTAAAGTGCGCGCTCGAGGAATCTTTGTTGGATCTGTAGAATGCGATTCAATGGCTGAATGCACTTTGCTTATCGCAGTGAGTTCAATTGTCATTAGCATTTCATTAATGGATCAACTAAAACATGACTGCCACATGCCGCATGCCACTGCTGCCACCGCATACTTTCTCCACATTCTCCCCCCCTCCCCCCTTCTCTCACTTACGCTCTGTGTATCCGTCGCTGTCTCAGGCTGATCCCAACTAATTATGTGTGCATCGTCATAACAATAATTCTTAAAGGGGGGCGCTGCATTTTCTCAGGCCGCGATGAACATGTTCGATAAGATATCAGATACATCTCGCCCTACATGCGAGTGTGCGTGTGTGTGTGTGTGTGTGAGTATCCGTGTGTCTGTGTGTGATCCGTGTAAGCCAAAGACACAAAAAGATGTCTCATCTTGGGGCTTAATTACTTGCACGCGTGCTAGAAATTTATATGAGCAGACGGCTGTCGCCTTGCACTCCCCGCCCAGCACCTCGCCCCTCCCCAGCCTGCTTGCCCTGGCGACACTTGACTACAGACTGTCGACTGGGTCGTGGTCTCTTGGTCTGCGTCTTGCTCCGCCACAGGCGAGACGAAGACGTCTCACTTAGTCTGGCAAGTGCCAGCTGCAGCACTGAAGCCAAAGCTTCCTTCTCGCACTTGAATACCCTGCACTTGCCTGGGCACATTGCCAAGGACAAGCATGAAACAAAGCAGTGTTAGAAGTGTGTATTAAGATTGCAAGCTTTGCATTTGATATTTCTATAAGTTATTTGGAAATTATGTTGAGTTTTGTCATTTTAGTTTATAACAGCAATTTTACAATTGATATTTCTAGAAGTTATTTGGGAGTTAAGCTCGTTATTTTCTTTTGTTATCACTGCTACCTTAATGAACAACATAATTCATTTGTTATTCCAACGATAATACAAAAGTACTGAAAATGAAACAGTTGTTAAATTATTTAAAAGTAAATATTATAAGCTCTTATAAATCAATTTTGCCACATTATAAAATTTGTAATGCGACTTTCTATTCTTAAACGTGTCAAGAAACTGCAATTTCAATGAACACTGTTGTAGGTAGTAAGAAAATATATACAAAATATATCCCAATGAAGGTATGGATACTGATATATTAAAAAGAAACAATTCAAACAGTGACCAAAAAAAATTTAAAATAACTGAAATTATTATTATTACACAATGTGATTATAAATATTTTCACTCATTTAAAATGACGTGCAAATTCGACAAGAAGAGCAACCGAAAGTCGGCCAAGATGCTTCAAATGCAGATTCTGGGCCATATGTTGAAGGTTATCGCTTGAGTTGTTGTCGCATCTGCATGTGCTGCACTTTAATGCGAAATCAGAAATTGTCGTTCTTGCTGCCCTTGCTCCTCGTCGACTGCTTGTGAGCGACCTACAGCGAAGCTGCCTTTGACATGCTTAATTAACACATTAACATTGGGCAGCTCACCAGCTGCAGCGCGAAAGCCATATGCTGGCTGTGTAGGGTATGCACTGCGTACGGTAAGAGAGAGAGAGAGAGAGAGAGAGAGAGAGACCGAGAGGGACGGGCTGATAGTGCGTGACAGCAAGCTGAAGAAAAGCAGCGACAAAGCGCTGCTGATGAGTTCATTAGCGAACTAATTTCAACTTAAATTAAACTTAATGCGAACTGATCGTCATCAGCAGAGCAAACAAAGAATCAAGGCGCAAAAACAAACAAAGCGACTGGCGGACAACAAGACAAAATAATAACAACTGTAAAAAGGGGATCAGCAACAACAGCAACAACATCTACAACGTTGAGCGCAAAAAAAAATGTTTTAATTTGCAGCTTCTGCCCATTTGAGCGGAAAAAATCAAAGGCGTAAATGCCGCGGCAGCCCCAAAAAGCAACAACAACAACCACAACAGCAAACAGCAACAGAAGACAAGACAACTACAGTAACTACAGTCAAGGCAAGGCAAGGCAGCAGCAGAGCGGCTACAACTACAAGCTCAACTACAAGAAAAGGGGACAAACGAGAGAACGACAATCGTCAATTTGAGTTGATCGCTGCTCCGGGCTGCTGCTGCGTTAAAGCGCGCTCTGCGCTGTCGAACATGCGCCTCGAACATGTTCGAAGCACAGCGAAGAGAGTGCAAGCAAGAGAGCGTGCAGATTACACGAGGCTTGCTGTTGTCGTTGCTGCTGGGAGTGCACATCCGTTTTGTATGGGCGACAGCGCGCCCGCTTGGCTCCCCGCTCTGCTGTTATTAATAAAGACCACACATTTTGACAACGAGAAGACCACCCAAGTTGCAGCTGCCGCTGTCGCTGCGCTGCGCTGCTGCTTTGCAATTTAAAAGGCTGCGCTTAATTATATGCGACCGAAGGGACGCAGAGGGCACTCAGGAATGGTGAGCAGCGAGCAGTTTTGCGTTGTTGTTCAATTCCCCAAAGCGCGCAGAAATGCAAATTGTTGCGAATGCAACCCCCACTAGCTGCGAAGAGCGACGAAACGCAGCACAAAGTGGCGCGGAGAGCGAGGAGTGGAGAGTGGAGAGCGAGAGCGAGATGCCTATCGGTGTTTTGTAATTACAATTGAGGGTAAATATTTATGGCCGCTGCTTGCGTGTGGTCAGGCATGGTTAGTTCTCCCTCCCTCCCTCTCGCTCTCTCTCTCTCTCTCTTTTCCGCGCACTTCTCAACGTTGCTGTGAAAGGGGGTTAACGATAACGTAACATTTCGTAAGCTCACTTCCATGGCGCCCACCAGTTAATAAAAATGTCAACCGCAAATGGTATTATGCAAATGCAACAAGAAGAGCACGCAAAAAATAAACTCAAGCAAAAAACGAGCAACAACTACAACTACAACGAGAGCAGCAACAACAACAGCAACAGCGGCTAATCCGCAATCAATCGAGAATGACAAAACAGCAACAAAAAAACAGAAGCAGCTCCAGCAACTATCTATATCAGGTGAATTACACTGCGCTTCCATAGAAATGTTTCGTTTATACTAAACTGATTAATATGCGCAGCGAATTGGCAAACAAAATTCTATGAAATTAATAGATAGTCTAAGCTGATATTTTTTAGTGTGTCAAATTTTAATAATAATTCATTCAGTGAGTTTAACACTAAATTTTAATCAAGAAGCATCTGCATAAGAATTAAAAATGTTTCTCATTCATTTCCTATGACTGAATATATTGCATGTATATAATATTTGAATGTGTATATAATATTGAATATATTTAAAATTTATTTCAAGTATTATGCAATTTGATTTATGTTTCGAAATAAGAAAAAACGATAATTAAATTAATTTCAAATTTATGCTTTCGCCGCGAAATAGCATTGTTTGTAGCTCCTTAAAGTTAATCTTATTATTTTTAAACTCATATTGAATAATCACTCATTAATGTCCATTAATCTTATGTTAAATACTGCCAGTAATTGTATAACGATTTATTTAACATAGGAATTCTTATCTAAGAATAATCATTGAATTAATTTAGTAATTAATATTAGATTGATCTATGCAAATGAATTTCATAACAATACACACTTTAATCATTTTATTGGGATAGCAAATTAGTTGAGTATTTACAATTTGTATTCAGTTTGTACTTTTCCTAGACTTTTCTGAACATTTTTTACAAATCTCGTTCTTACTGCTTCTTTAATCTCTCTCACTGCTACTTAATGTTCAATTTCGAATGTTGCGCAGTGTAGATCGCTAATCTGGCCAACGGCAGCAAATGGTTACACGAGCACACGGCTCAAAGCATATTACAATGTTTTTTGGTGTCGCACAGTGTTGGCGACCAACATATCGTTGGCGGCCTTCATTTACAGCCGCCAGTCGCCGCGCGGCAGCAACAACAGCGGCAACAACAGCAGCAGCAGCAGCAGCAGCAGCATCAGAGTTGAGCTTGGACCACCCCTAAAGCAGGCTGAGCTTCCTTGGTGGTCCTTGCCTGCGCCTGGGACTGCGACTGAAGCTGAGCTCGGCTGGCTGCTCCCATTGTTGGCGGATTTGGCAAACTTTGACGCCGACAGCTCCCGAGTCCGGTTTGCGTTCGCTGGGCGAGTGAGTCACACGCTGGCGCAGAGAGGGAACTCCTAGCTGGCCATGTACGCGGACCGTTGTTGTTGTTGTTGTTGTTGTTGTTGTTGTTGTGGACATGTGTGTGGTCCGCGCTGACGTACTGAATCATCGAGGGCAACAAAGCAAGCGATGATCATCAGGCTCTGCTCCGCTCGCTTATCTTCATTATGACGTTGCTGTGTTCCTCTTGTGTTGCGGGTGCGTCTTTTGGTCATTGAGACGAAGATGCCATAGAGAAGGAGAACCCAAAGGCAAAGGCAAAGGGATAGGGAAGGGGGAAGGGGGAAGGGGGAAGGGGAACTCGGCGAACTGGGATCGCGGCACAGATCTCCAATTAGCCTGCCGTCTGCTTGATGACTTAATTAAGTCGCTCTGGCGCCCGGCTGTGCATTGTTGCTGCCCCGTTGTTGCCCCGTTGTTGCTGCTGCTGTTGTGGCATCGATTTCGATTGATTTGTGCGGCACACACAGTGGCTGCCACTGCGCCACTAGCGTAGAACGAGTCTGTGCCCCTTTTGCCTACTTAATTGGAGACAACTGCAACTCTGCGCAGCAACCTGATTTATATGCGTTTAGTATTTCCCCCCGGATACTCTGCATAATTTTTACGCACATTCACATACTCTTAAGAGGGAGTATCTGCTATTTATTTCCAAGATTGTAGCGTATCTCAACTTCATGGCAAATCAATGTATTTATGTGTGTTTTCAAAAAGCGTCTTGGGTCTAGATCTCTTTTTGCTGAGTACTCATTGAATGAAGTTAAGTTTCACTCAAAAGCTAATCCACTTTATCTAGCTGCTTTATGTTGTAAATCTTTCAGTATTCTGCAACTTCAGGTCAAGTCACAAATTTTAATAATAAGTTAGGTATAGCTTTAAGCAATAAGCAGTATTTATTTAAATTTAATACGTGACACGTCTGCACTAAAAAAACATACAATATTTGTGTATCGATTTAAGCAATAAGCTGTCGATTTAAAAGTATACTTCCATTCTTCTGATACCCTTTAACTATCAAAGCATGTTGATTACATTGCAGATTTAAGATTTAAGTTCGTATGGAAAAGGTCTGCAATAATTGAATATATTATAGATGAAACCGACAGTAATTGGGCATAGATTAAAACAATTAATAATAGACACTAAGCAGTGAAGTTGTAAGTATAACTGCATATAACTATATTGTAATAAGTCATGGTCCGTATGGAAAAAACCGACAAGCAATAGACAGCAGACACTAATCAGTAAATTTTATGTGTATGAATTCACTTATTTTACTGCACTTCAATTACGAAAGACTTAAGTAAAAGATTTAATACGTTATACTTAAGCACTGTAAAAACTACAAAAATTGGGTATGGACTTAAGCATTATGCAGTACACAATAGGCAGTGATGTTGTTTGTATAAAATGTCTTTTAAAATTCTTCAACTATTAAAGCATTTTGCTGAAGTTTCATATGCTAAAACGTTACAGTTTGCATTTAATCCCTCCATGATTGGTCATAGATTTAAGCATGAATTTGTAAATATAACTGCATGTCCTTTAAAATCCTTCAACTGTTAAAGCATTTTTCTGAAGTTTTCTATGTTAAAACGTTATAGTTTGCATTTAATCCTCCATGACTGGTCATAGATTTAAACATGAATTTGTAAGTATAACTGCGTGTCTTTTAAAATGCTTCAACTTTTAAAGCCTTTTGCTGAAGTTTGACATTTTAATATGTCTTAGTCTGTATCAAAAGCTACAATAATTGGGTATAGATTTAAGCAATAAGTAGTAGACACTAAGCAGTGATATTGTAATTATAACTGCAATTATTTCTATACTCTTCAATTATAAAAGCCTTTTGCTGAAGTTTCACATCTTAATACGTTTTAGTCTGTATCAAAATCTACACAAATTGGGCATAGATTTAAGCAACAAGTAGTAGACACTAAGCAGTGATGTTGTATGTACAATTGCATGTCTTTCAATTCCCTTTGTCTATTAAAACTTTATGCTGAAATTTCATATTTTAATCCGTCAAAGTTTGTATTAAAACCTTGCATAGTTGGTGTTGTATGCACAACTGCATGTATTGCAGTACCTTTAATCTATTAAAGCCCTTTGCTGAAGTTTCATATTGTAATAACGCACAGCCTGTATTAGAAGCTACAATAATTGGGTATAGATTTAAGCAGTAAGCAGTGAAAACCAATCACTAAGTTGTATGCGCATAGAATAGCAGCAATTTACGAGTGGATCTAGCTCTATGACTCCACGACTGACTGTCTGTCTCTCCGGGTTTCCCTCTTCGTCGGCTTCTCTGCCCATCTACATATCTGTCTGGCTGTCCGTGCGTCGACTGCAACTGTAACAGCTTGATTTATCTGCGCCTTGTCGCCCCGCACATAATCTCATTCGGTCTGCAGTCTGCCGTCTGCAGTCTGCCGTCTGCAGTCTGCGGACTTCTTCTTAGTAGAAGATTCCCAATGCCATTCAGCGCTGCTTTTAAGTGTTTTCTGCGGGCTGTGACATCTTTTGCGTCACATTTCGCATGTTGTGAAATATTTTGCAAATCTCTGCGCGGCCCGCTTTGAAGACAGCCCCCAGAGCAGCGTTGTGGGTGGCCCCCACCAACAAAGGGGAAGATGCGACACGCTGGAGAGTGGGAGGAGAAATCGAGTGGGATATGGAAATGGATACAGGTCTTTGAAATGTGCAGCACTCGTTAATGGCTTACTACGAAAGCGTGCTCGCCGTCCTCGTTGCAGTTGCAGTGGCAACTCATCTGGTGGTCTGCTGCGGGCTTCACTTGCACTTTTCGTCAGCCACCGACGTCGCAGTCGCAGTCGCAGTCGCTGCGTGAGTGACTCAGCTGACCACTCGCTCTGGTCGCTTTTCGGGCCTTGACACAAGCTGTTGTCGACTGGCCGCGCGTGTCTTCAGTTGCTGCCACTTGCCACACCGCAAGCTTTGACGACAGTTGCGGGCGTTGTCGGTTTAATGGATTTTTAATGACAGCCAGTTGGCCGAAAACGTCCGAGAATAACTCATTTTACGTGTGGTCCTGCCGCCAGCAAACGAGCACATCACATTAATCCCCCCGTCCCGCCAGCCGGCAACAGCCATGTAATCATATAATCATAAAGTAGACGCGCCCCGCTCGCTACTCCATGCCCCACCGAATGTCAACAAATTGACGACAATTTCGTTCGTTACGCACAACTTTTGCCGCCCACAATTTAGTAGCTATCATTGTCAGTGGGCAGCACTTAAGCGACAGTCCCAGCGGGAGGGGGGGGGATGAGGTGGTAGAGTGGGGATAGTTGGGTTTAGTAGGCACATGGGAATGGAACCCGGTTCCACTTGCCTGCGTTCTCAAGCATTGTTTACGCGCTCTCCTCGCTCGCCAGTCGCGCAAAAAAGTCATTTAGCATTTACCTGCCTCAGCAGGCATTTCATTTGTTCCACATACCCTGTAATTCGCGACAGCTAGACAGGCAGTTTTGCCCTACAGAACACAATTGTGGCAATAACGAAGTTGCCCCAAACAATCACTTTATTCTTGATTCATCTTTTTTAATACCCCAAAATGTTATTAACTTTGTAAAATTTAGATTAAAGATTGTTTTTGAGGACAATCTGAGGCAGTCTCTTCAATTATATTCTATTCTTCGATTTTCTGTTTATTTTCTTTTCCATTTTAGATTTATATTTACATTTATTTAGTAGTTGAACCAGGGGAGTATCTCATACTGACCAAACTTCAAACATGCTTGTATATGTCATTAGGAGTTATGAACGATTTTATTATTAGTTTGAAGTTTGCGGAAATATATAGCAAATTCTGATACTGACAGCAAATTTAGACAGCCATGTTATTCATAAATTTAAGTTGAAAATTCATCACTATTACAACGTCTGATAGTAATTTCCCAAATAACAACAAGTTAGTTGAACTTTTTAACAATTTGTCGCACACAAGTTGGGCAGTTAGGGGTTATATGTCAGACAACCAGTAAATTTTCTACAATTCTATTCTACAATGCAGTTCCTTCTGCAGCCCGTAGAATAAATACTTCAATTATTCTTCTAGTCTACTAAGTTTTTATTCACTGCTAATTTAAATTGATGTTATAATCTCACTTCTCTCTTCACTGCACTTACAATAAAGAAGCATGCCAGATTTCTAGCTCATTGAGTATCTTATAAGTCAGTCATTTAATTAATTTTTCGAGACTACAACAATTGTCCGCATTGTGCTGAAGAACTCATTGCAACTCATTGCAGGGTATTTGTGGATCTGTTCTCTTCTCTTTTAGTTGCTGGCTGGCTGAGTACGAACGTGCCTCGTTTGCCACATGCCACAGCACAGCGCTGCGCATCTTGCACTGCAGTACGAGTATTTGCCTGCACTTGTTCAACCCATCAACCCGGCCCCCTCCAGCTGCCCCCTCCCCGCGCAGAGTCGCCTCTTTGAGCCATTGGCCGCGGGAATGCGCCGCTTAGACACACAAACAAACTGTCAGCTCGCCGTTTAGCAGCTGATGGATTCTACATTGCACACGCACACACATACACTCGGCACACACACACACATACATTCGTAAGTGAACAGACCATAAATTGTGTTTACATGCGAGTTAATTGAATGGGAAGGTCATTTCAGCTGCTGGCCAAGTCGAGACCCACCAAAATGCTCAATGCGCATTTGGAAGGAACTGCAGTTTATGTTCAGCCACGTTCAGCTAATTGCGCCTTGATTAAAGCCACGTTAATGCAAGCAAAAACATTTGCCAAACAATTGCAATGAAATTGAAAATATAGTTAAACGAAAATCAAGGCTGCAACTTGAGTAGTGAAGCAGTTTAAATGAGTGCAAGATCGGAAGTGTTATTTAGTATTGCTAGTTTTAATTGCCACCAACTTATCACACTTTTATGCGGCACGATTAGCGAGCGATTAAAGCCAACTAATTGCAGCGCAATTTGAGCCGCGTCGCGTCATTTTTGTCAAGGTTCCCGATCGAACAATTGGCTCGATTGTTTTAATAACATTAATTATGAGTGATTAATAAATTAATTGAGTCATTTAGCAGGCGACTCGTTGTTGCTGCTCTTGCCACAATTATGGCGACAAAGCGAAGTACGTAAGTGGAGAAAAAACGTCAACGTCAGCGACTTGAAGTCAACCTCCATTTTCCATTTTCGAATCACAGTCGAATGTGGTAATTACATGTGTAAGCCAAGCAGTGAGTGATGGCCTCTTCAACCGAATCTCGAGACTCCAAACTGGAGCTGGAGCTGGAGGTTCTTGCAACGTGGACAATTAACACCTGTCGCTTGCTGCGAAACGGCAGCGACAACAATAATAAATAATAATTGCTCCAATGCCACAAACATGGCCAACAAACGCGTTTGTCAAAACAGCCACACACACACATGGATAGAGAGAGAGATATATAGATGTGTGTGTACGCACACCTGCAGCAACTGGCTCAACACCTGGGAATGGAGTTGAAGTTAGCGTTGTAGTTGTCGTTGTCGGCGTAGCTGAAGTTGAAGTTGGGAGATGGCGACTGGGCAACGTTCTTCAGCTGCTGCTCGACTCGACGGCGGCACTCACGACACACGACACAACGACAACAACAGCAACAACAGCAACAACGACAACAACAGCAACTTTACATAGTCGCAACAACATCATTAAGTATAAAACATTGCTTGCACAGTCAGAAAGAAATAAAACGTAAAATACAGGAAAACATAAATACACCTTTGGCTATTTGCCGGCAACCGCAAAGACAATGCAATTAAAATGATGCCAATTATAACGAGATATCTATTTTCATTAAATAAATTGCCTATAGATACATTACAAGATTAAGTAATTTAAACGCTCAGCTGGCATTTGATTTTGTAATGCTTCAGAGATGGTTTCAATAGAAGATTTAGCCGCTTTATTAGTTCCAGAATAAATGGAGTTAATTTTAAGCCTTAGTTTGTATTTGGATTTGTAATGCTCTAGATTTTGTTTCAACAGTCTTTTTAGTTTCTCAATAAGTTCCAACATAAATGAAGTTGAGCTTCTCAATAAGAACAATAATAATAACAATTTTAAGTCTTAGGTTGCATTTGGATTTGCAATGCTGTAGATTTTGTTTCAATAGAAGATTCCACTTCTCAATAAGTTAAAGAATAAATAAGAATAAATTAAGTTTAACTTATCGATAAGAACAATAATAAATCTATAGAACTCAACGAGTAAATGCACAAGTTATTTATGTAAACAACTGCAAAAATTAATTCCTTGAGCAGCTCAATTAAAAAAACAAAACTTAGAAAAATATGTTCATGTTGCCAAATCAGAATTAAGAAAGTGTTGTATAATTTAGATGTATGTTTTACAAACTTAACTAAAAAGAAACTCGCTAAAGCAAACTTAACTAAAACGAAAATAGTTAAAGCAAAGTAAAAATATTAACAATATAATAAGTTTATTGAGATATTTTATTCAATTGAGATATATTATTCAATTGAGAGAGCTATTTACGTATTCTTAGGGCAAACAATTGGGTAGCTAAAAGATGACGATTCTTTTTATCTACAAAAATTGACCGATTATATGCAGATATATTCATTGAAATAGAAGTGCTATTATAATCATTATTGAGAAACAATTATGCAACAAAAGTATAGTTCTGCAAGAATAGTTCTTTAAGAAATTCAATGATCAAAAATACTCGTAAGTTTATGTTGGCAGATCTGAATTGTACATATGTATGTTTCAAAAATTAAACTGAAAAGCAACTCGTAAAAATGTCAACAATATAATTAGTTTCTCGTGATATTAATACAGCTATCAATTGAAAGATCTATTTATTATTAGATCAAACAAATTGAAGTAAATAGACAAAGAATTTCGAATGTCAGCTTCGATTCGAGAGTGACTTAAATTCTGTCAGTGCCCCGCCTAAATCTGCTACTTAATGTTACCTCTAGCTGTTGAATTGTTGCAACCCCCAAGTCGACTTCTGGCAACTTTAATTGCTGGCCAAAACTGCGCAACATTTAAGAGCATTTGGCTTTGTACATTTAGATAGTTAAAGAAATTAAAAGTGTGAAAAAGAGTTGTCTTACATTTGCAACACGTGTTGCCAGCCAACTTTCGAGTGGTTCCAGCTAAATCTGAGGACCACCCGGAAGACAGCTGAGTTGCTTAATGGCAACTGAAAGCAACCAAAGTTTCAGTAACTTTAAAGTTTTCGCTTAGTTGTGTGTGAAAATAGCTTGGAAATCATTAAGCAATGCAATGCGAGATCTCGTGTGATATTGCATCAGCTGCCGATTGAAAGATTAAGTGAATCACTAAAGTGTGCAACTTTCAAAATAGTTTGAGTGTAATTGGGAGGCAATCAAAATCGAAACGAATAGTTCTTGATGAAGTTGTAGTTTAAATTTGACTAATTTGGAAATTAAATAAATTGCCGTAAATGCTGTGAAGTGATTGAGAGCAGATCAAAGAGAAACGAAACTGCAATTAGTGTGTGAAACCGCAATTTGAATTGCAAATCAAAACTATGGAGCGAGCGGGCGAGCGGGCGGGCGGGCGATCTTGGAATGCGGCTATAACTCCGGTCGGGCCCCAAGGGTAAAACCACAGAGCGTACAACCGAAACAGTTGCTTCCCACAAATGGGGATGCGATGAACCGCAAGCGAAGAGTCGAATCAAGTTTGAGGCAGGCGCCGCTCAAAGCTGCAGCTGCAAGGCGCCACACAGCGAGAGAGAGCGAGAGAGAGCGAGAGAACGTCAACTGAATGCAGATGCGGATCAGGTCTGCATCAGTTGAGCTACCACACGCATATCCAATTATTTAAATCCCCCCCGAAAACAAATCCGAAAGCCAGCAGGAAACAAAGGAAGCAGGCAGCGCACTCGGCTCTCGGCTCTCGTCTGGCAATGAAATGTTTCAATCAAAGGCAGTTAAATCATTTAAATTGCGGCCGCAACCTGAAAAACTAACTGCGAATAATAAAAATATGATGACGATGTATAAATGCAAATGCGCCCAGCAGGAAGCTGTTACTCCTCACTCAATCCAGGCTCCAACTCGCAGTCGACCCAAAACATCTCAGGCAGATGTTTTACAAGTCCCGACTGCAATTGTGCAAAAAAAATAACCCAAATGATCGACTCTGGGGACAACTTGTTAATGGACACACCGCATTCCTGCATTCAACTCATTTCACCCAGCTGGGGTTTCTTCTCTCTGTCTCTTTTTCTGTCTCTGTCTCTTTCTCAGTCTCAGTCTTTCTCTGTGCCCGATCATACGCGTATTAATTGAACAATCAGTTCCTTGTCAACAAGATGTTCTTGCATAATTTGCGAGGACACTGTACAGTGAGTGCTGCCAGTAAGCGCACAGCTCATTACTTTGCTAAACCATAAACAAGAAAACGAACATTGTTTTCCATAAATTCAAATAAATTAAATTTACTGCTCTAGAGTTTAATTTCCAAAGGTTTAGTCTGTCTTTTCATTTAGAAAATTTTAATTGTTATATTTTAATCCTATTATAATCACTACTATGCAACAAAATTTATATACAGCAACTTAATATGTGTATTAATAAATGTCATTTCATTATAAACACTTTTATGCAACTAAATTTGTTTAGAGCAACTTAATATAAACGCTTTTATGCAAGTAAATTTGTTTACAGCATCTTAATATAAGGTAGTCAAATGCTGCTTTTTTCTACTTTATTCAAGACTTTATTTTAATTTAACTCAACTGTTGTTGTCGCCTTCAATTCTTTAACATTTTGAACAGTAACATATAAAAAAGTGGCACATTAAAATATATGTATATACATCAACAATATAGATGCTACATTCCAGCTGCTTTAGGGTTTAGTTTTCCCTGAACAGATTTACTTTTTTAGACATTTGATTTGTCTTCTCAAACTGCACTCAGTTGCCCCTTTAAGTTTATTGAGCGTGGTCAACTTAGTGCAGCTTCACTGTGCTGCGGCAACCTCATCAATTAGAACCGATTTTGGACAACTGTCACAGGCATTTCGTCTGTTGCTTGCCACACACACAAAGTACGAGTACTCAAACTCGCACTCACATTCGCACTCAGATTCGCAGTCGTTTCTATTCGCTCGCTTTTTTGCTGCTTTTTTTGCGAGTGTTTTGTGGTTAAACGTTTTGATTGTGCACGACAAGCCGCCTTTTTATAGACATGTTGAAAACAACAACAACAGTGAAAAAGAAAAACAAAAGGCGCAGCAATAACAACAGTGAATAAAGCAGCGGAAAACGTAAAAAATAAATTCCAAAATTTCAGAGATTGGCCAATTTTGGGAGGTAGAGTCAATTGCAATTAATCAATACCAAATATAAACATAAACTACAAAATAATTTAACCTTTAAAAAGGCAATTAAATCGTTGCGGCAGCACAACAATTGCTCAGCTCAGACACACACAGATACAGATACAGATACTTACGAATAGGAATTGGAATTGGAATCGGAATCGAAGTCGAGATCGAGTGTTGTGTTGTGTTTGTTGTGCACATAAATTGTCGACTGCTAGTTGTACAATTAATTGAAGTTGAAGGCTCAGCGACAACATCGGCGAGCAGGCAGCAGGCAACAACAAACAATTAAGTAAGTAAATAAATAAACGCCAATTACCTGCAAAGATAGAGAAACAGAAAACAGAAGTCGAATTAATGACCAGCGGCAAATACAATAAACAAATGCGACTACTCGTAGAACGAGCCGCAGCCACCTGCAGCATTAGTTTCTAATTAAGCAATTCGAAATCGGATACAGACGCAGATACAGATACTGATTCAAAGGCGGCGCGACTTTAATCGCTTTTAGCGCTAACTACGCGCTAATTGAGCCCCTCGCTCCATTCCAGGAAGCGACTAGACTGGATGCCGATCGCCGCAAACTGCACTAGGAGCAGACTCTGTCAGTCCAGCAGTCAGTCAGTCAGGCAGTCATGCAGTCAGTCTGGCAGTCTGGCAGTCAATCAGAGCAGCTCAATGTCAATGCACTCGACGCGCCGAGTGAAAAACATTTTAATCAACTTATCAAAAAGTGTCAGTCAAGTCGGCAATCAACATTTGCCGCCTGTGTGTGGTCCACAACGTCGTCGTCATCATCCAGCTCCACGAGCTGACTGACACCAAACTTAAGTGGCACACACACACACACGCACACACACATCCACTTGCCCCAATCCAGTTTCAAATGCAACGCCGTCTCTATGAGCTCTCGCGCGTACTTCGGCTCCAGCTCCAGCTCCAGCCATCAATCTTATTGACACCGTTTTCAGGCCGAAAACAAAACCAAATTTCAGCCTCGTCTTGGGCCATGGCCCGCGGCAGCAGCCTCAACGATTCCCCGACGATTCTCCACCGAGCGCTGTCGAGCAGGCGTGACTGTGACTGGCTGCAAGTTGCCAGCTAATAGATCTTTATTTACACGACAATCCAGCTGAACTGATTAGTGCAGCGCAGACGACGACCGCCAATCCCCAGCAGTTCGAAATGCAAAAGAGATATGGCACAGTTATCGACTGATTGCCTGCAACACAATTAACCCATTTGCCATGAACTTGAAATTGAATTGCAGATATCGAAGTTGGTTTACAAACAATCTGTAGAGCACTTTAATTTAAAGGTTTGTTTAAACGAAATTCAAATGAGTTATAGTATATATACTATGTTCCTTTTGATATCTAAATTATGCACTATAAGTAAATTCTCAGCCTAAGTGTAAATTGTTTATTAAGATACTATGACAATGAATTGTTTTAGAATGATAACTAATATTTTGAAGATTTGGCATTAGATGAACTTTATGATTTGCCTCGAAAGCACTTTCGAATTGTATTTAACATTATTATTAATTAATTTTATTACGAATTAACCTAAATATTCTTATAATATTAAGACACCAAGACAATGAATTGTTTACAAATGATAACTACGATTTGGAATTTGACGAACTTATTGATTTACCTCGATTTACCTTCAACTATACTTTGTTAGTTTATTTAGCAACATTTGATATTCAAATCATGCTTTATTGAGTACTAAATTTGCAACCTAAAATATAAATAGTATATTACAATACTATGACAATGAATTGTTTTAAAACGATAACTAAGATTTGCGCTTTTGTCATTTGACAAACTTTCTCATTTGCCTCTTTACTTTAATAACACTTTGCTCTTTTATTTCACATTTTTATTTCTCTAGAAAATAAAATATAGAATCTTATTGACTTTCATTATAAAAATAAACTCAAACATAATGAGTTGATTTGAAACGATAACTTAAATTTTGCGCATTTGATATTTGACGAACTTATTGATTTGCCTCGAAAACACTTTGATAGTTTATTTAACCGATTTCCTTCTCTGTTAAACATATATCTAATTAATATTATAATTATTATGACATTTGACTTTTGTCATTTGACGAAGTTATTGATATTTTGTTTAACATTTTTGCAGCTTTTTGTCTGCCAAAAATACAAACTAATTATCAAACATTTTACAAATTCTTGTTGCTTGAGGTTTAGTGCGAAGTTCCGTGATTTTGGGTTTTCTGGCGAATGATTGATTGTAAATCGATGTTTACACAATTATTGTGACAACACTTTCACAACTCCTCGAAATTTGTGCATAATTCAGCGCGCTCGTCGCAGATGTGGGAGGTCTGGCGGCTGATGCGATATTGTGGCTGAATAATAAATACGTCATTCATCATTCAGTTATAGTCAATTGATTTACATAATTCGAGCTCAGCGGCGCTGCGATCGGCCCTCAATTGAGGCCCCAGCTTCGCATCGCATCGCAGCCATTCGATGCTGGCAATTTAATTACTGCAGTCGTCGCTGCAACATCATTATCATCGCGAGCAGCTCGCTCATCATGATTGTCAACAGTCGCAGTCGCAGTTCCATTCCCAGGTCCACTTTCAGAGCCGACTCGAGGTCGGGCACTCGACGCTGCCTCGTTCTGTTTGTCACAATTATTACGCACATAAATCGCAATGAAGCCGTAATGATCTCGATGATGCTGCTGCTGCTGCTGCTGCCGATTATGATGAGCGCGCTGATAGCGATGATGACCTTCAATGATGGACGATCACTGCTCGAGTACTTCTTCTATATATCAACATTATTGCAACGGGCAGGAAAGCAAACACTGAACGAGCTCACTCTCCATTTATCTTTTTTAACTAGAAGTGTATATAAAGCTAACTTACATCTCTCGCAAGTAGTGCTAAGAGATTACTAGCTATATATAAAGTTATGCATTTAGACTTCACAAACACCATGCTCAGTTCACTTTATTCCGCAAATCGAGCGAGTTATAGTGCCATAAGTTTGTGTTAAGTTCTAGTAAATCAATTTCATTGCAAATAAAGTTCTAATTTATTGAATATTTTGCCGCATTTAATACCTGCAATTGTACAACAAAGTTCTTTTATATATTTCTTTATTACATCGCGATCTCAACAGGGTATTTAGTAGTCGCGCTCTGCGCTCAACTCGCTGATTGACAGCGGCGCGAGTTCATCATACGCAGTTATCACAGTGCTATAAACTGCATTTCATGAACGCTCGCCTCTAACTGCTTAATACAATTTATTTGTATGCTCTCGCAGCTGAACATTCGAGCTTTATTAGAGCCGCCGCCGTCCCTTGCCCCCCCCCCCCCCCTCACTCATCCCTCGCCATCGCCCGCTTGTAGTCTGCAGTGCAGTCTGTGTCTGCGTCGCGATCGCAGAGTCCAAGTCCAAGTCCAAGCTGCAGGACAAGCTTAAGCGCTGTTCGTGTTCGCTGTCAACTTGGGTGGTCTCAGTCCAGTGGCAGCCACAACAGCAACAGCAACAGCAACAACAACAACAACAGCAACAACAGCGGCAGCAACAACAGCGGCAGCAGCAGCAATGAGAAGAGCGCGAATCTGTGTGGCAGCCACAAAGACCGAAGAACGAAGACCGAAGACTGCGGACTGCAGACAGCGGACTGAAGTGACCAGAGGCTGCAGTTTGCGCAACTTGTGCCTGGAGCCCGAGAGTCGACTTAATTTTATTGTGCTGCGAGTCGCCGTTGCATGCAGCATGCGGCATGGAAGTACGAGTATAGTGCACACTCGTAGATCTGAGTTAGACAATAGTCGATAGCCTTGCGCGCCTGCTTGAGTCATCAGACTCGCCATTATCGCGCGCTGACATTATGAGACTGCAACGCATGCCCTTCCCTTCCCCTGCACCGTTGCACTATTCCTTTCTCCACCCACTTTGCGGCCCAGGCTGTCTACTACTGCAACTCCTAATCGCTTGTTGACTTTCTTGACATACTGCTTATTTTACTTACTTTACAGTTCTTCTACAAGTTGCTCTTCTATTCCCCAACTCTACTTTAAGCACTTTATTAGGGAATATTCTGCGGATTCCTCCTACAATTGCTTGCCAACTCTATTTGACTAACTTACTTTTCAATAAAGTTATTCTAATAGTTACTCTTCTATTTCCCAACTCTACTTTAAACCCTTTATTAGGAACTATCCTAAAGAGATTTCTCCTGCAATTGCTTGCAGACTTTATTTTACTCTCATGCCTTTCATTGCAGTTTCCCTACAAGTTACACTTCTATTTCCCAACTCTACTTTAAACCCTTTATTAGGAACATCCTAAAGAGATTCCTCCTGCAATTGCTTGCTAACTTTACTTACTTTTCAATGCACTTCTACAAGTAACTCTTCTATTTCCCAACTCTACTTTATTTCCTTTATTAGAGACTATTCTGCAGATTCTTCCTGCAATTGCTTGTTATCTTTATTTTACTCACTTACTTTTCAATGTAGTTCCTCTACAAGTTTCTCTTCTATTTAACAACTCTACTTCAAACCTTTTATTAGAAACTATCTTGAAGATTCCTCCTGCAATTGCCTGCTAACTTTACTTACTTTTCAATGCACTTCTTCTACAAGTTTCTCTTCTATTTCCCAACTCTACTTTAAACCCTTTATTAGGGAGTATTCTGCAGATTCCTCCTCCAATTGCTTGCTGACTTTATTTACTACTTCCAAATAGTTTTCTGCCCTGACTCTTGCTAATTGTCTTTTGTAACTTTTATTATTTCAGTTTATGTTTAGCATTAAACTTGAAGGCATAAGCTCACAATAAAAGCTAGAGATACTTTGAGCTATCGTCGCGCATCGATAGATAGTCGGAGAGTCGGCTGGTCTGGCGCCCCTTTGCGGCACTTGCGCCTCATTATTTCCGAGAAGAAGACTTAGAATCTCTCAATTATCGCTGCGCCGCAAACTGAATATTTACAGAGCACTCGAGGCCTGATGGCAACACGGTCGGTGGTGCCGCAGTTTTGTGCGTCGCATCGCGTTGAGTTTGAGCCGCGTTTGAGATCGGCTACAGTCTCTACTAGAGAGCAGAGCGACAGCTTCAGCGTTTTTTCAGTTTTTTTACATTTTGTGTTGAACCCGTTTATGTGGGTTTCCGACTTTACAGACAACAGACAACAGCGAGCAGCGAACGCACAACCACGAACTTTTTGTTTCTCACTAATCTCAGCTGATTTGAATTCGCTGGCTGGCCACACAGCTTTGAAGACCTTTGAATGGCACTCAAGTGTCAAGAGATTATGAGTTGGCCAACTCCAGCTCCGCAGTTGGAGTTGAAGCTGGACTTGGAGTTGGGGCTGTGGAGTCTGCTCTGATTGGACTGGGAAAGCGTTTCACATGATAATGAAGCAGTAATTCCAATAAGTGTGACTATCGGTTTTACTGCGGGCCGCACGACAACAACACAGAGAACAGCTCATCCGCATGTTGATCATCACGAACAAGTAATTAAAGCGAAACAAGTAATAAACAAACAATAAGCAAGCCAAGACGCCGACGCCAACAAATGTCGATAGCGGAGAGGGAGGGGGGAAGTACAGGGGGGGGGCTATGCAAAGCGGCAGCAAAAGTGAAACCACAGTCGAAAAATACTGGAAGAAAAAGAGCCCAGCTCGCTTCCCAATTAAACTTGACAAATGCGGTTGACCACACAGCAAGCAGCGCGCATTGAGTATTGCTCACTAAGAACGAGACGGGGAGAAAGGGAGAGCGAGAGGGAGAGCGGGAGCGGCAGGGAGACTGCGGCATTCCTGGGGCCAAGTGCATATCAGTTTTTGGGACGCTGCTGTCGTGACCAGCGATGCTCGCCCGTCACTCACTCGCATGAAATAATCAAAGCAGACGACAGACATGTCAACCGTATGACCACCGCATCAGCAGCAGCAACAGCATCGACCACATCAGCATTATATCGCCAGCAAATTCCTGCAGCAGGCCACTCAATAGGCCCTCAGGCAATGCGCCGGCGAGAGCTGAAAGGGCGTTAGTTATGTACCTCAATTAACGCCGAAAGCAGCCGTAAAACTCGCCTACAGTGCGAACTGCCGAAACACGACTTTGATCGCATTAACCATTAGCTAAAGCACACAAGAGCTGAGCTAAAAAGTAGTGGACAATATGTGTAGCAGAGACTAGATGATAAATGCCATAGCATAAAGTAGTTAAGTGTAACATGAAGCCCAAAGTATTGGCATCGACCCGACAGTTCGGCAGTCCGTCTGTCCGTCTATACAAACTCTTATAATCAATAAAGTATATATATATAAAAACTCTTATAGTCCCCACAGTATAATTGCAATGATTACAATTAATACAATTCGATGTCATATTAAGCAGACACATAGTAATCGTGATAATATAAAGCATGAAGCATGGAGATCATTTCGGCAGCTCATCACTCTTACTGTCCGTCTTTATAAACTCTTATATTCCCCCCCATAATTACAATAGCTATTGAATTTGTTAGGAATGCCAGACAAATAAAATTCGATGTCCTGTGTAGCAGGCAGATAGTAATCATGATAACATAAAGCATTAAGTATAGAGATCACTTCGGCAGTCCATCAGTCTTACTGTCCGTCTTTATAAACTCTTATATTCCTCCCTATAATTACAATAGTTATTTAATTTGTTGGCAATGCGTCTCTGCAATCCAGACAAATAAAATTCGATGTCCTGTGTAGCAGGCAGATAGTATAGTAATCATGATAACATAAAGCCTCATATAGTGACATCACTCTATCAATACGTTGGTCTGTCTATCCGCCTATATAAACTCTTATATTTAACACAATATAATTTCAATAGTTATTAAATTTGTTGACAATGTGTCGCAGCTCTCTAGGTTAATAAAAGTCGATGTCATATATATCAGGGAGTAATCGTGAGAACATAAAGCATAAGTAATGAGATCACTGCGCCCATCCGTCGGTCTGTCTGTCCGTCTATAAAAACTGTTATATTCCCTGCAGAACAATTGCAATAGTTATTAAATTTGTTGTCAATGCTTTTCAGCACTGCAGGCAAATAAAATTCGCTGGCAATCACGCCCCTCAAATCGTATAAAACGCCTCAGCAGTTTTACAGTTTTAGTTTGTAAAGCTCAACAACTTGAGTTTTCTATTAGCTTGTAAATAATTCATATGTGCAACATCAAATGTCTGTCAAAAACTATCCACCTAAGTGTAACTAAATATGCAACTAAATATATAAGTGAACCACCTACTTTTATTTTAATGGATAGCACTAATGAAGTTAGCAAAAAATGCTTTGCTTTGGCGAAAGTTCGACTGGCAGGCAAACGTTATCAGTTTCATTATCAAAGCACTGCATGCAACTCTAATCAAATCGCATTTCATAAATTAATGGGGAATTTCAACACGAAAGTTGTAGAAAGTATTAAATTACAGATAAAGCTACAACAGAGTTGAAGTTAAATTCCCAACAAAGTGTTGCTTGTCAGAGCTCGGCAATCTTTCGACTTTTACTTAATATATTCATTGGGATGTTCGTTGAATTAAGTGGAGCAGCTTCGAGCGAAATGTATCTGCAGCTACAAGTGATTTGTCACTATGGTATCTCAATTTGATTGCAAGGCGAATGTGATACTGGCATTCGTGAACCAGATTCCAGTCCGCAGGTGTCAGCTACAGTGTTGAACTGCAATTCAATTATGCGCCAACAAATTAGTTGTTAGTCAAACAAATCTGCGAGATGAACAACAACAAATCAATTGACGAATGAACTTGAACATGAATTATGAAAAAAATATGCAAAATTAGACGATACAGATACAGATACAGATACAGATACAGATACAGATACAGATACAGATACAGATACAGATACAGATACAGATACAGATACAGATACAGATACAGATACAGATACAGATACAGATACAGATACAGATACAGATACAGATACAGATACAGATACAGATACAGATACAGATACAGATACAGATACAGATACAGATACAGATACAGATACAGATACAGATACAGATACAGATACAGATACAGATACAGATACAGATACAGATACAGATACAGATACAGATACAGATACAGATACAGATACAGATACAGATACAGATACAGATACAGATACAGATACAGATACAGATACAGATACAGATACAGATACAGATACAGATACAGATACAGATACAGATACAGATACAGATACAGATACAGATACAGATACAGATACAGATACAGATACAGATACAGATACAGATACAGATACAGATACAGATACAGATACAGATACAGATACAGATACAGATACAGATACAGATACAGATACAGATACAGATACAGATACAGATACAGATACAGATACAGATACAGATACAGATACAGATACAGATACAGATACAGATACAGATACAGATACAGATACAGATACAGATACAGATACAGATACAGATACAGATACAGATACAGATACAGATACAGATACAGATACAGATACAGATACAGATACAGATACAGATACAGATACAGATACAGATACAGATACAGATACAGATACAGATACAGATACAGATACAGATACAGATACAGATACAGATACAGATACAGATACAGATACAGATACAGATACAGATACAGATACAGATACAGATACAGATACAGATACAGATACAGATACAGATACAGATACAGATACAGATACAGATACAGATACAGATACAGATACAGATACAGATACAGATACAGATACAGATACAGATACAGATACAGATACAGATACAGATACAGATACAGATACAGATACAGATACAGATACAGATACAGATACAGATACAGATACAGATACAGATACAGATACAGATACAGATACAGATACAGATACAGATACAGATACAGATACAGATACAGATACAGATACAGATACAGATACAGATACAGATACAGATACAGATACAGATACAGATACAGATACAGATACAGATACAGATACAGATACAGATACAGATACAGATACAGATACAGATACAGATACAGATACAGATACAGATACAGATACAGATACAGATACAGATACAGATACAGATACAGATACAGATACAGATACAGATACAGATACAGATACAGATACAGATACAGATACAGATACAGATACAGATACAGATACAGATACAGATACAGATACAGATACAGATACAGATACAGATACAGATACAGATACAGATACAGATACAGATACAGATACAGATACAGATACGTTTAAGACGGGGCGCAATAAATAAGCGATTAAAAGAGCTCTAACAAACGAATTGTGGCTGCCGTCAGATTTAATTAGTTTTCAATAAATTCTTGTTCAAGTTGTTGTGCTGCTCGCCGTTGTTCGGGCTGTTGTTGTTGCTGCTGTTGTTGTTACAACAACTGTCTGCAGAGTCATAATGAGGCTTATTTTGATTATTTGTTTATTTGTGTTGCCCGCTTGGCTTTTAATGCATGTTTATGCCCCCTCTGATTGACTGGCTGGCTGAGCAATTGGCAGACGGACGGACCGACGGACTGACGGACTGACTGACTGGCAGTCACCTCGTGCCGCGGAGATTGATCGCGTTTGTTGCCGTGTCATAAGAAATAAATACGAAAGATACACACAGCGAAATATGAAATACCTGCCCAGCCCACATTTTTGGGGGGCGACGTCGGGTATGCTGATGAATGAAGTCATTTGCTTGTAGAGAAATATTTTGACAGCTGTAAATATTGACGGCGAGCCGTAAAACATTCCGCTGCGGCTTTTGGCCTCGCCTCACCTCGTCTCGTTCTCTCGTTGTCTCGTTTCCAAATTAACACAAATGAAGTTATAAAAATGATTTTTATATGCCAGCAACTGCTTCGATTCATCCGAATTGATGTCGAATGTCGAATGCTGAATGCTGAATGTTGAAACCAAATGCGGAAACTTGTCTCTGGCGTCGCGCTTCGAGCTTTGTCCACTCGCTGGGTGGTCCCCGGGGCACAACCACAGAGCGCAGAGCGAAGAGCGCAGAGCTCGAGCTGCGACTGTGTTACGTATACGCACGGTGGGCCAGTGAAACGCTGACGCTAATACATTCTGCGTTTCGGCATGTCGTTGGCCTACCCCTGCCCCAATACCCCCAAACGGCACACAGTCCGACGACTAGCACATACCCTGCAACTGGCAGTCATCGCGAACTTGAACTGATTCTCAGCCCTAGCTCAACCGGTTTTTACAACCAGCTCGCTGTAATTATGCTCAACTGCGAGCGCAGCGTTTTATGTATAAATATCATATTTCAAGATCAACCCAAAATCGTTGAGTGCCTGCCAAAGAGTCTACACAACTAAGTGCTACCCTGTGCGCAGCTTGATTCACCTCATTAGATTAGCAATTTGAAGTTTAATCAATTAAAGAATGCAGCACATTTTGTTTTTATTAACAACGTTTGCTTTCAATGACATTATTAAAAATTTAGTTTATGCTGTGAACATGTTTAAGTAGTAAAAGGTATAGTTAAATGGTGACAATATGTTAATCTTTTAATCACTTTTATAACTCAAGTCTTAGATTTATTATTTGAAATATATGTTTGATATTAAAAATGAATCTTCTCTAATACTTTCCTTTGACAATTGATGTCTTTTGAGTTTTTGCTAGAGCTAGTCACGTCAATAGAATATTAGGTTATACAGCTCTGCTAAATGCTCAATGTGTCTCGTCTTTTTTCAACATACATTTCTTTAACAAACGACAACTCTTTATGAATGCTGGCAAAACACAACAAATTTATTGATCTTCTCTGAAATATGGTTCACAACAGAAGAGTTTGTCAGAAATTTGCTTGATCTTGGTTGTTCTTTGGCTGCCAAGTCAAGTTTTTTGTAGAATAGAATCTACAAATTGACAACAATAAAGGAACAAGTTGTAGCTTCAAATGGCAAATACTTTAAATAATTGTAATTAAAAATAAACCACACGAATTATTAAAAGTGTAGCAACCTAAACGTCCTTAAAGTGCGCTATGAATATTTAATTGTATTGAAATAAAAACTGCTAAATAAATAGACTTTCCAAGCTCGCCTCAGCATAGAGATGAAATGCAATTGCTGCTTGTAGAATGTAGATTATTAATTGCCTTACAAACGAGCTGCAAGATGTGTTCTATGCTGTGCCACGTTGTTGGGTATATAGGAGTGTAGTCTAGTCGTTGCTGATTACCCATTTGCTGGGTACAACAATTAACAGCATTCGCTGCGGCAATTGCAGTCCATATCTACGACAGGCCCAACACCAACCAGCAACAACTGTGACAAACTACAGCAGCAACAAGAGCAATAGCAGATCACATTAACCAAATGCGGTCAGCAGCACAGTTTAAACGACATTTTTGCCGGCTGATATGGTCGCGCCTTGGACCGGGAACTCTTGGCCAGGCCCAGGCCGGACAGTTTTATTGCCAGTGCGACGCTGCCGCTGCTGCTGCTGCGGTTGTTGCAGTTGCAGTTGCAGTTGCGCCTTAAAAGGCGCTACCAGTTACAGTTGCTGCAGTTGCAGTTGCAGTCGCCGTCGCCGTCGTGCTCGGCGATAACTTAACAGTTGAAATTAATTTTTGTCACTTCATAAATCGCGCCTCCAGCCGATTGCCCTGCCTCGCCGCCCTCGCCAAGCGACTCCGAGGCGTTGAGTTATGCCGCTGTTGACCCAAAAGCGAGCTGGGAGCTCTAGAAAATGCTGTGCGCAGGAACACGCACCTCGGCAAATTGTTAGACAAGTTTGCTGCCCGGCTTCAATGGCTCAATTTGCCTTTTAAGGCCTGCGCTCGAGTGCGGGCAGCTCTATTCCCACTGGGGGTCTATTGGCATATCGTGATTATCATATGACGTGACAGCTCCGCATATGCGTAGTTATGAATGCATTCGGGTCATAAAGCATGTCCATGCTCTGCGCCCATTTCGTTGCCATTGTTGTTGTTCTTCTTTTTCTTGTTGTTGTGGGAAGAAGTCAGCTAACGAAACTGCTCTTTAAGGCTCAAGACTTTGCCACTTTGGTTGTAAATCAATAATTGACTATTGCCTATTAAAGTCGCAATTTTACTTGCAGAGCTCATCAGTAACAACAACCTTTAAATTGATGATTTTAACAGTGTTGCAAGGCAGCCAAATGAGCTTTTTATGTGGCATAAGTTGAACAATTAAATGTTTTGCTTAAATTTTATTTCAATTGTGTTGCCATTAATATTGATAGATATGAGGTTAAGTTTTTTATAAATTTGTTTAATTTTCATTTCAATTTTTTTTTCTTTCTTTGTTTGTTTTTAATTGTTAAATGCGAAGAAATCTTAAATATGCATATCTAAATAATATGTCTGAAATGAAAATAACTTAAACATGCATATCTATATAATATTTTGAAAGCAAAGAAACCTTAAATATGAATTTCTAATTAAGTAAAATATTTATAGACAATCTCCATTGTGTTGCCCTTAATATGCACTGATAAAGAGTAAAGTTCTATAAATATTCAATTTATTTACACTTCACTTTAACAATCAAATGTGAAGACATCTTAAATATGCTGTTCTAAATAATATTGCGCTGCTGTCGCTAATATTTCAAATACAAATAAATCAGTTTGATTAACAACAGTCTATCAATTTAGTTAACACCACTAATCTACGTATAAAAGATTAATAATTAAATGATTATTCATTTTCATATCACTTTAGTATTTTAATATTGAAGACATCTTAAATATGCATTTCTGAATAATATGCCTCTGTAGTCATTACCACTTTAAGGCGAATAAATTAGTTTGATGAATAGTAGTAATTGATGTATTCAGTTAGCAATAATAATTTAAACACTAAATTGTACATAGCAGATTTACAATTAAGTGAAATTGCAATGCACATTTGTTGTTTAGTAATTGACTTGAAGAGAACTTAAGTTTCAGCATTATTTCGATTACAATTCAAAATAGAGTTGCATTGGCATTTCATGGCCAAGCGAGCAATTGGCCAGGCTAAGTGCCGAGACACTTGCTAGGAAGCCGGCACATGCAACGCATGCAACACTTGTACGTGGCAAGTAGGTCGCCTCCAGCTGCAGCTCCAGCTTCAGCTCCAGCTTTGCTGCGAGGCTGCAGTTGGGGTTAAAGTGTTGCCACTTGCATGCATGGGCGACACACTCAATCATAATTATGTGGCAGGGAGCAGAGAACAACATGTTCTTCCACTCCCCCTCCCCCTGGGCTGTTTAAAACAGTGCTGCAATTGCAAGAATTGTGATAAACTGCGCATTTTAATGGGCGAAAGTGGCTGAGAAATGTTCGAGAAATGCTTTCAACGCACACAAATGCGAATTGACAAAGCAGCGAATGTCTCTCTCTGTGTGTGTGTGCTGCTCGGCAATGTTCTGGTTTTCCATCTGGCAAATGGCTGCGCGGCCAATTTCCTAAGCAAATTTTCCGCTGCGCGCAAACTTTTTTCCAAGTCAATTTCCAGCGCGCAAAATTCCTTCGGTGCGCTGAAGTGAAGTGCGAGGGGGGCAACAACTCTAGGTAATTGCAGGCTGCCTGATGGGTAATTGAAATTCGTTTGTTTACGTTGTCATTGTTGTGGCAGCCACAGCCACAGCAGCAGCAGCAGCCGCCATGCCACCATGCCACGCCGCCTCGCCTCGCCTCTCCTCGCATCGTTTGTTGCCCGTTTGCTGTTTGTTGTTTGCTGTTTGTTGTTCGCTGTTCTCTGCGCCGCTCGTTCTGGGCAAATTGAAAATTACTTAATGGTTCAGTGGCGATCGCTGTTTGCTGCTGCTTCGGCTGCTGCTGCCTCTGAGGCTACTGTTAAATGAGCAGCAAGTGCTGGACAAATGCGAAAATTGCCAGCCTCAAGTTGGCCCAGAGTTTAGCGCGTTTGTCTGCTGTCTGAGCCACATAATTGGCATCCCAGCAGCGCTGTTAGAGCGAACATTGCCATATCAATAACGTGCACAGAGTCTAAGCGACTAACAACCTATGTTAAAGCCGCACAATTTGCAAGTGGAGCAAAGCGTCAATTAAACGCAATCGATTTGCTATTTAACACAATTTATAATCATTACATTAAGCTTTTACAATCATTGTACAACTTCAACTTTCAGCTTCACAAAACTGTTACAAATTTAACTCAAATGTTGTGTCTTGTTTTGGGTTCCACAAAATCATAATTTGCTGCCTAACTTTGAGTTGATGTTAAACCAACAAATTCAATTATCAGTTCATCTAAGCTGAAACTTTTATTTCACTAAATTTAAGCTAAAAGTTCAATAATCCATTTTACAAAACTGCTACAAATTTCATTCAATTGTGTCTTATTTACAGTTTCACAAACTGATCATTTTTTGCTAAACTTTGAGCTGTTTTTAAGCCAAAAATACAATAAGCAGCTAAGCAAAACTGAAACGACTTTAATTTCATTGTATCTTAGCCATGAATTGGACAATTCAATTTAACAAAACTGTTGAAAATTTAATTCAATTGTGTATTATTTTCAGTTCCACAATATTTAAATTTCTGTTTATACTTTGAGGTGCTTTTAAGACGAAAATTCAACAAACAGTTAAACAAAACTGAAACAACTTTAATTTCTTTGTATCTAAACTACAAATTTAAAATACAAATTGAATTCAATTGTTGTGTCTTGTTCCTCGAAATCATAATTTGCTGTTAAGCTTCGAGTTGCTTAAAATGCAGTTAAACAAAACTACAGCCACTTCAATTTCTATTTCATTGTTGTTAAACCACAATCAACAATTCAATAATCAACTTAACAAAACTGTTACAAATTTAGCTCACTGGTCATCACAATTTCTAGTTGCCCTCATAATCGTAATAATCGTCTTCGACAAACCTGTGGCAAGTTTACAATGCATTTTACGAGCAGGTCATGTTAAGCACTTAAGCGCTGTTCAACAGAAGCTAACAGTTTTTTATTCCAAGCCATTTAATAACCAACTAGTATCGGACAATATTGTTATTATCATGTACAACTTTAATGTGCTTTTTCTCGAGCTCTTCACAACTTTCGCTTCGAAATGGAATATTGAGTAACTTGCATTTATTGTGCTCCAACAGAACTCTAATGTCTTTGGATCATGTTTCTCCAAATATTTCATGTAGTATCGGTCTTTAAAAGAGCGTCTAACGATTGCAAGCTGCACGATTCTCGAGTTTGCTTTTTTTAGACATAACTATAACTGCTGTTCAGTCACTTTCAGTTGCTCTACGCTTGTAAGTTTAGCTTTAATGCGCTTTGAAGTTTTTGCTTGCAGTTAAAACAGTGTTAAATGCTCCAATTTGGAAAGCAATTAAAGCTGCTATTGTAACCTTGAAACATGTTTATAAAGTATTGTTAAACAAATTGATCAAGCTAAGCAATTAGTATCGACAGTTCTTTCATTAACTTAAATTGCTTTAATCGCTGAATATTAATTTTTTGAATATCCCTAGTCTAGTCCAAGTAGAATCTAAGGCTCTGTTATTTCTTTGAAGTGTGTGAATAACTCAAAATTAATTTATTAAATATCCGGCATCTAGTCGAAGTAGAATCTACAAATCTTTCATGAACTTTAAGTGTTTTAATTTCTAAATATTAATTTAATTAAATAACCCCAATCTAGTCCAAGAAGAATCTACAGCACTATTATCAACTTTAAGTGTTTTAATCTTCGAGTATTAATTTATGAAATATCCCTGGTCTAGTCCAAAGTCACAGTCTAAAATATTGGTTCTCAGTCTAGTTCTTGGAATTGAATTATCCGCGCTTTATCGTATCTTGCGTCACGTCGCATTAATTTGTCAAATTAACACCTTTTAGTAATATTTAATAATATTTCGTGTCGTTCGGCCGTGGCAATTTCTCAAAAGCGGCAAATTTATGAGTTTTATTTTGGAATTTTGTGTGTGCATTACGAGTATTTCAATGATATTTCTTGCTGTCCCCTTTTCCTCTACTACTCTCTGTTGTTGCCCAAATCTCACGCTAAATCATTGTTCAGCCTTAGCTCCGACTCGAAGTCAGAGTTGGAGTCGGAGTCGACGCCATCGCCTACAACATTCATTCAAATTATGGAACCGCAAATGCGATCGAGATCTCGTTTTAGTCACGCTAAATTTATAAACACAACAACAACATCAACAACAGCAGCAGCAACACGACAAAGAACTGCATAATACTTACAATAAACACACCTCAAAAGCGACAGAGATGGCAACAGCGCCAGAGCGAGAGGGCCGACAAAAAACGCTTCGTTTCGTTTCGTTTGGTTTCGTTTGGTTTCGTTTCGTTTTTGTGGTTAATTAGCGAACGCGACAAACCCACCTAAAAGCGTAGATTTATGCACTCGACTCGGGATTGGAATGAATACGAATACGTAGACGAATACGTAGACGAGTACGTTGACGAATATGAGTGCGAGTGTGAGTGTGAGGATAGATGGGACTACGACGACGCGGCTGACAACTGAGTGCCCGCAATTACTCAAATGAATGCCTGGCACATTAATCAGTGTAATGAGCAAATTTCCGGAACTAAACGTACGAGTGTAGTCGTAAGTACACCCATAGATATTCGCTTATAACTGGCGACAATGAATCAATATATCAGCCATCCAACGATGGGCCAATGAGCAGCCGAGAAAGTGCTGGCAACTCATTCGATCTACTGATTATCGACTTCCTTTCAGCTAGCTTCCTTTCCATCTTTCATACTTCTTAAATATCACTGCAACTTCTTAAATTACTATATCTATTGAAGTTTGCAGTCGCCGCCCTTCAATTAAATTCACTTAACTTTAATATGTTACTTATGTTAAAAAGTTTCCCACTTCCGAGCACATTACTTGCTAATAGATTATTTCGAATTTATTGAAATCATCACAATATTTATCATTACTAACTTTTCTTGTAACTTATATGAAGTATAATGCAAAATTCTCGAATCTTCTTATAAATAACTGACTACAATCTATTCTTTTTAATTTATGTAATGCTGCAGCTAAATATTGCAAATAATATAATGTATTAAGATTAATAAAATATGCCAGCCAACAAACAGTTTCCCGCTAAACATTAGTTGTAAATAAATGTTCAGAACTTTTACTATCTTCATCAATTTGTCACTTAATTTGTGCAGTATTTATTAACTGAATAAACGACAATTTATTTTTTCTCCTTGATGACCCATTCCAGCAAATTTATTGTAATATTTTGTTAATATTTTGATTTTATTGAAAGAATATTCCAGGCAAAAGTTTCCTATTTTTCCATAGAAAGAATTTGTTTTATGAAATATTTAACCTCTTCATTAATTTTTCGCTTAACTTGAGCAGTATTTATTATCTAAATATAGCAAAATGTATTAGTTTTCAATGGTAACATATTTCAGCAAATTTAAAGAATCGACTGTTAATATAATATTATATTTTGATTGTATAATAAGGAATATGCCTGTAAACAGTTTCCTATTTTTTCTTAGAAATGATTTGTTTCATGGAATTTTACATCTTCATTAATTTGTTGCTTAACTTGAGCAGTATTTATAAGCTGAATAAACGATTATTTATTCGTTTTCCTTGATGACATATTCCAGCAAATTTATTGAATAGGAAAATAGCTTATCTAAATATAAGAAAATGTGTAAGTTTTCAATGGTAACATATTTTAGCAAATTTATTGCAAAGAATGGATTGTTAATATTATTATTGTATTGAATAAATATTCCAGTGAACAGTTTCGAATTTTCCCTTAGAAATGATTTATTTTATGGAATATTTAACTTCTTCATTAATTTATCGCATAACTTAAGCAGTATTTATTAACTGAACAAATGACAAATTATGGGTATTTAGGAATTTATTGGAAAGTAGCTCATTGACTGCTTTCCAATCGTACACTTAAGTGAAGAGCTTTGAGCCACTTTAATGCACTGCTTAATGTCAGACATATGGTATGCGAGTGTGGGGCAAGCGAAGAGTGGCTGGTGGATGGTGGCTGGTGGCAAGGATATAATGTTGCCACATCAAATTATTAGGCAAACGATTACTCGAAAATTCTCTGCGGTGGCATAAACTAAATTCATGAGTGCCATGATTGTCAGCGCGCGCCGAAGGGGAGGCAGGGCAGTGCGGGGTAGGCCAAAGCAGGGCGCATAATGAGCTTAAGTTATGTTACATAAGCCATAAGGACATAAAAACCACTCGAGCAGACACTTCAAGCGCCCAAGTGCCTGTGGATGTGGTTGCGCTGCATTGCGAGAGAGAGCGAGTGAGGGTGCCGCACAGTGGAGAGCGGAGAGTGGAGTGAGCGTGTCATGGCTGTGTGCGTCCCTTTTTTTGGTGGTTGCAAACTAATGAGCTGCAGATTGACGCCACGGACCACGGACGACGAGCGACGGACGTCGGGGCGTCAGCGCGTTCGCTCTCTGTGGTTGCTGCCAGTTTGTTTGCTCAACTGTTTACGAGCCACTCAAGACACTCCACACTCCACACACACCACACACTCTAGGAGTAGTTGAGCCTAAGCTCGCTTGTCAGCAGCCTTGTCAGGTGCCTGCCTTAGTTTCGATTTCCGCACTTCGCTGCCCATTTTTTCGGATGCTACGAGTACGTTCAACATTTTAGTTACTTTTGCGTCTATTTAATGTTTATGTTCTATCCCGTGTTTGCCTAGACACAATTGACTGCTTACTAAGGGCAGTTTTCAATCAGCATAAGACGATAGTTAGTCTTTCTATTCTGTTACAATGTATCCTTGCCCACTTTTACTTTTATTTGCATAACTCCAGAATTCGATCTTCAATATTTCGCATTTCATTGAGAACTTTTATTTTAATTTGTAGCTATGAGCATTTTCTCTAGTGTAATTCGGAGTTTCTAGTAGCACCATCATTCTTTAGAACACACTTCTAATTATTTGCTTTAGAATTTAGCATAGATTCCTTATAATATTTATTTCAATTCTGTTGCCTTAATGCCTTTAATGGGCACTATTATCGCTCTCATGTTTATTCATTTGAAAATCCTTGCGTTTACTTAAGCAATTTCAATGCTTATTCGGTTCAAAAAGTCTTGCCTTTGCTTAAGCAGCATTGCTTCTTTAGTATTCCACATTTCGAATATTTTTATTTGAAGAACTCCAAAATTTGCTCTTGAATATTTCGCATTTCGAAGTTAACTTTTATTCTAATTTTTTTCTATGAGCATTTTCTCTGTTACTATTACTCTTACTTGCACTTCTTAGTATCCCAACCTGCCCTTAGAATAGACTGCCACTTGACGCTCCAGTATTCCCTTGCTTTTTATGTAATTCCATAGTCTGAGAACTAAGTAATACTCCTAATTACTTCTTACAGAGCCCTATCATCACTATAATTTGAAAAGCCCTTGCGTTTAAGCAGCATTTGCTCTTGATATAAAATTCCGAGTTTCTATAAGAATTATCACTAGCACTATCATCGCTCTAATCCTTAATCAAATTATTCAAAAAACCGTTGCGTTTATTTAAGCAGAATTTGCGCTTGATATAAAACTCTGAATTTCTATTAGAATCTTTAATCTAATTATTTGCTATGGACATTTTCCCTGTTATCACTCGCATGCTACAGTGAAACTATCTATCCTTAGAATTGACCTTCACTTGCTTGCTTTGCTTCAGTCTGTTCCTGTGTTCAGTTGCTCACTAGAAGACTTTTACAGACTTTCCTTATTCCTTATACTTATATCAATATTGTTGGCACCTCTCTGGGGCATCGCTGCATTGAGCTATTGCCACTTGGACTCACCTGAACTGGGACGATCGCTGTAGCGCGTGCAGTAAACCCACGCGGGCCACACGATGGGCGTGGAGCCCGTTGCAGTGGCGCCCGCTGCAGCTGAAGTAGGGGCCGCCTCGTCGCCGCTCTTGGCGGGTGCCGGGGAGGTGGCGTGCGGCGACTTCACAAGGTCGATGGCGGGCGCGTTGTTCGCGGTGCTGCTGCTGGTCGCGGTGCTGTTCGAGTCGTTGCTGTTGCTGCAGATATTCGCCAGGCTGCTGGAGAAGCTCAGGCTGGGCTGCGCTTGCAACGCCTGCAGCGGCGGCTTCGTCGACTTGCGCGGCGCCTTCAGGCCGAGGGGGGTGGGCGCCGCGGCGACGGGCGCCACTTGCAGCCGGGCGCCGAAGTCCGCCTTGAGTATGTTGTCGATGCTGAACTTCACCTCGCGCACATTGTTGTTATTGTTGTTGTTGTTGTTGTGGTTGAAGTGTTGTTGCTGCAGTTGTTGCTGCTGCTGCTGCTGCTGTTGCTGTTGGTAGGCGTGTGGCGGCAACTGTTGCTGCTGCTGCAGCAGCAGCGGGTGCGGATGTGGATGTGCAGCGCTGCCGATGCCCAGCGCCGTGGCCGTCAGCTGGGCGAGCGCATCCTGGCCCGTGGTCGAGGGTCGCATGGCCGCCGCTGCCGCCGCCGCCGCCGCCATCTGGAGCTGCTGCTGGGTCACCTTGCCGCCGCGCAGGCCGCCCAGCGGCATGACGGCGGCCGCGGTGAGCGCGTTGACGCGCGCCGCCGCCATCAGCTGCATCTGCTGCTTCATCAGCTCCTCGGCGTAGAGCTGCGACTTGCGCAGGAACTCCTCCTGGAAGCTACTCGCCGGCGACGCGAGCTGGGCCAGCGAGGCGGCCGCCGCCTCCTCGGCGCTGGGCGGCGAGTGGGGCGCGGCCACGCTGCTGAACGCCGACGGGCGGTACAGCTGGCTCATCAGCAGACGCTGGCGCGCCGCCTGCGCGGCCGCCACGTGCGACTGCTCCTGGCCGACGCTGAGCACGCTGTTCTCGCTGCAGCAGCTGGCGGCGTCGTCCAGCTCCAGCTCGTCGCCCTCGGCGTCCGCATCGATGTCCTCGTCGTCGTCCTGCGGCTCGGGATCGTCCAGTATGTTGACCAGCTGCTCGTCGCAGGCTGAGCTGGCGTCGCCGTCGCCGTCGTCGACGTCGTCGTCGGGCGGCTGCAGCTGCGGACTTTGGCTGCCGTGCAGCGGCAGCGGCAGTGGCAGGGGCAGGCAGTCCGGGTGCATGGTGGCGGCCGCAGCTGCAGCTGCGGCTGCGGCGACTGTTGCTGCTGGCGACTGTTGCTGCTTGAGGGTCAGATTCAGCGTCGGGTGGCGACTGCTGGCCAGCGTGGACATAAGTGCAGCCACTGTATGCAGTTTGCTGATGGGGCACGAGAGAGAGGGGGTGGGTGGTAGCGGTGCGTGGTTTCGCTAGCCCTGGCTGTCTGGTTTGCCGCGCTGCAAAGCCGTCGGCATTTTCACACACAATTAGTTCACAAACAAACACGCACGCAACACACAAACACACACAAACACACACACACACACGCGCGCACACGCAATGGCTATGGCTGGTGCTGGCGTCTGGGCGCTAGATGGCGCTGTCGCTACGCTTGCAAGACAGTATGTGAGCACACAGCACATAAAAAACTATTAAAAACGCAATAAAAAGTCGTCGCCCGGTTTCCGCTACGTGCGCTCCGCCAGCCAGCTGAACCAACTGAAGCTCCCGCGAACTTGCAACTAAACGAGACAGCCACAAACGACCAAAAGAGCGAGCAGCGCCCAAAACAAAAACAACAAAACCGGAACGGCAATAAGAACAACACACCCATACAGCCACACACAATGCCTCTCTCTCTCTCTCTTTCTCTCGGTCTCTGGCACTGCGCTCTCTCGCGTTTCGAACATCCAATGGGCAGCGAGCTGCGCTGCGCTTTCTGCTCGTGTGCGTGTGTGTGTGAGTGTGTGTGGAAGTGAGGGTGTGGGGCTGACACACTAGCGACGTCTCGCTCGCACACTCACTCACTCTTCGCTGCCGCGGTCAGCCTGTCAGTTGAGGTTATGTTAAGTGTTTGTATATTTGTTAATTAAGTGCACTGCCGACGTCGCTGCCGCTGCCGTTGCCGCTGCCGACGTTGCCTGCTCCTTGTGCGCTTGTCTTTTTGATTATGCGCTGCAGCATTTAAGTCGTAAATCTCCAACGTGGCTTGTGGCTGCGCATCTGCAGTCCTTTTAGTGGCATCCTCCATCCTCTTTTCACGCACACACAAACCTACTCATGTGCTGTCTTGTGCGTGTGTGTGTGTGTGTGTAACACATGCTGCTGCTCTTCGTGTCTTTCGCTTTTTGCTTATTCAATAAAATCGACAACAAAAAAATCAAGTAAAATTGTTTCGCTTTTTGATGTCATTGTTGTTGTTTTTTCTGGCCGTTGCCACCACGCAACCACAATTTTGTTTCCAACATCTGCTGTGATTTCATAATTGTTTTTGATGCCTTTTTTGCTACACACATCAACACATGTCTACCCCATCTCCGCATATGTGAGCGTGTGTGTGTGTGTGTGAGCTTGTCTAATTGGCCGCCGAACTGTGCGTTGAAAGTGAGGTTAGAGTGCAGTTTAACTGCACAGGGAGCTCGTTAGGTGTGTTCCAGTATTCCAGTGGAATGGCAATGTGTACGTAGGGCGGCTAATTAATAAGCCGCAATTTATCTTATCTCCACATCGATCTCTCAAAATGGCCCATTAAAACATTGCTTTTAGCTCTTTTATTTTTAGACAACATCCGTTGGCCATAAAATAGAAATTCCAGCTGTTTCTGAGGTTGATGCCGCCGCCGCCGCCGTCGTCGGTCGCAGCATCGAAAGCTGTCCACGCTTTATTATCTGGCCACACTGCCACGCCCCAATTGCGCACCCAATCCAGTTTAATAACTTTGTTGCCCCCCATTTTGGTGGCCAGGTCGCGGCCCCTGCTGCTTGCTCTCTGCTCTCTGCTCAGATGCCGACGCGTCGATAACGCAGCCAACAAATTAATCAAGCTTAATTTCAGCTCCGATCAGAGCACAGCCAGCGAGCGAGCGAACGAGCGAGAGGGGGGAAACAAGCGAGGGAGGAGGCGGGAGAGGGAGCTAGCTACAATTATACAGCGATTAAAAGCGGTCGAGAAACCCTAGACACGAATTATGAATAAAATTAAACGCAATGCGAAATCGCAATCGTTTGCCCCATTATGTACTCCATTACCCCGCACTCCCCCCGCACCCTGCGCCACTGTAGCTGTGTCGTTCCATGAAAAGAGACATGATTAAAGCTGCGCACGAAACGCTTTTCACATAAAAGGCGCCGCGTGGAGCGCGCGTAAGGCGATCTCGCCAGTTAATCGCGCAGAAAATCTTCATCAGAAATGGACGGCAGCCGAAGCAGCAGCGGCAGCGGCAGCAGCAGCGACAGCAGCAGCAGCAGCAGCAGCAGCAGCAAAAAGTAAAGTTACTCAAACTAAAATAAATACAATCAAAACATGAAGCGTACAACACAAGCAATAAGTAACGACAACAGCAACAACAAGAGTAACAAAGCCAAAGAGACCCAAAGCAACAGCGAAATAAAAGCGCGCCGGCAAAACATTACAAGAGAATCGCAGTCGCTGCCGACTGCTAAGCTACAGCAGCAACAAATAGCATAATCGCGACGCGACGGGCTCCCCACACAATTTAGATGCGACCCAATAGATAAACTTAAAGAGGCTTTTATTTAAACAAAGCGCAGCACAGACTATGGATTGGCACACACACACACACTCGCACACAGAGACGGAGAGCGTGAGCGTGAGCGCGAGCGCGTACCTTTTGGTGCTGTCGTCGCTGACGCGCAAAAATGTATGTAGCTTACAAACAAGCAACACAAGAGAGCAAGCTCAGCTTCAACTGCAGGCAAGCTCGCTTGCTCGCTCGCACTCTCACTTGCAGTCGTAGTCGTAGTCGCAGTCGCAGTCGCAGTCGCATTCGTTGTGGCTGTCGCTGTCGCTGCTGATGGCAGGCTCGTTAGGCTGCCGCGCTCATTGTCAATCTTATTGGAATTGCATTCGATTTTCGTTTTTTTTTTTCGTGTGCTTCTCGTTTGTGGCTGATCTTTTAATCGAATCGTAGCATTTATTATTGCGATTGTGGTCGATTGTTGTCGTTGTCGTTTGTCTAACGTCGTTTAGCAAACAATGGACATGACTATGTCATAAGTCAGCATTACAAAATGGCTACAACTGTTGCGCAAATTAATAATTTCAGTTGCGCAATGACAACCCCCCTCCCTGCACACTCTTCTGCTTATATGCTCCCTTTGCTTTTGCTTTGATTTCTTGTCTCAATTTATGTTTGTCGTGCCCATTGACAGGCAAACAACAAAATATGCTTACGTCTCGTTATTTGACTGCCTAATAGACAAACACACACACACACACACACACACGCACTCGGTTGGATAACAAACATGGCTGCGTGCTGGTCTAATTGCAATTAACACATGATGAAAGCCGTCGATTGCCCTCCAACGCGACCAACGATAGAGCCTCCAACCCCCTTCCCCTGCCAACCGCTTCAACCGTCGACAAAAATCAATAACAGCCATGTGGAAATTGTATTTAATTGACAGCTAAACGATTTTCCACTTGCCATGCAAATTGATTCTAATTGGATGTGGAGTGGGTCTCATTCGCTTGCAATGTTCTGATTGGACTGCGCAACTAGCAATTAGACAAACGTACTTCTAAACGAAACGATTTGAAAGGGGAGCTCAACTAATTTAAATATAGACTACATGAGTTTTGTAATATCAAATTAATTAAAAATTTAATAATACATCCTGCCGAGTTTAGATGGTTTTTGTTAGTGAAATTTCTCAATCAATAAAGGGTTAAAAACACTTTTAATGTTTCTCCAAAAATTAATTAGTTTAAACGAATTTATAATAATGCAATTATAATATAAATAAAAGTTAAAAATAAACGGTAATAAAATATGTATAAGTTTAAAAATATTGTAATATTTTAAATATTTATGTCGAATCGTTTAATTATTTTAATTATAATTTAATATAATAGATGTAAAAGTTGTATTTAAAATTAAAAGAACAAGTTAATACTCTAATTTGTTGTTGTTGTCAATATAATGATGTTTAGTTGATTGTTTTGTGTGTTTACAATGAGATGTAAAGTACTTTAATTTTCTTGAAGTTTTGTCTTAAAGTGCATTTCAAATAAATGAAGTTGTGGGCAAGATGGAAATTTGCAAATGATCTACTATTAAGTTAATGATGGTAGGCGCAGCATTTGATCTATTCATTAGCTAATTGCAAATCACACTATGCGCAGCAAATCGAGACATAATCAGGCTGACTAGTGTAGGGGAAAATGATAGGGGTGAATAAATGGTAAATGTCACAATATGCACAATACTATGAATTGAGTCGAAATGAATATGCATGGCGTGGAGAGTGAGTGTGCACTTATATGCACATATTTATTCATACAGTTTACTTTCAATCAAAAGCTGTAATCAACTGTCATTAGTCGCAAGTTGGCGCTCCGCCTTAACGATCACTCTGACGCTCCACTTCCATTTCCATTCCCATTCCCAATTCCAATGCCATTTCCAATTGTGAACTCCATTGTGCAAGCACAAGACACACACACACACACATATATATATGTAAATATGTAAGCTACAAAAGAGCGTAGTGCACACGCAAAAGCAAACAAACGCGACAATCAACTAATTACATATTAAGACAGACAGAGTAAGAAAGAGAGAGAGAGCGAGAGCTTGGCTACCTCAAGCTTGGGTAGGGGTAATTGCAAGGCGATGGCCTGTCGTCAGTTGGTTGCTTCGCTTTTGTTGCAGTTGTTGTTGTCAGGTTGAGTAGCGAGCAAAACGCCTAAGCAAATAGCATTCAATTAAAGGTTAATAAATAGCACAACAACAATAGTAGAGTAACAGTAATGCTGCATGCGGTTAAGCTTTTAAGAGAGACAGCAGAGCAGTGAGAGAGGTAAGCGCAATATGGCCGACAACCCAAACTACTATAAATGCGCTGACAGCAGCAGCGGCAGCGACAGCGGCAGAATGAGCGCCCATGTGACATGGACATGTGTGTGATGGCTGCGCTGCTTGCGTGCATTTCTGTTATTGTCAGTGTGTGACTGTGACTGTGACTGTAACTGTGACTATATTTGTGTGTGAACAGTTTGTAACGCCTGCTTATTTATGCATGTGTATTTGTATTTGCTGGCCTCGGGAGTCCTTTCAATTTAACCGACGTCGCGGCGTGGCCTATGCAAATGTCAATTGTCAGTTGGCGTTTATAACAAACTCGTCGTCGTCGTTGTTGTTCTTGCTGCTTGTTTATTTGCCTTGTGTACAGCAATCAACTAATTATGGCTTGTTAAATTGCAGCCATTGAAATGACCATTTAAACCATTCAATTTCAATCCATGCATGCCCCTCCTCCTAACCCACCCGTCTTACGAGGATCCCCTGTCAGTCTGGCTGTCCATCTGTCCACTCGCCTGTCTCATGTGTCAATTGTTGCCTTGGCCTGCAGCATGCAAATGTTTGATTTATCGCTGATAAATTCCGTCCCGTTTTCGCTTTGAAGCTTTGCCTGCCTGCCTGCCTGCCTGCCTGCCTGCCTGCCTGCCTGCCTGCCTGCAGAGAGCTTTCACCTAGACTGAGCAGCGTCTGTTGCCGTCCCGCTCTGGAGCGTTGTTGGCTCCAGTACGCCCACGCGATCTGGCAATCTTTTTCGGCATATCTGGCCAGATCCTGACGCCTTTGCAATTTGTTGTACACGAATTGCAATTTGCTCAAAATTTATCGCAATTTAATCATCAGCATGGAAATATGCCGGCAACAACAGCAACAAAACTATTAACGCCAGACAGATTGCAGCGTTGCGGCGATGGTGATGATCTTTCCACCTGCTTCGGCCCCCAGGGCTGCGACAACAACAGCAACAACTGTTTTCATTCATCGCCATCGCAAAAAGCAAAGGTCAGACTCGGTCGCCGTCGCAGTTGCCGACGTTGTTGTTGCAGTTCAGTTGTAGTTGCAGCCAGGAACTGGGCAACCGTCGAGAGAGGCAAGTCTCCGCCATAAGCAGGAAATTTGCATTTTTAGCACATTTAACGGTCTTGGGGGTAAAACTGAAAAAAAAAGAAAAACAATAAAGGTTCAATGCGCACCAAAATTGATTTGTTCATGACGAACTCATTTTTGAGGTTATGCACAAATAAATGCAGATGGTGATGCAGATGCAAATGGAAAATGGAAATGCTGATGCGGATGCGGCCGACAGAAGGCAAACTGATGATCTGCAAGCTTGTCAAAAACACTCAGCGAAACTTGACAGCCAGATGTACAAATAAATGTTTACTACTTCATTCATTTACAGACTGTGCAACAATATTTGGCTGACTCGTATTAAGTATAGCATTTACAAAGCTAATTTAAGAGCATTAAACAGGGCACATAAAGTTATTCCCATGCAGGAGCATTTTTCCCCAAAATAACTATGAAATTCGTAAACTGTTCCCAAGAAGCGATGTCAGCAAATGTTACCAGAAGACACTTATCAACAAGTGTTCCCGAAAGCTGTTCTCAAAATGTGTTCACACCAAGTGTTCACAAACAAGGCAGTGTTCCCAAGAAAGGCCAACTCAAACACAAAATGCTTAAAAGTGTTCCCGCTGACAAGTGTTCTCGATAAATGTTTTCAATTGTAGGCAAGTATTCAAATATTGATATATTTGTCGATATCGATATATTTATATACTTAGTCTTGAATTAGGTTATTAAATAATATAATATACATATATTATAATCATAATTTGTTAATTATACTATATGTAACTAGAAAAGACTGAAAAGAAAATACAAGAGTTTTATTGGCTACCATAAAAGCTAAAAGTAGCTGCAACAATTGCAGTATTAAAGTAAATAGTCATTCACACTCTGTGTATAAGTTCGCGCAGTGTAACGAGATAACAAAGCGTTTGGCCCTCGGCTCCAGCTGCATAACAAAATGCGCGATGCGAAGAAATGAGAAATGTGAAAAGTTTAGCGCGAAATGCCAGCGATGAAAGCGACTCCGATTCGCAATTAAGCGAAATGTTGCTCCACACTTAATGGCCAACAAACCGTCAGTTAACCGTTAACTCTCAAGCGGTTAATTGTGCACAACTGAGCCTGCAACGGAACGGAACGGAATGGAATGGAGTGGACTGGAATGGAGCGGAGTGTATTGGGGGTCGGAGGTGGGTTCAAAGTTGAAGTCGCTGTTGGGCCTCATTAAAAGCATCGGCGAGCGAGGGCCACAAAATGGAGTCTCTGCTTCGCTTCGACTGCAAATCGATCAAACTTCGGCGCGAAGCTCATTTAAGTTTTGCCTCGCTGCTGTCCTGGCCCCAAGATGTCAACACGGCGAATCAAAAAATCCACAATTTATTACTGTTTGCATAGAACTAATTCGCGCTGACAACTCGATGACAGGGCGATGATGCAAATGACAGCTGCCCAAATTGTGCTGCCAATCGATAAATCTGTCAAGTCGATAAACTTGCGTTAGATGTTTCAAAGTTGTAAAGACTTTCGCTTTACAGTCCCCTTTGCTACTTTCTAATTATGTTCCTGCTAAGCAGCTAGCAAACTGTAAACCGTTTACGTTGCTGCATTGCAGCCAATTAGTTGCTTTGATTGCTGAATGAATTTTATGCAGAGCATAAAGTATTTACTACCCGAGTTGAAGTAGAGCCAACCGGGAGCTGCTCCCATTAGTTCACTTTACAGCGCTGAAATCTTTATTGTGCTAATTTACGTGCGATGCAATTGGACATAAATTGGCTGCGATTGAACACATAAAGCTCCATTGTTTCCTTACACTTGGGGAAAACCCGCTTTTCCGTGAGCAAACGGTGATTTATGTGGGAAAACGTTGCCATGGCATTTCCATATGCTGGCTGAACTATGGTAAAATCAGTTGTCTGAATACAGCAAAAGTACTTGAGGATTACATTCTCTCTTAATTTCTCAAGATTTCTATCTACATTTCTTAAGATACAGAGACACTTAAATTTTTAATAATAATTGCAACAATTTATAAGTAAGCACTATTTAAGCTTATATATATATGGTTATTTATATACACATTTCAGATACAGACTTTCTCCTCATAGTTTCCTATAATTACTATTTAATTGAAGCTTGAAAATAAATATGAGGAAACTTGATCATCTAAAGTAATAATGTCTTTGTGGTATTCTTAATAATTGAATTTTAAATGGTTTTCTGAGCAATAATGAGTAATTTTAAGTAGTACAATTTAAACATGATCTAATGATCATATTGATAATAAACAGCAAATTAAATGTAATAAAAAATAGTACCAAAATATACAAATTGTATAAGGGAAAAAAGTTCTGTCCAATTACTATGTTAACTTTCTAGAAGAAAATGAAATAATATCCTTGAAAACTCGAAGGCAGAACACTGAAATTACTTATTGACTAATTTATAAAAATGATATATGAATAGTTTAAAAGTAATTAATGTTAATGAATAAATATATAAAAATATGAATTTTCTATAACAAATTTATTTTAATTTAATATAAATGAATATGTTAATGGAAGAATATTTAAAAATCTGAAACAATATCAAAATAAACATTCTCTGCCAATTAACAAAATAGTTAATATTAGTGTGCCAACTATTTGCTTAGTTCGTTTATAAGAAACAATTCTCTTTAGTGCTGTACGATTTGAGCATTTAGTGTTTTAGCCAAGTTAGCTATGTTAACACTTGTTTTGTGCGACAAATAAATTAAGCTGGGAAATCTCATGAACTCGTCGAGCTGAGGAGACCGGAGACAAAAGGAGCTGAACTGCAAAAAATGGCTAACAAAAGTGGCTTAAATCAACTCATGACAACGCTAACGAAGCAGTCAGCAAACACCGGCAACACCAACATGAGAAACAGGAGGTGCAACGACGACGCTCGACAAACAAAACAAACTAGGGAAAATCGGGGCAGCAGCAACACCTTCCCACCAGCAGGAGTTGCAGTTGCAAGCAGAAGGAGGAGCTCGCGTTGAATCTCGAATTGAGTGCAAAATATGGCGCAGCGTCGCGGGCGAGGGAATGGTGAGGTGGGGAGGGGAAAGGGGGCTGGAGCATGTCTTTGCATTGTGGAATCCATGTTAGCTGGCGTCCTAGGCGCAGTTGGCACGTCATGTAGCCAATTAAAAGCGAAATACGACAAGCGAAAATTGTGGCAAGCACTCGAGATGCACCCAGAGCGGCAGCAGGAGCAAGCTGGGAGAGTCAACCAGGCAGGCAGGCAGGAGGCAGGCAGGAGACAAGCAAATCGCTGGCTGTGCTTTGCCCAGGGCCAACTTCAAGTCACGTTTGCCAAAAAGCCAGACACAAATCTATGGCCCGCAATCAAATTAGGCAAGCCGCCGTGCCCCCGACTCTCCAGTCTCCAGTTCGCTCCCAGCTCGCGGCTCACAGCTCGCAGCTCGCAGCTCCATTGTGCGCCTCTCCAGCTGTGACCCGGAGGATGCGAGCGAGGGTTTCCCATGTAGTTTCGAAGAGTTAAGCGCGCTAAAGAGAAGCGACTTAAACTCAAAGCAGTGTAGAAAATGCAAAAGTTTGATGAGTCATTGTGTAAAAATCTGTTGAATTATGAAGTTCGATTGTCACATTAAGAACTTATCGTTCTGTCACTTATCAATGTATCGATCTTTACGATGGGTGGGATAACTTTAAGCTCACTCTCGCATAAACGTTCGATGAGTCAAAATCTAATTAGATTACACTTTTTCTGTATACTCGGCACTGCTTTTCAATCGCCTAGCGAATCGTCACCAACACAATCTACAGAATATAGCTCAGCTTGCAATCCAATCCATTTAATTTATTGCAGCCAGCGAAACAAACTCAGATTGCAATACAATCCAGCTAATCTATTTAATCATCAATCTATTTGAGCATTTTTCTATATGCTATTTAGCTACTCATCAGTTTATTCAACACCTTATCCTTCTTCTGTCCTACGGCTGCTCTTGCTTGCCTCCTTCTGTTCTCCCAGAACTTTGTCTATATCATAGTAAACTTCGCGAAATCTTAAGCAGTTTTCCAATCCAGCTGCCAATTCAAGCATCAGTCTATCTGAGTTTTTTTTCTATTTGTTATTTAGCTACTCATCTGTTTATTCAACACCTTAAACTTCTGTTCTTCAACTGCTCTTACTTTACTTCTTCATCTCTCCCAGAAGTTCATCTATAACTTAGACTTTAACCAGCAAACTTCGAGACATCTTCAGCAGTTTTCCAATCCATTTGCCTATTTAATCATCAATCTATCAGACTGCTTTTCTATAAGCTTAGTAGCTACAAGACTGCCTATATAACACCTTATCCTTCCGTTCTTTAACTGCTCTTGCTTTCCTCCTTCTGTTCCCCCAGAACTTTGTCTACATCTTAAACTTTAGCCAAGAAAGCTTCGAGTCATCTTGAGCAGTTTTCCAATCCATCTGCCTATTCAATCATCAATCCATCAGAGTGCTTCTCAGCTTGTCTATTCAAAACCTTATCCTTCTGTGCTTGATCTTGCTTTCCTCCTTCTGCTCTTCCAGAAGTTCGTCTCTAATATATTGAGCAGCTTTTAAATCCATCTACATATTCAATGATCAATCTATCAGACTGCTTATCTATTCAACACCTTATACTTCTGTGCTTGTTCTTGCTTTCCTCCTTCTGTTCTTCCAGAACTTTGTGTCTATCTTAGCGAACTTCGAGACATCTGCAGTCTTGCGAGTGACAACTTTGTGAGCTGCCCTCGCCAGTGGCAGTTACTCAGCATATGTGCTCGCGCATCTACTTAATTGCGACCTAATGCGACCTAATCAGTGCATGAGATTTCAATTGCGGATTGCGGGGCATATGCTAATCAGGTTGCGTTCAAAGGTCGCCCAGATTTACATGTGCTACAATCGCAAGAGGCAGACAGCGGAAGAGAGGGAGGGGGAATGAGGAACACACATCTTGATATGAGAGTGTCAACGTTGTACCGTTAACGAATTTCATTTTATGGCCAATGGCTTTTCCTTTTTGCCAACTCACAACCACTCGCAACCAGCAACTGGAAACTGGCAACTGGCAACTGGCAAGCGGCAAGCGGCAGCTGGAACATTGGCAACATGACACCTCGACATGACAACAAAATGAGCTTCTGTTGCTTTTTTGCGATCGCAACAACAACATCTATGACTGACAACTGCAACGAAGTTGCTTTCAAACAGTTAACACCGAGCCAGGCCATTACTTTGGGCCGGTTCCACTGCGTTTTGGGCCTTCAAACGCACCAAATGCATGCGAAATCAAAATCGATGTTTGGCACTCGGCTACGCACTCGAGTGTGCTCGACTGGCAAATACTAGCGCAGCATTAAGTGGCTGCCAAAATGGTAGAACCAACAAACTTGATGCTCTCAGAGCCTACTAACTTTTGCAAACTGTCAATAATTCTACCAATAATAATTCTACTTGTTGCAGCTACAGAGTTTGGTGAACGATTCTAAAGCGCATCTATTCCACTTCAACGAATAGTAATATTGCTGTTATACTTTTGTTTGCTATTTATTGCAAATTCAATGTTTGACACAACGTTCCACACTCGAGTGTGCTCGACTGGCAAATACTAGTGCACAATAAAGTGACTGAAAACATGAAAGAGAGGACTGAACTTGAAGCTTTCAGAGCCTATTTACTTTTGCAAGTTGTCAATAATTCTACTAATAGCAGCCACAGAGTTTAGTGAACGATTCTAAGGCTAATCTATTCCACTTCAATGCATAGTAGCGTTGGTATTACACTTTTGTTTTCTATTAATTTCAAATTCGAGTGTGCTCGACTGGCAAATACTAGCGCCAAGTTGAGTGGCTGCCAAAATAGTAGAACCAAAAAACTTATAGCTCTCAGAGCCTACTGAGTTTTGCTGTCAATAGTTCTACAGTCAATATTCCTATTATCTTTTTAATTATTCTATTTGTTGCAGCTACAGAGTTCGGTTCAAAAGCAAAGCTATTGAACTTCTATGCATCATATAATATTCCCATCATAGTTTTATCGTCTATTAATAGCAACTATTGCAATTAAGCTGACAATGTAAAGCAATCTATGTCATTGCACAACCTCTTTAAGAAGTGTTCCCACAAATTTACATCGATTATTTTAGCCTTTTTCAGGTGTTGCCACTTAGTGATCACACTCGTTTTGAGCGTGTGCGAAAACGAGCAATTTTCACACCCGAAACAAAGACGGCGGCAGCTGGACAAACTGGGCAACAGGCCAAACTGGAGACGGCGAGGTCCAAGTTGGAGGCACGCAGCTTTGGGGCATGCAAAGCGCCTGCGTTTTTTCCTCGTTGTTTTTCATTTGATGCCGACTCAACTCGACACTTTGGCATTCATTTATTCACATTCGCAGTCGTTCGCGTTGTCTCAGTTTCAGTTTCGGTTTCGACTTCGGTTTTTGCCAACTTTTTTGCCACTGCCTTAATTGATTTTGGCGCTTTAACGAGGCGCTAAGTAAACAAACAGGTTGGCAGCTCCGTCGCCGCCCCACACGCCACACGCTGCCGCCTGCGTCCCGCCCCTCCCCTGCTGTTCTCATTGCGACGAGTTAATTGATCGCTGCTGTGCCAAAGACTGCTTGAAATTTTAATTTGTCAGCGCCAAAAAGTGTGAACAGTTGCAACTTCAAATCTGGCTTGGCCTAAAGAGCGATAGAAAATTGCCGTTAAGCTCAGAAGTGGCGAAAGCTGCCAACTTGAAGATGGCCAACACTTTGAGAAAGAATCGTAGAATCTCAGTTTCCTTTTTGTTAAGTGTTTTATACAACTAAAAGTGATATTTAGTTCATATATTATATTCACGTTCACCCAACTCATCACACAACTTTGCCGCCCTTGTAAACTAATCCCAGACATATAGCAGAGCCGTGTAGACCAAGTCAGTTTCATAGATTTATTTCGCATGCTGAAGTTTGTTTTAATTTAGCGTTTTCAGAGTGTTGAGAGCAGTGTCTCAATCACTGTTGATGAAGTGAACGCGCCTTGATCGAAGTCGAATCCTTAAATACGAAACGTATATAGACATCTAACGTATATCTATATCAACTAGACTATATTAGGAGTATTAATGTTACTATATATATTTCAATAGATGTTTTTCTTGTTGCGTTTTCTTTTTTCTTTTTGTTTGTTGTTTTTGGGGGGGAAACAGTTAAAATCGCCTTATCCGCCATCCGTTATTGTTATAAACATTAATTTATTTTCATTTCACATACGATTTTTATGTACTATGTATAATAATGTTGTGCTTTAGTTTTTTTTTTTTGTTTTGTTTTCTTTTTTTTACAGTGTTCCAAGTTTATGTCATCTCTATAATATAGATTATCATATGAGATACTTTTTTCTTGTATTTCCATTTTGTTTTTCATTTCCATTTTAATTGGAATTTCTTATGGTTTCTTCATCAGTTTTTTCGTTTTGTGTTTTTATTTCTTAATTACCACAACAAGCGTTTCCAGTTTTCTTATTCAATTTACTAACAATAACTATATATATATATAAATTTGTTATATATATATATTGTATGTGTGTACTTATGAAACAGACGCGTTCTGCAGATCCAATAGATCCAACACTCTCTGCGGACTTCTGAGTGCAGAAGAACTGTTCGACAGTCGGAAAGTTGTAGTATGTAATCGTGAGAATTCGAGTCGCGAACGCGGTCTGCCAATAGATTACAAGTATATACTATATAATGAAATGGTAAATAGTTGAAGTTTTTTATACAGAGAGACTATATGCATAAGTTTAAGCTATTAATACTCGTTTGGTAATTTTACATATCCGTTTATCCGCTATCCGTAAGTTACAGACAGCTCTAATGTATGTGTGTGTGTGTGTGAGGGAAATTTCGGGTCTTGGGAAAGGGCTGAGAAATTGCAACTGGATGTGATTGTGAGTATTTCGCTGTAAACAATTTGTAAATATGGTAACGTTATCGCTATTGCTATTGTTATCGTGTGAATACAAATACGCAAAATGGCTGTATCGATATTGTAATTTTAATCGAATTTGTTGTGTGTGTTTTGTGTGTTGTTTGCTGGTTTCTTCATGCAAAAGAAGAAGAAAAAGTTAAAAACTGTTAAGTACATATAAAAAATATTACATTATTCTTGCCATTCAATACATATGTACAGTTTAGAGCTAAAGTTACGCCTCGATCGATCCCCCGACGAGCGTCTAGTGAAAGCTATTTATCGACTTACATAACTAACGACTATCGATTATCGATTATACAATTTGCTGAATGCTGAAAGTAATCGGAGAAAACAAACCATGCAACAACGAGAGAGTTCAAATCTAAATATTCATATTTTTGTGTTTTTTTTTTCTTCTTTTTTATTATTATTTATTTACTTGTAGTTTTAGTGTGTGTTTTGTTTTTCGTCACTTTCATCAATCGAATTTTTAAACAGTCTGTGTGTCTGAGTGTGTAGATGTGTGCAGGTTAAGTATACGCCTTGTTTAACCGATTTTCGTTATCGTGTTTTCGTTCTCGTTCTTGTTGTTTTATACCCGTAATTGTAGTTGCAAATTTCAAATCAAAAGAGTACACATCACAATGTTCATCATGGAGCTGGAGAGAATCAAACAGATGGAACCCAATAGCTAATGTAGAAGATGTCGTATGTACGGATGTGTACGTGTTCATAGAGTATTATAATTCCTTAAAGGGTCGTCGATATACTACGTACATACTATTTATCGCTAAGTATGTGTACCATATTCATCTCTATTAAGTACAGTACAGTATGTAAGGTAAGGTACAATATACAAACATGCATTCAATCAGCATTCGCATACGACTAACTACATATGTATTCGTGTGTCACTGTGTGTGTGTGTGTATATATAGACAAAGAGACATTGGTTTGCTATAGCGGAAGTCTGGGGTTTCATTTATTTTTCTCTCAGTGTATAAAGCTTTTTCACAAATGCCTTCGTTCGAGTTCAACTGAAATTTCCAAAACAAAAAATAATAATGCTCATAATAATAATAATAATGATAATAAGAAACAAATCAGTATTTTGTGTTTTTCATTTCTCCTCGATTTTCATTTACTTGAATTATGCTTAATTTGTTTGCTTGCTGTTTGTTAAGTGTTGTTGCATCTTTTGCATGCTGTTGCTGTTTTTGTTGTTGTTCTAGTTGTTGTTTTTTTGTTTTATTAATTTGTTGTTTAAGTTGCATTTTTGTTTCCAGTTTTATTATCGCTTGCTCTTACGAAGCTAAGTTACAGACTAAAGAAAGTACAGCTACGTATATTAATCATACTTTATTATGCATTAACTTATGGTTTATATATATATATATATATGTGTATATATATATATTTATTTATATATATATATAGAGCTATATATAGGTGTATTTATATATAGGTGTATTCTTAATTGTTTTTGCATCTTGTTTTGGATTTAAAATATGTTCGCTGCTGCGAAAGTCGCTCCTTCGCATTTACAGTTACAATTAAAAGTATTACCTTGTATAAAAATAATAATAATAATATTAATAATAGCGCATTACATTAATAGTGTAGGTGTGTGTGTGTGTGTGTGTGTATGTATAAATGTATGGGTGTATGTATGTATCGATGCAACACACGATCGAAGATCAGCACAACTGTGATCACGATTTCTATTGCTGCCTTCGCTTTCGTTCTTTCATTTTGTGTTGTTTGTGTTCCATAGTTAAAATAACTAAATGTAGTTTAATGTTTTTTTGTTGTTTTGTTTTGTTTGTTGTTGTTGTTGTTTACAGCATAAGTTAATTTAATTTACGTACATTGAAAAATGTTTTCGCTCTCTCTCTCTTTCTCGCATTAATCATTATTATTATTACTATTATTATTATAATATATTCTGTTTTGTTTCTCTTTTGTTTTTTGTTTTCTTCATCTTCGTTAACGCACGCTGCCCACGCCAGTCGAGGGGCGTGGCAGTCGGTGCTAAAGCGCGTGGTTCTGAAACGGCAAACAGCTCAAAAAGCCAACAATGCCAAGTGTTCGAGTTGTATGTGTTTGTGTGAGTGTGTGTGTGAGAGTGTAAGTGTGTGTGTGTGTGTGTGTGTGCTTGTTGAATTACATTTGCTTTTGCCTTTGCTGGATTCGCAGTACTAAACATATTTATTAGCATTAGCATTATCATTAGCTTTTAAAATTATTATCAAATATGTACAGTTTGCTATTTAACACTTGAGTTTTCTTGTTTTTTGTTTGTTTGTTGTTGTTGTTTTCCTTTTCTTTTTGTTGTTTTTCTTCCTCTACAGTTTCTCTCACTATCGCTTTTGTTGTAGTTTAATTTAATTTAAATTAATTTAGTTGCTTGCTGCGCCTTTTTGGCCGCTTGGGCGAGGGCTGAGCGCGATACTAACGTTATTATTACGAGTAATAATAATTTTTATGGTTTATGCTTTAAGTTTTAGGGTTAGGCGATCTTGAAAATAAGACCTGAATCGTTACACACATATCTAAAATTAAGCGAACTTTGTTATTGGTGGCTTTTCTCATTCTCATTCTCCTTCTCGTTTCACACGTTTCTCGTTTCCATTTATACACTTTACTTCCCCCGCGTCTCTCTCTCTCTCTCTCTCTCTCTCTCTGTGTCTCTCTGTGGCATCTGCTGTGGTTAGCAAACAAATCTACAAAGTACAATTTACATTAATAATCATAAGAGTTACTAAATCATCACGCTCAGCTCTCGCTTGCCGCCAGCGCCAAGGCAGCCAGCAGACAAGAATTTTGCAAAAAATCTAACGAGCTCTGGATATCTTCTATGTAGTGGACAGTGGAACTGTGGAGTTGAAGTGGAAGTGGAAGCTGGAGCAGGCTCGGCTAGATATTCACACGCTGTGGAATACCGATGTGGCCGATGTGGAAGTGCTATATATGTGTCTATATATGATTATGAGCTATTTCGCCTGCCATCTAGGCAGACGCCTGCTTGCCGAGCTTCACCAGGCAGAGCGCACAGCAGCACTGCCCCAATGCCAGCATTAGCGGACTCGATCTCGCAGACGACGATGAGGACGACGACGACGTTGAAGCTGATGACGACGACGACGACGATGAGGACGACGTCGTCGTAGCTGTCGCCGAGGCCAGGCTGAGCGAGGTGCCGCTGGGCAGATTGAGCGTGCAACAGGAAGCCGCACATGCCATCGCTTTTGGCTGTTAGCTGCCTTCCGCGTCTCATCTGTTGATCGCCGGCGTCGCGTTCACTTGACTCGTCGTCGCAGCCACTCCTCCTCCGCCACCGCCACTGCCTCCTCCTCCACCACCTCCGTTGCCGCCACCTCCAGCGGTCGCCACTGTTGCTCCGATTGACGCGCTGCCATTGTTGTTGTTGTTGCTGCTGTTGGCGTTATTGTTGTTATTATTATTGTTGCTGTTGCTGCTATTGTTGTTGTTATTGTTGTTGTTGTTGTTGGTGCTGTTGCCAGCGGGCAGCACAACGCCACCGTTGTTCGCACTGGCGATCACCTGCTCCACCGTCAGCTGCGCCTTGCCCACCTCCTTGGGCCCCGTCGTTGTCACCTCGCCTGCCGTCACATTGTTGGCATTGCTCGTGACCAGCTGCCTGATGGTGGTGGGCGTGCCAGCGCCTCCGCCCGCGCCGCCGGTGCTGTTCACCGTGGTGCCCAGGGGCAGGGCGCGTGTGAGAATCGCCGAGTTGTTGAGCCGCCCGCGCAGCACCTGCTGCAGTCCGGCGGCGCCCAGCTGCATCTGCATCTGGCCGCTGTTGTTCTTCTGCAGCGGCTTCACGTTCAGCAGACTCGTGTAGAGCACGCGCTTGTCGCCCGCCGAGACCGGCACTTGCACCGCCTGGCCGCCGCTCGTCTTGAGCTTCTGGTGCTGCTGCTGTTGTTGCTGCTGCAGCTGCTGTTGCTGCAGTGTGGTGGGCAGCGTGGTGCCCGTCTTGTTCAGCACCACGGTGGTGGCCGCCAGCTGCTGTGCTTCGGCTGTGCTCACGGCACCAGCGCTGCTCACAAAGTTCAGCTTCAGATTGGCACTGGGCAGCTCCTTGTAGTGCAGCTTCTGCTGGCCCGCCGCATTGCTGGCTGCCACCGCTGCCTGCAGCTCGCTGGCCGTGGCAATGGTAAAGTTGCCGCCACCGGCGCCGCTGCTGTTGCTGCTCGTTAGGAAGATCTTGTTGGCCTGCTGCGGCGTCGCCTGCGATGTGATGATGGCTGTGGCCGGCTGCAGGCTGTAATTGTGATTGGCGGCAATTGCTGCTGCCGAATTGGGCTTCTGTTGCTGCTGCTGTTGTTGCTGCTGCTGTTGACCCGCCTGCTGTTGCAGATTCAGATCGGAGACGAGCAGCGGAAACTGCGCCATCTTGATCACCTTGCTGATCTTCTGCAACTGTTGCTGCTGCTGTTGTTGCTGCTGCTGCTGCTGTTGCATGCCGTCGCCGCCATCCTGCAGCGTCAGCTGTTCGCCGCCTCCGCCGGCCACCAGATCCTCCTCGTGCAGCACAAGCTGCTGCAGCTGCTGCTTCGTTAGCTGAATTTGCTGCTGGGCCACCGCCTGTTGGCCCACTTTGCGCTGCGAGAACTTGCGGTTCAGCAGCAACTTGTTGATGTCTGCAAGAAGGAGAAGGAAGAATGTTAAAATTGCAATATAATCCCACGTACAGTTGCCATTTAAATACACGATTCGCGAGAAGTGCAACCTTTGAGATACACACTCGCTTTTCGCAGAACTCGTGCGCTACCTGCGCGACAATTCGCCAAGCACAGTCTAAGCTGCCTGCCTGGCTGCTCGGAACTCTGAAATACCCCCGAAGTGATTAGCAGTTAGGTAGTTGCAGCAGCTGCCAGGACATTACCCAGCTCAGCCATACAGGCATTGGGATTGACTTCGCTTTAAATATTCCACTCGATTCTGCGGAAATTTGTCGCAACTTGCGCGACTTATAACCTACAATGTTTGTTTCTGATCTTCGTTGAGAAATGTGTCGATTTCAACCCCCCGTCTGTCCGCTTGTGAAATGCTAATTTCTTAGATCAATAGCAAAATAGTTAACAGAATTAGCACGTAGGACCTTTGCCTATTAACGTATATACTTCGAATCCACCTGGGAATCTTCTATATGCTTTTTGGGTGCTTGCTCCAAAGTTCACTCTGTAGTTTAAGTCTCGAAATCGAATCCTTCTAGCCGGCTTAATAATTCTCCCACCACTTCAAACTGTTGACATAAGTTACATTTTTCAGAGCATCCATAAAATCAGCAATCAATTCAATCTCTTCGCAATGAAGATCTTCAAGGACATTATCACTGGCGATGAGATGTTCACAGACACCTACAAAATGCAGCTGGTGAATGATATGATCTACGAGGTGCAGGGCAAGCTGATCAGTCGCAATCAGGACGACATTGTGCTCGCCGGGGCCAATCCCTCGGCCGAGGCTGAGGATGAGGGCAACGACGATAGCGTCGAGACTGGCGTCGACATCGTATTGAATCATCGTCTGCAGGAATCCTACGCCTTTGCCGACAAGAAATCGCTTACACTGCACCTCAAGGACTACATGAAGAAGGTGCTCGAACTGCTGCAGACCTCGTCGCCCGACCAGGTCGATGTCTTCAAGAATAACGTGAACAAGGCCGTGAAGGATGTTCTGGGGCGCTTCAAGGAACTGCAGTTCTTCACTGGCGAATCAATGGACATCGAGGGCATGGTGGCCATGTGCGAGTATCGCGAGATTGATGGCGAAAGTGTGCCAGTCTTCATGTTCTTCAAGCACGGCCTCATCGAGGAGAAAGTCTAGGCACGAACTGGGAATTATTTTTTGGCGTATTGCAATTCAAAGGTTAGATCTATTAAAGCGTTGAAGTTTGAATGAGTCTCAATATTCTATATTCATGGCATGGAATAGCTGGGCATTATCAACTGGTTAGCTAAGCAGTAGGATTGAATACGCAAACTCAATGCAGAACGTTGTAAGGATTAGCTTGAATTCGTATCGAAGGCCAAATGTTGCATAAATTCAAATTCACTAGGAACAACTGACTGACCACTTTGCTTAGCCTCCTTCACACATCATCACTCTTATTGTCTGTCCACAAGTCTCTGTTCGTCTCTCCTCAATCGTCATTCCACTCCTCTCTCCACTCTCCACTCATCATCTCTCAATTCTCATTGCTAAAATGCTTGAAAAGTGTTTCAACAAATTGCTACGATTTGAACGCGCATGCAACGCGCACTCACCTGTGTTTTCGGGTCCGTTCAGCTGCCGCTTCTGTGTGGCGCGTCCCGCCCACACAATCTTGTTGCCCACCGCAGTGGCCGAGTCCGAGGTGGTGCTGGAGAGCACCGCTGTGGTGGCCACTGCCGCATTCGTGCCGCTCACCTGACGCCACACGTTGTTGCGTGCCGAGGTGGTCAGTATCAGGGGCGTGCTGGTCGTCGTCTGCTGCTGGTGTTGCAGTTGCTGCTGCTGTTGTTGCTGCTGCTGTTGCTGCTGCTGCAGCCCGGAGATGCTGTGCACGGCCAACTGTTGTCCGCTGGCCGTGTTGATGATGTTCACACTCGACGGCGTCGTGCTCTGCGAGCTGCCGTCATCGTTCTGCAGCTTGACATTCGACAGCGTGATGACGGTGTTGGGGCCCAGCGAGGTGCTGCCGCCGCCCGCGCTCTTCTGTATGGCATAGGCCACCTTCTGGCCGCTCACCTGGCCGGCCGCAGTCATTATCTCGCCGCTGCTCGTCGTGTAGATCATGTGGTTGCCACTGCGCGTCGTCACAATGCTCTGCGACGAGATGACCGCCGGCGAGCCGCCCAATTCGCGTGGCATTTGGAAGAGCAACTGTTGTTGCGGCTGTGGCTGTTGCTGCTGCTGTTGCGACTGTTGCTGCTGCGGTGTCGCCTGCCGCTGCTGCACCGTCACGTTGCGCAGCTGCGCCTGCGCCAGCTGGTGCTGCAGCTGCTGCTGCTGTGGCGTCAGCGTGGGCAACGTCGGCAGCGGACTGCTGCCCGTGTGGGGCGTGATGGTGACAATGTCGCCCACAGCCGCCCCGCTGCTCACGAACTCGGTGCGCGCAATCAGCTGCGTCGTGTTGGGCGCTGCAATTGTGGCGAACTGATTCAGTAGCTGCTGCGACACTTGCACTTGCTGCGGCTTCTGTGGCAGCTGTTGCAGCTGCTGCTGCTGCTGTTGTGTGGTGATCTGGGCGGGAATGCTGAGCAGTTGCGGCTGCGTGGCTGGCGCTGTTGCGTGGCTGGCAATCAGCGGCGTGGATGCTGCGACCTGCACTGGCGCTGCCACAGTGACTGCCACGGCAATCGGCGCTGCCACAGGTATTGGGGCAGCAACTGGCGCTGGCAGTGTGGCTGCCACGTTGACAGGCGGTGGGGTGGCAAGTTGTGCAGTCGTTGTCGTCGTTGTTGTGCCCAGCGCCATCGGCGTCGCCTCCACCGTCTCCAGCTTCACTTCCGGCGCTGCAACAATGATGGGCAATGTCACTGCTGGCTCCTCCTTCACTGGCGCCGTTTGACTAAAGAAGGCGGCCGGGCGCTCGGCCACCGTGAAGCTGGAGCTGCCCAGCGGCGTTGAGGTGCCGCGCAAGTGTCCGCGACTGCGAGAGCTGCGCTTCGGCTCGCTGGCAGTGGTCGGTTTGCAATCGAGCAGATTGTCGGCGTTCTCCACCTCGTCGACGGCCGTTTCGCCGTCTAGGATGCCGTTCCAGAAGATGGTGGCCTTGGGATCGTCCATGCTGCACTCCTGCAGTATGTTGACCAGCATGTGGTCGTCGCCCAGCAGATTGTTGATATCGTTGAGCGAATCGCCGCCGCTGAGATTGAATTCCAATGCCGAGCCGGCGACAGAGCCGGAGTCGGAGCAGTTGCCGTTGGCATTGTCGGGACTGCGATTGCTGCTGCCACGTGCGTAGTCCAGCGCGTAGGCGGTCTGCAGCAGCTGTGCATCCGCGTCGAGATCCGTGTACTTGAAAGCGCTGCTCATGAACTGTGCGTCCGCTGCGGCCAGGCCATCATCGTCGTTGTCGACGGCGTCCAGGCACTTGCCCAGGCGACTCAGCTGTATGCTGATCGGCGTATCCTGTGTCCAGTCCACCAAGGCCCCGTCGCCGCACAGCTTGCCCGTGTCCTCGACCTCCTGGTTGCTGTCCGACAACTCGTCCGTCGGCGTCTTGGGGCGAAAGTGCAGCCAATCGCGCCGTATCTCCGACAGCAGCTCGTTGCAAATGTCCAGCCGCTGGCTGGACGTCGGCGACAGTCCGCCCATGTAGTCGTAGGCATCGTAGTCGTCCTCCGTCACGGCGGGCGAGACGCCGCCAGCTCCGATCGCATCAATGTGCAACTGCTTGTTGTGCAGCCGAATCACGTCGGGCATTTGGTTGAAGCAACGCGTCTGATCCAGCTTCTCCTCCTGCTGTTGGCGACGCTGCAGCTGCTGCTGCTGTGCCTGCAGCTCCTTCTTGACAGCCGTGTGGCGAATGATGCTGCTCAATTGGGCCAGATTCACGTCATCCTCGGCCTCGTCGTCGTCCATCAACTCTGGCTGATTCTGCATGGACGCCGCTGTGCGCTGGATGCTGCTCAGCGGCTCGTTGGAATCGTCGGCGTCGATTAGCTCGCGCTTTATCGTCTTGGCCACCTCCTCGAGCGTTGCGCCAGCTCCAGTTGTGGCTGTCGTTGCTGCTGCTGCCGCTTCGGCGGCACGTGCGGCGGCCGCTGCTGCCGATGTGGATGCCACCGGCTGCTCGTCGGGTGTCGAGCCGCCGTCGTCGTCGTCTGCAGTCACAGCATTCGCATTTGGATTCACATTCGCAGTGGCGTTCGCGTCCGCTTCCTCCACTTTTATCACATTGATTTTTTCGCTAATGCTAACATTCTTATTCATATTACTACTACTACTATTACTATTGTTGTTGCTGCTGTTGTTGTTATTAAACACGGTGTTGTTGTTGTTGTTGTTGTTACTGTTACTGTTGTTGGAACGGTGGTGCTGATGATTGGCGTGACGTGACTGCTCTACTAGCTCATCACAGCTCATCTCCTGCTTCAGCTCCAGCTCCGGCTGCTGCGGCTGTGGCTGTGACTGCAACTCCAACTGCTGCTGCTGCTGCTGCTGCTCGACAGCCTTGGACTGCTCCGCCGTGTGCGTTTTCGGCGCCGTCGTCGCCTGCAGGGCCAGGGATAAACGATGCAAGTAGGAGCGTGGCAATTGTCGCAGTGGCGGCGGTGCTCCGCCCTCATCTGTCGTGGCCATGCCACCTTCCTCGCTCTCGATGGCGGCGCTCTTCAGGCGCTTGACAGCATTCAGCTCACGCAGCTGCTGCTTCTTGCGCCTCAGTCGACGACGCTTCAGCCGCACTTCTGGTGCATTGTGCTGCAGCGTCACCGCCGAGCAGTAGGCGCCCAGTCGCGAGATGTTCTCATCCTCCGACCACGGATCGTACTCGGCCTCATCGCCATCATCGTCGTCTTCATCGGCCTCCTCCTCAGGCGCCACCGGCGGCACCTGTTGCTCTTTCTCGCAGACTGGTTCCACTTTGACGACTGGCTCGCTTATCGCATTGCCATCCGCTGTTGTCGCTTTGCTCGTGGGCAAGTCCACGACGGTGGGCGGGGAGCTGGGCTTCGGCAGCAACAGCTGCTGTTGGCCTTGGCTCTTCAGCGGCTTACCGGTCTTCACCACGCTCTCGAGCACCGTGTAGTCAAACTGCGACCACAGGTCGTCGAAGTGGCTGGTGGCACGATCGAACAGCACACGACCGCCACGTCCAAGACGACGACGCGCGAAGCCAATGCAGCGAGGTCTGTGGAAGGCAGAAAACAAATGCATTAAGCGACTGCAGTGGTGGGGCAACTGATGGCGGGACGCACCTGGGATAGTTGATCGAGGTGAGCGTATAGCGGTACTTGGCATCAGGGCCAATAGCCGGCGCAACGGACGGCAGCTCATCCTCCTGCTCGTCGTTCTCGTCCGGCGACTCCCAGGGCCAGCGGCCAGCACGATCTCCACGCATCTACATGAATGAATGACATTTAATTAAAGCAAACCAAGGCATATTCAATTGAGAAACAAAAAGGGAAACTAATTCGATTACAAATGCTGTATATAATTGATGGACTGCGCTCTTTATCCGTTTCAATTACATCAAAATCCCAAGCCACAACGATTCGCAAATTTCTGCTATGGTTTCGGAGTAGACCTGGTTGAATTTAGTAATGTGAATCCTTACCCGCAGGTAGCTACAGCTGACTTTGCGTCTAAATGCAAACGGCGCCTCCTCCTCGCTCTCGGAGCCCAGTTTGTTGCCATTCTGCGTGCCCCCGCCGAGATAGTCCTCCTCCTCGCTGTCCACATTCGACTCGATGGCCGCTGGCGAGGCGCTCCCGCGATGCAGCTGATGCAAATGGGACAGATGCGCTGGCGAAACACCTGACGCCGATGTGGCCAGGCTGAGACCTGGCAAATACTGTTGTTGCTGTTGCTGCTGCTGCGGATGTTGCTGCTGCGGATGCTGCTGCTGCTGTTGTTGCTTCTCGCGTGGCAATTTATGCTTGCGCTTCCGATACGGACGTTTCTCCTTGCGACTGCTGCTGCCGTTCCCACTGCCTGGGCTGATGCCATCTGAAAAGAAGCAAATACAATCACAATTAGTGCACATACAGACAGTAATAATGCAGAATTCATTTTCAGATAAGTAGAAATCAATTAATTACACTTTGCCTACACCAATTCAATGCTTTGTCCTAACTTAATTGATTACATGACTGAGCACTAAATGCAATAAGACGGTCTCTCCACAAACTGCGAATTTCGAGCGACATAAACGAAAGGATCTCCAGCGAAATATGTGCGTTGCAATAATAAAACGATTTAACAAATTCGCTACTTCGTTGAACCCATTTTATAATCCCTCAAAGTGCAATTAAATACGAGTTCTGCAAGCTGTTCGGGTAGATTGTAAAATCTGCACTTCAACGTATCTTAATCTCGCAATTGCTGCGAATTTTCCGTCCACTCGCGCTACCTGGTTCGCGGACTTACCCATTGTCATACTCGATGTGTTCAGGTACTGCGACGCTTGCGCGTAGACGGCCGTGTTGCTAACACCGCCAGTGGCCAAAACACCCGGTGGAAGGACACCACCGGCGGCCAGTAGAGCCGTGCCTGTTGGGCCGCTTGCCGTGGCGCCTTGTGAGTATTGATTCGTATACAATGAATTGTACACAGGTCTGCAAAACAATTGAGGTTTCAATTAAATTCAAATTCACAATTGATCAAGCTAATTCTTGTTTCGCACCTTGAGCTCTTGTATTGCGCATTGAGCTCCGAGTAGACGGCACCATTAAAGTCGCGCATCTCGACGCGTTTCTCGAAGATTTCCACAGTCGTCTTGAGATGTTCGCGCTTCGCATCCTCGCGTCGTCGCACCATCTCCAGTATTGTTGTGGCACGCTGCAGATCGCGTCTGTAACAAATAATTGATAAGTCAATGATTAATTTAGCATTCAGTTAAACAATCTTTGCTGTTCACTTACCGCAATTTGAGCATCTTCTCGTAGGAGGCTTCGTCGTTCTTGCGATTCTTTCGTGTTTGCATTTTCTCGGTGCGCCGTCGAAATGCCAAATAGGGATTATTGGAGCTGGCGCCAGGTCGACTCTCCGTCTTCACGGTGAGTATCAGCGGATGTTGCTGTCAGGCAATAAACAACACAGTTCAAACAGTGCTACTTTAGCGCATTTCAGTTAGTTCTACTTACCATCTTGAGGCGTTTGTTTAGCCAGTAATCGTAGACCGATATGCTCGTCTCATCGTCCTGATTGAGCAGTGTTCGGGCCTCATTAAGCGTAACAACCGTTTGTCCCGAGCTCTTCTCCAAACGGTCCATCATTTGCTCGAATCGCAGCTCAGTCAACTGCAGGCGTTGCTGCTGTCCCAGCCATTCCATGTCCGCGCTGTCCATGTCATAATCCGGCACCTCCGTATCCAAGCCCAGAGCTGCCCAGAATAAAGCATTAAATTAGTTCCAAGATCGTAAGGGTATCAAGGTGTTTGACTTACGTTGCATGTGAATCATTTGGCGCGGCATCTTGTAGTCGGGCGGATAGTAAGCATCGTAAAAGGGCTGATCCGTCTGCAGCACCTCGGGCGTGGGGATGATGAGACCAGTGCAAATAGCGCGTTGCAAATGATGCTCCTATTGACAGACAACGAGAAAACATTAGTATTCGAACAAATTGTAATTGCATATTTGAAAGTTATTGGACACGAATTGAATGCATATTGCAAAAGTATGAACCGTATTATTGAAAACTGATACACTGTGGAACATTTTTCCCTTTGTAGTTGAAGTTGTTAGTGGTTTAGGTGTAAGGCAATTGATCACCGACTTTAGCAACTCACCGACTCTTCCTCTTTCTCCATGCCACTTGGCATTTGGGGCACAGCGCGATTGATGGCCGAATACTCGGGCAGATCGGGCAGCTCCTCCGCCAAGTAGATGGGCATCTGCTTGGACGGATCCAGGTGACGTGCTCTGAACGATAGTTTCGACATGTTGTGGCTTTTTTGTTGTTGTGTGTGTGCTGTGTTTTCTTTTCTTTTTCTTTTGCTTTTGGTTTTGGGTTGTTTGTTGTAATGGAACGTTTTGCTGATGTGTGGAATTACTTGTTGTAAATTAATGTAGCTGTTGTGTTTTCTTGAATGCTCTGCTCCTTGATGTTCTTCGTGTTTTGTTGCTGTTACTGTTTGCTGTTATGGGTGTTCTTGGTGATAGTTGCGGCTGCTTCTAAGTTGCTAGTTTCACTATGCAGCGGCTACTGCGGATGGCCGACTCTACGAAGGCTACTAGCAACGGCGGGTTCTTCCTGCTGCGGCTAACTGTCTCGCAATCGAGTCTCGCTCCTGTTGTCGCTTTGGCTGCTGCTATACACGGTGAGCTTGTCAACAGTTTCGTTGTTCTTGTTGTGGCTGCAGTCGCAGTGGGTGTTGTTGCTTGCCTCACGATCGAAGCGCTTCTGGATGGAGGAGATATGCTGCTTTTAAGCGTATGCAACGACGTCAACGTTAACGTCGCACGAGTCTTATTTGTTGTTGTGTGGGTGTAGTGGTGGTGGTTGTTTTTGTTGTTGCTGCTGCTGCTGCTGCTGCTGCGGCCGCTGCTGCTCTTGTTGCTGTTGTTGTTGTTGTTGGGTCGCAGCACTGGCTGCTCTACCTGCGCCTCCGACTGAGCACCGGGGCTGCGGTGGCAATGGCTGCTGTGCCAGCTAATAAACGCAGCCCCTGTGCCCGTTGCCCTCTCCGTACCCACGTCCTGGCTAAGTTTACTGCTGTTCTGGCCCTTCTGCTTGCTGTTGTTGTTTTTATTGATGCGCCGCTTGTCGACGGCAACTGCAGTCGCAGCTACTGCTGTGTATAGAGGTGCGTCCAATGCAGTACTCGCTGTCGCACTTGAACTGCTGCTGCTACTACCTCTGCTGTCGTCGTCGTTCGCTGCCTCTTCTGCCGCCGTACGCTGCTGCTGCTTCTGCTGCTGTCGTTGCACGTTGTATGCGAACAGCGCTGAGAGCAACAACAGTGCCAAAGAGATTAGTTTATTGCAATTACGACGACAACGCAGTGGTAGCAACAACAATAACGATCGCAGCAATTGTGTCGACGACATTTTTCACGTTGAAATCGAAAAAATTATGTGAATTGGCATAATTACGTTGATAAATTTTGCACATTTCAGTTCATCTTTATTCCTTATTAATGTTGTTTTGTTTTTATTTGCTGTTCCTTCTTGTTAGTCCTATATATTTATTGTTGTTATTTTAGATATCCAGTATTCTTGTTCTTGCTCTTCTTGATATACCTGTACTTTTAGTTGCTGCAGCTGATAATTATCTGCAAAACAACAACCAAATCAAGTAAGTAAACAAATCGAACACGCAGGCACACAAGTACACTCGACACGCTCTCGCTCATACACATACACAGGCAGCGACAACTGATAAAAATAAATGCGCGCGCGGGAAAAATGTTTTGGCCTGAAATTTTGAATCGCAACTACGCTCATACTCACGTACGCACACATTCATACAGATGCATACTCAGCGAAGCACACACAATGAACCTCCCACACACAAACATACACATACACATTTACGAACACATGCATTATTTTGTTATTGTCTTCTTTGCCTGTTTTTAATAACGTATGATCGTATTTTCGATGTTGCGATATGCGGCGATGAATCATTTTCATTCTTTTCAGCGTGCAATTAATTCAACATGCGATGCGATTAATTCAAATAGTTGTAGTCTCTTTTTTTGCGAATAGAACGCGTTCGACAGTGCGACACAACAACACAAAAAATGCATAATCATAGGAAAGACGAGTAGATGATAGAAGCAGAAAAGCCGCGCCGTCGATGCGAGCGTAAAAAAGGCGGCATAAACAAACACACACGCGGCGAGTTCGCCCAAACAAATGCGGCGAATTGGCCGAGGAAAAAACACGAAGCCTATGCGCAAAATACGATGAAAAAAACGTAGCACTCTTCATGTGAGTTTTGTTTTTTGCAATTATTTGCGAAAGCAGTGCAATTCGTTAACAGCCATATATTTGATAGCGCTTTAATTAATTTTTATCACACTTTACCGCGCTTTTCACACACCTACACGCACAATTTTGTTGATAATTCGTTGAAAAATTTACACAAATTTCATGAATTTTGCGTATAGCGTGGTTTTGCTGGAAGCAGTAATGGCGGCCACAGCCGAAGACTAACGACGACGCCCAGCACTCCCAGGCCGCGAATTATTTGTCATTGTCGTCGGCGGTGCTAGCAACGGCTTCGGAACTACAATAATAAATTTTATGTACACAGTTACTAATCAAGCAAATAATGCATGCAGAAAAATTAATTACGCGCTACAAATTAATTATTTATGTTATTAAGCGCGTTGCACACACAATAAACAATAAATATCGGTATAGCCAGCAACGGCGTCAGTTAAATTTAGCACGGCATAGAACTCTGCGACTCCGAAGCGTGCACCAGTGTCGCCCTCTGGCGAGCTGCACTCAAACGAGTGGCAAACGCACCGAAAAGTTTTTTTCACAAACAAGAAAATCGATTTACATTTTTCACGCACATTTTTTTGCACTAAATTTGACTTTATCACGTCAGAACTGTGTGGAAATCATGTGCTTTCACTGTATTTTCGTTTTCCGCAGCGATATTAGCAATATTTTGACAGTTTCGTCAACAAAAACGTTTAAAATTGTTTTTCTTCTGCGGACACGTTTTTACTTAATGGCGGGCGGCCATCACGAATTGATACTAAAGTGTTTTCGGAGTTGAACGCTCGTCGTAATGCTGTGGAAATTATTTTGGGTCGCTCAAATTGCGTTGCATTTGATGAATTCGAATGGGGTTTTTGCTAAAATTTTTAGAATATAATTCTAAAATTAATGCATACAATGGGAACATAAACATTCAGCTGGAATTGTTTAATTTGTTATTACCAACACCAATACCTTGCCAGCGTGTAATAACAAGCGTACGATATGGCAACAACAACAATAACATAACCTTGCTTTATGCCAAACAGCGACAACAATATAACATTAATGTTAATTAACAGCGATTATTAGGTGATACGTAAGAATGAACGTTACTTTTTCAATTTATTTTTAAAATTAAATTGGCATATCATTATTCAAAATTATTTTGAATACTTAAATATTTGCAGCTTTAAAAATATATCGTTGAGTAATATGCAATTTACTATTTAGCTTCTGTTAACGAAGTTTCCAACTGTTAACAGCGGGTTAACAGAATCATATGTTAATTTTAATACCTATAAAAGTCTTGATGTCTTAATAATAACAATAATTAAAATTTTAAATATTTAAACAAAATATTTTCTCTTAATGTGGCCTTAATATTTGCTTATATTTAATGGTCAACCCCATTTATCGTTTCAAATCTATCGTTTTGCATCACATATTCATCGAATCTGTTAGTTAACATTGCTTGAAGCTGTCGAATATCGATAATCGTTTACGATAAATATACCTTCATTTAGGGAATTTATTTAAACATGAAAACAGTTACTTTTGAATTTCAGATTTGAAATATTGTGCTATCACAATTGAGTTAGTGAATAACAATAAGAACAAGTTAGTATACATTTAATGTGCTTTATTTGTAAATTATGAAAGTTGTTCGGTAATTAACTTAATTTCCAACAATTTGTTCATATTTTGAAATAATATTTGGTGATATTTGTCATATTATTTATTTATAATCTTGCTGCGTATAGTTAGGTACAGTATTTGAATATTATACATCCAAGAAGTTGTATAAATCTAGTGCGTTTAGATTAATATAGTGCTCAAAGGGTGTCCTGATAATAATGCTAAATAATGTCTTGAGAAACTCTTATACAATAGTGTAATTGCTATTTCAGTTTCGGGTATTGTCTTAAAAAGTATTAAGAATTTAAAAGTTATTTGTGGGAGAGTACTTTGATTGATTACATTTTTAATGTTTAATACTAATCAATAACTTAATTAAGGGTATCGCAAATTTGCTCGGAAGATTTAAGGCTGGCTTCAAAGAAAACTGAGCAATGTGAACAAAAATGAAAGCGTATTTATACTCGTACTAAAATATAGTATTTATATATATATATATATGTTATATGTATGTAATTGTTTATTGGAAGAAAGAAATTGGAAAGCTTTATTGTCAAATAGCCCTCGAAAAGCACATTAAAATAAGCCTCAAAGCTTTGTCTTCACTTGTTGATCTATATGCTGGTTAGCATTTGTTTCCACCGCCGATTGCTGCCGTTTGTTGACTGATGTTGTTGCTGCTGCGAAACTGCTGCCTCAAACTGCTGTTGCATGTGACTGTTGATGCTGCTGCTGTTGCTGCTGCTGGTGTTGCGGCAAAGACGTACACATTTATACAGTAAACTGAAGGCTGGCCCTGTGGCCGAGTGCGCCTGCCTCGCACTAAGTAGCATGAGGGACAACACACACTTGACACGCACACACGGGCACAGGGCCGTGCCGACTGGACGCAGTTGCTCGGTAAAGGGCGCGCGCAGTTTTGTCCACAATCGGGTGACGACTCGAATCGGTTGGCAATCGATTGTGGAGCAGCTGTCGCGCCATTGCGGCTACTGTCATGGTATGCGATGGCGTACATGATGAAAAAATTTAAGTCAGACAGTGGTGGCGTATGTGAAAAAGCACCATAGCGTATACTAACTATATATATGTATATTTACATATATAAATATATATATAATTTGTAGTTTTGTAATTGTAATGGAAGCGCCTGTCGCGTGAGAGGGCTACAGCGCAGGGAGCGGGGAGTGAGAGTGGGCGAGCAGCAGCTGCGAGAGAGCTTTTGCGACCAATACGACTGCTGCAGCCTGCAGCAGAGCGCCTGTGCAGCTGTTATACTGACCCACTGACCGAGGGCTGGAGAGAGACGGAAAGCGACTGTTGCTGTTGCTTACCAACTGAGGGCAAACTGAACGCAGGCCTTTGTCATACATAATGGGATGAACACTTGTATGCATGTATGTGTGTGTGTGTGTTTATGCATGTGTGCGTGAGATGTGAGATGTCTTTGTGGTCGTTGTTGTTGTTGCTTTTGCTGTTGCTGTGCCGAGTAGTTGAGAGATTGTGCTTTATCAAAATCATACAAATCATAGAAGAAATCATGATCGAACGAAAGCTGCGCGCGCGCTGCGTATGCGGGCGGCTTGAGGGGCGGGCGAGGGGGGACTTGGACATAATACTCGTACTTAGGCGCTTCTGAATGAACTCAACTTAGAAAACAAAATAAAAGGAAATGTTGGTTTTTCTTGAGTTCGTTTTTGTCATTTTTGTTTTTTTTCTCTGTTGTTTTTTGTTGGTTTTCTTTTTGCAATATTCAACAACCAATACCAATATCATTGAAATATTAACTGTTATATTGGTAAAGTCTTTGATATTAATTTAGTGCTTTTTGTATTGTGAGGAATCTATGGATGTGGCTCCCAAATGGGTCTGAACTCGCCTAACACTGTTATACTCGCGCATTGCTATTGTATTGAATAACAGTAGAAAGGATTGCATGAGAACTGAGCGTTGCTTTAGTGCTGTAGATCAGTTAAAGTGGTTCGGTTTTCGTATTTGTTTGAGTTTCTTTTATTTTCTTTTTTGAGTGGTCGGATATGCACTTGAAACTAAAGAAGCGGATCAAACGGTCTGCCAAGCCCATGAATATATTATATACATTTTGTTGTTGTCTATATTGGTTGTCCTTTCATGCTGACTCAAAGAACTATTGTATATGTATGTACATCCCTTTGTTGTATATTGTGTAATCCCAGTTACGAGTGCATATCCCAAATGGAAAGTGTGGCTTGTTTTGTTTGTGTGGTTACTACGGAAGAAGTGTCTAGTAGAGTTCTATGGTTTATTTTTGCAGAGAATATTAGAAAAGAAAAAGAATTCGTAAAGTAAATATATGCATGTTTATAGAGAGAGATAGAAATATGTATACAGATAAAGATAAAGAGATAAAGAGTTGTAGAGAAAGAGATAGAGAAATAGATCAGAGAGATAGATATAGAGAGAGATGGTTTTGTTGTTTAACTACAAAAAGTACTAAACTAAAATGATATTTTTCATTTGTTGTTTGATTTGCACTACAAATCTGTGTGTGGTGATTGCAATAAATTTGGTATTATGTTTTGTTTTGTTTTGTTTAGGTTTTTTTTTGTTTAGAAACTGGAAAACGCATTAACTTTCAATCAAATACTGGTTATAAGAATATTGTCCACATTCACAAACCAAAATTGGTTATTTATATAGTATATATATTTATATATATGTTAATGTTAGTATATATATGATAGAGTCAAATAAACCAACATACCAGAAAGTAACTCGAACTCAAACACAAACTCAACCGAAACGGAAACTAAAACTGAACAAGACTATAGAAATGAAACAATATATTTCGGGGGGAATAATAGGGTTGCCAAGTGTAAAGAGTTATACAAATCTCTGGGGTGTAATGGAGTAGTGCATGTACTTAGTAACAACTACAAGTATCGTATGTTATATATAGGCCGGGAACCATCGCTTGAGCTTGAGGGGCAACGAAATCGAAATGAGAAGAATGTGGTGCACAGGAGAATTGGCCGTTGAACTTACCTTTTGAAGGACTGCAGAGCACGACTTGGCGATATCAGCTATCGAGGTGGTCGCTTATCGATGCTGGCGCTGATCGCTTTTTCAATTTTTTCGGGGACTATTGAGCTAGAGAGAACATGCGTCACGCTTGGACGGAGATGAGTTTTGATACGAGTATATTAAGCATGTCCTAGGGTAGCTGTTGTTATTTATACAAGAGTAATTTTGGTTGAGCAAGTAGTTAGTAACTAAAAGCCGATACTAAGTTGATAATTAGAATTATATTACAGATGGATAGTGCAGGTGGAGAGCGAAACAGAGAGGAGAAAAGTGAGTGAAAGTTGAGAAAGTACAAAGTATACGAAAGCAAGTCGAAATAGGTACAAATACGAATGTCACATGAGATAGTATTACAATGTATTTAGTAATATTGTAGTAAAAATGTTTATTTCTGCAATTAGCCAATTTTTCAATTACATAAATCAAAATCGTCTCTCAATATAATATGCCTAAAATACAATGTAAGAGTAATCCAATAGTCGAATGATTGAAAATCAAACCAAAAGCTACATTTTAATCGTATGTTTAAGTACAAATTGATGATTTGATTTTTAAGACTATCACTAGCATGAATAACAAACATGAGGACCAATATGATCGAGCTGCCCGATCTCAAGATACCCCTTGCACAGCGCTACTCGCGGGAGTTAAACCCAATTCGACAGAGCTTTAAACGAAGGTTTCTTACAAAATGAAAGGGTCTCCGAGAGCCTATGCAATTGGGGTAGGTTTGTAATTTTGGACTGCTTACAGGCTAATTATCACTTGTTGTAGGGCAAAATCAAGGGACTGTGAATTCGAATGAACCGAAAGCATACTTTATACAGTGGTTTGACATAAAAATTATTATAGCTTGATGTGTGTAACTCGTAGCTTGATAACTCCTGGAGTTAGATGTACTCGTTGATGATATGATTGGACAAAGAGCTTAGCTTAAACTAGTGTCTACAGATAAATATCGATAATAATAATAATAATAATAGTAGCTAATTGTAAGGAGTATTAAGAAGTACGAGTTGGAGTAACATTTGATGAGTCTGTGTTTCTTGTGGTTTTGTTTTCTGTGTTTCAAATTCTGTGAAGTTCTAGACTTTGGAATAAACGTGGATGAGCAAATTTCATTTGAGTTAATGCGGCAATTGACATTGCACAATACTTAGATTCCTTTGCATTCGCATTCGCATTCCGCTTTCGAATCGATTCCCGACGTGGGCACACAGATATACGGATGTACAGTATAAGTAAATATATATATATAGTATGTGGTAAGTATATACAAAACAAATTTATACATTTGCTTAGTTAGATTAAATATCCTAGAATTATCAAATATCTTTAGATTAGGTTCATTATTTTGTGGTTGTTTGTTGATTAATGTGTAACTGATTCTTATTTAGATTGTTGGGCTTCTATAAATGTAAGTAACAAAAGTTAATGCAATGTAACTACTAGATACGAGTACCTACTTAAGCGCTACATGCTATAGCATTAACAACATGCATTTCAATTCAATTCAATTTCAAATGTCAAATGTCAAATTGCGAATTTGTAATAATTTGTAAATTGATTAAATTCAATCCAAATCGTATTCGATCTCAACGTTACGTGTAGCAAACATTCCAAGTATTACCAGTTATGTTCTATGTGGCAAGTGCAATAAGCGCGCATACGAGTACTTCTCAAATCGTTTCATATTTAACTATACCATACGTATAGTATATAGTATTCGAGTATATTGTTTAAGTAATGTGGATTGTATTCGATCAACTGAACAGAGTTGCGGGAAGAAGAGCAAGAAGACTCTGTTGTATGCAGCTTCTTCTTTGCGTAGAAGTTTCGTATGCATCGTCATCGTATTATTGTTTATAGTATATGTATGTCGAATATCATATATATCAATATGTATATATCGTTTTCAATGCGTGTGCGATCTACTCGTTCAAGATTCGATTAGAGAACTGTGCTTGCAGAACGAAACTCAAATAATCAGAAGTTGGCTACAAATCAAGTTAAAGTTACGAGTAGATGTTATATGATCTATAGAAAGATGTGTGTAAGTGTGTGTTGTGTATCGTATGTGTGTTTCTGATGTCTCATTCTACATGTGTGTGTACGTGTCTTGCATGTAGAGGGTATGTGTGTGTGTGTGGTAACTCTATGTTCTTTTCAACGCTTCTTTCTTGCATTCTGGCTGTCGTCGTGTTGTGTCGTCTTTCTGTTGTGTCCTGTCGCTTTCTGTTCTTCTGTCTAACTGTGCACGAACTGTACTACGAGTCGGTGTATTAGCCATGGCACTGTGATGATCATGAGGTAATGCTGGTAACCGTGGCTTGCGAATGACTTGAAACTTTGACTAGAATTGCACATATCTTCCTCACAAAAGCACATATGTCCATTGCCTGAACTTTCCATCATGCACACGTGATCGACCATGAATAAATTGATTTGTAACTGTGACGTACACATGCGTCGCACCACCTCGTACGCTGCAAGGACAAGAAGCGAGAAGATGCATTACATGTACGCGTAGAAATGCTCTAGCCGAGTCTGCTCGACTGCCAAATACTCTGCGAGTTGCTCTGCAAGTGAGTCAAGTACATTTCTTTTCTTGCAACAAACAATTCGCCTAATTATTTTCCCATAAATAGATTTTTTTAAATCCCAACTTCACATGATTGTGGAAATTTTTAAATTGTATAAGCAGCCATAGCTTTGGTGATCGGACAGAGGAACATAATGAAGTATTTAAAAGGGTTGAGAATAACTGCTAATAAAATAAATTTAGCACGTCTGTCTTCAACTTTTTTCTCCACGGACGCTTAATTATATCCAACAATGAGACCCACCCAAAATTGTGGCGCGAAACACTTACGTGATCTCTGATGCCGCACCATTTTCACGCAGCAGCCGTTGCAAGTCATCAGGGGCGGCTGGTCGCGGGGCAGTGCGGTGTAGTTGAAGGGATCCTTGCAGCGTGCATCCGTCCAGGAATCGCACTCGTAACAGTAAATCGAACGCGCTGCAGTACAAAGCACCAAACTGTATTATTATCGTGCTCCAACAAGTTGCTCATCAATTCAGATTTGCCACTTTGCTCGGGGCAATTCCACTCAAAGAACCTATTTCATAGGCATTATGTACATTTCTACAAGATCTACAGTTAACACAGGTGTGGAAAACAAACCAAACGCAGGCAGGCGGCAAAAAGTGCGTGAGGAGCAAGCAACAAAGCCTTCAACAGGATTCTAAAAATCGAAATCGAAATCGAACTCTTGCGTGAAATGCGTTCGTTGAATGCGCTTAACAAATGATAATAAAAAGTAAAATCTTCAATGTTGTGTAGACTCTTGGGAATACAAAATTGTTTACATTTTGAAACTTATGCTCAAAAACTGTTCAATAACTTTAACTAGTAATTAAAAATTCAATTTAAAATCATTTAAATAAAGCGTAAAACCAGCTCTTGGCTTTAATTAGATTAAATATTCTTTAGATTCACAATTTTAAATTTTGTTCTGATATTGAAGAACATTATAAATTTACCATAAAAGCCAGAATTAATTTTTAATCTGAATTGCTGTCAAGTGTATTTCAAGGCAAGTTTATGCCGATAAAAGTATTATTTACGGTAAATAAATAAATATTCAGTTTGATTATAATAAGAGTAACTAAATAACGGAATAAACAAATAAAACATGCTGCATTCAAAAAACGTCTTCTGCAGTCAAGAAACTACTTCAGGTGCTTGCAAGAAACGAACAAATGGAGGCATGCAAAGTAGCGATTTGAAGGACACACTGTGTAAAGGATAAAGGATGCTGCTTGGGAGTGTCTCAAACATGCATACACACACAACAAAGTACACACGCACACACACACATTCTCAACAAAAAAAGTCAGATAAGAGATAGATAAAGAATAGTAGAGGATAAGGATGGCGTCATGAGGTCTAAGGATTGCGATTGCGATTGCGATTGTGGTTGCAGTTGTAATTGCAGTTGAACATATGCTGGCAGCTTTGTGCCTTGAGAGAAATGATAATAGCACGAGATAATTGTAATGGGAATGCAGTTCGAATTAAGGGAAAGCATTAGCTTAATCTTTCGCAGGGATTTGTCGAAATAAATGCTTTGCAAATATAGAGACATATGGAAATCAAAAGATATATATGCCCGGGGGCCGAGAGAGTAAATCAGTCGTTATCAAAAAACATTTATAGTCAAATTGGTTTTTGTTGCGTATTCACAGAGCCTTTTTGTTTTTAAATGTAAAAGTCTCGATTTTGAATTAATTTGAGAGTTAACCAAATTGTTGTTGTTTTTTAAAAAATGTTACAATTAGAATACATATACTTATGCATGACTTTTGGTATAGTAATTAATATTTTGTATTTTGGTAATTGTTTTCATTTTGTATTTTTTGTTTGGTTTTTGCAAAAAGGTTATTATGTAAGAGTAGTAGTATATTTAAGCTGTTTAATATAGGCAAAGGATCAGTGGATTCATACTTTGACATTCGGCTGAGGCAGATGGAATCCATACGAATGTTAGAAATCCAAAGATGGCTGCAAATAAACAATGAAAGGAAGAGCAAAAGTAGAAGACAGGAAAATGAAAATGAAGTTCAAAAGTTGCGTGGAAAAAGGTGAAAATTACAGACATTTACAAAGAGATCCTCGGCAAGCGCTTCAATCAATTCAATGGAATCAATGGAATGGGAACATTTGGGGGGGAGTGTGGATTAGTTACAATTGCATTGATTGGTGGGAACTACGCCGGCCGAGGGGACGTGGACTTGGGGGACATACAAACTCTGGGGATGCGCGCCACACACAGAAACAGTCAAGTTAAGTTTAGATTGAACCTCACCTACGAGTTAACTGAAGTAAACTGGAGTTGGTTGAGTAGCGAGTGTAAAGTGATAGAGCAGCTCTCGAGGATGGGGAGGTTCGTATTTGATTGTTGGTTGGTTGGTGAAACAGTTACGCTTACAAGTGTGGTATGCTATACATAGTTGTTGTTGGCAATGCATTTATACAGTGTGTCAAACGAGACGTCCTTCATTTTACAAGGTGTGTTGTTATTGTTTGTTTGCAAGACAAGTTACGAGTACGAGTACGAGTACAAGCACGACACACAGTTGTGATCAAGCGCACCTTCGGATGCGGAACAGAACACGTGTGTACAGGACACGAGACTGCTACGAGTAGTAAGTATTACGAGAACCAGTAATCGTACCAAACTAAATCGAACGGAACGGTATGGAATAGAACGAAACGGAACGGTACGAAACGTAACAGAGTCGAACGCAAACCAACTGACGTGGCACTTACGATTAACGTTTATTTTACAGGGTGTCAACTCTGGCACGCAACAAGGCGCACAGCAACCCTGCAGTTATCGATCAATGCTGGCGATCATTAGTGATCATTCTATTCATACTCTATTCATTTCAATAGTCTGCAAAAGTGGCCAGTGTTGACAAGATAACTGCAGGGTTGCGGCAGCCTTCGTTGCGCCAGACAAACTTATAGTTATTAGGGTTTCTTTGTTTTTAGTACGAATACAGAACAAATTAAAAGGAAATATGCACAAATAGTAGCTTAGTACGAACGCAAAAGTTGAAAGAACGGAAAATTGGAAAGGAAAACGGGTAACTGAAAACTGAAAACTGAAAACAATGGGAACGGCTTAATTTTGGGAACGGAAAGTAAAACTTACTTGGAAAACAATTATCAGCCGTACCGAATTTTGCCAATGCCAAAATAACTTTTATGTGTACAATTTTTTTTACATACGCAGATGGAAAATATGTGAAATGAAATTGACAAATTAATTTGTAAGCCAATAAAGTGTGAGAAACGTCTAAAGTACGATCATCAACAGAATCGCTCGCCGCTAACAATAATAAATATTATATTTGTTTTGAATTCGCTTGTTTGATGTTTATATTGCGTGTCGCATCATCACTCATCGCACACGCACAGCACACACATCGCTGATACGACCCGTTGGCTGTTGGCCGTTGGCCCCGATCGCGAATCCGAGAGTGTGTAAATGTGATTGTGTGAACGTGAATGTGAATGAGAAGGCGAGTGTGAGTGTCAGCCTATGGACGACCCTCTTCGGGGCGCTGAGCTATTTATAGACTGCACACGTTCTATATTGGTCCACGATTATTGTAAAAATAAAAGTCCATCTGCCAAGTGGTACGATTTGGTTATTGCTTTTCGGTAGTCGTAAACAATCCCATTCGTTGGCTTTGAAGTGCACCCTTCGCGAGCGCCAATAAAACTTGATGGCCCGTAGGGCAACTGGCCTTAATTACGAGTATGTTATGCATTGAAATGAAGACGAGATCGCGGCCCGCTCATTGTGCTGGTGTTTGACTGTAGTGATTACCTGCCAAGGCCAGCAGCCACTTGCTGGCTGCGTTCTCTAGTCTAGTCCACATCTTGCTCTCAAGCTTCGCTGCTCCGCTTCTGCCTCGTCTCTGCAAATGATACACTGTCTAACTACATTCACGGTTAGTTGGGGCGCGGCACAGACCTGGTACTCCAATGCGATATGGCTGGAAATTGTGAATGGTTTCAGGGCCGTTGCGGCATAGATGCGCTAAGATCTGCAGCGTCTCAACCTCATAGCGGACTCACGTCATTCTCGCTGAAAGAAGGCAGATGCATTAGGGAATATAATACTTATTTCAATTCGCTTTGTTTAGGTAATTAAATGATATTGTTCAGTTGGGGGATCTCTCCATAAAATCGAAGTCATTAGAATGCTATTTCACTGAGAATGGACATATTTAAAAAGTGTAAAGAGTACTTTTGAAGGGGATTCCGCGAGAGATTAAACCTGAATCTTTCATCTGCTGTCGACTCCAGTCAACAATGTTCATTATATGCTCACAATATAAGCCAATAGGATACAGCATAGTAATTTAAGCATATTTCATGGCAAGCAGTTAATGCGACACATTTATGAGCCATAAATTCGGCTCGAGTGAAACTGAAATCGCGCTGTTGATTATCAAATTTCCACCTCAGTGGCCTCCTCACATGCGTACGTCAGTCAGTCAGTGTGGCAAGCAATACTCCGAGATTATATATAGATGTGAATATGTAAATGTATATGGACATATATGTATTTATATATCCGCACTAATAATAGCATGTGCATAACCTCTAATAAGTGTTCTAGGTCAATGTGTGAGACCCGCCAAAGAACGAGACGACCAAGTCACGGCTGCTGTTAATGTCAGTCGAGTGTGTTGTGTAGAACAAATCAATGCGACCGAGGCCTGTGCACATTGAACTTATCCACACTGTACTCGCCTGATCCACATCGAAGTGTATACTGTGTGCAGTTAATAGTGTCTTTGGTCATCAAAGTCTGCTTCCCATTTGGAAGCACTTTGATTTGCTTATTTATCTGTCGGACGATCCACATTGTTTGATTCGCATATTTACAATGAACTTTGGCAACGTGTCAAGAAATGCGCCAACAGCAAATTTTAGTATTTATTTTGTTTATGTGTGCCACTGTGCGTCGCCACTGCACAAGAATGTCGCATGTTTATTGATAGTTTCTTTTTTTTCAGGTTAAGGTTTTGCATAGACCAGAAAACTCTATAGCATACCTTTCAGATACCATGCCAAAGTTTAACTTATTACCTACATTCGCATTGGAACTTCATTCTATTATTCAAATTGATACTACACACATGTAAATCTCATATTTAAAATTCATTATTTAGTCTCTACTTTTCACAGTTTTTGAAATTAACACAATCATCATTCAGAAAAACATAACATAGAGGGTATTTTGTATTTGGCATGTGAAAAAGTGCCGCTCTTAGTTGCTTTCTTTTTGAATCTCTCGCAAAACTTGAGTAAATTTAGCAAAAACATGCAAAAGTTGAAAAATTTGTGTTTTATATCGTATTTTTAAAGCAGCCACTCTTGGACAGTGGCCGATTTAAGTATACGAACTAGTGTGTGCACTCTGCTTAGATAATTGACAGTTATCACATGGTCGAATTGGACTCTCACCCGGAGTGTGTGATTAGCCAAATGCTTTAATTATTTGCTGCAGTTAAATAAATGCTTAATCCCCGGTTGCCCTTCGTTGTTGCCGGTCGGTTATTACAGCTTACGGTTCACAGCTCACAGCTGAGACGTGAGCCAGGCGAAAATAGAGCAAGACATAATGTAAACAACACGCACACACACACGCACACACACACATTCGCACTGGCAGTTGCAGTGCGTTCGCTCTCTTTATGCTCCGACACTCTTACTCTCAGAAGCTCTCTCTGTTGGCAGGCTGGCTGGCAGCGTGCTCTCCCTTTCAGCTACCTTTCTCACACGCACACACACACACTTGCAGCTGCTGTCGACGACCACTTCGTTGTCGCAGTCGCAGTCGCAATGAGTTCACGCACCGAATTCTTGTTGTTATTGCAGCACTTATGGGGCGAGTAGAAATTGCATTTCGAATTCCGTTGGTTTATTGAATGAAACTTGGTTTACCTTATGCTGCTGCAGCTCGTTGCTCTATTGATTAACACTGGTGGGCAAGTGCCGTTTGCACTATCCTGAGGGCAGCTTCAGAGGTCACGGTGGTCGTCGTCGCGCAGGTGTTTCATAATATTTAAGTAGAAATCGATTTGGCAGCTAAACTGGGCCAAAACCAAAGCCAACACCTAATGCAAATTTAAACTCGAACATGCCACAACATAACACACGCACACACACTCACACAATGCGTCTATTTTGGCCGTTTTATTTTTTCTTTCTGCCCGTTTTGCCGATTGCCGTTTTGTCGTTGCCGTTGCTGTTGCTGTTGCCGTTTTCCGTTTAGCCCTGTGTTGTGGGTGACACAGGCCTTGTTGGCTTTTTACAAGCTTGACACTGAATTCGTATTGATTGGATTTTCTTTACTCGACATTTGTCAATATTTTCCATTCGTCACCTTTCAAGCGACCATTCACACACGGCTTATAGATGTGGCTCTATATAAATTTGATTCACAAAGCTCTGTGTTTTTCACAGATTTTATTCAGACACAAGTTATGTTAATTTCGTTTTTATTGACTTTAAGCGAAACGGCCGTGAAGGTTGTGTCTTTTACGCTGGCAGCCAACACGCAACGACGTCAACTGAGGCTGTGCGCCGAATTTTCCGATTTTCCTTGCGTTCCTCGTGAGTTTGGCGCATGTTGCTTTGTGGCTATTTTCGAGCACTGTTCCACACACACATGTGTTACGCTGCCTGCTGAGCTTTTGGCGCCAACGTGTTGCAGTGTTGGCTAACGCTGTATAAAGCTCTCAAGTTTTAACCGCTCATTTGAGTGCGCAAGTATTTTAGGACACTTGTATTTTAAATCGCCAGCCCGAAAGTATGCAGTAAATTTAGTTTTGTATGGCGAGTGCACGTGTTGTTTCGCTGCATGCACGAAAGTATGCAATCTTTTATGCTGTCTGCGGCGTTTTCGGAGTGAGTTTTGAATCTTTTATTATTATGAACTCGTGATGTAAACATACAATATATAAATAACTTGAAGTTTGTGTCGTGTTAAGCACAGCTTAAATACTAACAGGTATTAGTTTGAACAATGAACTCGCATAAATAAATACATAAATACTCGAACATACAATAATTAAGACGTATACGCAGAATTATTCAAGACGAAAACGAAATGGAATCGACGCTGTGAATTCAATTCAGGTGGATGAGCATTTCAAGTGAACACCGGACAACTACTCGCAGTGTGGACTCCTTAGGCGTAGTCGCGTGTTCCTTCCAGCTTGCGCAGCTGCGAGTCAAAGAGAAGAGATTGCGATTAATCGAAGTGGGAATGACGTGAAGAGCAACAGCTATCAATGCAGTATTTACAATCATTCTGAGTGTGTCTGTGTGTGTGTGGGTGTGTGGGTGTGTAATGGGTTTCTGTGTGTGCGTTTCAGTAGAAACTCTTATCATGCCAAGCCGCAAAAGCTCTCACCTCACGTTCGTCGGCGTGCGTGCGATACTTCTCAGCTGCCTCGCTGCTCTTGGGCAGCTCTTTGGCCTCCAGCACCTGGGTGTAGAGCAGCGCAGCCGCCACGCCGCCCAGCACAGGGCCCGCCCAGTACACCCAGTGGGCGTTCCAGTTGTCGGTGGCGAACGCGGTGCCCACGGTGCGCGCCGGATTCATGCTGGCGCCCGTGTACCGAATGGTGCCCAGGTGGCCCAGGGTGACGGCCATGCCGATGGCCAGCGGCGCCGTGTAGCGCGAGTCGGGCTTGTTGGCGTCGCAGGCGCCGAACACGGTCAGCACGAGCACCAGCCCCAGGAAGAACTCAATGCCCAGGCCCTGCAGCTCGCTGATGTTCGCCGCCAGACTGGTGTGGCCCAGGCCGTTGTGGTAGTCCGCGTCGAGCAGGGTCTGCAAAAGGATTGGAAAGCTGATTCATCTGCCCTGTGGCTGCCGCTGTCCATGCTTACCTTGACTGCCGCCGTGCCCGCTATGGCGCCCAGGCACTGGAAGACGATGTAGAAGAGAGCGCGCAGCAGGCTGATGCGGCCGGCGACCAGCATGGCGACGGTCACAGCGGGATTCACGTGGCCCCCGCTCAGATGGCCCACAATCTGTTGGAACACGCAGTTAACCAAGTGAACGATTAACTGTCTTTGCTACTCACTGTGATCGCCATGAAGACGCCGAGGCCGAAGGCGAGCGCCTTGAAGGTGCCGTCCTCGGGCTGTGTGCAGGCGCCGCAGGCGAAGAAGTTCAGTATCAGGTTGCCCATGAACTCGCCGATGAGCGCCTGCCACAGGCGCAGGTCCTTCGACTTGAGCTCGTTGAGGCCCAGCGAGTACTCGAATTTGCCCATCTTCTTCACTTGCCGTTCGACTCAACAATGATGCCTCGCACTGCAACAGAGACGCAACTTTGTTAATTATGCTCGAATCATCGTCGTCGACGTCGTCGTCGTCGTCGCCGCTAAGTGAGCGCTGACCGCATTCAAATGCAGCTCTTAATAGGGACATGACTAAACTAGTCGCTCTGGTCTGCACTACACACACATGCACAACTATGGAGTGGACTCGACCGACAATTAGTGGACACTTGCGACAGCCACTTCCGCTGGCTGCCTGAGTTGTCGACTTGACACCCAATTGAGGGACCTAACACCGCCGCACTTCATTCGGAATGCGCTCTATTAATAGCCGTGTGCCGTTTGATTGTCTCTGATTAATAAACGGATGCCAGACGACCGCATATTTGGCAGTTACAAATGCTTAGTTTTCTTCTTTTCTCTTATTATTTGAAAACTGCCTTCGTAGAATCTTCAGTTCCTCGAAAGCCACAAGCTGCTTCCCTAATATTTACGACATATCAAACTTGTTGCTTAATAACTTTTGAAGCAATATCCTTACTTTGAGCCTATTGTATATTTAAATGCTTTTTCAAGGCTCTCAGCAAGTGTGAACAAACAAAAATCTGATCAAATTTTTGCTAATTTCAATAAACACGCTAAATGAAGTTTATCTCTTGCTTTGGCTTATTAGTGACCAATTAATTGCCTTTCTTATAGATAACTTTATTTATGTACATATGCTGCCTGCTTCCTTTCCCTATTGTCATTTCACTTACAGCTGTATTCATTACAATAGCAGTGCCTCTAACCTGCATGTTTGAGATTTAAAAATTGCTATATGTATTACTAATATGGTACTACTTTTATTTACAACAACTTAATATGTTTATTTTACGATAACTTATCAAAGGTTTCACTTTCAGTTCTTCAATATTTTTGAAAATTTGTATAATAACAGAAAAAGTGACATTTTAAGATGTCCACGGAACTTATGAATTCTATGAAAATCACTATTGTGAAATATAAATTTGTTTACAACAGCGTAATATATTTGTTTTTTATTAACAGCCAAAACGTTTACTCAAAGGTGTACAAAAATTTATAAGTCCTTATATGTTTGAGGTTCGGTCTGTATGAGATATTGCCGTAATGTGTTGTTATGTATTACTGATTCATTCATTATTGTACTGGTTCAGCTACTTAAAGTAAATAAATGTATATAAAAAATACCTTAACAATAGTTTCATTTTCAGTTCTTCAATATGTTCGAAGCTATGGATAATAAGTTATTATTAATAACTAACAGAAAATTTAACACTAAGGTGTTCATTGATAAAGCAGTGTTTGATTTTCTTCAACAAAAAGTACCACAAATTTATATGGCAAAGCACCTTGGCATTTCCTTAATTACCTGCGTTAATCCAGTCTTTTTATTGTCTCTTCAATATCTTGGCTACCACACAATTAGCTTTTTATTTGTTTATTACAGCTTCTTGAAGCTTTGCCTTCCCTTTGGCTACTAACTGATTGCAGCACGGTCTCTAGCCCGAGCTCCTTGAGCAATTAACTGCATTATCCAATAGTTGCAATCAGGGCTTTATCTTATCGTTTCGAGTGGCTTCTCGCAGTCCACACAGTTGCTGGCTTTCTCCAGCTTGGCCAGCGAGCAGGTTATAGCCACGTTTAATTGGCAAGAAGCCGTAAAATCTGTGCAAATATTTGGCCACAGAAATAGGGGCAGCATGAACACGCGCTGCGGGGATTAGCGCTGTTAGCCACTTCTGATTGTTGGCCAAGGCAAAAGGCCTACTCACGATATGGCAATAGCTGTGCTGTGGCAAGATCGCTCAGCTCTCTACATATTTGGCGCAAGTGTCAGACGCAACGCGGTCAAGTTCAGTTAGCCAGTCCCCAAAATGGGTTACAAGTGGTTGGCCATGCCCCCACACGGCACCAGCAACAGACAACAGACAACAGACAACGGCAACAGCAACTGGCAACTGGCAGCAGCTTTAGGTGAAGCAACAACAACTGATGATCTACGCATTCTAAATTTCATGCTTAGCCATTAATTTCAATCTGTTATTACGCAATGATGAATTCCAAATGAGTATTCTAGACAAGCAGCTCCTGGAGTTGTTTCAATTTGAATGCTCTATATATTTATATTATTATTTAAGTAAACAATCTTGACTTGCTTTCGAAGAGAACTTGCTGAACTTAACTGATTAAGCTAAGAGGACCTCATAGATCATTGAACATAGTACTAAAATGTACTATTAAGTAGTGCTTATTATATTTCAGAAAGACTACTTATCTCTATAAACATTTGTTATTTACTAAGCAACAAATTAATAGCTGTCTCTCGTTAATCAAATAATAATAATTATAAACTCGCAACTACATAAATATAACTTGTGTGGTTTTGTACTTCAATTATTATATACAACTGACAATGTTCAATGGTTATCAAAGTAAACTGATTGTGATTCGTTCAAACTTTGCTTTTTGCTGCATTCAATATTTATGAGATATAACAGGGTATACAGCTAGTCGTGTCTTTCGGTTCTCACGCCTTGTGGTTCTTGATTGAGATGACTGGGGCTATATATCAATATCAAACGATTTCAAGTGCTCTGCGCTTTTGATATCGAAACCTATGCCGCATTTCGCTTTAATTGACAGTGGCCACTTTTATTAGGTACTCTGCTGCGCGGGGGTGGGGCTGAGATCTTGTTTGAGGTTCGCCTCGCAGAGGTTGACAAATACTTTGTAATTAAATTTAAGGCAGACGCGCCCCAAAACTTTGAGTGGTTCTCGATAGGTAAGTTGGGATCGCCTCAGCTAAATGTAAATTCGTAATTTCGTGCTGCTGATGTCATCGTAATGCGCTCGAAGAGCACAACATATAAATCTTCATAAATCTCGTTCGACTTCAAAAAAACAAGAAACGAGTTTGGCTGGAAAATTCTCGGCTCGCATTTGTCACGAATCGTAAAAGTATTAATCATCTAACGGCGATCAAATTAATTGCATTGCTTCAAATTACACATCTAATGAGATTTCCCCAATGAAAACTCATCAAATAGGGCCAACGGCATTCCAGCAGTTAACACCTGTAGTTGGCTAGTGTGTAGAGCGTGTTTTTGCCAATTCAATTGCGTCGAGTGGTAGTACAAATACAATCTGGTAGCTGGCGTGTATAGCGTGTAATCAATCAGATGCAGCTTATCTGATAGTGATTCGGTTTTGGCAAATAATGAAATCGAGGCAGGCTGATTAAACGCTTTTATGCTGGCGATAGCGTCTGATCGCCGTGAATTCGAGTAGCAGGCAATGCCGTAATACCCCTCGCAAGTATTCCCAGCAAGTACGAGTAGTCGTCTTGCATTCGTGCGTGATATTTGCCATAAAATCGGATCGTCGACGTCAAATAGAAATGTTTGACCCACAAATTAACGCAAACGCTCTGAGCGAAGCACACAAATTAACTGAATTCTTGCACACAATGCAACAAAAGACGCCGCCCCATTTAACGCAAAGTATTATTAACAATATTCGCATTTGCATTCGCCATTATTCCACACCTCACACACCCGATTGTTCCAATGCATTCTGACACCTTCCACAAGCGTCATTCGCATTGAAATCGAACGAATTCCAATTAACAACAAAGTAAATAAAGGGAATGCCTTTTTAATTCGTAATTAAGGCATGCGATTATACCTCGTTAAGTAGTGTACTAACTTGTTGCTGGCTGCCTGAAGCTCTCAGGATACAAAGTTCAAGTCACAAACTCACTACTCACATTGATATTACTGTAATAATTGGAGTATAAAAATAAACTTTTGAGGAAGGTAAACATTGCGTTGACATACTGCTCTGAATATCGAGATCACTCAACAAGCGTTAGGCAGCTGTGGGTTTCGACTCCTCCCAAGCAATCCGATTTGAAATCTTAAATTAACGTGACACGATCGCAACAACAAAACCACAATACCAAGTTCATGAACTGCTGAAGTCGTAAACCAGACTAGCTGCGACATTAATCTCAGCCTGAATAATAACAATAAAAATACAAATAAAAATAATGTGTAGTCAAACAAAGTCGCAAATGCAACGAGATTGTTTTGTTCTCTAAAGTAATTAAGGCCATAAAGTTGGCTAAATTAATTACAGGAGGATTGCCCGCCTTCTGAAACTCAACACACAATTGTGTGTGAAAGAAGTAATAATGCCTCAGCGTAGGTGTCATTTCAATTTGCAAGCGCTGATGTAATGCCTGCGGGATTAGATCAATTTAGCAAGTGTCGCACTTGCGAGTGTGTGCTACAAACTCGCAGATCTGTTTGTGGACACGTTGAGGAGGAAAGAGTGTCGATCGTGCCTTGATATCATCGCCGCATCGCATTTCTCTAGCGCAACTTTAGCACTTAAAAAGACATCAAATCCACTTTACTTTCAAATTTGTATGCAACATCATGCACATACAAAATAGAGCGCCATATCTGGCGTAATCGATCATGAGGCCTGCGAAAGTGGAGAGAGACGTACTCCAACTCGTAGTTGTGGGAATGCATAAAGCGCGCTGAAGCAGCTGAATTGAGTATAATTACTTACAAAATTACTAAACAGATTTGAGCACGCTATGTGCTGCTTCCCCCATTAGCTCTACTTTGGGTAAATATATTTAGTTTGTGTAAATACTCGTATATATATTCCACGATTCTACAATAGATATTCGCAGCATTTCACGCCTCGCTGCCTGCGCAGACAGCATTACTTCTACAGAAGGGACAAGCAAATGTATATTAAACTAAAAAAACTAATAAAATAATATTTAGGTAACTAAATATTTACTAAGTGCATTTAAATAGAACTGATGTAAAAAGATGAAAGGAAACGAATTACTTAATTTCCCGCATAAACCACATTTAGTTTACCACAGGGAATGTAACAATTTTCTAGAACTGTTTCGACACATTTGGGGTTCACTGTACTGATGTCTTTATTTTAATATATTTTGGCAGCACTGCATCATTTTTGAATCAAAGCATATCTCTTCTTTCTGCAGAACACACACTCAGAGCTATAAAAGACTAGCTGTAATTTCCCAGAATCGTTTGCGGTTTACTTAATTTTTTGTGTCTTTATTTTTTTTTTGAGTCACAAAAGTGAAAAATATATGTTGTTTGTTATGTTATATTTGAAAATTGGACTACACGTGTGACTCGGGTTCGAAATTCGTGTGTGCGTTTGTTGAGATCATCTTGCGGATCGCCAGTTAAAGTGTAAAAGAATAAACGAGGTAAAGCGAAGGTGGGCACAAGGTCAAAGAGAAAAGAATCGAAGGTAGAGTGAATGGGCGGACAACAAGTCGTTAAATTACTAACTTTTCAAGTATTTACCTTATTTAATAATTAACTTTGATAAGCTCGACAGCTTCTTTACACTTCGGAACGTGCAATAAATGCCACCTTTTTAAATGATATGCAAAAAAGTGTTTGCAACAACAAAAACTAGCACACAGGTTGCACTTAGCGAAACTGATTAACTTATTTCCACCAGCTCTCAGGAGTCTCTTCCCCTTCCAAGCGATCCGCGCACTTTGACTTAACAACAAATACTGTGCGCACTGCGAAAATCGAAACGCTCGAAGACGGTGCAAAAGCGAGCGCAGTGCGTTGCACAGTGGGAAATGTCGGTGTGAAACGGCCCATTATAATATTTAATAACTAATTAGGAGTGATTAATGTTAAATAATCACCATGCTAATTGCTACCTTCGAAACTAACTGATGCAAAAATTGATGCATTATTTGTGAATCAGAAGATACTTAAATTTTATCAGTTTGTACACGTTACATGATCACAAGTTTTTATAGTTGCAAAATGTGTTTGGAAAATTTATGCAGTGGCATGACACCAATCCTTCAGATTTTCATTTTAACATTTTTACTGTAATAGCATTATTGAAATAGTGCAGTTTTATCGATCTTTAACAAGTAATACAATTTTAAACAAATAAAAATAGAAATAAAAATTTTTGGATTTTCATAAAACCATGGGCATTTATTTATCTCATGACTAATGCGCCATTAGTCCGCATTGACAGCGCCCCTATATAGTTTTATTTTTATAAAATGTGTGGGAAATGAATTACTCGATCCCAAAAGAATCACAAAAGAAAATGCCACAGAATCAAAAGTCATAATTGCAAAAGAAAAAACTCCTCATACAACGGAAGTATATAGAATTTGTTTCAAATATTAATTTCTAATTTATGAAAAAAATTAATATTAAGAAATGAAAATAATATTTAGAGCAATTTATGAGAAGCAAATTGAATCAAAAAGTCATAATTGCAAAAGAAAAAACTCCTCATACAACGGAAGTATATATAATTTGATTCAATTATTAATTTCTAATTAAAGAAAAAACTTAATATTAAGAGTTAAGCAAAATAATTAAAATAATATTTTTAGCAATTTATGCGAAGCAAATTGAGTGCGACACTGTGCGCTGCGACATACAACGTAATTAGCAGAGAGCTAAAAACAATCGGTAAAAATGTGAACTTAAGCTGCTTGCTACAGAAGGTGCAAGCGGGACGACCACAAAGAGAGCCACTTGTGTGACCAGCTGCGAGACAGAGCAAGAGACAGAACAAGAGAGCAGCAAGAGAGCGCGCGCGCACCGTCGCGACGCGTCGCTACTACGTTAATCATAAGCAAGGAGAGATGTTCTTGTCGTTGCTGCCTGTTTACCGTCGAATGCTGTAATGCTTATCAAACCCAGCTCTTGAGTTGAGTGCGGTAGGAGGGCGGAGGATGATATGAAGACAGTGGAATCGAAACGTCAATTGTGACGTCACGCGCACTTCTTGGGTAAATAAAGTTGTGCAATCAGCAATGCGAATTGTTTTATGATCTGTTTAATTACTTATTTAAACATTTATGGGTGCAAATATGAAATTGGTACAACGCCCACCCATCTCATGCGTTTGCGTGACGTTCGCGCAAAAATTTCCACACTGCCGCCCGACTTAATGTAGTGCAATTTTCATATCGCTTATCACAGACAAAGGCCGCACAATTTTGTGAAATGTTGTGATTTTAATTAATTTAGTGCATCTCGAACTTTTCCATTGCGCCAGCTGCCATAAATTGTTATTTATTTGCCATGACATATTATAAATATCGTCACATCAAATTGACTTTACCACCACAACCACAACCACAATCGCAACCACAACCACAACCACAACAACGTCAACATCAGCGTGACTCTGATCATGAGCGTGGGTGCTTTCAATGGGATCCGATTTCGTTCTGTCAAGTCCATGACATTAAGTACGACAAATTGTGGCTATTGAGCACTATTAGTTAATTGCGAGTGATTCAAGTGAATAGGTAAGCGCTAATGGCTCTTTATTCGGATTACATTATTAGCATTTAAGAACAACAGACAATCACTTCCCAACAAGGCCGCGATCACAAATTTCCCTTTTTGCGATTGCAACTTAAAATGTCCTTTCATGTTCCCTCGAAATTCCAATAAGAAGTCCCAGCCAGTAAGTGATGCATACTTTTATGAGGCGTCATAAATTGCAGCTGGTTTGTGTCCCCGCTACTGTTGACGGCTACTTGAAATTTATGCCGTCTAAATGTATATTGTTTGAATTAGTTCGCAATGAACGAAAAACACGAATGTAGGAGTTGCACTGCTGGAAATTTGCATACATCGATAAGGAAATCTCGCGCACACACATCATTCCGAGCCCACGCTGGCATTTCATTATTCAAATTCGCATTTGACGTTTTGGCGCGGACAACGCCCAACACTGAGCGGGGCAGGACCGCTGTCCTTGAACTTTGAGGCGCAGCATGAGCAGGCATTGTGCCTAGCTAGTAATCCCCTGTGCGGCAGGCACCTGCTCCATAAGGCATTGCGGCGTAAGTTATGATGTAGCACTTGTGGCAGGATGTGAATGACTTGCGCGCTACAACGGCGGGACAATGACAAATGAAAAGCCGGATATGGCGCAGAGGGTCAATCAATTAGGCAAATTAAACGGCCACTCTCAAGTACGCACAGTCTGTCTATAAACTCGAATAGAGCGCGGAAGTTCAGCGCGAAATCACATGCAGCTCACAGAGCAACTGATGGCAGCGAGATTGGCGAATTGGCGAATCTCTGGCTTATCAGTCGGCGCTAACATATGCTCATTCTCATTCCCATACTTATGGCCGTTTCGATTCCCATTCCGATTTCCATGCTAATGGCTCTCGAACAGAACACGTAGCAGATACAGCGGCCGTGCCCAAGCTACAAAAAACACAGCAACAAATGCAAAGCTTAATGCCTGAAAAAAACGCCACACACCAATATATTTTTATATCGAAAGAAGCGTTAAAAAAAGTGGCTAAAATTGAAATACTGTTCTCGGTATTCGACTGAGCAAATACGAGTGTGTTTTTATACAACAATTAAACAAACACAAATAGCTAACGACAAATGGCGCACAGAACACAACACAACACAACACAACAGAACACAGCAAAAAAGAGACCTACAACACACGCACTTCAGTGTGTCAATCACTTCGATTTCGCTGTGTTTTTATTTGCATTTGTCTGCTTTTTTAATTCAACTCAAGTGCTGCCGGCCAACGGCAGAAAAAGAAGAGAACTACGCGCCGAAATCGAAAAACTAAAAAGCAAAACCACAATTGTTAATTGCCTGCAATTTCTGGCAGCGCACGCGCCTCGTCGGCAGGAAGTGCCTCAAGATGACGACGACTCTGACTCTGACTCTTACTGCGATCTGTCAGATCTGAACTCGATCGCCGATTGTTTGTACTCTAACGAAGTAGCGCAGTTAAGCGCGACATAATTTGCAATAAATTTTCATTCTGATAACACTGTTTAATTTAACATTTCTTCTTAGTTTCTTGATTAAACTCTAATGCTGATAAGTCTCTTCAATCGAATATTTCCTCTTAGTTTCTCTATTCAATTGTAATGCTGCTACGACTCTTTAAATTAACATTTTGGCTTACTTTTTTCATCTAACACTGATAAGTACCTTTAACTGAACAATTCATCTTAGTTTCTACTTTCAATTTGAATGCTGATAACTCCCTTTAAATCATCAATTAAACTTAGTTTGTTCATTAAATTCTCATGCTGATAAGACTCTGTAAATTAACATTTTAGCTTACTATCTTCATTAAATTTGAATGCTGATAAGTTCCATTAAATTAACATTTCTTCTCAGTTTTTTCATCAAATTCTAATGTTGTTAAGTCCCTTAAAATTAACATTTCGTCCTAGTTTCTTTAAATGAACATTGCATCTTATTTTCTATTAAATTCGAATGCTGATAAGTCTCTTTAAATAAACATTTCAACTTAGTTTCTTCATTAATGTAATTGTAATGTTGCCTGAATCTCTTCAATTGGACATATAATATTCGTTTCTTCACTAAATTATAATGCCCTTAACTCCCTTTGGATAAGTCTGCTGAAAAGTCTGCTAATAAGTCTCTTCAATTGAACATTTCCTTTTAGTTTATTAAATTCTAATGCTAATAAGTCCCCTTAAAAAGGCATTTCATCATAGTCGCTTAAGTAAATTGTAAAGCACATTTAATTTTAGTTTCTTTATTAAATTGTAATGCTGATAAGTCTCTTTACCAAAGGACATTTCATCGTATTTTCTATATTAAATTCTAATGCCGATAAGTTCCTTCAATTGAACATTTCATTTTATGCTGGTAAGTCTCTTTTAATCAACATTTCTTAGTTTTATTTTATTTCTTAGTTTCTTCATTAAATTGACATGAAGATAAATCTCTTCAATGGAACATTTCAACTTAGTTTCTTCCTTAAATTCTAATGCTGCCAAGTCTCTTTAGATTAACATTTCATCGTAGTTTCTGCGATTGCGTTAAATGTCGTCTTTACGGCTATTCAAATATTTTATTGTGCTATGCAAATATTCTTCAAATTTCATTGCCGCAGCATAATTATCATAAATGATAATTATGATAGCTGCAGCTTGCCATTAAACAGTTTATGATGCGCAGTCAATAGCTCAAGTTTCTTTCAGTTCCTCGAGTGCTCACCAAAGAACTTTGCATACTAACTTGAGCGTAATTTTCTAATCGTAAATTATGAACTATTAACAATAATATTTATGGCCAACTAACTCTGACAACGCCTTACAAATTAACACAATTTGAGCTTATTCTACGCAATGAAATTGTAAAGTGTTGTGGTAGAGTGTTGTGCAGTCGAGCAAGCTCGAATTAGCCGCTTTTGATGGAGATGCTTAGCAATTGTTGGCTAAGAGTATTTGGAGCAGTTAGACTGCTACTCAGCGGCGAGCTGTTCATTGATGTCTTGGAGCGGATTAATGCGTAGATCAGACCAGTTTGGATCGTTGATCGATGATCGTTGAGGCAGTTGGCCAAACGCCCACGCAGCGCACTTGAGCGAGAATTTCCCACGATCCCGCGTCTGTCAAGCGCTGGCAGCAAGTCGTCAACAGAGCCCAGCATTTGGGCCAAGTCGAGAACAAAAGCGACTGAAAGCTGATGACAAGCGGCGACTCAATTGTGACTTATTGTGGCCCAAAAGCCAAAGCGATGGCGCCGCAAATTTGCATTGGGCGGGGAGCACACACCACAACACAGGGAACAGGTATCTGAGGTGTACGAGTACAGGTAGAGCCTCAGCAAGATTGATGGATGTGTCTGCGAAGCTGGGCTGCGAGGTGTCAAAGCTGCAGCCGCCAAACCAGCTGACATTGACCTTTATTCGCTGGTTGTGCGGGTGTACGAGTGTGTGCGTGTGTTTGGGCCAAGTTAGCGATCATTGGGGCTGGCTACAATTGCAGGCTGCCAGCTGAAGTGAACCAATTTGCAGAAATGCCGAATCCAAGTTGCGTTAGTTCGACAATTTCATGGCCCGTTTTCTACTGACTCATTGGCGTTTATTGCTGCCTGCTGGCAAAGAGAAACAAACTCAGTGCGTCGCGTGATTAGCGTCGGCAGTAACTGTAAATCACTGCGGCCAACAACTCAACTCGACTCGACTCGACTCGATCGACTGGACGCGAGTTGGCCGCCTGGAAGCGCGCACTTACAGCCACTTTGAAATCGGGCTCGAACGCTCGCGAAGCTGCTTCAATGTCGCCAGCGATTGGCGACGCTTGTGGGTGGCAAGTGGCAGGTGGCAGCGTGTGGGGCGAGCGGGGTCTGTTGAATGATATTTGAGAAATTGTTTTCATTGCGCGAACAATAAACAGGCCGCAAGCTACAGCTATCTTCATACCCTGCAAAAGACAAAGCGAAGAGCTATTAACTCTCAAAACATTAAGGCAGTGCAGTGACTGCTCAAACTTACAGGGTATCACTTGTTTGGGCTTCAATTCCTGCAACTTCAAGCAGATATATAATATTGAAATTGTAGAGTATCGTGCTACTTGCGGTTTCTAGGGTAGCGCCTAGTGCTGCAATTAAAATAGCCGCATTCTTTTTGTATTTGTGTAAGCCGAAGAGGTAATTGAACAAATTATACACAATTTTTGGCCACATTTGCGCTTGAATACCTTGCGAATTAGTTGCTACACGGGGTATGTTATGCGTGCCACTTGATATGAGAGAAATTAGCATGATATATTTTATTCGCATGACACTAAAATAGCTGATATTTATTTGTTATGTTTGCTACTTTTTTTACAGGGGAAGAATTCAACAAAAACTCGTTAAATAGAAAAGTTGAATTTAAAATATATCGATTAAATGTTTGTTACTTTTACTTACTATAAAAGACTCAATAACAATTTATTTAGTAGAAAAGTTTTATTTAAAATATATATAATAAATATTTGATACTTAAATTTAACGTGAAAGATTCAACATAAACTTTTTAAGTAAAAAAGTTTATTTTAAAATATATAATAATAAATATTTGGCACTTTTGCTCTTTGTGAAAAATTTCAAAAAACTTGTTAAATGGGAAAGCTTAATTTGAAATATATATAATAAATATATGCTTCTCTATTTTATTGTGAAAGACTCAACAAAAGCTTGTGAAATAGCAAAGTTTAATTTCAAAAATATATAATAAATATTTTCTACTTTTGCACTTTAAATAACAATTTTTAATTTAAAATATATATAATAAATATTTGCCACTTAAGTTTCATGCGAAGCACTCAACAAAAACAAATAGAAAAATTTAATTGATATCATAAATATTTGCTGCTTTTGGTCTTTGTGAAACACTCAACAACAAGTTTTTAAATCGAAAAGTTTAATTTAAAATATATACGGGTATAATAAATATTTGGTACTTTTTTCATGAAAAACTTGTTAAATCGACAAGTCTTATTTAAAAATAAATTAGATCTCGAAACCAACTAGCAATTTGTGTGGAGTGTAGAGTATCTGCAATGAATTCTGAACTTATATAAAGCAAAATAAAAAGAAGAAAGAAAGCTATAAAGTTAATCAAAGTTTAATTCGCTGGGAAATTGGGATACTAAATTTGTAGTTTTACGACTGAAGATGGGAATGGAAATCTACCGAGATTGCGTCACTGGAATGAATCGACGGCGACTTTGAGCTCTGTACTACAACAGATCTAATGAAAGTGATTAGGAGGGCTAGAAGTAATACTAATTTGGCGGCTTTTTCGCCATTGTTCGTAGCGATAATTTGATCGAGCAATGAGCAATGTAATGAGACTTTGTATTGTCGATCTGCCTGCGCATCTGATGCGTTTGATTGTTGAGCTGATGAATAGCATTCATATACCATATGTACATATTCGCATTTGAATAATTCCGTGGCAGTTTAATGAGCGTCTGCGTCTCTAAGTAATTGCTCGAATCGGTCGGTATCTTTAGCTGCGGATCCGCCCCGCTCATAAACAGAAAATCTGTCTGAGCGGGCATTAGTTGCGATTGTTTACCATTGGGGCAAAAAAAAACACGAAAATAAAACCAAACTGCGTCTGTCGTTTGTTTTGTCAATAAGTTGCAACTGTTGCTTGGGCCTGAAATAAATATGACAAGGTTCACGGAGAGGTTACGCGCCCACTCCAAACAGCAGGCAGTTCCATCCATTAACTCTCAGGCTAAAGCACATCCCGTCTAATGTGCAATAATAATCAATATTAAAGCGGAACCCAGGCGAAATTGCCGCGGAAAGTGAAATATGAAAAGCGATAATTCCCCCAACCATAACCCATTAGCGACTGCCACAAAAAATAGCATAGCTGCAAAACAATATTAAAAATAAGTGCGAAAATGAAAACGAAATTGAAAATATATGTGATCGAGTTCGAGACTGGGTGGAGGTCGTGCTTGGATAACTACTGTTCCGTAATCAGTGCGGCGGATTAAGTTCTTCACTGCGATAAGCTGCGACCAAGCGATCACAGCCCTTTGGAGTGCCACAATATCAAGGAATTGGGTCCACTCCAGTACAGTCCAGTAAAGATCAAGGTACACTCGAGTAGTTAAGAAGAAGAAGTATAAATTGGAAACAGTTTAAGCAATACTCAAAGTTTAACTTATTAGTCTCGAAAAGTCTTTTTTTACAGGGTAACTAGTAACTTAAATTGTTAATAATTGAAATAAAAAGTATGCCTGAATGTATCCTTAACAGTCTTTTTACAATGTAACTAATAAGTTAGACAAGTAGTAGAAGTAACTTAACGAAAGTATGGGGCGCACTTCTATGAGGCATAAAACACTCTATAACTATTGCAAATCGCATGCGATTAACTGTGCACTCTCATGCTATAACTACAGCTTAAATTGTTAGTCTTGAAATAAAAAGTATGCCTGAATGTATCCTTAACAGTCTTTTTACAATGTAACTAATAAGTTAGACAAGTAGGAGTAGTAACTTAACGAAAGTATGGGGCGCACTTCTATGGCGCATAAAACACTCTATAACTATTGCAAATCGCATGCGATTAACTGTGCACTCTCATGCTATAACTACAGCATAAAATTGCGAATTGTTTTCAACAGATACGCCCCTTGCAGGTGGCGCTGCACAGGGTATGCAAGTTGTGTGCAGAACTATTATTAAATTTGCTAATTAAGTCATAAGGGCAACTCGGTGCCCAATCCAATCCTTTAACGACAATCGAACTCCGCTGAAAACTGAAAGCAAGCGGCAAGCCCAAAAAACTCACACACACAAACACAGAGAAGAAGAAAAAAGTCTAACGGCTGCGCGCTGCCGCGGCTGCGGTGGGCAGCGAACGTCGACGGCGACAGCGCAGTCGGCGCACGGTCGACTGAGAGTATATCAGTTACAGACACAGCGCCAGCAACGTTTATTTGCGCTCGAGCAGCGAACGTGGCAGCAGCATTAGCAGCAGCAGCAGGCAAAAGCTAAAGCAAAAGCAAACGCAGAAAGCAAAGGCAGAGCAAAGACAAAATCAAGTGCGAGACGAATCGAATCGAATCACTGCGAAACGAATCGTATCGAATCACATCACATCACATCGAAATAATAAATCAGAGTTCGTCAAGTGTTAACAATAATAATTTGGTTTGATTTGATTTAAATTTGAATTAAATTTGTGAAAACTTGCATTGTTCGATTCGTAATCGAGTTACGCGCTTTCGTTTTTCAATTGCAAGCGAGCCGAACAAAACGAAGAAGAAAACACGAGAAGTGGTAATAAATTGCCGTCGAGTGAAATTGTCAAAAGTCCGCCAATAACGAACTCTTAAATCACTTTTGGTGTGTTGGGCGTTTGCGCAATTGCAACTCGTTCAAAGCGGGCGCTTTTCAATTTCAATTTCAATTTGAGATTCGAATCGAATTGTTATGGTCAAGTAGCAATTGTGCAACGCAGCCAGCAGCCACTTAACCTTAACAATTATTATTATTATTATTTGGCAATAAGGCATTTGGCACAATAATTTCATTCAAGTGCGCCAAAATACCAGCCACAACAACAACAACAACACGAGCGCACTTTTACCGCTGAGAAACACAACGAAAGCAACGCAAGCAAACAACAACTCAACGAACCCACGCGGCGGGCGCTAAACTCTAGTGCCAGCAACAAAAACACAGCAGCCAAAGACAAAAACAAAGACAGCGTCAAAGAAGAAGCAGCAGCAGAAACAGTGCAAAATGGTTGAGAAAACAGGTGAGTGTGAGTGTGAGTGCGAGTGCAAGCGCGAGTGCGATGGAGATCGAACATCGAGTGCCGATTGAAGAGTGGAGCAGTGAGTGGAGTGTGGCTGAATGGGCTTGGAGTCTGTGGAAATTACAAGAAACGAAGGTTAACGAATGCGTGCATGTGTGGGAAATTTGAATACTTTTAATTGAGCGATCGAACGAACACTCACCAACAATTATTGCAATTTCTCAACTGTGGATGGTTGAAGCCAGCGCAAAGTGAGGTTCCTGCATGTTCTTATATGGCGCAAAAAGAAACTCAACTTGTTTGTAGGCGCGCAATAACATTTGACGAGCAAATAACTCTCACTTCGCTGCGGCAATAGCGCGCTTCTTCATGAAAATATGACTGCTGTAAAAACAAATGCCAGGCAAGAATAGATAAACTTAATGAAAGCAGAGGCAGCTGTCAGTAAAATAAAATTTAAATAATTTTCAGATTAATTTTAATTACTTGCCTTTTGCTTATTTTAATTGAATTTTAGCTAGAGCAGTGAATAATGCTTGAAGAGCGAAATTCCGAGAATAAGCAAACAGTGCCAACATTTATCTATCAAGCTGAGATAAGAGACTGCAAAGAAAATAATTAAAATATAGATTAAATTGACTGCCAATTGTAGGCAGTCGAAATGCTTTCGTTGTAGCAGAACAAATGGCATTATAATAAATAGTGAGTGAAATAAATATCACTCCTCATCAGCTGTGGAGACCATAAAAATAGCATGCTAAATATCATGCGATTCAATTTATGCCGCCATAAAATTGCAGACATAATATTGGACTTTGTGGCGTCCACAAATACGAGTATATTGCGGTATTTATCTAATCTGATAATTTCCTAATGATCGTCTAATAAACACAGAAGTTGTACAACACAGAAGTTGTACAGCTCATTGGTGGCACGTTTGAGTGTCATCCCTTCGTGCAGCATAAATTTGAGGTGTGCGAACAAAGCGGCTTAAAAATAAGCCCTGCTCAAGAGATGTATTTTTAGCAGACCATTCAGTTGTGCGGCAGCTTTCTTTGTGCATTTGCATACTGTGCGATAAAGAAAGACGAGAGTGCGGGCAATAAGGTGTCGCTTGGTATCGCGAGTGTTATAAGACGGCACATTAATCATTGGAAAACTGTAAAATCATTGGCGCACGTTTAATCACAACATGCATGCTAAAGATGGCAAATGATTTTAATATCTTGCTTTGTTGCGCGGCTGCCTTTTTTTCTCTGTTGTTGTTTATCAATAACAAGATGATTGCCTTTCAATATTTTCACCGCATGACGGCAAATTAACTGCTGACTTTTGTGGCAGCAGCTTCCGTGCCGATTCGATTTGAGGGAGCTGAAAGTTGCATGACACAACGACGCCATAGAGCTGATGACTTCCTCGACGAAAGCGGAGCGCAGAAACAATAAAAACGACACAACAGTTAACAGAGCGCAAGTGAATGAACTGTAATGACCAGAATCTATTACCCAGTGTTGTGGCCCAAATTAAGCCCAGCATCGCTCTCGCTTATTACTTCAGCCCATTATTTGTCTGCGCTATTTGCGCTCGCTTAGCGGTGATAAGAACCGCAGAAGTGTCGAAAATATTTGCCAGCCTAATTAATTTGCCCGCCAGCCTACGGCTGTTGTTGTTTCGCAAATACTGCAAACACGCTCAATATTTGACTACAGCTCTCAGTATTTGTGCAATCTGCTTGGCTCTGACCTTGGTGGCGAAGTCATTCGATCTGCGCGTTCTACAGTGAAACGTGTTTGTAATTTCACCAGCCAACATCGTGAAATTGCTGGCCATCGGAAGTCGAGATGCGTCGCGGCTTTGGCCTTTTGCGACGTTGTCGTTGATAAAACTCAGTTGCGCTGCCAACTATTTCGCCTTTAATCGCCCCGCTGTCAAATGACAGTCATGACATCACGGTGAAATGCGCACAGTGCCTCAAAACAGTAGTATGTTAGTTCGACGTTGCCACACTATCAATTGAGCAGCTGCTTTGCTTGGGGCTGCACTAGGCGCCAGCTTGGATTGGATTTGTGGGAGGGGCGCACCAACGTGTTATTAATGCAAGCGGCTTATAATTAAGCTAATAAGCTGCTGCTGCTGCTGTTCTCTCAAGCTCGCATCTTCCCATGGAAAGTTTTCATTAGCAAACAGAGTCATTACTAGCTGCATTGCTATACTTCGAACTCTAGCGCGGTTGTGATGTGCGATTGATACTACAATTGGCATTGCATGCGATTGCCGGAAGCAGTTGAACTTTCGGCCAGACGGCATTAGTCTAAGCCCCCGATAAGCGAGTAAGTATATAGTAAAATATGGCAAGCTCAAATGTGCAACAAATTAATATGACTCGCAATAAACTGCAAGCACATTTACTTGCTGTGTTGCTGTTTAATAAATTGCATTTACAACATCATAAATCGCAAATACTCCGCCAGATAAATCAATTGAAAGGCAAACAAAACAATTGGCTGCAAAAGTATTTGATGCGGATCTCGTAATGCGCAGAGATCTTTGAACGGAAAACACAGCTGAGCTTGTAAATTGTGCGATCAGTTAATGCGAATTTAATCAGCTCGACTTCGCTATAGTGGGAAGACACAAGCCAAAGGCGTCTATTGGGTTATGGGAGCAGTGCGACGACTGCGAGAATTGGCGCTGATTTATCGATTCTGTAATCGAGTCAGCTTAAGAGCATAAATTAGCAGGCCATAAAACACACCTCCCGCATACAAATCGACTGGCGAGTGGCGACTTGCGACCCGAGCTCGAGTCCGAGTTGACTAATTAATAAATTTATAACGAAATTTATGAGCGCGTCTCGATTCGCTTTGCGAATCGAAAACGAAAACGAAAACGAGTTTAGTGTTTAGTCGATGTTTCAATAAAATCATCACCTCGACGCGTCAAGTGCGGGACAGCAAAAGCAAAGAGTTTTACAGTAATCGCAAAAGGGGACCGAGAGATCCACATAATCGCATTAAATTGATTAATTGCTGTCGTGGGACGCTGGCTGGAAAACACGCGTCTTTTGTCTGCGCTTTTTGGCTTTGTTGTGCGGCGCGTAATTATGGCCAAGGAAGCGAGACAAAGGCTGCTAAGAAAAATTGATGTGTGCTGCCAAAAAGAGCGCAAACAGACGTTAATAAAAAGCATTAAGCAAACATATGCTCATATATACGTAAATTAGCCGAGTTATGCACGATTCGCGTGTCCGTCGCTCATAACTGACTCGCTTGTTCTTTCAACTTATTCAGCAGTCGCCAGTTGCCAGTTACCATTCCGCCATTCGCCATTTGGCATAATCAAATTGGCAGCAGGAGCAGCAGCTGCCAGAGCTGTCAGCGACATTGCTCATACGCAGCGTGGTGCGTTCATCGTTCACGCCCTGCACAGCGAATAGAGACTAGTGATTTCTCGCACAGGATTCCGGGTGTGTCGCAGCCAAGCCTTTGCCTTGCCTGGTGTGGCACGTGTGGCGCGCCTTCCACTATTCCACTTTTTCACTTTGCCGCTTTACCGTTGCTGGTCAAGGCTGCCAACGGAACATCCTTGTTTTTTCGGCCTGTTCAGGATGTGGCACAAGCGGAAGTCGACTGCAACCTGCAGCGCACGTAAATTCTCGTCGCGTGACCCCCGTAACAAAGTGCAACTCGAGGTCAAGTCGCCCAGTGTTTGCAGCACTCATCACCCACGCTCGTGAATATTCACTTCCCCATCACGGCTCGCTTTCTGTCTGGCCTCGTCGCTGGCCATTATCTTATCAGTCTGCACATTTCTAATGCCCGATTCGCGTCGCAGCACATGAAAGGCGGCCACCGCAGATCGTATCTGAGCAGTGCGACTGCCGCAACATGGCAGCCATGCCCCCGAAGTGGGCGCGACGCGACAAGTTCAAGTTGTCACTCGAGGTGACGAATTCCAGCAACAACACCTTGCGCACTTCCCCCAAATTTCCCCATTTTGAGCGCGTCGAACATAAATTTGTTGAGCATGTTTATAAAAATACTTTACCGAGACAATTACTCAGCTAGTTTCATTCTTTGCAGTTTGCCAAATAATTGCTATCAAAATAGTTAAGTCACTATATTAACTTAGTAGATTGCTACTTGCAAATTGCAAGCAAATTCAAGAACCAATTCACAATAAAAACAATTCCAATAGAAGCTAATAAATTCGTGTAGAAACAGTTAACAGTAGTAAACTTTCTGTAATTTGAAATGGTAAATGAAACCTCGTAAGTTGTTAAATAATTTATTTGGTCAAGAAAATCGTATGGTAAAGAAAGTTGTCAAGAGACTGCAACATAATTCTGCAAAGAATCATTTTATGTCAAACCGAAGAAAGCGTTTAATAACAAAATATTATATTACCCCTACAAATTAAATCAAAAATATGAGTTTGCTTAAAGAAGTAGCATAATAACATAAGACATAATAACACAATATTACCTCTAGAAATTAATTCTAAAATATTTGTTTGCTTAAATAAATATAGCATAATAAAGTGTGAACAACAGTGCTTTAAAATATGAACTTTGTATAGTAAGCTAAGTGCAATTTAATACTTAAATATTGTCTCATTTCCTTTGTAGAAGAAATTTGTAGGAGATATTTGCAGAAAATATCATAGATGCAATTACTTCGTGAATGAAATGATGTTGTAATAATATAGAAAAAATTTAAAGAAGATATCACTTTAATAACTAATATTATTGAAGAAATTTACAGACGAAATCATAGATAAATATAGAAGAATAAATATAGTAATAATATAGAAGAAACTTGTAAAAGAAATCATGAAAGAAATCACTTTATGCATGAAATTGTGTTGTCGTAATAATATAGCAGAAATTTTAGGAAGAAATAACTTTATGGAAAAATATCATGTTGTAATAATTAAGAAGAAATTTGTAGAAGTAATCAGAGAAAAAATCATCAATTTGTAGAAGAAATCATAAAAGAAATCGCTTTATAGAAGAATGTTATCGTAATAATATAGAAGAAACTTGAAAATTATAGAAAAAATCAATTCATGCTAGAAATTATGTTGTCGTAATAATATACAAGACATTTGTAGAAGAAATCATAGAAAAGATCACTTTATGGAAGAAATGAATTGTCGTAATCCAGATGACATATTGTCTTTAAAGAGCCTAAAGCAAGTTTTCACAATTTTCCTACAACTTTGTTTAGGTTTTCTTTAAATCAGCGTGCATTTTCCTTTGAGGCCTAATGCTTTGCCACAAGTCAGGGCAGCCAAGAAACAGTGGCGAGGCAGGCTTGTTGATGCCACGCTGCAGATAGCGAAAGTGCCTTGCAACTTCCACTTCCAGTTCGAGAGTGAGTGCGGGAGTGAGTGCGGGAGTGAGTGCTAGAGTGAGTACTCGCATGAGTGCGCGCCCGCGGCTGACCTTGACATTAGAACTGAAATGTGCGAGTGCCGTTGCGCTGTTTATTTGCTGGCTGGCAATTCAACATATGTATTTTATGTGTACGGACAACTGAAACGACATCGCCGCGATTACGATCTTGCGAGCCGAATGCGGAAGAGTCGCCGGCCAGAAACTGTGCTGCTACCTGCTTTGCATGGCAATTGGCGAGTGGCGCAGTCGAGTAGCTCGTGGCTCGTTATTTACGCCAGCTCGCCAGCAAATGGGTTAACAACTGTGTGTGCTCTGTGCCACTTTCACGCTCCAGAAGTCCGTTAGTTGGAGCGCTGACACATGCCGCTGGAATGCCTCAATGACTGAATGCCTGAATGCCTGGTGGCGTCTTCGCGCCATTGCCAATCAATGACACTTGTATTTGATAACAGTTTGCAATCGTCGGATGCGCACTCACTAATTAAACGCAATGTTCGATATGTGTTTTTGGCCTCGACGATCACGTGGAAGTTGCTTGGCGAGAGAAAGCGTGGTGCAGTGGGTTAATTGAGTCAATTAGGTGGCATTAAAACAATACGCATAATTTATTTGGCTATCCGTGAGATACAATCGAGACATGTGCTGCTTGCTGTGGCTGTAGCTGTAGCTGTAGCCTTGCCGTGTCGCCGCTTGTTGTTATTTATGATTTTTATTTATCTCTGCAGCGCTTAAATCCACTCAATGTCTTGTCGTCACGCCCTCACAATAATAATAACAATAATAATAGCAACAATAATGATCACCTTTCGTTTGTGTTTTTCTTGCTGGCGATTATTGTGTGTAAATTCGACTGTTTGCCGTCCACAATTATGAATGTGCCCCAGGCAAACGCAACTCACTTGCCTCCGGGCCAGTTTCTTAGACCCATTTCGCAGTCAGTTACTCATCTACCACAGCCCAAGGATGCAACGAATAGCCGGCAATCGATTCCATCTGCACACGGCACACCCCGACCATGACATCCATGACACCACCCTGACATGGCTCGACCATCGGCCATCGGCCATTGCTCGTGGCGTGGCTGAGTGGGCCATAAAGCAGGGAAATTGCTGAGTAACCTGTGCGTTGATTATGCTGCCCACAGATTGATAAGATTCGCCCAAATCCCCCGAAGTGGACTTCTGATTTTCTACTCAACCTCGCCGCCTGATAAGCCGCCGATGTTAGCCAAATTGTCGCTATCTTTATGGGCATTATCCGAGTGGTAGCCGCGCGTCTAGCGCCATAAACTAGCACTACTCGTATTTGTGTTTGCACTGCGCGCAACTGAACAAACGCTTATGGTAAACAGCTTTCGTACTTGTGCCTATTTCTACTCCGATTTCCCAGTTTAGCTCGCCAAATAAAAGAGAATCTTATCTGGATTCCAACTGCTCTCTGCCCAACACGAGTAGCTCCATCTACCCACAATATAGTCCCCAATTACTGGCAGCTGCTCCCAGTCTCAGTCTTAATTCCACTTTCAGCGCAAGCGAGCCGAGAGCTATTCCAGGTAAATACTTAGCAATCCGTAGTCGGTTAATTTCGAATTGCAATTTGAATGCTCGTAAAAATGCACAGCAGTGGAAATTGCAAATATTTGTGAATTTAAATTGAAAAGTGAGTTTTAGCGAATTTGTAATAATGTGCTGAAGTGCTAAGTAAAAATACCCACAAAAGGAATTCACAAAAACAAAAGCTGGAAATAAATCAAGCAGAAACTTTAGAGTGTCACTCATTTAACTTAATTGTGTATGGTTTTTACAATACATTTATACAACTATTTTTAAGTTGAAGTATTCAATGACTTGAATGTGAAGGCAGAACAATAAGAAACTATTTAGTACTTCCTTAAATTAAACATCTGAATAGCTTGAAAAAATTTCAATCTATATTAGCGGCTGTGTTACTTAACAGCAGCTGAAGCACACACACACATACACAAGCCATGTGTGCAGCAGCTTTACAAAACCTTACTCTGTTATTTCCGACTATTAACAGCAGCTTGCTCTGTTAATGTTTTGCCGTTCTGCATAATTAACAGCAGCTTACGCTGTTAAAGATCTGCATGTCTGTTTACATAACATGCTTGCAGAAAAACTTTTAAATATTAATGCTGATCAGCTCTGCATAATTAACAGCAGCCTAGTCTGTTAATGCCTTGCAGTTCATATTAATTAACAGCAGCTAACGCTGTAAATGCTTTGAAATTCTGCATATCAATTTACATAGCATGCTAAGTTAATTCTTTGAGCACTGAGAAAAGTGCAATTTCCACGCAGCAAAAGGAACAGATTTGCGATTTCATGCTGCTGTAGTTGCAACTGACATCGTAATGTGTATAGCATTATATAAAGTACCGCTGGGCTTCTTGTAAATACACTCCAATAAACCACTTTGAAGAAGCTTTGCATATTCCGGAGCCATGGTTTGCTTGATCTTTGGGAATCACGCACTTCCGAGCATAGTTCAGTCGGTCAGTCCGACAGTCGGCAAATAGTTGTCGAGCTGGAGTGTCGGAATGTGACTTGTGTTTGCTTATCAAACATAAATATCGACGAGTCGAGTGTGGTAGGCTAGTCGCTGCCCACTGGGCCAACGACAAGGTGAAGCCCATCAATTACACTCGCGCCGGCTAATAGCATGAGCAATATATGCACATACCATATACATTTATATATATATTGTACGACCTGAACGGCCTATCAACGCAGTTGGCTGGCAAATAGTTTTAGTTGCTCTATAAATAGAACAAGCGGCTGCCGACTATTTGCGTAATCTCGCTGCGACTAATTCAAGTGGTAATCAGAAAAGGGAAATATTTATATTCGCTATTTATTCATTTAGCCCCTCGACAAGGGCGCACTTAACACCTTTTCGACTCAAGAGCGTTTGCTATTCTCATTTTCATTTTCATTTCCATTTCAAATCGCATTTCAGCTTTTGCCCATTTCCAGATGACACTGCACTTCAAGTTGAGGCAACAGATTTTATTTCATTGAACTTGAATTGCGATTTGCAATTTGCGATTCGCGATTTGCGATTCGCGGGAGCCTCGAGTGAGGCTGATTAATATAGTCGTAGTCGTCGGCTGACCGTTATGGATAGCGCGTATTAATGATGAGCAGCATTGCAATTATTGCTTGATTGATAGATTGATTGATTGCCGGCCAGTCGGCTGGCCAGACTGGCTGCCTGATTGATTGATTGTCGCACACATTAGCAGCGCTTGTTGCAGTCGCCCGTTCAATGTAATTGCCGGCCTGACATTTAGCAGCCTTCGTGCGGCCGCTGTTTGTTTTAGTATATTGTTGCTGCCACTGCTTTAGGTTGCAAGCACTTGCTGCTGCTGCTGCGGCTGCATTTGCATAAACAAATTGAGCGCAACAGTCGCTTAGCGCAGCATACAATGCGTTCAGCGCGAATCAAACAAATGTCCAATGCAAATAAACCATAAATTTCGGCTTATGCTAATTGCCGTCGACATCGACGTCGTTCTCGTTCTCGTTCTCGTTCAGCCAGTGCGCGGATGTTGTCAACAAGCCGATCTCGTTTCGTCGAGATTTATTTACGATTATTTCGATTCCAAATCCAAATATCCATCTCCATCTCGCCATCATTTGTGGGTGTCGACTGCAGACGCCAATCACCATCCACAGCTCGCAGCGCTGACAGTTGTGGGTCGCCTTTGATCTGCCCAAATTATTGTAACTTTATGAGCTCCAATTTGCATGCGAATTTGGAGCCAACAATTGCAAGTATCCAGCAGAAGCACACCCCGTTTAGCTTCAAGTTTGTCTTCTCTGCAACTCCCAAATCATTATTCAATTTGTTCAAGTTTAACTTAAGGTGTCTTTGCTGTGGACATCCAAACTGCTCAAGTGTTCTTAGCACTGAAAAAGATAAATTTCAGACTAATTAGGAATTAACTATGAAGAGATAGAAGTTGTAATTCTATGCAATAAGTTTAAAAGAGCACCAAATCATTCACTTTACCATTTGAAGAATTTCAAATCTATTTAAGCATTTTAAAGTATGTCAAGCAAGCTGTTAAAAACGTTTAAAATGTAATGCATAACAAGATGAAGATGTAATAAAGATGCTTTCGTTTAATTGACAATATTTCACAAGATGTGGCTTACAGATATATTGTGCATTTTCTGCACTTTATTGTTTTATTTGTTAAGAGATTTCTTATTATTGCACTGCGAAATTCTCTGTTGCAATTTAGTAAGCAATTTAAAAAGGAGCAACTTAAAGTTTGTAATGTATACATTTTCTAAGACGTGGCAAGCAGATAAATTATCCATTTAAAAGTAATTTTGCAGTTACTTGCACCTGCTGCTCTTCAGACCCCAAAAACATTTTCTTGAGTTTCTAATTTGTTAATGACTTTCTCGCAAGTCTAGTAAGCAATTTAAAGGCAGTATTTGTTAAGTTGCAATTTATAGCAACAAATAATAAAGTTGCTGCCACTTAGTTTTCATGGCATGCAGCTCAATTAGATGCCTCAACACAATTTCAGCTTTCTTTGCTCCTGCTACACTTCAGACCACAGCAATATGTTCGGGCGCTTTATCGGCTAATTTGTTAATGGCTTTCTTACGACTATTGCGAAATTGTCTATCTGGCAATTAGCGACTAAGTATAACTCGCCCACTAACTACTTCTCAGGTATAAACAATTTGTGGCGCGATAATATATGCCCAGATTGTGTATACTTTGTCAAGCGCCTCAAGTGCGGATGGTTGGGAATGCTTTATCGCCTTGATTGACTTTGATTGATTGTCTGCTCGTGCTCGTGCAAGTCTATATATATCTACAGTTACTATTAAGTACAGTAGTAGTCGTTTGATGAATGCGCTGGATGCCGCTGCCTGTCATAAGCGCGCATGCAGTTTTCCTCGCAGTTTCCTGCCGATTTCCCTCACAGCATCAATCACACACAGCAGCAACGCGTCGCCCAGTCGCATGCTGAGCACGATTGAGCGCAGTCAGCGGCGATTGCGCAACGACAACGAGAACGACAACGAGAATGAGAACGAGAATGTGCCGCGTATGCGCCATGAATCTGAATGAAAAGCCGGCCAAGCAATCGTTTTACGACGTGGCTCTAGCTGTTGCTGCAACGCGTTAACTGTTATTTCGCCAAGTAGCCGGCGCTGTCTCCGTCACTCTCCCTCTCCCTTTCGCTGTCGCTGTTATCAACGTGTCATGGGACTGTGGCCAAAATGACAAGAGCAACAACAGCAACAAGAGCGTGAGCAACATGCCAGATAATTGGCGTATTAGGCGAAGTATGCGGCACCTCGCCGTGATAACGCGGCTTATCAGCAACAGGGGGGCAGCGGGAGGTCGTCTGGGGAGCACTTCTGATGCGCTGACACGCTGCCATTCAGCACGCCGCGATATCTATTTACATGCGGATTACGCGCCGTTTTACGACCACTTTTATGGCCCCCGCCCGTCAAGTCCTTTCCTAAGACCCCGCAGCACTTCGACTGCGACGCCCAAATACCCATAAGTACTCCGTTGCGAATGGGTATTATTAGTATAGTTGTATGAGCAATAGCACAGCAGACGGCACTTAAGAGTGCCATTGTCAACAGTCAATTGTCGAATTACCTGCAGCCACTTGGCACACGAACGCAGACTGCACTGCTCTGCTACTCTTAACATAAATTAGACAATCAATAAAACACAAAATAAGACAATAAAGGAAATTAACTAAAAGATACCTTCGAAGAAGCAACAGTAGCATAGCATATATTTGGAGCAATCTTTACCTCAAGCAACGTTTGCAATGCTTTGACTAACAGCTAACAATTCGTACTCCGAGATAATTCTATTTACAATAAGGCAACATAATATAGCATATTATGCAAATAATTAATTAGCAATCGCAAATAATTGAGCATTAAATACTCGCTATGTAGTGTATGTTGATGTTGATTTGTAGCTGTTGTGTCGTTGCATTGAAATTTGCATTAATGACAACACTTTGGCATGCCAAACTTAACATACCATATTTGTGGAGTAATCGTTACTTTAATAAGTCCTTATGACATATATGAGATATTCCCGAAATGTGTTGTTATAGTACTATAGAGCTTGTACTGGTTAAACTACTTCATAAATGTATATAAATAAAAAAAATCGTTACTTTAGGCAACGTGTGAAATTCTTTGACTAAGAAGTTAGTTAATTCGTACTACGAGATAATTCGAGTGACAATAAGGCAACATAATATGATATTGCAAATAATTGAGTAGTATATTCGACTCTGACTGCAGCTCAAACTTCAGCTTTCAATGCTGTTAGTAGAACATTATAAGAACAACCTCGATACACTCTTTAAATGTATTTCTTGAAGAAAGTATGTAAATGCGAATAAAGACAAATAAGGATGATTTCTTAAAGAAAGTATGGAAATGCAAATAAAGATAAACTCTTAAAGAAATTATGTAAATGCGGAAAAGGATAACTAAATATGATATCTTCAAGAAAATATGTAAATGCGAAGAAAGATAAATAAAGCAAATTGCTTAAATAAAGTATGTAAATGCGAGTAAACATAAATAAGGATGATTTCTTAAAGAAAGTATGCAAATGCGAAAAAGGACAACTAATCATTTTTCCAAGAAAATATGTTAATGCGAATAAAGATAAATAAAGATAATTTCTTAAAAAAGTATGAAAAAGCGAATCAAGATAAAATGAATTTATTGTTTCGAATTATTGGCAACAAGTCAAAAAACTAAACTTTTTTACTACATTTAAGAATAGCAATGCTAGTTGACTTCGATTTAGCAACCTGAATTTTACAGGGTATGCAGAGTTGTGTCGTTGGCGCCAAAGAAAGTCGTAAAGAAGGCGACAGTTGAAATAATTGAGATATTTATGCCGAAACACGTTGGCGAATTAGCCGCACACTTAGCACTTCGCAGACAGACAATAAATCAGAGATATTATGGCTCGTTATAGCACTGCTAAGAGCTACTCCCAATATTTGACTTATTCGCTTGCCAAGTGAAGATTCGAATAAATGTATTATTAATACAAATACCATAAAGCGCTGTGAACTCAGTCGGGGAACCGCAAATGAGGCGCTTAAATGTGGCGTTGCCTGGTTAAACAAATTAATTAACACCCGCTGTGTTTTTTGCACTGAGCTTAGATAAACAGCGAAAAACAGCAATAAATTGCCGCTAACTAAACAAATTGTAGGAGGAAGCGTCGAGTGCAGAGTGCGATTCAACAAACTCATTAATTGGCCAGTGTGAAATGGCAAATGCAAATGCAAATACAATTCGCTCGACAAGTTAATAACTCTAACTAGACTCAGGCAACATTGTGCAACAAGCAGACTGTAAATAATGCAATTGTGCAGCAAATATAAAAATTATGGCTTTATGCCTCGGCTGTGTACTTGTCACACCTTCTAATTAGTTATCAAATGACAGTCGGCTAAGCTGTTGACAAATACTTTATACTGCCAGTTACAGATCTCACTTTAGCCAACGACAAACGCATATTCCAAGTAATCTCACTCATTCTTCATTAGCAAATTTCATAAGTAATAAGTTGTCGAAATAAGCGTAGCTGAGATCGCTGTTATCGTCTGACCTGCATTGGGAATCAGCAAGATCGTGTTAAGTCCCAATCACAGCCCACATTTCCTGCCCAAATCGATTGCGGATCGATAGGCGGCGAGTCTCCGGCACTCGTAATAATTAATTAGTAGCGCGGCATGCGTTGGGCGTGTTGCGTCTAATGAATATGAATTTCGCATATCTCTCTAACATATCTCTCTCGCTGTCTCTTTCTGCCGCAGACATGTCGAAATTCGTAGGCGTCGCCGATATCACGGAGAACAAGAAAATCTGGCGCATGCTGCTCGGCGAGCTGGTTGGGACGTTTTTCTTGGTTTTCATCGGCGTTGGCAGCACGGCGACCGGAAGTGCCACAGTGCCACAGATCGCGTTCACCTTTGGCTTGACGGTGGCCACGCTGGCCCAGGTAAGTGCAACACTCTCTCTCTCTTTCTGCTTGACTTTTCGCCAATCGATCGAGCGCCAGCCGATCAAAAAGTTGTGGCAACGAATCCAAATCCAAAATCAAAATCACAATCGTGCGTTCAAGGACACGCCACCGCCGCGTTACACTTTCGGTCCGGCCGCCAGCTCATTCACAAGCCAAGCAGTCGCATTTTGGGCAAGACATTGGCATTTAAGACGACGTCGTCGACGAACAAACGCATAAAAATATCGGCAATCGACGCGTTGGCCGCGTGCGAATGTAATTTACAGAATTGACAGATAGATTTACAGACGCACAAAGCCGCAGATACAGATACAGATACAAACACAGTTGCAGTTGGAGATACGGTTGCAGAGCCACAGCGCGGATCATGATCATTAGCGCTGCGCACGCTGCGTATGAGTAACGCACAATGTTACTGCGCACAGAATGCGAATGCGAATGTGAATGTGAATGTTGTGAATAACAAATGCGCGCTCGCTGCGACGACGACGGCGACGACGACGACGACTGAGACGGCGGCTGCGTCGGCAATTAACATTAATCAACACGCAAAATATGCAATTAGATTATTATGCGTTTAATTACGTTATGCCTTTGATGTGTGCTCGTTGCTGCTGCTGCTGTTGTTGTTGTTGTTGTTGTCACTGCTGCTTCAAGCACACGAAATTTGCATTGATGACAACACTTTGGCATCCCAAGCTTAACTAATTGAGACTTACGGCTGACATTTAGATCATATCTCATAATTATGGCCGCCTAGAGAATGGAGAATGCCTTTGGTCAATGCTGATTAATTGCCCCATAAATGTAACGCAAAACACTCGCGACATAGCTCACAAAATTGTCAAACAATTTAGATTCAATCTTTGAATTGCCGGTAAATTGAAATTCGATAGTAAAGTGTTCATATTAAATGCATTTACAAGAAATAAATGTTATAAATGACAGCAAATATCACCAGAAAAATACAATGAAGAAAGAAAAAATTTCATTTAAAAATGGGCAATGAAATGAAATTGATTCTAACTACATTTCATATTATAGTTTGCATGCCGAAATTGTTGCAATGAACTTAGAGAAAGCATCATTTTGTTCTATAATCTTGAAGTTTTTAAAATTATGTCAAATTTGAAGAAAGATCTTTCATTTGGAAATGGGCAATAAAATAAAATTGATTCTAACTACTCTAAATTATAATTTATATGCAGAAGTTGTTCGAATGAGCTTGCAAAAAGCATAATTTTGTTTCGCAATCTTATAGATAAAGTTAATAGCCAAAATTTGAATTTTTGGAAACTTTTCATTTTATTCATATAGTAGACAAAGTAAAGTATAACAGCAATATGAAAGGCATCGCAAATATGAAGAAATGCAAAAGTAATTCAGGCACAAATGTAATCATAATCATAAATCCAGATTATTTGCCATTATGCAAACAGTTTGATAATGTGTCAAATTGGCGGCCGTTCATGTGTTCGCCATCGGCCATAAACTTTTCACGTTGCGCGACTTATCACGATGAGCTGCAAGGCGACCGCGTGTGCCCCAAGTGCCACATTGAATTGAGCAATGTCTATCGATGAATCTCCAGCTGGGTTTTCCACACTTTCGCTGGCTTTTCAGCAGATTCGTTGCGATTGCCAAATGCCCGCGACGAGTGAAAGATAGTCACGAGCCTGTTTGTTGTTGTTGCGTTATGGAAACCGAGCAATATCTCAGCGATTAGTTGCACTGCCAGTCGCAGTCGCAGTAGCAGTTGCAGCTGCAGCTGCAGTTGCCCCACTCGTCAGCCATGACGTGTGCCGCGAGACGTGGTCAGCGTGTGGCCGGGCATTTTGGGTTAACTGAACTCGATCCGTGACCAGACAATGTGACGACAATCGCCTCTGGCCGCCCGATGACGTCGACGACTCCCCGTACACTGCACTACAAATACGCTGCTCAATAGTCGCCCATCCAGTCAATGAAGTGTAACAAATGGAAAACGTGACAATTAGCAGAAATTTAATGCCAGCACTCACATAAGCACACGCCTACTTATAGACTAGACTCTTATGGCATTGGAAATTCGAGAAGAGCGCAACAGGAATGTGCATTTATTGAGCTTGTGAAGAAAGAATTGAACAGCACATACAAATATCTTACATCGCTTATGTAATGCGACCCATAATCTGCGATGCAATTCTAACTAATCAAAAAGTAGGTTGAGAGCTAAGCAGATTGCTGAATGCAGATTGAGTTAATTTTTATAGAAAAGCAATTAAACTATTAAAAACTGTCAGAAATGTATCATGAAGGTTGAGGCATCGCTAATCATTCAGTATTTTTGCCAAAAGCAAGCGATCTCCAACTAGGTTGCGAACTAAGAAATGCAGATTGAGTTCATTTTTATACAACAACAAATAAACGTATGTTGTAGATATCGATAATCATATATTATTATTACCAAAAAAAAAATTGTTAACATTTAACAAAAATGCGTGATTGATATGAAATAACTTGAATGCCAATTGAGCACTTTAACAAGTGTATACTTGTTACTTAATTGTTTTTACTTAAAGCTTCGTTGAGCGAAAGCTCAACTCAATATCTCAAAGCTACAAATAAAACAATCTGTAGTTTTAAAGCAAAGCAATGCAGATTGAATTAATTTTAACTTAGCAAAGAAACTGTTAAAAACTATCAGAAATGTATCATGCAGTTTTAGGCATCGATAATCATATATGTTAGTCTTATTATTATTGCCAAAAAAGTTGTAACTAAAATGCTACATTAATATGAAATACCTTGAATGCCAATTGAGCACTTTAAAAAGTGTGTATTTGATAGAAAACTGTTTTTACTTAAAGCTTGCTTAAGCGATCTCCAACGCAATTTACAAACATAAATTGAAATACCATATGTAGGTTGAGAGCTAAGAAATGCAGATAAGAAACTTAAGCTGTAGACATCGATAATCACAAATTATTACAAAGTTTTTAAAATTTAACTAAAATGCTCTAAATTAAAATGATCACTTTTATCACTTTTAAAAGTGTATATTTGTTACTTAGTTGTTTTTACTTAAAGCTACGTTGACACAAATTTCTCAAAGCTATAAACAATTCGGGCAATAAAACAAAAAAAACAATTTGTAGGTTGAAAGCCAAGCAATGCGGATTAAGTTGACTTCTATACAAAATAAACTTAAGTTTTAGGCATCGATAATAATATATTATTATTACTAAAAAAAAAGGGTTTGAGTTTAACAAAATTACAGATTTCATAAGAAATAACTTAAATGCAAGTTGAACACATTTAACAGAGTATATTCGATACTTGACTATTTGCATTTAAAGCTTCGTTGAGCGATCTATAGTTATACAGCACTTACATGCAATAAAAATATATTGCCAAAAATGTGTGTTAAAATTTTGAAAATGCAAAATTAATCAGAAATATCTTGAATGCAAATTGAGCATATTTAACAAGGTATATTTAATACTTGACTATTTTCATCTAGAGCTTGTTTGAGCTCAACTAAAGATATTACAAAAGAAGTGTTTTAAAAGTAAATGTAAATGAATGTAAATTGAGCGCATTTAGCAGTCTATATTTGTCACTTGTGTATTTTTAATTGAAGCTTGTTTGAGCGATCTGGTGATAAGCAATTTACCTGCAGCCTTTGACTAGTTTTAATTTGTTGTGAAGAGGCTTGATCTGCATGCCAAATTCAAAGAAGCTAGCTCGCATTTTCTCAGAGATCGAGGCACTTACATAAATTAAACGAGAGACGAACATCAATCTGGCTAGCCGTAGTAAACTATTCACTATTTGACGAGACGCAGGTCTATCGTATTTACGATCTGTTCATCAGTTCGCCGCCCACTCATTAAAGATGTTTTGAAGTCGAGTTGAGTTGCGAGCGTTCAGATCTCAGCTGCAAATGTGTCGCACTCTCGCAGTGCTCGCTTTCGCCTCGTGAAGCGAATCGCGACATTTGTATGCAGCTTGCAGCTTGGCGCGTTTGACAGCTCGGGAGGAGGAAGTGGCAGACAGGGAGAAAATGCAAATGGCAGCGCTTTGTCTTGCCAAGCGGATCGCGGGAAAATTCCAGCAGTGATTTGGATGCGGGTAGAAGCGAAACATGTGTTGGAATGAATGCAGAATGCCAAGAAGCATTTGGCCAAGTTTTGGGGGTTGGGCCCATTGATTAATTGGCTGACTCGGGCAGATGATTCGCTCGATTATTAGTTGCTTACTTATGCTAAAAGGCCAATGCGAAATACGCCCCGAAACGGTGAGCGAATGGAGTCAAAGTCGCTAGAACGAACCTCAAGCAGCGGCAATCAAGGTGCAACATGCAAGATCAATAAAAGCCCAAATCAAACAGCAACAGCAACGGCAACGGCAACAAAATTGTGCGTGCGCCATTCACAAACGTTGAAATCAAACGGCCCGAAATCGGCGTAAATGGCAAAGTCAGGCTCGACGCTTTGGGCCAATGGCTCGAAGCGAACTTGAAACGCTACACAGCAACAATCACCAGCAACTGGCAACTGGCAAGTGGCAACAACAACAGCAGCAGCAACTAAGTGCGCAGCGGGCAGTTGCAGAAAAGCAGAACGAAATAAACAAGTTAACATTCAATTTAACAAAAAGCTATAAAATATGATTTAAGCGCAAATGTCGCACGGCCACAACAACAACAACAACAACAACAGCAACAACGACAGCAACAACACAGACTTTTGTGCGCCGACGCTGCGCATGCGTAAGCCTCGATCCCAGCGATCGATATCTCTCTATATGCACACACTCATATCTTCCACGGGCAACCGACGAACGGACGAACGGACGGACGGACAGACGGCCAGCTGGCCAGTTGGCGAGTTAGTCGGACACGCAAAAGACTGGCGGCCGAGTCTTTTCGTGTACCTTAACGCGATTCGAGCCATTAAAATTAGACGTGTTGCAAGGTCAATCACTTCATGTGTATGTCAAAGTTAACACTTGCCGCTGAATCCCGCCACATTGTTCTGCTGTCTCGGCCAACTCAATTGCCTTACACACTCTTCGACGACGGCGCAATTCAGTTACGCGTGTTGACATCATGCCAACGCCTTAGCCTGGCCAATGACGCATCGTTTTGACCAAGTCAACAATAGCGAAACACTTTGCTGGTGAAGAGGGAGAAAAGGTGGGGAGAAGTTTCAAAGAATCTGCGAAAAGTTACCAAAATAGATGAAGAAATGTGAGGTAAACAAGAGAGTTACGTTTGTAATGGAACTTGAGAAAATCAGAGCACAAAAAAATAAAGAAATATTTCTAATACAAGAAGTAATCGTCAGTTAACTAGAAAGATACAAGTAATAAACAGATTCTAGTCTTGAGTAAATACCATAGCAGAAAGCAGAAATTTGTGTATTATAGTCTTGAGTAAATAACAAAAAAGGAGGAATTTGTGGAGCATAAACAAAAATTTTATTGTTTAGTAAATACGATTTAAATGTGCACAATAACTGAATATCTATTTTAGTAGGACTTCATTTCTATATACACTTACTTGCTTGTTAGATTTCACATTTTATTTCTTTTATTCTAAATGCTAATTTCAGTTTACAATTTATTTCTCAACATAAATATCTATTAATTAAGTTTCGTTTGTTTTTTTTATTTTATCTTGTAATCAACTTTCGATCGCTTATTTTTATTTTATTTCTATATGCATTTGCTTGTTAGATTTCACATTTCTTCTATAACATTTTGTTTTACTCTTTTTCTGAATTCTGATTTCAGTTTACTGTTTGATTCGTTTCTATATACAATTGTTTGTTGGATAGCACATATCTTATGTAACATTTTGTTTTAATAATTCTCTGAATTCTCATTTCATTTTACTATTTATTTCATTTCTATATATACTTGATTGTTAGGTTTTACATTTTCTTTTACTCCTTTTCTGAATTCTGATTTCAGTTTACTATTTGTTTCATTACAATTTATGTATACACTTGCTTGTTGGATTTTATATTTCTTATACAAAATTTTGTTTTACTCCTTTTCTGATTTCTGATTTCAGCTTAGTGTTTGTTTCTCAATATAAATACCTAGTAATCAACTTTGGTTTGCTTATTTCTATTTAAATCATAATTCCACTTGATTAGATTTATTATTTCTTATATCACAATCAATTTTCCGGCCTTTGCTGCATTTAGTTTGCATAACCAACTGTGATTTTATCGGCAGCACTTTGAATGAATCACGTGGCCGCATTCTCACGCACTTGCGGCATGCCACTCGGCCAAGTTAATGATGGGTTCTGCGTGCCCCATCGAGTGGCTTGCCACAAATTTGATTAATACCAAGCGCTGGCGCGATGCTGCCTGCCTCAAGTGCGCAATTAAAAAGTGCGCTGCCATCGCACAGCGCACAGCGCAGCCTTAACAAAAGCCCCTGCGATCTGCGATCTGCGATCGATGTGGCAAAGAGCTGACTCAGCCAGCCACTCGAGAGTGTCAGCCTGCCTCAGCTGCCTCAAATGCCTGATCTCGATGATGTAGTCGAAAAGTGCAGTTTACTACGATTCGCATGATAAGTCGACGGTGTGCATGAAATTGCAATGCGTGCGTACGCCAAATGTCAAGTTGCACAGTCGCTGCACCACTTGCAGCAGCCACCCGTCGCCGGGCGTGTAAGCCACCAGCTCTCGAATTGCTCGCCGCGTGCGCTGTAATTAGCGCTGTGGAGCAGCAAATGGCCGGCGATCAACGACCAGCCGCCAGCGACACCTCCACGCCCCTCCAGCTACCGGCCAGTTGGCTCACGGCTTGCGCATTTACTAATTAAACACGCAGACAGCGCCGACATTGGCCATGTGTGCACTTGAAGCTGCGACCGTTGCATGCCACTGCCAAAAACCAAAACCGAATCCAAATCCAACCTGAAATCCAAATCCAAATCGATATTTAACCAGTTAACAGGCCACAAAGAGCTCTGCTCAACTTAGTTAAATGCGGTACGCAAACATTGACAGCACGACCACAGCAACATAATAATAATAATTTAATTTTGAAATGAAAACTATTAAGGTATATAACTAGAGCACTCACAATTTTATGCAACATAGCTTATATGATTTAAAGCTGCTGTTTTTTTGTAATTCCTACTCTAATCATCTTAAATCTTAAATTTTTTTAATTAAAAGACTCAGGATTTGTAAATTGTAAACATACACCTAATTGAACACTATATCGACTGTTTATCATGAGCAAAATAAATATTGTAAGTAAATACAAATAGGGAATTCCTAATTGCCACAAAATCAAGGTAAGCGCTCGAATTCTGTTTGCCGGGTATGAAAACCGAATGCGATACAGAAAATCAAATCGCCAAATGATATGGAGCTACATAGAAGCCTGCACATCGACCTTGGGCCAATGCGTTTTCATTCATAATACGAGTGCGAGTGCGAATACGAGTGTGAGTGTGAGTGTGACTGTGAGTGCTCGCTCACAGTTCGAGTGGCAATTTGTTGTGTGTCAGTTCTAAGTGCGGCTACGATGGGCACTTGAGCTACGATGAGTCAACAGAACTAAGCGATTCACTTTTACTTTCGATCTGCTCGGTCGGGAACTGCAGTCAGCATGACACCACTAACTTCGCTTGCCACTTTGTCTTTGGCTGGAAGTTCAGTGCGTTTCCATGTCAGGCCAAATTGCTTGCATCCGTTGGCAGCTCATTGACGCTCGCGACTGAGATCTCGACAGCGCTCAAGTCGCTTGCGTAATGGCCAAAATGCAGACTGCACGGCAAAGGGTGAACATTACCCAACCCAACAGCATTGCCAAAACGTCGCTGCCAACTTGACATTTGAAGTCATTCACCTGCAAAAAGGGCAAGTGGAAGTGGAAACCCAAAAAATTGCAGATCAGACTTGCAGAGGAAACGATGCAGATGAGTTTGATTTGCTGTATTTTAATGTTATTGTTTGCTGTAGAGTTGCTCTGGTATTTATGTATGACTTTACAGCTAATTATTTCTGATTATTGTCGTTTTTCTATATACTCACAATCTTCTCTTATTAGTGCTGTTTAGCTTAAGGGAACTCAGTTTAATTGGCAGTTAATTTGCAGTTGAGAAACAAGCTCTCCCCGCTCATGTGAGTGTGCAGAATGTGTGAAATGTATTCTGTTAGACTCTTCGCCGTAATTTCTTGCAACACGTAATCGCATTGTTTATAAAATTAATGTCCAATTTGTCGTTACACTCGAAATACCCACTTAACGAGTTAATAAACCGAATTTACGAGCTGAACTTGATTGCCAGCCACAACACAATAAAGCCGACTTTATGCTATTACTCAGATCGAAATAAACAGATTGCCAATTGACAAATCGGCCTGGAATACTTGATACTCATTGCTCACTTGTCTGCTCTTTCAAGGGTCTGGGCCACATCAGCGGCTGCCACATCAATCCGGCGGTGACCATCGGCTTTCTGATCGTCGGCGAGATGAGCATCCTGAAGGCGGCCTTCTACATCATCGTGCAGTGCGTGGGCGCCATTGCCGGTGCTGCTGTCATCCGCGCAGCACTGAGTGGCATGCTGACCAGTGGTCTGGGCGTCTCCTCGTTCGATGCTTCTCTCGATGCGGGCCAGGTGGTGTTGATCGAGGCGCTGATCACCTTCATTCTGGTGTTCGTGGTCAAGGCTGTGTCCGATCCCGGGCGTCAGGACATCAAGGGCTCGGCTCCCCTGGCTGTTGGTCTCTCGATTGCCGCTGGACATTTGTGCGCGGTAAGCCACACACTCAACTGCATCCATGAACTGTGAACTGATATTTATTTTGCTGTTTGCAGATTAAGCTCAGCGGCGCCAGCATGAATCCGGCTCGCTCCTTTGGCCCAGCTGTTGTCCAGGGCATCTGGACCGATCACTGGGTCTACTGGGTGGGACCCATTGCCGGCGGCATTGTGGCCGCCATCATCTACAAGTTCATCTTCAAGGTGCGCAAGGGAGACGACGAGGCCAACTCGTATGACTTCTAAATGACGTCATCGGCCCGCCGGGGACTACGAAAACTTTGTTGTTGTGTGTATGTGTGTCTATTGCACGCAGATGCTTTGCTTTGCTTTGCATTCGCATTAGCATTCACATTCGTATTCGTCTCATTCACAAATGTATTCCAAGCGAATTGTATTCGATTGAAAACGAGCCCACAAAACCCACTTAGATTTAGCCGAGCGAGAAAGCGAGAGCCGCACAATTTCCAATTGTACAATTTTTATTTGTTGAAGAATAAAAATGTTGATCGCTTTGTTTTTAGTCTAACTAACATCTAAAATATATTCAATATACAATTATTCTATGTTTTTATGCTTAAGATAAATTTAAAGCGCGCTATTATTACTATAACCGACGAAATTGTATCTCGAAATGTAATTACAATTCACTTAACCGAACTCCCCATTATTTGTTGAAATTGTTATAACTACTATTGAGCACAAATAAACCTACCATATTTCATAAATGACAAATTCTATGTGTAATAAAAAACTTTCAAAATATTCGAGTTTCTTTTATTTTTTATCAGCGATATCGCCTATAGAATATAATTTATTTTGACAATTGGAAAACAACAATAGGCATATAGCATATACATTCATATACATAGAGATTAAATGTTTAAAACAAATTTCAGTTATTTTATTTGAAAGTTTAGTGCTGCAAAACATAAGGCCGAAAACCTTACACAAGCCGATTACCGATAGGCTAATCGAACCGCTTATCGAAACAGTGTTGTCGAAGCCCCACAGCAGTGCTAGACAACACTCAAATGCTTTGAGTTTGGCGCGCTTGTTTGAATCACTGAACTTTGTGAAGGATAAATTAAATGAAAATGTTTAATTTATTGATGTAAATGCGCATCTAGACGAGACTTTACAACAGTAATTTTATATTAGATTCCGTCATTTACAATTCATAGGAATGTTAGCTTATCTAAGATTACTATAGGCTCATTCCATACATGAAACAACAGGAGTAATAAAATAAATAGCAAAACTAATTCTCAAATTAGTAAATACACACTTTTAAAGTTGTATACCTTACTAGCTGGCTTTCAACACAATTGTCTGTATATAGTAATAAGGAAACAAAAATAATATTATTATCTGAGTGTTACTGAGCGATCAATATAAGACCCACATTAACGACAATATAAACAGCACATCGTCTGTGCATTAATTTTTCGCATGATCCTCAATACATAAAATGTATGTACGTGCATAGAATAGCAATCACTTGACCAGCCATATACATATCTTAGTATATATATATATATATCTGTATATCTGTCTAATATACCTAGTCCTAAACCAATAAGCAAAGCTAATGGGCTGCCATTTACAATTTACGCCCTAAAGAATCTTACAACTCGTACAATATATTGTCGGCAAATCGGGCACTCGGGTAGCACTTTTCCACAGTTGGTGCATGTCGCCATATGGCCGCATTCCAAGAACACGCATTCGATCGGTGCATCCATGCATATCTTACAAAGCTCATCAGTGGCAAGTTTTTCAACAGCTGTCCAGAAAAGGAAAGTCTCATTAGTCTCACTTCAATCAATGCCCCTAATCATGTCAAGCCTTACCTGGTGCAGTGCGCATTGTTTTCCACAGCCTTTCGACGCGATCGAGCAGCTCGTGCTTCTCGCAACAGCCTTTGAAGTCAACACGATGCAACATCAGTACTTCCTTTAATTGTTTCACCGTTAAATTTTCCAAGTCTTTTCTGTGGGTGGAAGAACAAAGAATGTCTCTATAAATCTTAATTGCGGAATGTGTGCAGTTCACTTACAGGTCCTCAAAGTCTTCCAAGTTTACGAAGCGTGAATCAATGCCATTGGCCGGTTCAAAGCCAAGTGGCGCAGCATAGACATGAATGCCCTCGTCGTCGTCCCAATGCCCATCGTCGTCCTGCGTTGGCGAGAACTCGATGGTCGGTGTTATGGGCATGCCAGAGCCACGACCCGAGCCATCGCCACCAGCCGCAATGCTGCCCGCCTCTGCGCCACTCAGCGGTGAAACGACATGACTGTCGGCCTCGGAGCAGTCCAAAGACTTGGTGCGCTGCTCCAGATAGGTGAGAAACTCTTTGAGCTCACGCTTAATGTCCTCCTCGGACATTTGTGAGTTCTCCAGATGGCGTCGCATCTTCTCCACATGTCGGCGTATACTCGTTTTATTCTTACCACAGCGCTGACAACTGCCGGACGCCGATGTCGAGGCAGCACCTGGCTCGGGCTGCTCACTCAAGGTGCTCAGCATCGGACCGTTGGACCCCACGGGTGATTCATCGTCGCTCGAGTGATGACGTCGATTCAGATAGCCCTCCGAGCGGCGACGGGTCACCTTTTTCACGCGCTGCGGTAACTGTGGCATTGTGACGGTGCGCTGCTCAATATTTGGCGTCTCGCCCGGCTCATTGCGCAGCGTTACCTCCAGAATCTCCTCAGTTACTGCAGCTGCACCAGCAGCAGCATCATCAGCAGCATCCGCGGCAACGGGAGCAGTCGCCTGCATTGAATTGCTGGCATTGGGCGCAATTTGTTCAAGTAGCTGCCATTGATCCAAGTTGCTGCTGTTTGTATCCGTCGCTGCCTTGCTCTCGTCCGAGATGCCGCCAATGGCGCCCAACTCCTCGAAGCTGGACTGCGACGAGTCCGCACCACAAGCATCCACTTTGGAACTAAGCGAGCCCTGCTTCGAGTATCCAGGACTGGTGTTCGTTGTGGCAGGCGTCGCTGCAGTTGCTGTTGTGGCGCCCAGACCCGCAGTGGTCGTCTCCAATGGACGGCTGCTCAAGCTGCCCTGGCCAGCACTGGCGCTGTTCTCGCTGTTCTTGTTCGAGGCACGCTCGCTGAACGTGTGTATAATCTCGTCGTCAGAGCACTCGCACTCGGAGTCGTCGGCATGCTCGGCATTAATTGACCTAACTGGCAATGTGGCAGGCACTGGGGCCGATCTGCGCTCCTCGGTGGCCGTTGCCGAAGCCGTTGTCGGCGACGTTGTTGTGCGCGTCGACGATGTCGAGGGACTCGCGTGCACGTGAGCAGTCTCCACGGAGCTGCTTCGCGGCGTGGTCGGCGTTCGTCCGTTGGCTGCACTCGCGTACGTGGGAATCTCGCGTGTGGAGACGCGTGGCTGCTCAAAGATGTGCGTGGGCGGCGGCGGCGACGTTGCGCCGTTGTCGTGAGAGGCATGTCGACTGTTCGCACGGCTGTTGTTCGCTGTGGACTTCGCACTGGACTTTGTGTCGAAGGACGCAAAGGAATCACTGATATTGTCACTCAGATTGGTGAAGAAGTTTTGGCACGTTTGCTTCAGACTGTCCATGGGATTGGCTTGGCCACGTCCCGGACTATTGTGGGGTGCTCGTCCCGTCGCATTCGACGATCGATCGCGATCACGATCCGTTTGCGCAACGTGCGCCAGCACCAGGCCGACGAGCTCCTCCTTCTCTGCAAAGTATCGAATGACAGTTCTTCGTATTGCACGATCGCGAAAACAAAGTTCATTGCTGACTCACCCAGGCAGCCCTCAGTGGAAATGTGTTTGGACTGCAAGTAGAATATTAAATCTTTTGGCTTCAGCTTCAGCAGATCCGTGCGCAGCAGCGGCCGCTGAGCGAATATTGCACATCGTTGGCAGCGTCGTGTTGTCGTCACAGTCAAGCAATTGTTGCAGTAGTATCGCCTGTTCAACATTTGCATAGTTTATTACAAAAATCGTGTGTGGAACTTGTTTAATTGATGTGATCGAATTACCTGCAATCGAAGCAGCTGCGTTTGCGGCGAAACACCGTGAATTCGACGCCACAGCTCTCGCAGGGCATGTTTTGTTTGAGTTATGCCCTTTCGATCGACCACCGTTGTGCTTCCGCTGTCCCCCGTTTATCCTTGCCCTTGGACGTCGCTGTCGCTCTACTTCCACTGCTACTACGCCCACCACAACCACCCCAGCATGGCATTTGTTTTTCAATGTCAAACCGTGAATCAATTCACTGAATTCTCAGTTTGATTCTAGTTGTTGCGCGTAATACACGCGTATTTTGTTATGCTTAATACCGTTTATCACTTTGCTATTACTCACCACGCAGAGAAGGAACCTCAGTAACAACAAAGCGATTTTACAATTTTTTATCAACTCAAAAATATACAGCCAATAAGTACGTGCGTCGCACATATGCACGTCTGTGTGTGTGTATGTACAACTGCGACTGAACTGGTGAGCTAGTTCACTCACTTGTCATCATTTGTCAGCCCTCGTTTCAAATTATTTTGCTGACCATACAATTATTAGCTGCCGGTCAAATAACATTTGAGCTAAATAAGCATTTAAAAGACACCGTTTTGTAATCACATCTAAAAGGCACAAAATCAATATATTTCAATAAAATCACAAAGAATTTCGCAAGTTCAACTAACGATAGCCACAAATTCGATACGAATTATCGATTTTTCATTCACAACGAAAATTTTAAAGAAATGTTGATTTCAGTCAAGAATTTTCAGCAGCTTTTGCAATCTTATGAATTTCACAATAAATGCAATTTTAGCAAGAAATGAACGCGTCTGTGCTCTCCTAGGGCTGTGCAACAGTAACAGCTGATTCATATTTAGTCCAGGGCAGCATAAAAAGCGTCGCCACCGTCACGACAGTTATAATTTGAAAATAATGAATTCTGCAAAAACAAAAAATAAGAATTTGATTTTTCCACTTCACGTTTAAAAAATGAAATTTGTCTTACCATATTTTCAGAAGAAAATGTATATCGCTCGAGCAAAAATAATTCAATGTATACATGAATTACTGATAATAATCCATTACTGATAAGTCTGACAATAATCCAATAAGACTTTTATTGATCATCAGTTTGTGTAAAAGTAAATAAAAGAGCAAGAAAGAGACCATCAATATTGAATTAAATTAGAGACTTCTTCAGGGGCATTCAAATTTGAATGTAGGATTCAAATTAATTTATTTAAGCTAAATTATTAATATAATACATAGAGGGAGGCATTAATTAGTTTAGTTTAGTTTATGTTTATTTAATTCACATCCACTACTTAGAGCTAATTATGTAATTTATATGCAATTCAATAGTTACGTGCCATAAAATGTTGCAATCTTTTCAATTTAAAATAATACATCCGTTAATTGCTATATGTATGTTTGTATATATATTTTTATATATTGTATAATATACGATTTGCACACATTGAAAAGATGTTTGCTCTTCTACTTGATCAAGTCATTTAGTATATACACATGTGGTTTCGTATGATTGAGCTTTTCCATTTTTAAAATTCTTGTTGATAAGTCTTTAATTTATAAACAAATGCGTCCGTTGCCCTTTCCGTGTGTTACTACGCGCTTTAAATGTTTTGCTTGCAAGTTAAATTATCATCTAGCTGGCCCAATGGCTCACTGGCTTTGTTGGTTAACACTATTATGCATTTGCTATTCTGTTTCGCTTCTTCGTTCGCTGATTGTGGTGATTGCTGGTGTTGGTGGTTGTTGGTTGTCGAATGTTGTGAATCATCAAGCAGCGCCAGCACCGCATCGTAGATCTATGACCAGAATTTTGGCCAGAGAACTGACTTTAGAGGTGTTCAGCTTTGTGAACGTAAACACAATTAAGCGTATGCTAACAGCAGCGTGATTGATACTTGGTTAAAGTTAAAGAGAGCAAATCATTATATCGATTTAGATTTAAATATACAGCATTAAATTACTATTGGCGAGTTGAACGTTGTTGGTTGCTTGGCCCTAGATGGTTATATCTCTATATATATCAGTGTGTTCTGTGTATGTGTATGTATGTTTAATGTGTGTGTGTGTGTGTGTGTGTTTGGCTACTACTGGCTGCTTCTTACAACTATGACACGTGACGCGTTGTTTCGCAGCCGGACTTGACATGGCTCTGTAATGGATCGTCATTGTTGTTGTCATCATCGTGCACGGCCACTTCCAGCTTACGATTCTTCTCATAGTCGACAAAGTCATCGAAGAGACTCGGCCACGCTTCGGTATCATCGTAATTTTCTATATCACATTGTTCGGTAAAATTGAGGTACATGTTCCATGTATCCTTGGGTATGCGGCGTATGTTCGGATGCTTTTCGAGGAAGTTTACCCAGTTTGAAAAGAGATCAGGTGTTTGTACAGTGAACACAAGTTTCCACAAGTCGATTGCCATTTCCAGAGACAAGACTCGCTGATCCGGCTCCAAGCCAAACCTGCAACACGAGCGTTAGTTAGTAACGTGCCGCCAATTGCATAAAAATGTTTGGCTTACCGAAAGGTAAAACGATAGAGCTGCTTGAACATCTCCGCGTCCACCCTCAGCATCTCAATAGTCTGTTCAAGTCTCAGGCGTATGTTGGCAATTGTGTCAGCCCGCATTTTGTGCAGTCCTTCGATGAATTCGGTTTTGGTGAAGCGGCACATCTGTGAGGCGTCCAGGCACCAGGCAAGCACAAGTATTGCAAACTCATCGGGCTGATAGTTAAGGTCATTGCACAAACGCTCAATGCCATCAGTGAGTATCATATCTTCATCGTCAGGATCTTTGTAGACATCAAAGAGCTTGTTCAGCGTTTGATGTGACACCTCCATTGACTCCTTGACCGCTGCAATGATGATAATAATGCAAATCTGTTTATATATTCAATTGAATTCAATTAGCGATCTTAATCAGAGGCACGCAATGTAAGCACGCGATCAGGTGACTTGATTGACTCTCGCAAGGTTTTTGTTTTGTTTTGTTTTGCTTTGCTTTGCTTTCTTGTGCAAGGTGAACGAACATTCTATGCAGCTATTTATAAATAGTACATATTCTATCTGTACGTACCAGTTGTTATAATTTCGCTCATGATGGGCGCGCTTCCATTAAGCAAGCCTAAGGACTTAAAACTATTACGCTTAGTATCACAATTGTTTGCTGGCTTGAGTGGAGTTCGAGTAGAGAGCAATTCATCGGTTTCTGTAACGCAACAAACACAAACAGGAGCATAAATTTAGCTGTGCTTGGAGAGGGGTGAGGAGGGAGATGTCTGCACTTACCGCGTGCCCTGTCGTTGTAAAGGGCGCAGCGTTCATTTGAATTGGGCCCAACGATTTCGTAGCAGTTGCCAATGCTGGTGGCCGCCTGGCAGCTATTGGCGTTGATGTGTAGTGCGTTGGGAGACGAGCAGCTGGTTGTTGTTGTATTTGTGGTTGTTGGCAACGTTGGTGCGGCAGACGAGGACTGGAAGCATTTCAGGCAATTGCCCATAGTGCGTTGCACGCTCTCCAGCGGGCAGCGGGCGCCCTTTGGGTTCAAATTATATTTCTTGGCTGCCGCTCTGACTTACTCTATATATGTATATATATATAAACGTGTCTGTGTACATATGTATGTCACTGTGTATGTGTTGTAGAGTTGACACTTGTTTCTAACTGATGTACAGTGAGAGGTATCTCCGGGTAATGGTAATGATAATGGGTGGAACAAAGCAAAAAAACTTTTGGGGAGGGGAGGCAACTATTGAATGATATTGATAATAATTACTAAGCTAGCGTTAGCTCGCTTTGACTTTGACTGCTTGACATTGGCACTGGAATTCCCATGGAACGTTACCGAGCTGCTGATGATGCACGCGGAAACTGACGCACCATTGATGCATCGAACATATGGTGAAGAAGACGTTGACTTCTTTGTTGCTTTGACTGCTACGGCTACTGCTGCAATTGCTGCTGCTTGGGCTGCTGTTGTTATTTTGATACCTCCTACGCAAACTCATGTGTGTATTTGTGTATGTGTATACATACATATACAATTGTAGTAGTCAGCAACCACCACAAATGTGCGTGAATTCATCAATTCCCACTGCTTTTCACATTTTACTTGCGTTTGCCACTGCACAGTTCTTATTACTTATCATTATTGCAATTCAATTATTTTGTCTTTTATAGTTTTTCACGAGGCTGCTGCGCTTTTTCTGCAGTTTTTTTTGGCCCTAAATAAGTATCGCTACTAAGTATCGATAGGTTTTTGCCACACCAGGGCTGCCGCATGTAATAACATCGTGTAGCTATCGAACAGGGCTGCAGCTTAATAAATGTTTTTAAGTAAAAACAATACATTTATTGCATGTGTACAAGCAACATTATTGCAATTTTAAGCAAATTTTATTATTTTTTTTGTCGAATACAAATTAATTTATATAACAGGCATCTTCACGATTTTTCTTTTAAGAAATGTGGCAACTCCGAATTCTAATTGCGCGCTCTTGCTCGCTCCCGGTTTTAAGCCAACTTCAATTTCAGTTACCAACAAGCACTCGAAGCGGCCGAAAGCGTACTCAACTGATCGCGAGTAAGAGAAACGTCGTAACTCTCTATGCAGCTGGTGTAGAAAAGTGACAAGTTGTTGGAAAACGTATCGTCTGTGAACTTTGCCAAAAACAAAACTAAAAATAATAAAGCCATCCCACAAGTGTTGTTTTCATTTGAGGTAAATGGTTGAGTGCCTCGAAACGAAACTTCTTCGGTGGTTTTTGGGCAATTCGAGTGCCACAAACAAGGTTGACTGAACTTGCTGCTAGGTATGTACCTAATAAACATATGTTTGTAAGTAATTTCGTGACCGTCCGCCACTATGTGTGTGTGTGTGTGCTTGCACTGCAGATGTTCGTCTGTGTGTGCGTGAATGTGTGTGAACTCCAACCGGAACGTAGTCCAAGCTTTTCCTTTTCACTTCACTGAAAGTGTCATGTGTGTAGCACACACGACGACGAGTCTTGATACAAATTTGTGTTTATGGCGTGTGAATGTTTTTCGTGTGTTGTTGGGCTCGATTTCTTTTTACTTATTGCAGACGGCTGGGTTCTTGGGCTCTTCGCTTATTAACTATACATGGATTCGGCCATGGCCGACATTTTCTTCGGAATGTGCACGATGTCATCAAAATATGAGATCAGCTCGGACACCTGATTCTCCGAGGATCCGGGCATATCGTCCATTTCAGACATTACTTGATCGCACTCTTTCTCCATCTCATTCATGTTGTATGCTACCGGCTTTGATTTGGTCGCCTTGTCGGAGCCTTTTCTTTGCGACCATGTGGTTATGTCGACCAATTCGTTCATGTTAGATTGCAGCCAGTCTTTGGTCTCTGAACTGGTCTTATTCTTCAGTTGCTGCAATATTGGTTTTTTCAGTATCGTGCGCTTCTGAGTCAACTTCTTCTTCTTCACACGCCCATCTCGTGTTTGCCAGAGACTGAGATCAGTGTTTTCATACGATGCATACAATGGATTCGAATCAATTCCTTTGGATCGTGAGAATTTACTGGTGGTCTTGGTCGACGGAACCACGTTCGAGTGGTCAAGCATGGACGCCAGTTCCTGGTCAACGTTCTGGGCCATTGTTTTTCTTCTTTTTTTTTGTTGTAGATAGAATTATATTGAAATATATTTGGTGTGTGCAGTCAGTACTGGAATATAGTTGGGAATGATATATATTTGCGTGTGTGAGTTGACAGTAATACTGAAATATGCTTACTTGACTTGTGTCGAGTTCCACGCCGATAACTCGTATTGTGGTCAAATATTACTATGTTTTTGCTGAAATTTTCAGGTACTTCCGCATTGCTCCTCATAATTGTCTAGTTCAGCGTCTATGGAAATAACTAACGTTACTATCTAAACGACGAGCGAAACGAGCGAAAAAAAGAACACAAATATGTCTTCAGATCGGTTTCACAAGTGAGTTGAGGAACATGCAATTAACAATGCTCGCTGTTCTATCTTATCTATACGCGATGTGACTGACTGTTTCATTAATTGTTCTGTTCTCGTCGGGCAGAGCTGCCAAGGATGGACTGATCGATGTGCTGAAGGAGGCCACGCGAAAGGATGCCAATGCCAAGGACGATGACTCAATGACACCCGTGATGTGGGCCGCCTTCGAGGGACGCCTCGACGCGCTCCGCTTGCTGTGTGGCAGAGGGTTAGTCAAGCTATCTCTGAATGAATCACATATCTACTGCACTCACCTAATACTGTGCTGTCTATTGTTTGCAGTGGGGATCCCGATAAGTGCGATCAGTTCGGCAATACGGCACTGCACTTGGCTGCAGCCAAGGGTCATTTGCACTGCGTCGACTTCCTGATTAAATTTGGTGTCAATATCTATGCGCTGGACATCGATCGGCATAATGCCAAGGATCTGGCAGCAATCAACAATCGGGACGAGATCTTGCGCTATTTGGACGGTGCCGCGGCCAACTTCGAAACGAATGAAAAGTAAGCGCAAGCGATGGGCGCAACTTTCGATAGTTGTGCGCTTAGTGTGCGAAAAGCCTGCAAAACTGGCAGCGATAACGATAATCGATAAGTCGGTCAAAAGCTGACCGCCGTCAAATTGGCCGTTGAATTTGAAATTTAACTTGCCTTTTGCATTGTATATTTTGTATTAATGTTTGTCAACTTGCAGAAAGAAGGCTAAAGCGCTGAAGGAGTTGGCGGAAAAGGAGTGCGAAAAGCGGGTGAAGGAATACATGAAACGACAGCAGCAGCAGCGACACGCACATGGCGATTACGGCGACCCGAAGCCAAGCGGCGCTCAAACACTAATCAGCAGCAAGTCCAGCAACATGCTCTCGACACTCAAGCAAAAGATCTGGTCCAGTCAGGGCAATCTGAACAAAACGCCCCGCGAACAGCCAGCAGCTGTTGCAGCGCCACCGCAGCCGCCACGCAGTGGCGCCAAGTTCAGCGATCTGGTGGGCAGCGGCAGCAGCAGCAGCGGTGGCTCCACGATTGCCAGTCGCATGGGCACTGTACAGAAGAAGCCCTCACTGCTGCAGTCAGCTGCAGCCAAGAGCCAGCACTCCAGCGCCTGTCCGCATGCGGCAGCCAACGATGGCGGCTTCAAGGTGCGCGAACTGGAGCCGGATGGCAAGAGGACAATCACATCGCTGACGGGGCTGCAGCGCGACTCGGAGGTGCTCTACGTGGGCACATTCAGCTCGACGGAGGAGAGCATTGGCAAGCGCGGCAAGATCGCCGATGTCTTCGAGGTGGACGACAGCAGCATGGAGCGCGAGTCGAGTCGCTTGGGCTATAGCACTGCACTGTCGCGCAGCTTTTCCCAGCCGGACATACTAGGCGATGCGCAGCTGACACAGGAATTGAACGAGGAGCTGGTGCTGCAGCGTCCGGTGGGTCTCTTTGATCGGCCCACGATGCTGGGCAGCATTGCGTTTAGGCGTTCGGTGACTGCGGCGCTGAGTCAACTGCAGTTGCAAACGGATTGCGTGGACAACATGTCCAGCTCCACGATGCGCAATACAGCCAACGGCAACCACAGCCAAAACAAGTCGCGCAATGGCGGCAACAAGGCGCGTTTGTACTTGAATCTGTCCGACGAATCGGACTCCGACGGCGATGGCGACGACATTTACAGCGAAGACGATGACGACCAGGAGGCGACGGCAAGCGCACTGCAGCGCTTTCTCAGCGTCTGGGCATTGGACGAGTACCTGCCAGTGTGAGTTTAACTACGACTCTATTCTGAAGACTTTATTCAAGCATTTCCCTTTGCAGTTTTCAGAAGCAGCAGATCGACCTGGAGACCCTGATGCTGCTGACGGAGGCGGACTTAAAGTCGCTTGGCTTGCCGCTGGGACCTTTTCGCAAGCTGACGTTCGCTATACAGGAACGCCGCAACGCGCTGGCCAATCCCGGACCCATGGTCGACAGTAGACTGTAGTTAAGACATTACAATTAGAGCTTTAATCGATGTACAACAAATAGAACTACAAACTAATTAAGTTAAACAAACAACGTTGTAGGAGTAGGAGTCTAGCCAGCAATCTGCTGCATCATGTAGAGATTGGCGTAGATGCCATTCAGGGCCATCAGCTGCTCGTGTCTGCCCTGCTCTACCACAACGCCCCTCTTCAGCACACATATCAGGTCCGCATCGCGCACCGTGCTGAGGCGATGTGCGATTGTGACGCACGTGCGACCGGCGCGCGCTTCGTCGAGTGCCTGCTGCACCACCTTCTCGCTCTCCAGGTCCAGCGCCGATGTGGCCTCGTCCAGTATCAGAATCTTGGGATTGCGCACCAGCGCTCGGGCAATGGCAATGCGCTGCTTCTGGCCGCCCGACAGCTGCGACGTCTTGCCCAGCCGCGTGTCGTAGCCCTGCGGCAGCGAGCTGACGAAGTTGTGTATGTTGGCCTTCTTGGCAGCCTCGATGATCTCCTGCATGGGCACGTCGTCCCGGAAGTTGTTGCCATACGCAATGTTCTCGGCAATGGTGCGGTCGAAGAGCACCGGCTCCTGCGACACTAACCCCAGCTTGGAGCGTATTGTGTCCAGCGGGAAGTCGGTGCTGGGCACGCCGCTCAAGTTGACGGAGCCGGAGACGGGATCGTAGTAGCGCAGCAGCAGTTGTATGCAGGTGGATTTGCCGGAGCCCGAGGGACCCACCAGGGCCACAGTGGTGTTCTTCTTGATCGTGAGATTCAGACCGTGCAGGATGGGTGTGTCCTTGCGTGTGGGATACTCGAAGTTGACATTCTCGTACACAATGTCGCCCTCCGATTTCTGCAAAAGGAAATTGGGGATTCAGTAAACTTGTGGTTGCTTTTGGAACAGAGCAGAGTCTTCAAAGTTACAGCTCCCTAAACAGTTTATAGATGTCAATTGTTTGATAGTGCTTAATTCGATTCAGCCTTAAAGAAGAACGGATTAACAGAATTTTTCTAAACAGTTTCTAAGTGTCGATTGTAAGCAGAGTTTACGAAACGTGCTCAGTTCGATTCAGCCTTAAACTTACGAAGAACGGTTTAACGGGATTTTTCCCTGAACAATTTTTATGTGAGACACTTTTAAGAAACGTCTTCGACAAGTTTCAAGTTTGGATTCTCAATTAAGTTACATAGAAAAATTGAACAATATTTTTGTTCCTTAAACTGTTTTCAAGCACAGATTGTGAGCAAAGTTTAGGAACTTCTTAGATGTCAATGCTCAATAAGCATTTCGCAATTTAGAGAAAAGTTTAAGAAAATATTTGTCCTGAGTAATCTACATATTAAATATCCGATTGTCTAGCGAACCTTCGCAAATTGAGCCTGAATTACTTCTTTTCTAGATATTATATCTTGTTGCTGGAACAATTAGACGGACTGCGCTCAAAATTCGCGACTCAAGTGCTTCTGACCTTTCCTATATAGTGGTACCCTCTTACTCTTAAAATGAGTGCAATACTTACGTCGGCGGTGTTGTAGGGATTGAGCGGCGGGTTCGATTGCGTGGGCGTCTTCTCGAACAGTTTCATGAGACGGCCAGCCGAGATGATGGCGTCGTTGACGTTGGGCGCATAGGCTAGGGCCTGGCCCAACATCCAGGAGCCGAAGATGAGCGCCTCGGCCACCTTGATGACGTCCTCATAGGGCAGTCCATCGTTGGCAATGAGCAGGCCGCCGTAGTAGAGCGACACGCCGTACGCCACGAAGGGCGCCGTCTGTCCCAGGGCGAAGACGAGGCCACGGAAGCGCACCTTCTTCCGGCAGGCGAGGTCGACCTGATCGATCTGCAGCGTGTAGCGCTCCAGCACCTGCTGCTCCAGACCCAGGCCGTTGACGGTGCGTATGTTGGCGATGGCCTCGACAGCCACGCGCGAGGCGTCCTCGATGGCCGCCTTGGCCCACTGCACGCTCTTGGCGATGAAGCGACCCTCGAGGTAGACGGAGAGGCAGAGGAAGGGCAGCGTGACGATGGTCAGCAGTGTTTGCTGCCACGAGAAGACGAAGCCCACAATCATGCCCACTGCCAGCGTGACCACGGCCTGCAGCATGATGCCCACGCGAGCACCAGTTGCCTGTTTTCGAATTAGAAGTGACGCAGCGGGATTAGTGGGTAAGTCGGAAGTAAGTAATGAATGTTAAGCTGCTGAACTTACCCCCTGCACATTCGAGCAGTCGCCGGCGAGACGTGCGCACAGCGCGCCAACGGAATTCTTGTCGTCATCGAAGAAGGCTATCTCCTGGGACATGATGGTCTTGAACGCCGTCTGGCGCAAACGACTCGTCATCTTCACGCCCGCCGTCGTGAACATGTAGCTCTGCAGCATGGTGCCCAGGCCGGCCATCAGGCCGATGCCGATGAAGATGTACGAGATGTTGTTGCCCTCGTGACGCACCACGGCCTCATCACCATTCGAGAGTATGCCGAAGAAGTCGCCGAAGAACAGGCCCCACAGCGGAAACGTGACGCCGTGCATGGCGGCTGCGATGCAGCCCCAGACAATGTAGCGCCACTCGGGTGCGTTCAGTTTCATGAGCTGCATGAACGTGATCTTGGGCTCCTCCACCTTGTTCTTCTTCTTGCGACGCTGCGAGCGACCTGCAGAAAAGGAGAGGAGGTTCAGATGAAGTTATACCAGTAAAGGGTCTGTGAGTGACAAATGGGAATGTGAGAGCATAAGTCAGATAAATGGGAAGGCGAAGGAAGAAGTTTGAACACTTTAGTATTGCCCTTGAAATCGGAATTTACAGCGAGCTGCTAGTTAGTCACTAATTACAAAACAATCTAAGTTAGAAGGAGCTGTTTGCTTGCCAAAGATTAGAAGCAATACGTAATAAGGGTGAAGGGGTTAAGTTGGGGAAGCAGCCATTGATTAGTACTACAGCGCACAATAGATTAGCAAGGTTGATATGGAATTTTTTTTGAGTGATTAGCAATTCCGCACAGATAAGCAGACAGAAGCGACAGAGTTTGGGCTGCTCGTTTGGGCAAGATAGATGGAGATATAATTAAATTAAACCACAATCGGTAGATACCGACAAGAAGAGCGGAAACTTAGCCCTTGACGGGGTAGGTAGGCATGAACAACCCTTGCACTCGCGAGGTAAAGCGCGCGCTGCACTTACGTTTGCCACGTGAGCTGACGCTGAACACGTCATCCTTGCTGCCGCTCGCCGTGTACGCGGGATTCACCCCGACATCGTTGCCGTCCTCGTCCTCGTACTCGTCGTCGTCCTCCTCGTCGCTCGCCTCGTCGTCCTGGGCACTCACAATATCCTGTTCGTTGCGCTTTGGCAGCGCCAGCGCCGCCTTATCCTCGTCCGCGCCCTCGCTGGCCTCCTTGCGCTTGGTGATGTTCACCAGCTCGCAGTACAAGCCACCCTTGTCCATCAGCTCGTCGTGGGTGCCCTGCTCGGCGACCACGCCGTCCTTCACGAACACAATTTTGTCGGCATTCGTCACAGTCGAAAGACGGTGCGCCACCACCAGGGTGGTTGGGCCCTGGCTCGCCAGCTCCAGCGCGTCCTGCACCCGCTTCTCGGAGGTGGGGTCCAGCGCGGACGTCGCCTCGTCCAGCAGCAGGATCTTCGGATTGCGCACCAGCGCCCGGGCTATGGCGATGCGCTGCTTCTGCCCGCCCGACATCTGAGCCCCGCGCTCGCCCACCATCGTGTCGTAGCCCTTGGGCAGCTTGCTGATGAACTCGTGGCAGTTGGCGTTGCGTGCAGCACGCTCGATCTCCTGCTGCGTCGCCTGCGGATTGCCGTAGCGTATATTCTCGCCGATCGTGGTGGCGAACAGCACGGGCTCCTGGCCCACCACGCCGATCTGGGCGCGCAGCCAGGCGACGTTGAGGGAGCGCAGATCGCGGCCGTCCAGCTTGACCTGACCCTGCTCGGGATCATAGAAGCGCTGCATCAGCTGGATGACGGTGCTCTTGCCGCAGCCCGAGGCGCCCACAAACGCCACCGTCTGGCCCGGCTCCACATCCACCGTCAGTCCCTTAAGGATCTCGACGTCCGGCCGCGACGGATAGCGAAAGTGTATGCCCTCGAAGCGCAGACGGCCCGTGATGCTGTCGGGCTTGCTGCCCAGCGGCGACATGGGATCGATCTGCGACTCGCGGTCAATGATGCGGAAGAGGTTGCGAGCGGCGCCCAAGGCCACGGCGAAGGAGTCGACGTGCGGCGAGGAGAAGCCCAGGTTCTGGGCGCCCATAATGATGGCAAAGAGCACAATGACCAGCACAGCGGGCGTGTACTGGCGCACCTCGAGGTCGCGCTGGTCAAGTATGAGGTCGACGCCATACCAGATGGCGATGGCCATGCAGCAGTAGATGAGCAGCCACATGACGCCAGCGCCGATGCCCGAGTAGAGGCCCTTCTTGCGGCCGGTCACCTCGGCGGGCACCAGCAGCTTGGCGAAGCGCTCGTTCTCCTTGCGCTCCCCGCTGAAGGCGAGCACGGTGCGAATGCCGCTGAACACCTCCTCGGCAACGCCGCCCGCATCGGAGTACGCCTTGAGCTCCTTCTCGGCCAGCGAGCTCTGGATCTTGGCCACCATGGCGGTGGCCACGATGATGAAGGGACTGCAGCTGAGCACGACGAGCGTCAGCTTCCAGCCGTAGATGAAGGACGCCACAATGCCCATGATGAAGGTCATGATCAGGAACGTCACGATGGCCACCTTCTCGCCAATGCCCTCCTTGACCTTGTCCAGATCCCTGTTGCAGGCAGAACGTTCAGTATTGTGGCAGCATTGAGTTCTGCGCTACTTACTCGGTCATTTTGCTGGCAAAGTTGGTGCCCGACGAGGTGTCGTACCAGGACATGTCCTGCCGCAGTATGGCCTCCAGGAAGAGCTTGCGTATGCGATTGATCTGGTTGAGCGCCACGCGATTCGACACGTCGATGGCAATGATGATGAGCACCAGCATTATCACCGAGCCCACCAGACTGCCCACGCCGAAGGCAATCGAGTCGTCGATGATGGCCTGATTGTTCTCCTCCTTGCTGGCATTGGTGCTGCAAAGAAGCGGAAAGAACCCTCAGTGATTGCTACACGCGGCAAAGAGTGCGCGCCACTTACAGTCGTTGTCCGCCACCAAAAAGGGCGAGTATAAAGGTGGGCGAGGAGCTGCCGACGCCCACGGTGCGATCGATGAGCAGGGAGGTGAACTCCCCATAGATCAGAATGAAGTACGGTATGAACACGGAGGCCAAAGTGGCCACAATCATGCTGAGCGCGAGCAGGAAGCGCTCGCCCAGGGTGGAATAGCGAAACTGCAACACAGCAAAGTGGTAAGCCGAAGAGTTCGATTGGAGTTTAGAGATCCTTGGGCACTTACCAGGTCGAAGTAGGTGTATTTGCGCTCCACCTCAGCGGGTTTTTGTACTTGGAAATCGCCCAGGCCGGGCAGCTCGGAGCTGCCCTTCTTGGAGTGCGCTTCGCTGGGCATTTTGAGATCGACTGCAGTGCTGTGAATGCTGTGAAGGGAACACGAGTTTCATCAATTGTGGTGCGGCTTTTATGGCAATTCAATTTCAATTTAGAGCAGTCACACAAAATAATTAAAGTGTATGCATTGCTGTAACAGCCGAGCAATTTATCCAAGTGTGCCCAACAAAAAGTGGCAGCACGACACAAAAAAAGCAAATGCTGTTTCCCAAGACAATTTGAAACAGATGCAGCGCGTTGAATTGAACTGATGCCGATTGCACACTTGGGGCAATTGTGGCAAAGCATCCATAAATGAATAATAAATTACGAGGCGCTCGTGAAAGTGAAATATCTTGGCGACAAGCTGACAATGCAATCGTAATCTGCTCAATTCGATGCAGTATAATTATTATTACCAATTTATGTAGATTTATTAACGCGCTCGATTGATTGGATCGACACTAAAAAACGTCTATTTCCCGACTGTTGATAAGCACAAGCCGCAAATTTCTTGTCGACTCCGCGATTAATTTGTTGTTTGTTGCTTGCTTGGTGCACGTTACGGTTTGAACACACGCTCGATATGCGATTGAAGAACGATCTTGGCGGACAGCACAAAAGTTGGCATCTCGACAGCACGCGTTCGCAATTGGAACTGTTCGGAGCAGCGCCAGCGCAGTCGACGACGACACCTCGGTTGCCGTTCACCAGTCTTCTGTCTTCGCCGAACGACGAACGGCGAACAGCAAACTCGCTTGGTCCGATCGTAAACACGATCGTATAAATTTAATCGGCAAGAGGCGGCAATTAAATTATATCTCGACTGGTTGCTTGCTGGTCAAAAGCAGCAACCAAAAACAAAAATCACCGACGCGCAAACGCAAACAAAACGCTGTCAGCTGGTAGTAAACAAATGAGCCAAATGATAGTTGTTTTCTTACCGAGTTGCTGTGCCACGCCCCCTCGCAAACACCGGGCGCAACACGCACGTCAATCTGTGTGCTCCCCCAGAAAACTGGCTGGCTGCATGACTCGTCCGCAATTCTGAGAGCTCAATTCAAGCTTTCACTGCAATTCGCGCCAATCTGATATTTCCCTGCTGCCCAGAGACGTATTACTAATACAGATCACGCACTCGAAAGGCCGCAAGGCGAGCTGCAGCCACTAAGCTGGGGATTTACACAGAAGCTGGGCAGCGTGGATACCCCGAGTTGGCTGCCCTCTGCAAATTCCTTGGAAACTGCAAAAAAAACCTGAAATCGCCTTCACTTCATTGTGAAATTCTTGCGCGATTCTCGAAGCATACTACGAGTTTCTTCTATCTTTGGCAACGACAGCATTCGGCTTTAATCTATACGAGGTCTGCCTGCCATTACCCTATCTATAGGTTTATGAGTATGCGAGTGTACCCAAGATCTTTATAGGTAGTTTTTTTTTAATTTCGTGCGGCCAGACAGATTGGTGCGTTCGTCTACGTATAGCCAGACATTCGAAAGAGGGATGATGATAATCAAAAAACACAGGAATAATAATAAATTACTTCGAGCTCGAAGTGCGCGTTGCGAATTACGTTCTTCAGTGCAATCTGCGCCTGGGACACGCTCAAGAGCACTGCACTTACACTGCACTACATAACTCGGGCCAAACAACGATTATCTTACATTGTGGGCAGCTCTTATTACACTTTTAAGCTTTAGGTTTGGGCGAAAGACAGTTTTTGAACTCTAAAGCACTTAACAAGTAAAAATGCCATTTCCAATTACACTGCACTACATGGATTAAGCCAAAGAACTATTATTACAATTTTGGCATATCTTATGGCACTTTTATGCTCACAATAGTTTGGGCGAAAGACAATTTTTGAACTCTATTTGCTGGGCATGTAAAAATGCAATTTACAATTACACTGCACTACAAGCTGTGTGTTTTCAGTAGAGTTTATCCATGGAGAAGCAGCTGCAATGCTTTTAGTTTTCAATAAAACTATAATAGCTTCACGTTATCACAATATCATTAGGTGTTTCATAAGTACACTATCAGACAAATGTGATGGTATCACTAATTAGGCACTCTCGAGTTAAACCAACACATTGACACCTTACTACAAGCAAATAATTTCAGACTTTACACTGTTCAGCCATCACTGAGATTGTAGCTCAATAAACGATATCAGGTTGGAGTTCAGCATGGAAAGATACGTTGGATTAGATACGCGTTAGATGCCGAATTTCACAATCTGATGTAATTGAGGGGCAGCAATAGTGCAATTATGTTGGCTAGTGTTAGGGCATATTTGACACTTATCTGTTTGAAGTGCCCGTGCCTTTATGAGAGGGAATACGACAATTTATAAACGCCATAAACAAACGATCTGGGCTGGGCGCGCGAAATTACGTTTAGTCGTGTAAATATTTACCGAACTGTTATGGCCACAAGCCATGTGGCTAGCACCGTTTAGAATCGTTTAGATTGATAGTACCGAGTTGGCACTTACCAGCTGCGCTGCTGCTCTTCTGATTGAATAATAATGAAATACGAAATACCAAAATTGCTCGTACGTTCTTTGCGATGGCGAGTTGACTAATCACCGAACGGCCAAACAATCATTATCAAACTGCGCTTTATGGCGAGAAGCACCAACATTTATAGTGCGGACTCGACATCCACCTGAGCACCACTCGAGAGTTACATCAGCGGACGCGACTAGCATTATTCAGACTTGCATACATCAATAAATTGACGTGGTCAGGTCAACCAGACTGGTCTGGACGTCATTAGTTGACAATGTCTGTGATATCTGTGAGTACGCCAGCAATTTACATACTTAAGTTCTCAATACTACCATTTATTTCAGCATAACCACAGCATTAACAAGGAACTCTAGCTCTTCCTCTCTTTCGGGTTGCTAGAAATTCTTTTGGCAATATTTGCATCATTAATCTGTTATTAACAGATAGTTCATTGAATTGGATTAGTTTTTCTTGAAATTGTTGGAATACTAGAGACTTTAATTCACTTTTTAATTCCCTGCTACTTGATTAAGATTCATCTTTAATTGTTGGAAGTAATATCATTAAGATAATTGACTTATTATTTAATTTTCCAATTGACTTCCCATACAAATTTGTCGATATTTCACTATTAAAGATCTCTCGCATCTCAACTAAAATGAATTTTTAAATTGACAGGCATAAATTGTAGCAGATATTTCTCTGATTAAACAAACAAAGAAACATTTGTATTAACTTCAGTTTAACTTTAAATTTATAAAAGTTATATGATAATAATTGTATTACTCTTTAGATCGGTTCCATTCACGTAAGGGTCTTTCACTGCAAATTTTAGATATTTCGTTGTTTAAGATCTCTTAGATATCAATGAAAATGCATCTTTAAAATGTCTGTCAAGAATTGTTGCACATTTCTCACTTAATTAACAGTTTTTAACAATCAAAGAAAGACAATTTTTAAATGCCTTTTACTTGATTAAGATTAGTCTTTAAATTTGCGAAGTAATGTCATAAAACTAATAGTATTATTCTTTATCCAAATCCACTCTGATTGCCTTTTACTTCACTAAAATTTGACTTAAAATTTATGAAGTAATATCATGTAATGTTGCAAGTTACTTTCACTGCGAATTACTTGATATTTCTCTTTTAAAGATCTCTGAGATATCAATTAAAATGTATCTTGAAATTCCCAGGAATAAATTGTAACAAATATCTCACTGAACAATTTTCGAGCAATCAATCAAACCCCGACTTGATCTCAATGACTGCATGAAGTTCGCAGTCGTTTTCTAGAAGCAGAATCATTCCCCGCTAATTGTTTTCATTAAAGAGTTATGCGCATCTACTGTATGTACATGTCTGGGACACACATTTTTTATGCTAACCAGAGCGGAACTACAATGGATCTGCACACGTACAAGTGTGGCTTGTAAACTTTTTAATGCCAGCCCATTAAATGGCAAGGCCGCAATGGTGTGAAGTTGATCTGATTTCCGAAGAATGAAATTGTGGCACTTGATTTATTAGCAGAGTTATTTGAGACCGAACACGTGTTGGCTGTGCTCACAAGAAAGAGATACATGTTGAAGTGCTTGAGTGCTTAAGGGTTGCCACAAATACTATTCTCCAGAAGGTCAACTATATAAAGGGGTCAGCAAACTTTGCATAAAAAACAAATAAGAGATCATTTTGCACAGAAAAAATATGCATTCATTAAATTTGAATGAAACATAACTTGAAAAACTTAGATAATCGATGAATTGATTATAGAGACAATTAAAAACAAGTTGCTGCAATTGTAATCCAATTCTTCGTCATCGACAACCTTACGAGTTACAATGAAAAAAAGGCGGTTTTTATTTCCCCGCCAATCAAGAAGCAGAATACTCGTTGTTTTGATGACTCAGCGACATTTTAGAATTCATCTTCAGTAACTTGTATTCAGAATGCAAATTTCTCAAAATCAAAAATCTTAATTTTATTATTATTTGTAGCAAAAAGTCATTTGAAAATTTAATTAATAAAAATATTTTATCTGTATGTGTATATACACTTAACTATTCTTATCAGTAACGTTACTGCTGTATGCGCTGTTGCATCTACGTCATGTGTACTGTCAAATCTGTTTAACATTTGCAATTGAATTTTCACGTTAAATTCACCTACACACAGAAACACGTTCACGCATACATACACAAATATGCAGTGTATGATGCACGTGTGTGTTGTCGAGCTCTACGCTTTCGAACTCTTCGCTTTCGAGCTTGCTTACAGAACAACAACAGTACTGTTGCTGTTGAGTGCTGTTGTTTCACTTTTGTTTGATCTGCTTCTCTTCTTGATGCTGTCTTGAGCTGCTGTTGCGCTCTTGCGCTCTCTTGGAAAGCCACTGTTGACACTGTCAACATTGACAATTGCGTGTTGTTGTTATCTGCATTTCTTTTTGTTTCTCTTTGCCGCCCGCAAACTAAAAACCAATTGCAAAATTGCTACATATGTATGTACATTAAAAAGCTAAGTGGGAGAGTTTTTTTGATGAAAATGTGAAACTGTCGAAACGCAGATCAAATTAAAAGCGTCTACAATATAAAACATTTAAATTTAACATTCCAACATTAAACATTTTATACGTTTTATTTTATGTTATTCCAAAGAGCATTTTCCTTCCACTCAGTAACGTGCTCTTATGCACCGCTCTTAGGATCCACACAGATCAGCTGATGTGCGTCCTCTGAAAGAGCAGCAGTGGTTTTCAGCGAGAACTCTTTTCTCGGAGAGCATTATTTCGAGCTCCCGAGAAAACCTCTTTTTTCTGGCAGTTGTGCTGAATTGGATTCCCCATTGTCTTTATTATATTCGACTGGTACTGCAGATGGTCCACGTGGTATATTTTAAGGAATTCTGAGGAATTTACAATAAAATTAGCGTTGCATATCATAAAGGCGCAGAGTTAATTAAATTAAAGTTTTTGCAGCCCTTGCTTACCTTTTGTTTTTGTTTCCTAATTCGCTTTGTTGTTCCTACCTCACTGCTGTTGTTATTGGCAATCTGCACAATCCCGCCTTATCGATGAGTCAACCTGTTTGATGTGAAGCACCTTCATTTGTCGCCGTTGTTTAACGCTATCATAACATAAGCTACATGGCGCTATAGTGCGACGTATTTTTGAATTACGACTAAAATCCGGTTATTCGGAGACAAAGTTCGCATGAGTTCGGCAGTATTTATATAAGTTAAGGCTTTTTTTTCACTTAATTGTTGGTTTAAACGGAGTGGCATCTTAAGGTTTCAATTAAGTTACTTCTAATAAAAACCGATCGTTGAAAATATTTGCATTTATAATGCAAGCCCAGTTATTGACAGTCTTTTATTTTTGTGTGTAATGACTTGATTTAAGTACACTTCGTACATTATTCTTATAACATATATTATCAATTAAGGTAAATGAGCATGCTAAACATCTTAGTGCAATTTGCGACTATTAAATGTGCTATAAAGTGTAGCCTATAAATCATTACAACTTTAAAAGGTAATCAACTAAGACGGTAGTCTAAGAATTTGTGTTTTCCCACAGCAAGATGACGACAATTTTGCAGTTTATCAATAACTAAAACTACGAGTGGGTCGTTGCAATTGCAAAAAACGCCCAGTTAGTTGTGGGAAAATCACGCATATTGACAGACTTTTTTCTAATTTATGTATGATTCACTTGATTCAAGTAGGTAGCTATTGAAATTAAATCATAGTCTAATCATAAGCTAAAACAGCAAAGGGAAATCGAGATGCTGATAGTCTAAGTTCAATTTTCGCCTGCTAAATATTTATGCACTACGCATAGTAGTAGTAGTAGTACATAAATCTTTAAAACTATATAGGAAGCTTAATTATTCATGTGATTTCCCACAGCAGTGTTTTCCGACATTGCTGCAGTTGGTCTGTGGCTAAAACCTGCATAAGGAGGTCAGTAAACCTGAGTGATTGCTGAACTTCTTTAGAGCATCGTTGCAATGTTAAAGAAATCTCCGATAGATATGGGAAAATAATTCATATTAGTAAATTTGTATAATTGCAGTAACAACTAATGAAATTAAATCATATGGTAGTATAATTTTCGTATATAGTGATAGTAAATCTAAATTAAAATTTTGACCACTATGCTATAGTCTGTAAATCTTTAAAGTATTGAGGTACGACAGCAGTCTAAGAATTAGTTTTTTCCCACAACAGTGTTTTCCGACAAAAGTGCAGTTGGTGACTAGAACTGTGAGTGAGAGCTGCAAAACTGGGCTATTAAACTTGACGAAGTTCTTTACAACACCGTTGCAATTATAAAGAAAGTTCAGCGAGAACTCATATTGGCGGTTTTTAATAGAATCCAATCATAGTCTTACTCTGAGCTCATAATAAAAGTAAATCTACGTTCAATTTTCGACCTCATGATATAGAGATCTCCGATAGATGTGGCAAAATAACTAATTTTGGTAAATTTGTGTAAGTTCAGTAATAACTAATACAATAAATTCATGACACCATCATCATAACTCGTTGTTTAAATTCAAAGTAATTCAATGTTCAATTTCCTAACACAACACTCTACTCTATAAATCTTTACAATTATAAAGGGTCTTCAGGTCAGGCAGCATTCTAAGAGTTAGTCTTTTCCCACAGCAGTGTTTTCCGACAATAGTCTAGTTGGTCTGTGGCTAAAACCTGCAGAAGGGGGTCAGTAAACCCGAAGCTCTGAAGGCCGAGCTCAGCTAGGAAGCTAGACGATTGATGGGTCGTAAAGAGGGGCAGACATTAGCTGGGTTTACGTGCGTGAATAAATACGAGTATATTTGCGAATAAAGCAGTGGATACAAATATGCATATATATATAGTACATGTTATAGTATAATGTGTGTGTGTGTGTGTGTAAAGTGTGCGTCTCTCGGACGTAGGTACTTGGTGTGTGGAGAAGAGGTAGTTGACGAGCTGCTCGTGGGCGGGCGCAAGTGGCAAGTGGGGCGCTAGTAGGAGAGGCTGACGGCCTGCTGGCGATGGAAGATCTCGCTGCGCACCAGCAGCTCGTAGCTGGCGATGCGCACCTCCTGGCCGCCGTACGGGATGGCGACGCAGCGCTGCGACTGCTGCAGCTGGCCGGGCGTCAGGCTGCCGCAGTAGCGCGCCCGGGCGACGAACAGCGGCTCGCCATTGGCAGCGCGACCCGCCTCGACGGCGCCGGGCGCAATGGCGCCCTCGGCACGCGGCACCCAGTGGTAGCGGCCCTGGCCGACGAGCACCTCGTAGTGGGACTCGATGAGTTCGCGGCCGGCGTGCGCGATGTAGGCGCAGCCGCGACTCGGCGCCGCCTTGCCCGGTATGCGGCGGCCGGCGAGGTGGGCGCGGCAGACGAGCAGCGGCGTCATGTCGCTGTCGTGGCCGCCGTGCACGGCGTCTGGCGGCGTGTAGCCGGGACTGGCGGCCAGCCACACGTCCTGCAGCTGGCCGTGCGTCGACGGCCCGTAGCCGGGCACACCGCCGGCCACCTGGGCGGGCGTGTAGCCGGAGCAGCTGGGCGCGTACGGGTCCAGCGGCGGCTTGTAGGTGTCCGCGGGCACGTAAGAGGCGCCCGTGCAGGACGAGGATGACGACGACGACGAGGACGAGGACGATGAGTAGTAGCCGCCGGCTGCGGTCTCGGCGGGCGTGAAGGAAGGCGGCAGCGGCGCCTTTGGCGGCAGTGGCAGCGCCACGCCCACCGGCTGCTGATAGGCCGGCAATATGGATGGCATGGGAGGCGGCGGCGGCGTCGGCAGCGGCGTCGGCATGGGCATGCTCATGGCCACGGCCAGCGGCGTGGGCGTGTACTGCGGCGGGCGGTCGTGCGGCGCGTCGTAGGCCGGCGGATAGAGCGACGGCTTGGGGCCGACTGGCGGCGGCAGCGGGGGCGGCGGCGGCGGCGACAGTGGGCACTTGTCCTCCTCCAGCAGCAGTGCCGGCGGCGGCGGCGGCAGCTGCCAGCCGGGCAGCGACTGGCGCGGCTCCTCGACGAGCACCTCGTAGGAGTCGAGGCGCCGCTCGGCACCGCGATACGCGATGAAGAGCGCCCGATGCACCGACGAGATCTTGCCGATGATCAGGTGGCCCTCGTAGTGGCCGCGTCCGATGTAGACCGGCTGCTGGAGCGCCGTGCGGCCGCAGAGCACCGCCGTCTCGGGTATGACGTGGTCGTAGCACTTGATCCAGGACAACTGCTCGCCGCAGAGCACCTCGAAGATGTCCTTGGGCAGCGCCTCGCCGCGCTGCGACACGTAGCCGATCTGCTTGTCGGGCACCACCTTGCACACCAGCTGGTCGCCCTCGTGCTCCGCGCGGCCCACGTAGATCATGGCGCCGTCCTCGTCGTTGCCGCCCACCACCGCGTGCGGCGGCACCGAGGCGTACGCCGACGACTGCACCCACTTGTAGGCTGAAACAGAGAGAGTGTCGAAAGGTTAGCCAGCGGTTGCACACTCCAATACTATATACATGCTATATACTATACAGGCTGCGCCATCTATATACTAATGCTATATAATATGTACAATCAATCAGCCTCGCAATAGCTATAATTATTGCATTGCGCAGCGACTGCATTCCAGCAAATATTTAAAGTTCATATACTCTGACTTCAACCAGAGTTATTTATAGTGGTAACATAGAAGCGGAACCTCATATGAACTCACAACTCATTAGCAACAGCAAGGACATTAGCAAAATGATATCTGTATTATATTTTCATTAGCTGTAATATTTTATTGTTGCACAGCATACTCATCTCTGACTTCAACCAGAGTTATTTATAGTGGTAACATAGAAGCGAAGCCTCATTTGAACTCATAATATTCATCCCTAGGTAACTCTGATTGCAGTAAGAGACATCGCTATCTCTATTCTATTTCCATTAGCTATAAATTGCACATTGACCGCAGTTAAGTAAATAGTTTATTAGTCCACATCATACTCATCTCTGACTTCAACCAGAGTTATTTATAGTGGCAACATAGAAGCTAAACCTCATTTGAACTCACAATTTCCTTGCATTAGTAACTGAGCAGCAAGAGACTTAGTACATTAACCAATAAGCAATTATGTTAGTTTATTATTTTTAGTAGTTAGTTAAAATTGAAGAGAAAGTTATTTATATCACTTCTAAAATCTCTTCTTTACATTATTAATCAACTGCAAATATTTTATTTCGTGAGCTTTTCAAAGATTCAACCACAGTAATTTAACCTTAGGTGGAAAGTAATGTTCTTAATAATACTTGTAAACTCTGAAACCTCTATACTACATTTTCTTTGTATTTGCAAATCAAACCAACAATATTGCAATTAACTCTGATATCAGCGAGCGACAGAAAAATGGGAATAAAAGAATCATTTTAGCTCTATACTAGGTCTAATAGATATACATCTCAGATAGAAGTCATGTGTAAAACTTCAAAACTCAGAAATGTCTTTACTACAATTTTTTCTATTAGCAAAGCAAACTTTGAGCTCACAATTTCTATCAGCATATCAAAAGTGTCTCTGATTTCAAAAGTACACAGTTCATGAGGAATATTAAGTATAAATTGAATAAATTTGTTACTTCCATACTATAATATATATAGATATAAAAAATCGTGTATGGTTATCTGCCTTTGTACTGCCAAATTGTCATCAGAGACTGTGAGAAACTTGTGAGCTGCATAGAATATTCAAAATGCTTATTATTAGATAAGAATAGATATACCACACATTTGGTAAACTTCAAAGAAATTATAAAGTTATAGCGCAAACAACATATGTTTTAATCATGTAAGAATTGAATTGCATTTCATTAATTAATAATAATAATGAATTCAAAATAAAAAAAAACGTAATGATGATTATTGAAATTGAACTTTGTATTATGTGTATGTGATATTTTGGAGATACGTGTTATTTTATATATAGGTACATAAATAAGCCTTCAATGCATGACTGTTGTTTAGCGATATTATTGGTGATAAGTGCATTACTCAAGGGAACCTAAACTGAGCCTATGGTTGAATGTTTGTGGTAACCCAAGGGAATGCAAATAAGTGTTTATAATAGATTTGCATTGTTGATGAACTCATGCGACTTGCCGAGTTCAAGTTTTCAGTAAGTTTTCAGAATTTAGACAGAAAGTAATTGTAAATCAGTTTATCTGTTATATCTGGAGCTATTTTGGCAAGTTGACTTTACTACAGAACTTCGCCATTGTCTTGCATACTGCAGCTATTTTGTATAGTTATATGAGTCAGCTGTTTAAATATAGAGTCATTAATTATGCAGCATATGACAGTGAAGTTTTCGCGTTTATCGGCGTGTGTTCCCCGGCGATATCTTATCGACGTTGATAATTGGAATTAGGTATAAATAAGAGCGCGTGGAATGCGGTAAGCTCGACGTATCGAAGGACAGTCGCACCTTTATTGGGAACTTCTGGGAATCGTGACAAGGGCACGGCTTAAGTCTAGGCGTAGGGATGGAAGATTAAGTGGTAGAGAGAACAGTGACGGCGACAAATGTCGTCTATTGCCGGCAGAGCACCTCGTAGGAGTCGACGCGAATCTCGCGGCCGCCGTAGGGAATGTAGAGGCATCGCTGGCGCGCCGAGATCAGGCCGGGCGTCAGGCTGCCCTGGTAGTGGCCGCGTCCATAGTAGATCGGCTCCCCGTTGCGCGCCCGCCCCGTGCTGACGGCGTTGGGCGGCATGCCGTGGAAGCCGGGCCGGATCCAGGCGTAGCCGTAGCCAGTGAGCACCTCGTACGTGGGCTTCTGGAACTCATAGCCGCCGAAGCAGACGTAGGCGCAGCCCTTGCTCGGCACCACCTTGGCGGGCAGCATCTCGCCCTCGTGCAGCGCACGGCCGGCATAGATGGGCGTGCGGTCGGAGTCGTGGCCGGCGACGACGGCGCCGGGGGGCGTGTAGCTGGGCGAGGCGGGCACCCAGACGTCCTGCTGCTGGTGGATGAGCACCTCGTAGCTGTTGATGCGCACCTCCTGCCCGCCGAACGGTATGTAGAGGCAGCCGTGCGAGGCGTGCACCTTGCCCACGCACAGCGAGTTCGCGTAGTGGCCGCGGCCCACGTACAGCGGCTCGCCGGAGCGCGTGTTGCCGCTGCGCACCGCATTCGGTGGCACGCCGCCGCTGGCGCTGCCCACCCAGGCGAAGCCCTGGCCGACGAGCACCTCGTAGTGGGTCTTCTGGTGCTCGGTGCCGCCGTAGGCGACGTACGCACAGCCCTTGCTGGGCACCACCTTGGCGGGCAGGTTCTCGCCCTCGTGGAACGAGCGGCCCACGTAGATGGGCGTGCCGTCGGCGTCGTGGCCGCCCACGACCGCGAACGGGGGCAGTGCGGCATAGGGAGTCGAGTGCACCCAGGTGTGTTCTGCAAGTAGAGAACCGAGCTCGATTAGCGATAAGGCGATTAGATAAAGCGGTGGGTACTCTAGGGGCGGAGGGTACTCTAGGGGCATCGAATCGAATTGCGCCGCACAAACTCGCAACTGGCTCGCACTCGCCTACCAATGCTCACAACTGCTCCCGACTGCGTCGCACCTGCAAGAGCGCAAACAGATCAGCTCGCTACTCGCTCTCTGGCCCGCCTCTGCGACTAGTCTCTAGTCTAACTACGACTACGATGCACACTCGATCGCCACTCACCCATGATTCTCTGTTGTCGCTGTGTATATACTATATCAGCAATATCTGTGTGTTGTGTAATACTCCAATTCACTGCTCGATTCTTTTTCTGCTGGCTCCTGCTGCACAGCCAACTGTCCACTCTGCTGCTCAGTAACTGACTAAGCGCGCCTGCAGCAACGCGAACCGCTTAAGAACAACGCAACCCGTTGATGGCGCTTTTGCGCGCTTATCGCCGTGCTTTTTGCACCCCGCAGCCAAGGAGCGAGTAGGGTGTGATGAGAGTGTGGGAAAGGCAAAAAGTAAAGCGCTAGTGGTGGCTCTTTAATTCCGACTGCCTATCTCAGTGAAAGTAGGTGAAGTAGTGAAGGGGCTGGTGCAGGGGTTGCCCAATTCGCTGACTAACATAATCAAGTTCAAGTGCATCAGTTAAGCGCGCATCTGTCAGCTCAAAGCGTAAAATATATATTGCATTCCTTACTATATATACAGTATGTCAAGAAATATTGTTTTTTTTATATATATGTTTAAGTAGTTGAACCAGTACCAACAATAAAGCACTATACAAGCGCATTTTACGAATATCTCGTATCAATCGAACGTTTTGATTTGCACTCCTAATTATATATACAGCATGTCAAGAAATTTTTCTTTTTTTGTTTTTTTTTATACATTTAATAGTTTTAGGAGTATCTCATATCAACCAAACCTCAACATGTAAGGTCTTATCTCAAGAAATTGTTTGCAAAGTAATTTCAACTTGTACCTGTTATTGCATGACAACTATATGACATTTTTATATTAACATTAAATTTATTCATTTTTAATAAAAAAAGAACAAATTCCAACTTAAACTATAGAAAATTGAGTATAGTAATTAAGCAACTTCAACTCTTTACAGCATTGTTCTTATTGTCTTTGCCACACAACTGAATTATTACATTTTGCAGATCGGTTTGAACTACAAAATTAAGCGAGTTTGGAAAAAATCGACAATAGTAGTGATTAAAACCTTTTAAGAAGAAGAATAACATTTAGTATCAAGCCAAAACTATTGCGAGATGATATACAAAATTATTGCTAAACTTCTTTAATCAAGACCAAAGTCTAGATGGGTGATTTTCTCAATAACATTTGTTTCCAAAGCATAACCAATTCTTAAAGCTTCTGACTTTTGTTCTGCTTACTTTTCGCTCCCTTTCTCGCTCTCTCTCTCTCTCTCTCTCTCTCTCTCTGTTTATTTCGAAATTAACCTTAACAAAACATTTAACTTTGCTTGCATATCAAAATAAAATAATACAATAAAATAAATTTAAGAAAGGAAATAAATTATAAAATATTAAATGAAATTAAACATCACAATTCTCCGGCTTTTGTTCTTATAATTTTCCGCTCCGGCTTTATATTTCGAAATTGACAATAATAAAATACTTCTACCTGCATATAAGCATAAAATAATCAAATAAATGAAAATGCAATAAAATTAAACATCACAGTTCTGTGATTCTGTTTCGTGTTCTTATAATTTTGCGCTCTGACTTTATATTTCGAAATTGCCATTAACAAAATTCTTAAATTTGCATCCTTATCAAAATAAAGTAACAAAATAAAATAAATACAATAAAGCACAAGAAAATTAAATAAAAGTAATACAATAATAAAAAACACAATACGATAAAATAAAACAGCTTCAGGTCTTATCCGCAATAATAATAGACAAACAAAGTTCTTTTTAATTGACAGATATTCCGCAGTCGATCACACTTGCCTCTAGGCTATTTATACTTCGATTTGTTTTGTGCAGCAGTGCGACAAGTGAAATCGCAAATATTATCAATTTCTCCAGTTCCCTTCGTTCAACAAAAGCTCGCTTATCAATCGTAATGAATCATCATTCAACGACGGGGGGAATTTTCTGTTGTTTCCCCTCTTTTCCATTTAGCAGGTGTCCCACCCACCCAATTCGTAGTTCAACCACTTTAGTTGCGAAATTCTGGGGGAGGAAGTAGCCGTCAAAGGGATTACGCATTTAAAAATACTCATTCCAATTATTCATGTTTGTGATTCCCATCTCCATCAATATCGATTTATGGCATAGTTAAGCAATCTACAGAGAAAACCTTTCAACACATAGCTTAGTTGCAAACATATTTTTAAGAATAATAAATATTAAGCGACCGCAGATAAGAATGTCCTGTTTATAAATATTTATTTATTCTTGAGTTCAGGGTGACATTGAATTGCTCTTATTGCTGTTACGAATATGAAATACCCTACAAAAGTATAGTAATTGATTATTGGAGAACTTGCTAGATAAAAAAGCGCACATATTTCACAACTTGCTTAAGACAAAAAGACAAAAAGATTTAAGCAAAGTGACTTTAACTTCGAATGTGATGAAAAAGTAATAAAATTATTAGAACATTTCAATTTGCTTAAGGCAATGTTTAAGACAGTTAAAAAAAGTGATAAGAAAGTAATCAAATTAATAGAACATTTCAATTTGCTTAAAACAATGTTTAAGACAGTTAAAAAAAGTGACTAGATCTTCGAATGTGATAAGAAAGTAATAAAATTAATAGAACATTTCAATTTGCTTAAGACAATGTTTAAGACAGTTAAACAAAGTGACTATAACTTCAAATGTGCTGAGAAAGTAATAAAATGAATTTAACATTTCAATTTGCTTAAGACAATGTTTAAGATAAAGTGACTATAACTTTAAATGTGCTGTGAAAGTAATAAACTTAATCTAACATATCAAATATTGTATTTTCTGCAGGCAGTGCAAAATGATTTGCTTTTTTCTACAAAAAAAATGAAGTGGATTAAATAATGCATGGCTTTACAACGCTATTTATAAAAGCGTAGTACCCACATGAGATAGAAGTAAGCGATATAGGGCCAAAGTACAGTGGCTGGTGATACAAATCGAAGCTTGACTGTGCGTGGGGAAAGAGTCACAGCAATTGAAAACATATTTTCGAAGATATGGCAAACACATTGTTTCGAAACACAGCAATAAAGCATACCAGAAGAACAACAAAGTTATGTGTGAGTCACGAATTCTATTTAGAGGTATTTAGTAGGCGTCGTTACTGCTGTTTAAATGAAACTGTTTCACTTGCCAACTGACTCACATGGGGCTGGAGCAACTCGATGAGGCTGAACTCGAACCCAAAACTGCCAAGTCGAAGTCGAAGTGGAAGTCGAATCCCAACACGAAAACAGCTGCTGCGGCTTTCAGTTAATCAGCTCGCAAGTTTTGCGCAACTTCAGCAAGCACTGAACTGCGGTTATATCGAACAAAGAGCTTCTTAATCAAGCAGTAGTCGCCAGTTCTCGAGAGAGGGGCATAAAAAGCGCAGGCAGTCCCAAGTCGTCGATGCAAACGCCGAGTGCAGCGTGTGGTGAATAGTGAATAGTTCTGGACGCAAATTGCAGCAACATGGATTTCGGTGAGCAATGTGCAAAGTATTTTGTGGAAGGATACCTGCTTGTTTCGTACATGACATATATTAATTAGCCGATTGATTAAATGTATTTTGGGCCATCGCGATAAGGCCCAATAATCGATGCAATCGCTCAAAGATAACCAAAGTCCCACCGGCTGTGTCTAAGCAAACAACTGATTAAGCGATGCCATCGAGCGAGCCCGACAGCGGGACACGCGTTAGATGCGAGGGGAGCGCGATTGTGAGAATGTGATTAGCAATATGTGGGAATGTCTACTATATACTTTTCGTAGAGCAGGTCTGTACGATTTCTGGCTTTTGTGGACAGCAAAGAGAATAAACTCAACAGCGAAAAGAATTCATATTGTAAATAGTAGATTATACCTTGCAAAATTGGTAGCATTAGGAATAAGAAAAGTATGGAAAGTAGGGAAGCTATAGCACACTTTTAACAGTTTCTGCTTCATAGCAAAATGTGAAATATATGTAGATCAGGTCTCAGGACTCAACAGCAAAGAGAATGTGGGATATATGTAAAGCAAGGTTCAAGACTCAATAGCAAAGAGAACTGCCGTATATAATAGTCGATTTAACCTTACCAAATGATTAGTTTTAGTTCTTATATCATCCAGCGTTTAAGGGATAAGAAAAAGTAAGGAAAGTAGGGAAACTATTCATACTTTAGACAGTTTCTTCTTCATTGCAATATGTAAGATATATGTAGAGCAGCTGGTGGTCCAAAGAAGGCGTTTGAAGACTGAACAGCAAAGACAATACATGTTTAAAAAGGAAAAAGAATTGGTGTTGATAATCAACGAGTATAGCTTGCAAAATTGGTATATTTACCTCTTCTATCATCTAGCCTTTAAGGAGTAAGGACAAGTAAAGTAAGGACAGTAAGGAATTTAAGTGCAGAAAGGAAACACTTTAGACAGTTTCCTATTCATATCAATACTCGTATGTGGCATAAAACAGCCAAGACAATATGAGTTTCAAGAGTCAATAGCAAAAAGAATTGGTGATGATAGCAAGCGAGTATAACATAACAATATTGATAGCTTTAGCTCTTAAGTTGTTACATAAGTAAGTATAGTAATTAAGGACTGTTGACTTTGCCGCACATTAGACAGCTCCTTGCTCTATTCCATCCTCTCCTCTGCTCAACGTGACTAGAAATTGATCACACTCTTTTAGCTGGCGAGTGTTGTAACCTATTGGCTTTTAAGGCCGGCTAAGTGAAGTACACATTTGATAGTTGCCGCGAGTCTTGTTATTGTTATTTGTTCTCGGCTGTCTTAGCGCTGAGTTCACACCTGTGCTGCTGCTCCGATCCCCGGGCCCTGTTCGTGGGGTTGGGTGACGAAGTGCCAACTCCTCTATATACGAGTAGTGCATACACACACACACAGAGAGACGAGTACATGTGTTTACTTGGAAATACGCCACAGGCTCCGATACGATATCTTATCGCAGCCGGCTAGCGACAATGGAACAACACACAACAGTCAACAGTTGGCGACCGATAACGGGCAGTGAGTGTTGCCGAGCTTTATAACACAACCGTCGACGGGCCTCGCCAGTCAGTCAGATATTAGCCACGCCGAGACCACATCAGCGAGCCGTCACTACTTTCAGCTGAACAGCCACACACACACACACGCATAATGGGTAAGCAATGTGGAGAACTGTGGAATATAGGTACTCGTATTTTGCCGGCGAAAGGAATAAATCAGACAACGGGAGTCGTGTGTTATCGAGTATCGATCTAGCGTCGAGGGCACAGCGCTGAGGCAATCGCGCTATTTCCGAGCACAACTGTATGTAGTTGTGTCCGTCCGTCAGAGATAGTTGGACGTCGATTAGCACAGCTCAAGGTGTTGGCACATATATCAAGTGCGCTTCCACGGGGGCGACAACTGAAAGCCAGGCAACTTATGTGTGCTTTCGATGTCATCCGCGCCGATAAGACCCGAAATTCGTGTGAATAATGCGGAAAAGTGCCACGACGTCGTGCACTCCCCGATAACAGTCGCCTACCTGTCGCGCTTATCACACACATTCACTTCAAAGCAGGTGCACTCACTCGCACATCGATTGCTCCTTCGCACATAGCGCTCTCTCGCTCGCGCCTGCAGGCGTTGCGTTGCCTGTCAAGTATTCGACAGGATCTAGTGTTCTATTGTAGACAAGCGAGGTTTTCCTTCACCTTCACTTCCAATTTGAAATGCTTGATATACTTCACAAATCTCAAACAAAATTAAATTCAAATAAAGATCGGAATATCCTATTGTGTAATACTTAAAGTTAGGATGTCTAAAGGACATAAAATCCTCGTGAAAATTAAAGAAAAAATCAATGTGAAGTTCGGATAATACAATTATGTTGTAATATTTAAAGTTAGCATGTCGCAGGAATATAAAATTATCTCAAAAATTAAAGAAAGAAAAAATAACTTCACGTTAAAATGTCGAAAAAACACAGAAATCTCATAAATTCAAACTTTATACTCAGAGTGGAAGCATTTGAAATTATCAGTTGAAATTAACTAATTTGTCGAAAATTCTAGACAAGTCATTGCATGATAAATCTTAAAATTAGATTGCAACAGTTTCGAAATGAAAAACAAAAAACGTTTTGCTATTTGAATTTCATATTTAGTACTCTCAGTATTATTTTTGTTCAATAATTTTATTAGTGAAAGTCTATACGGCAATCGATAATTAGGAAATTTAATATTCTCCATGCAATAGTTGCGTTAGCTTGGCAAAGCAAAATTCGAAATACATAAATTAAAATAATTGTGAAAAGTTAATTACAAAGCAAAAATAGAGTCTGTCAAGAAATTAGATGAACACTTAACTATTTACATTGAGTTTCCCTTACTTGTAATAAAGTATGTTTCTATTATTACTATTTTTATAGTAACCCTTTCTATATTGGAGTCTACAATCAGGAAATCTATTTTCCCCGCGTAATGCATTAGAAAATAATATAAAAATAGGGGTGCAAAGTGAATGACAGCACAAAAATTGACTACAAAATTAAGAACATAGAGAAACTTTAGAGTTGAGTAAGCAACAAAGTTATTGATGTTCAGCTGCACTCATTTTTATTATTTCTTGTGACTTGCAAAGCAATTATTCCATATACGAATAGAGACTTTGTTGATTTGAATTTCGGCACTTAAAATATGTAGATTAAAATAAGGGTGCAGAATTAATATTAACGTGAAACTAGACCATACATTTATATAATCAAATTATTTATATTCAGTTACAGTCATTTTTATGAAATTTCATACTGTTTTCTAACTAAACGATATATATACGAATCGAGAGATTTTCGAAATATATAAACTAAAATAAGGGTGCAAAATGAATGGCATGGCAAAAATACACTATATAGAAGAAATGAGTAACTAAATTATTTACATTTACCGATTCGAGAATCATATGTATTATTTTGTCTTCGTAATGAGTAATATATAAAATAAGGCAGCAAAATTAATAGAAAGCCAAAAATTGACTCGAAGAGTTGAGTAACTAAATTATTTAGATACTCTATAACCGAATCAGGAATAGTTACAATAATCTGTCTGCGTAATGACTTCGCATGCATTGCAAAATATATGAAATAAATTGTGAATATTCAATTGGAAAGAACATATACACTATATAGATAAGCTGAGTAATTACTTACACTGAAAGAGCAGCGAATATTTGCTGCAATTGCAATCGCAGCATTCACATTCTTTGTTTTTCAGAGAGCGTAAAGGGCGTCAATCAATGAGTCTGTTGAATAGTATATCGAATATAACTTTTGAATAGAAGGAGTAATGAATATTTGCTGCCCTTTCAATCGTAGCTTTCAATTCCTTCACTTTTTGAAGAAAGTAAAGAGCGTCAATCAGTTAATCTATTGAATAGTATAACGAATATAACTTTTGAATAGAAAGAGCAATGAAAATTTACTACACTCGCGGTATTCACATTCTTTGCCTATTAGATGCTTCCCGCTGAAGAAAGTTAAGAGCGTTTTTTGAATAGGCAGAGAGAGAGAGAGAGAGAGAGAGCGCCAATGTATTTGCTGCTCTTTCAATCGATGTTATTAATTCTATCACTATTTAGACGCTTCCCGCTGAAGAAAGTAAAGAGCGTCAATCAGCGAATAACGAATATAACTTTTGAATAGAAATATCAAGAAATGTTTGTCGTCAATCGCTGCTGTCAATTTCCATTATCTTTAGACGCTTCCCCTGAAGAAATTGAAACGCATCAATCGGTTAATCTTTTCAATAGTGTAACGAATAATGAATAAGGATTATAACTTTTGAATAGAAAGAGCAACGAATATTTGCTGCGCTTGCAATCGGAGCATTCACGTCCTTTAGCCTTTACCCTGTTAGACGAAGAACGTAGAGAGCGTAAATCAGTTAGTACAACTTTTGAATAAAAAGATCAACGAATATTTGCTGCACTTGCAATCGTAGCTGTAAAGAGCGTCAATCAATTAATCTTTTCAATAGAATAACGAATAATCAATACAACTTTTGAATAGAAAGAGCGACGAATACTTACTACACTTTCAATCGCAGCTTTCAATTCGTCTATTGCCGAGACGCTTCTCTCTGAAAAAAGTAAAGAGCGTCAATCAGTTTCATTTAAACGAATAACGAATATAACTCTTGACTAGAAAGAGCAACGAATATAACTCTTGACTAGAAAGAGCAACGAATTTTTGATACACTTTTAGTCGCAGCTTTCAATTCGTCTATTTCTGAGACGCTTCTCTCTGAAATGTAAAGAGCGTCAATCAGTTTCATTTAAACGAATAACGAATATAACTCTTGACTAGAAAGAGCAACGAATATTTACCGCCAATCACTGCTATCAATTGCCATTCCCGCTCCCCGCTGAAGAGAGTGAAAATCTCTCAGTTATGCTTAACATTGAATTAATTTGGACTGTCTGCAGATCACACCTGGATTGCCCGCAACGTGTACGACGCCCTGCCGCCGTATGCCATCGCCGCCGGCCACGACTCGGACAACGACCCGATCTACGTGGGCCGCGCCTACCACAACGGCGACATGCTGCCCGCCAAGGTCATACCGAACAAGCAGCAGGCGTACGTGGCCTGGGGCGGCGAGGAGATCAACAAGCACGACTTCGAGATACTGACGGGCCACCACTACTGCTGGATACCGGCTAGCAACGGCGAGGTGCCGCCGCACGCCCTCCAGGTGGGCCAGACGTCCGACGGCGAGCCGCTGTTCGTGGGCCGCGGCTACTTCTCGGGCAGCTTGACGCCCGGCAAGGTGCATCCGTCGCACGGCTGCCTCTACATTCCGTACGGCGGCGCCGAGCACCGGCTCGAGGCGTACGAGGTGCTCGTGCAGCCCGAGACCTGGGTCAACTCCTCGGGCAGCAACATTGTGCCCGGCACCATTCTGGCCGGCAACGACGCCGACGGCGACCCGATCTACGTCGGTCGCGCCTACCACGAGGGCGACCTGCTGCCCGCCAAGGTGAGTCCCGATACCGAGTGCTTCCTTCCCTACTTGGTGACTAACGTTATCCAACTCTTTTGCAGGTGATTCCTAACAAGGGCTGCGCCTACGTGCCGTACGGCGGCCAGGAGCACGTCAAGTACGACTTCGAGCTGCTCGCTGGTTATGGCTACGGCTGGGTGCCCGACTCCTACGGCAACGTGCCCGGCGGCGCCGTCATCTGCGGCCGCACCAGCGAGGGCGAGCCGCTGTACATTGGACGCGGCCACTACCAGGGCAGCTTCACGCCCGGCAAGATCCATCAGTCGCACCGCTGCCTCTACATCCCCTTCGGCGGACAGGAGGTGCGCCTCGACAACTACGAGGTGCTCGTGCGCTCCTAGACTGACTACTGGACCTCTTCTTCTTCGTATCCATTCCCAGCAGCAACTTCAGCAACCAACTAAATTATTCGTCGTTCATCTATCACTTATTCAACTATGCAGTTATTTGGTACGATATTACAATAAAGCTTAGTTACATTTGTACGCAGCGCGTCTATTCACCTCACTCCACAACTCACCACAGCTTGAAGGTTACTCTGCGACGCAACTCGACTCTTCACACAATGAGCACAATTATAAATGCTTTAAGCCTTTTCTAGCTAGATGTGCTATAGTTGCACTGGTTATCTAGTAAAATAATGTTCTTTTCGAAAGTCAAATATTTCAAAGTCGCGTGGAACGAGAAACCAATTTCTACAATCTAAAAATCTATTCAAAGACTGATAGTGGCTTATCTAAAACATTGCGATCTATGCCAAAGCAAACTTCTGCATATTTTCAAAGAGTTCACATATTATAATAACTTGGAATACGAAGTTTCTTTTGGTAGCTAAATGAAATTTATACTACTTGAAATATTAAAAAGTTTTATTATAACAGCATCCTTTTGGTATGATAAAGATTATAAAAGCATTTTGCCTCTTTATATATAAAATTCAATTTGAATCTCTTAAAATAAGACATAATTTTTTATATTAGATTCAATCCAATTCCTGCAATCTATTATATTCGATTATATCTTATTTCAAGAGCACGTTGTAGCCTGCATAGTTAATATTCTGCCTCGAATGCTTGGAATTGTATTCTTACAATACTATTTGCAGACTTAAAAATATTAGGTTAGTATTTCTATGTCTTTATATCCACTGTTCTTAAAATCAATATGCATTTTCTGACTTCAAGACCTTCATGAGCTCGACACACTATTTAGTTGAAAATTCTTGAGTCTGACACCAAATTTTTGATTTTCAAAGTTTTGGGCATTTTTAGGAATTTCTTATTTAAGCTTACTTAAAAAAAAAACAACTCACTGTACAAATTTTTTTTTAAAATGCGAACCGAAGAAAGCAAGTTTTAATTAAAAAATTAATTACCTAAGCTGATTAACAATTGAAATGTTTCTCGCGTAGTTGAGTTAACTTATTTATATTTGTGCTGCCCTCGCGCACAGTTTTTGTTTGAAACTTTTAAAGCGTCGACCCAAAAGTATGCTACACAAAATGCAAGCAAAGTGCAATGCTGAAAAAAACTGTTGTAAGCTTTTCTCCACTTGCGCTCAACACTGCTTTTTGTGCCTCAGCCCCACACGCTGGCAACTCTACAAATATTGTAAATTGTATTTCCAAAAACAGAATTTCATAATTAATGCTCTCCAGTTGCTTGTGTGCACTTGCAGCGCGAGCTTTCGCAGAGCTTTTGTGCGCTTTGGCCGCCGTGTAGAGTTGTAGAGTTGGCATCTCTCACAGCGAATACGAGCTCTACACGCTGCGCTGCAAAACTGCGCGCTCATTCGTCGTCGTGCGCGCTGCAACGTGATTGGCCGACGAGCCGAACAGCGACCATTGCGATTGGTCGCCTGCTGTGCAACGTGTCTGGGGCGTTCACGCGACGCTCGACGGTCGACTCCGAAGCAGACTTCGAAAGACGTCCGACTGCGAGTCAAAGTTGGCTGAAATTTATGAAATGTTAATTAGTGGCTGGCTCATCATCTTTTATTTATATGCAGTCCCCAGGTGTGTTCGTTTTTGCTGCTGCCCCTTCACTTGCTCGCAGCGTTGCAATATGTGGACCAAACTGGTTTTCGTGGACCTCATTTTCAGCTCGTTAGAAATGCCGTCGCTTTGACAACAACCATTGAACGTGCAGAGTTTTGTGGCACAACGAAGAACAGTTTCTTCGTCGAATATATTGTTGTTGCAGTGAGCCTTAGTTCTAAGTATATTTAGATGCCAGCAGATAACAGCTCTACGTTAGAAACTTGCGAGTTTCCTGGTGGATTTGTGGGATGCTGAGTTTTATAAACTGTCGACTGTAGTTTAAGGCTTAACTGGAGACTTTCGTCGGCTATATCGATCCCTAATCTACGAAGTTTATAGGAGTGCGATTGTTCTTATTTCTCCTCCCTCAAATTAAGATATCGCCTCAATAAATTTTATATGGTAAACAATACTTCACTACCTTCTACGTATATACAAATTCAGAAGTCAATGGCTGAGTATAACTTGAGAACAATCTTGCATTATAGACATAATTGCGTTTACTAAATTACTCTTTAACTTTGCGTCTTCTTTGGGAGAAAAGTTTGTTAAACACAACATAAATGGAGTAAACAGCTTTCGATACATAGTTGACTATTTGATTACTGCATTATGTGTTAGACATATAAAAATGCTTAAATAAACAAAATGTATATATGTATATGTATATCAAAATAGTTCTTAAAGAAGTATTCCTTATGAATACTTCATAGGGAATACCCCTAAAGAAGTATTCCTTAAACAACGTAGAACGTAGAGAAAGATATCTGACTTTCTCTGCACTAGAAACTTAAAAGTTGTCGTATTTATCTTATTAAGGAAAGCAACTCAAAATACAACTAAGAATTGCGCTTCGCTTTAAGGTCTAGCAAACGTTGATATTAAATATATAATGTTTGTTTAGAATGCTATTCAAGTTTTACCGTGGAGACTGTGAAGCTGTGGAGAGCATTTGAAGCGTTGGCAATGGAGTGGAATGGAGAGAAGGGACAGAGCTTCGCAAAGATTTCGTTGGCAAGACAAGAAGCGCTGCGGACTCTACAAGGTAGCGACAACTTTGCCGGCTAAAGAGTTAGGTAGACGAATTTGGAACGACGCGAACTCGAAGAAGGGACACAGCCATGAAAATGTCGTATACTAAGTAGAAAGAACAACAACAAGCTGCAGACGCAGCTCCACGCGCCGTCGGCGGCGGAAACAACGTGTTTTGTTGAGCAGAGCGGATGCGTAGGGGTTTCCTACACAAGGTCTGCTAAAGAGCAAAAAATAGCTGCTTAAATCGCTGTGGGCAAGATGAATGCTTGTAATTTCGATTAGTTTTAAAAGGCAGCGAGCAGTGAGCAGCAAACAGCGAGAGCACAAGGAGTCTGGCATGAAGCGGCGCCCCCGCTGCTGTTGCTGCGACAACGATACTGTCATATCAGCTTCAATATCCATTTAGCTAAAATGTATTAAAAAGTAACTCAGATGCTATCGGGCAAGGCGCATCCATCCATTGAAGTCGAGATGAGCGGAGCAGACATCCCTCAAATAACTTTCGAGGAATGCTCGAAATTCTTGCCCAGAGCAAGAGCAACAACAACAGCAAGAACATGGTAGCTTTGCAATATCAGTTTCTTCGTCAGCGACAGAGCAGAGCAGAGACGCGGCAAAGGAATGAAGCGAATGACAAAATTTGGCCTGTGGGGCTGTAGCTGTGTCGCTAGAACCTCACACACACACACACGCACACGGGTAGAGACAGAGACAGAGACAGACTGAGGGACAGACATACACGTTGAGCAGTAGTAGAAGGAAGTGCGTTGAACGCCAGCGACGGCAGCGAATGAAGGCAGCAAAGCGAGAGAGCAGCAGCAGGGAGGAAGAACAACTGCTGATGAGCCGCTGTATGTACTGCGAATGAATGGAAGCTGTCTTATGTACACGCAGTACATTGCTTGTGTGAGTGAGTGTGTGTGTGTGAGCGTATGTACAACAGCACTCATTCGGCATGTGCGTGTGTGTGTGTGTGCAGCTACAATTAGTGGCGACAAGAGCCCAAAAGAATGAAACAATAAGCGCTCGCAACAGATTTGACTAGCTGTGTGAGGGCGAGTGTGTGAGTGTCGTGTGATAGAGAGAGTGAGTAAGTGGTGAGTGAGTGCTGAGCAAAGAGAGTGTGGAGTGAGTGGAGTGCGGAGGGTTTTTGTTGTTGGCAACGGCAACGACGATGGCTCACAGGGGTGGAGTGTGGAGTGCGGAGTATGGGTACAGCAAAAGCAAATAGGGTTGCACTTGGACTTAGCAGCAGCATTGGAAACGTGTCTCATCGGATGCTTCAACTGCAAGCGATAACCAAAAATCACACTATATGTGTGTTTGTGTGTGTGTGCGTATGTGTGCGCGCGCGAATGAAGCGAAATGGAAATGCAAAAGAAAATATGTAAGAAATATTTACGAAGCCGCAAAGCAAAGCGTAAAATGAAAAAATTTTCGTACATAAAATTGGAAATGCGAGCGAGGCGAACAGCCGGCTACGCATTGAAGAACCCTCGTCGGGGCGCTCGATGGGCGTGGAGTACATAAAAATGTAAAGCCGAAAAGCATTCTCGAGCGCTGTGTGTGTGTGTGCGTGCGTGTGAATGTATTTGTATATGTACTGCTTGCATACTGGTTGACTTGTGACGAGAGCCTGGTGTTCAGCTAGTAATGAGCGCGTGACACGACAAAAGTCCAATGCATGATAGCAAGCAAGCGATTGCTCTGATTGCATTCGATAAACAGTGCAATTAGTTGAAATACATGCTCGCTCCCCTCCCCAACTAAATGCGATCGATAAATACATAAGTAATCGCCGCGCCGCCACAAATGCGTTGAGTTCGATAGACAGTTGCATTGCTGCCATCAAATGCTCACTCTCACTACGCTAATTAGTTTTTATGTTGAAGTCTAAAAATAAAAAGCAAACATAAATATGCATCATACAGCTGAAAGGGGTGAAAAGAGGGGCAGAAGGCAGTTCGATCTGCTTCAGTTGGCAGCTAAACACAGCCTCCGAAGCCCCAACTCATCTCAGGCGCATCTCTCAACTGTATTTGGTTGTCGCTTATGCGTGATAATTCAATTAGGAATGTGTGAATCAAGCAACAACAACAAAAACAGCAGGCGCTCTAACACTGCAGCTACGACAACAACAGCAACAACAACAACACCAGCATGCAAGCGGAAACACAGCAGTGGAAAGAGAATTGAACATAAAATACTCTTTCCCAGCAGCCACGGCCAAAAAAAAAAGACAGAAACCCAAAACGCCATGCCCAAAGTGCAGTACACGACGAACAGTTGCATGCAACCCTGTTTCTCTACGCTTGGTGTATGGCTGTGTGTGTTTGTGTGTGCCACAGGAACAGAATCACAATCAGAATACGGCCTCGGCTCTGGCGGCCTGAAACAATTTATGTGCCATGTATTTTGTACATAAAAATAGCGAGCGAGGCAACAGCAGCAGCAGCAACAACAACAACAACAAGGAGGAGAGCAGCAACGATAGCAGAGACGCCAGCACTGGCTGAGGAGGACGGGTAGACGGGCCATGGATGTGGACAGTGAATGGAGGGAGAGGGGCTTATGTGCGCAGCTTGCCTCGAAAATATTTCAACACGAGCATGCGACGGCGACTGGAGCACTTAACGAGCAGTGCCTCAGTCAGCAGGGTTGCACTGAAAATTAAACGTTTATATTAAGTTAAACAACATAAATATAATTAAGAAAATAAAACTACATAAATTAGTTCGCTTTGCTTTACAGCAAAAATATGCTTAATATGCTTTGCAAAACATTAACTTCAATAATTCCAGTCAAGGTTTTACACTACGACTCTAACCCCTGTTGTATCGTACAAACGGCGCCGCTGCCTTATATCTTCAATCTTGCTGTACATACAACCACAAGCAGAAACACGGCATGCATGTATAGCACCGCTCTCTATGCTCGCGTGCATGTGTGTGTGTGTGTTCAAGTGTGCGGCCCAGCGATAGCAACGAATAACAACAACTACAGCAACAACGACAACGACAGCGCCGACGACGGTGACGACCACGAGTTGGGCCTCGTCGTCCGTCGCATTACCAATTTAAATTCCCATCCAATGCCCGCACGTAGCAAAAGAGCCGGTAAGGAATAAAATCGACAGACAGCGCGACAGGCGGACGGACGGACTGATTCAACACAGCGATTCGACTCTCAAAGATAGAGTATTTAATGAGCGCTACTGTTCTGCTGACTGTTGTTGTTCCGCTTATACGTATGTATGCACATATATTTTGTTCTTGCTTTTGTTTTTGTGTTATTGCTTCCCAATGCAATGCCAACTCGATATGTTACATTTCAGAGTTCTTTTTTTCGAGTTTTTTTTTCTCATTTTCTGTTCGTTTTTTTTTTCTCTCCCTCTCGCTTTCGCTGCAAGTCTTTGACGTTGCTGTTATTGCTATTGTTGTTGTGTCTTCTATTAAATTAGGTTCATTTGCCAGAGCGAACGGCTGTCGCTGCTGTCGACGTAGACGTCGCTCTGCTGCTGCTTTAGTAGCTTTTGCCAAAAGCACCCTCTCTTTGCCTTCGTCGTTGTGTATTTGCTGTGTCAAGTGGGCTGTGCAAGCGCATGCAAGTATGTGTGTGTGTGTGAGCGCTCTTATCGACTATGTGTAAACCGCACGGCTCACTGGCTGCCCGGTTGCTTGGCTGCACTGTCGCCGTCTCTTTGACGCCGTCATTGCGGTTATGACTGAGTGTGTATGTGTGTGCGTTATGTACAGTAAAGGTATATTTTGAGTGGTGTATATAGAAAAATATGTATTGCCACCACCACCACTGCTGTTGAAGTTGTGGCATGTTGATAATTCAATAAGCTGTAAAAAAATGCGAATTCTTTTTGTGGCGCTGCAAATTGGCAATGAGTGACACACACTTACATATGTACTTATGTATATACTACATATTTGCTCTGCTTTTCTTTTTTTTTGCGCTCATTACAGACACTTGAGCGTTATGTAAAACTCACTCAGCCAGCAACGAACTCGCTACGTCATGCAGCTGCAAGGGACCGCAACTGTTTGCTCTTACTCAACATCAACAGCAGCATCATCAAGTAAGTCTACGACAACTCTCCGGCCACTTGAACGCACTCCAAAGTGGACTGCGGCTGCCGCCACCCAGCGTCACAACTTCATTTGCAATGCAAACGCATCGCCTCGCGTAGAGCGCAAGCAACGAATGAGTGAAGCGAAGTGTGGGCAGCACCAGGCAGAGAGTGTCGAACGCTGAGCGAATTGCGAAGAGAGGGAGTGGAAGTCGTGAGAGTTCGTTGTGTAATCAACTAATTACAACAGCCGCCTAGGCCTGGCACCATCTTCTCTACATTCTCTTTCCCATTGCCACCCCACTCGCATAAGCCCGGCGCACAGTTTGTCTTGTCAAAATGACTTTGAAGCTTAAGCTCTTCTTCCCCAGCCGCGCGCATCTGCTGCCCGCTGCTGCCATCGAGAGCAGCACATCATTAAAGACAATTGAGTAGCTCTTAAAAGCTGAAGCGCGCCACTCAAATCAATCAAACTGAAGCAGCGTTTGAGAGAGTGTGAGCGCACAAAAAAAAAACGTAAAGAGAGCAAAGCTGCGTTATCGGCATCGGTATTTGTATCGGCTGCTTTAATGTCGCTTCTTTGGCAATTTCATGCAGTTATTATTATTCTTGTTTCCGGTTCAGAACTTTCGTCTGATTCCGTCTCTTCCCCCAGGAGCAGGAGCAAGAGCAAGAGCAAGCGCAAGAACTGGAATGGGAATGCGAATGCGCCGTGCGTCTCCTTGGCTGCCCTGCACCCTGCCTGCTGCTTTGTAAATTGATACTTTTTTTCGGGTTTCGCATTTTTTTTGACGATGCAAAAAAAAAATGAAATGAAATGAAATGGAATGAGCGCGCCAGCAGCTAGAGCGAGACAGCGAGCCCATAACTTGGGACGCGACGGCGGCACTTGGGTCTTGGAAGTCTGTCTGCTCAACCTTCGTCGTTGTCGTGTTCCATGCATATTAATAATGGCGCTCTAATTGGATCTTAATGCTGGGATTTCATTTCATTACATGACTCAATTATGCCCGATGAATAAAATTACATTGACATCAAATCACGGAAAGTGTTGCCAAGATTGCTTCACTTTCCTCTGCGTGTTACTCGCTTTCAACCATAATTCATTGCTTGCCATCGCATCTCGCAGCTAGCTGTCAAAAATAGCTCTCAGCATTACGCGTTTCAAAGGAGAGCGACTTAAGAGGCGCGAGTTGCAAGAACTTTGCGTACTGTGAGTATTCCTTTAATCTCAATCTCTTCTTACTTGTAAACTTTTAATCTAGCACTGCGAATCTTCAGAGTTTAAAGTCCTTTTCTAAAGAGGATAAAAACTGATTTCAAATTTTCTTATTTTTGTCATTCTTTATTTTCCTTTTATTTGCACAATTTGTCTAAATAATGTACATGAAATTGTTGTTCAACAAAATTGATTGATTTTTAAATTTGCTTGTGAAACATTATTTTAACAATAACGTCGGATTTAATAACAAGAGAGAAACCAACTAAACTGAAATTTGTTAAGTAATCGTTGAAAATCAGTTGTATTTATTTATAGACTAAACAAATCAATTCTTAGCTTGTTCAGTTTAATAAAATAAGCAGAATATCAATATAAACAAATCATTCAATTACATTAAAATTACTTTCTAAGGCAGCTACTCAAATATTTTGGTTTGTTATTCAACAAAACATTTAACTTATGAATTCAAGTCGAATATTAGAGGGTTTACAATACTAAAAGGAAATCAATTGAAACTAAAAATTAAGTTACAGCTTCCAGTATTCAGCCTTAGTCAAAATTGTGGAAAAGTTAATATGTAGAGAATATGAATAGAAATAAATCATTCGAATAAATTAAAACCATTTTCGAAGGCAGTTACTCAAATATTTGAGTTTGTTATTCAACAAAAAAACTAGTCGAATATTATAAGGTTTACAATACAAAAAGGAAATCAATTGAAAGAAAAAGTTATGTCAGCTTTAGACAAGACAAAAACTGTCAGCATTTACAAGATTTCTGAGTAAAGAAGAGAAAGTTTAAGCAAAGTTAGGAGCTGTTAACTTGAAAAAGTTAAGATTGTCACAGAAATCTTGGCAAATGAATGCTCCTAGAATCAACTGATAATCCAAGCAAGCCATTTGCAGTAATCATTACTCATATCAGTCTCGCTATAATAAACGATAATCCCAGCAATCGTTAGTTTCGAGAGCTTCTTGGGATAGAATCGATGTGGTGTGGTGTGAGGACAGGCATAAGATGGCTAATTGAATTTCTCGAGTTAAGCGTGGCTAAAGTCGAGAACTAATTTCTCGGCCATTATATGACACAAATGCTAAGCACATAAATCGTCATTTAAGCGCCAAGTTCTGTTTGCCCAAGATTGCCGGCGCAAGGTGATAAAGAGGGGAGATCGAGGATTAGGGGAAAGCAGCAACAAATTGCAATTAGACGACGACACTGGCAAAACTTTCGCGGCAGCCACAAGAAGCGACGCGACGCACACACGTGGAAACTTTTGCTCCCAATTCAATTAAATTCGCACTCGGCTCTCGCGTGGCAAGTTGGGCTGCGAGCCGCATGCGGCTGTGGCAACAACTGTTTGTGTCGCAGCCGACGTGTAACTCAATATGATTCCATTAATTACAATTACACGAGCACAAACAAAGCCACCTCAAACACCATGGCCAACCAAATTCACCGCACTCCGCATTCAAATGCCGCTTTTTGGCCATCCTGTCTGCCTTTGACCCCGACTGTGTTTTAGCCAGTTTCAGTTTCAAACAGTCGAGTTTGAGCTGCACCTGAAGCTGCACTGTTTACTACACTGTTTTACAGCTGCCCTTCGGCTCTAATTCCAACTGGCTGTGAATGCGAATTGCTGACTTCCTGAAAATGCCTTTAAAGTTACCTCAGCATTCCCATCCACTCATTGCAGAGCTTTAAGAACATCTTTTCAGACTTTATTACAAGTGTAAAAATATATTCTATAATGAAAGCAACGACTAAACATAACAGACCTAAGCTCTTCGAATTGCTTTAAAAGCTTATATGAACAAAATAAAATATATCTCCTAAAGTCTCGAGGCATGAGACACTCGTGTAAAAATCAATTTTATAATAAAAGCAACGAAATGATATAGAAGAGTTGAGTTATTTGAATTGCTTTAAAATTTAGATGGGAACTAAATGCTGATTTAGTCTTTAAAGCAACGAAATAACATAGAAGAGTTAATCTGTTTTAATTGCTAATAATTAATAGATTATTTTAAACAAAGTGCTGATTTATTCTTTAAAGACTCGAGACACGAGACACTCGTGTAAAAATATATCTTATAACGAAAGCAACGTAATAACATAGAAGACTTGAACTATTTGAATTGCTTTAAAAGTTTAGACTATATGAACAAAATACTGATTCTTTAAAGACTCGAGACACTCTGCACTCTTGTTGATCTATTTGAATTGCTTTAAAAGTTTAGATTATATGACCAAAATGCTGATACGAGTATATTCTTTAAAGACTCAAGACACTTGACACCCTTGTAAAAATATATTTTATAATGAAAGCAACGAAATAATAATTGAATAGCAATTGCAAATTGATAGAAAAAAAGTTTCGATTATGGAAACAAAATGCAGATTTATTCTTTTAAAGTATAGATTTTGCATCAAGTCGCTCGAGACTCGAGGCACGAAACATCTGGTTAAAAATATATTTCATAGTGAAAGCAATGAAATAACATAGAAGAGTTGAGCTATTTGATTGCTAAAACAAGTATCGATTATAGGAACTTAATGCTGTTGTATACTCTAAAATATATTTTCTAATGAAATAACATTGAAGAGCTAATTGAATTGCAATAAAAGTGTAAATTATGGAAACAAAATGCTGACTTAACCTTTAAAGGTATAAATTTCGCAACAAAATGCTGCCTTATCCTAAGTCGAACTGTTTAGCAACTATTTTGTTGCTCAATTGTACTAAAATAATCACTTGAAACCAGAAATTTTAATACAAGAACAACATGCTTTAATTATTTACTTTCTATCGCTAATTCTTTCTCTTCAATTATTCAGCTATATTTATTATCTCGAAAATGCTGTATAAAATCTATAATAATTTAACTCAGAGCTTACCCATTCAATCATTTGAAGCAATAGAGGCAAATAATTTAGGTTAATTTAAAAAAATTATCACTTATTGATCAATCAATTATTCAATTATTTTTATTATCTAGAAAATTCTGTAATTTTTCCTTAATAATTTACCCTGCTGTTTACTTAGTCAATCATTTGAAGCAATGCTCCTTGCTGCTGTTTAAAAATTTTACACAAATAATTTAGCTTAATCTGAAGGAAGTATTAATGACCTATTTACTCCAAAATATCGTATAATTTATATATTTTGTAACAATCATACAATCATTTATTAAACATATTGTTTTCATTTTGTTGTTTCTTTCTATTGTTTCCACTTCAATTCACTTATGTTCATTATCTGTAAATTGTGTTTTTATTCTCCCTGTCTTTCCTGCTGCAACTAATTAATCTTCATCTTAACTTCAACCTTGTCTCAAAGTTGAGTGCAGAGTATTGCTTGAGTCGAGCTGACTCCGTTCGCGGCACTTTCGCGCGTGCTAACGATCTTGAATGTGGACGCATCATAAATTGAGATGAAAGTAGTGCTCATATTTTAACGATGCGGAAGTCTTTAAGCGTGGTGAAAGGCTAGATCAGCCGCACAGTAGTCACTCGTGCCACTCGTCGACCAGCTGTCGAGATGGCCCAAAGACACAGCGAGAGAGAGAGACAGACTGAGTGTGTGAGTGGAGCAAGACTAAGCCTGTTGTGAGTCAGTCGCCTGTCAAGCGAAATAAGTGTGTGCGTCTGCGGCTCGTGTGAGTGCAGTTTTACATTTCTAATTACCTGAATAAGCATCTCGCAGGTACGCGCCTGTATCTCGCAGCTACAATTGCCAGCTTGTGTGTGCGCAAATGATTTATAAATGCTGAAATTAATGCGTTAAAAGCCAAGCGCATTTAACTTGTTTTCAGATGTGCCCAACACTCGACACTCGTGAATACTCATAAGTGTATTCGCCTGCACCGCCAGTCGGCTTAATTATTGTAATTGGAGTTTTGGCTCAAACCACACACACACATACACACACGCATGCCCATTAATAATTCACTTGCGGCTGGGCCCGAGGAGACGAGGCAGTTTTGGGCAAAACTTTATGAATGAATTTTACATTTTAAATTATCGCCGCAGTCAAGGCAACTGTTTCACTTATTCCACTCGCGCTAAAAGCGTGTGTACTTTGTTTTTATTCAATCCCCCCCTAAGACCCTCAATTTTTCCTCACTTTTCACACCCTTTATGCATAATTTAAGGATGCGGAAGTTTTCCCTAAATTTCCGCTGAAAATAAAAACAATTTAAGACTACAGGAAAACAACTCGAAATTCAATTTGAAAAATATTTGAGTAATTTTTTTTTAATTTACTTCTCATTTCAAAATATTATATTTTTTGAACGCAAATAATTTGAAATAATTTAAGACTTAAGGAAAACACTTCGAAATTGAATTGAATAAAATATTTCAGTTACTTTTTCTTAATATACTTCTCAACTAAAATTTCTCTAATTCAAATTATGTTCTTGGAACGCAAAAATAATTCAACGCTTTAAAAATCGGATCGAAATTCAATTGAAAAATATTTCAGTTTTTTTTGCTTAATTACTTCGTTAATTCTAATAATTATATTATTTGAAAGCACAAATAATTTAAGACTTAAAGAAATTAGCTTGAAATTCAATTTAAAAAATATTTGAGGTATTAAAATTAATGAATTTTATCAGATGATTCTGTTTTTCATTAGGACACAAAAACGAAGACTTCAAGAAATCAGCTCTAAAATAAATTTAAAAAATTTTGCAGTTATTTTTTTGTTAATATACGTCGCAACTAAAATTTCTCCAAGTCAAATTATTATGTTTTTTGTACGCTCGAAATTAAGTTTGATGAAATATTTATATTATTTTTTTGTTAATTTGCTTCTCAATGAAAATTTCCGTGTATCAGATAATTATGTTTTTCATTTGAACGCAAAAATGATTAAAGACTAAGAAATTCAATTAGTTGAAACATAAAAATGAAAATTGCAAAATATTTGAGCTATTTTGTAATTACTTAGCCAAAGTTAGTTGTTTAACTTTGCTAAATATAAAAATGAAAATCGTCAAATATTTAAGCTATTTTGCTAGTTATTCAGCCCCAGTTGACTGTGTTTTCTTAGCCAAAGTTCAGCCCCTGCATCGGCTGATTATGTTTTTCCTTGGGTCGGAATCTAAGAGAAACGCACCCCAAGTTGGACTACCATAAATATATTGGGCAGACAGCCCAGAATTTAACACCATTAAAAGTCCTTGAAAAGGGTATAACAATTCCTATCTATTTTCATGTGCGAACTTCAACTGCATTTCGATACCATGAACTTCTATACCCTGTACAAAAATCTTCGAATTTAGCTACCCTGTCGCAAAAGTTGAAAATTTGAAATTTAGAACCGTGGCACAAAGTCTCTAGCGTGCAATTGAATGAAGCTACCCCAAAGAGTTATCTAAAACCGCTCTGATAAGGGTTTTTTGTGGTTTTCAAACAATGCATAGAAATTATAATTAATATTGCTTGAAGAAAAGAAAGGACTTCCATAAGGTGGAAAGTGATGTAATTAGTAAATAATATATATAAATATACAAAAATGTAAATAATATATAAACACAGATATAATAATAATATAAAGTAACTACAATTGTGCAGGATTTTCTGGGAAAATCATTTTGCTTACGCAAATGTTGTTAATAAAAAGAAAATGATGTTAAAGAAAAACATGGAAAACGTTTCTAACTAGTTCTGCAAAAGTACAGGGTATTTGACAGTCTAGCAGTTGTTGTGCGCGGCAGCTACTAATAGTTATTGGTTGGGCCATAAATCTATTTGGCCGTTGAAGCAATTCGCACCTAATCCACCCCTCAAACACTACGCCTATCAAGATGCTCTGCCCGCTGTTTCCGCTCTTCGACTTTTCCACATTTTCAGCATTTTCGCAGGGCTGCCCAATGCTCATTAGACGTATCTGCCTGCCTGCTTGTCTGTCTGTGTGCGTCGTCTTTTGGGACTCGTTCCAGCCGAAAATTGCCAATTTTCGATAGCGTAAAGCGTAAGAAACGGACAGAAACAAGCAGCAGCATGGCCAGAAGGGCAAAGGCAGGGAAAAGGCAATGGATTTGCAATGATTTTCATTGAATTTGGAAACCAAAAACGTTTGGCAGTCGGGCGAAAAACCGAAGCGAAAGCAAACGAACGGAAAACTGAAAACTAAACAGAGTCGAGCGAGTCCCTTAATCTTTTATTTGTGCTGCTGCTGCTTGTCTTGGGCATTTTTCATTTTTGCAGCACAACAATGAGCAGCGCGACACCACAAAGGGTCGCCCAACGGGATTAGGGAAGCAACCAAGGAAAAAAAATCGAGGCAAAGGGACGACCTTCGTGCGATGCGTTGACCTTGTGACCCCCGACAGCCAGCTGAAGCCGTTTGATTAGCACCGACTGCGAAACGAAGCGAAATGAAAGTAAGCCAATTTCGTAGATCAATATAAATAAGTTTATTTATCGATTAATTCGTTTATCGTTAATGTGTTGAATCGCATGTAATCGATCCGCTTAATCGCTAACTTAATCAATAACTATTCAGATGGCATTCCAAGCGAGCTTTGCAAAGCTCTTCATTCTCTCTCTCCACTTTCTGTTATTATCATCCTTTACGTATTTGCGTGCAATTGCAATGCAATTCATCTCACCGCCAAAAGTTACTTGGTATACATAGAAAACTTAAGCATATTGATTCTGAATCGTGGTCTTCATATAAATATCGACTATGTTGTATACATGTAATGGTATATATTGTATTATATTGTAGCTATGTTGTGTATTCTATATTAGATACGTTGCTATGTACAGCTGTGCACGCCTTCTGCTGCTGCTTCTTCTTCTTCTTCTTCTTCTTTCTGTCCGCGCTATGTACAAAGTGGGTGAACAAGCAACGCCGCAAACTGTGCCAGTCTTTAAACACTAATTAGCCACAACTGGCCACCGGGTGGGTGCTGAATGGGTGAGTGCTCAACGCGTGACCCTTCACTTGCTCTTGGCGAGCGTCGGGCCGTTGCTCGTGGCCGCCGCCTGGGGCCGCGGACTGGCGTTGTTTTTGGCCAGCGCGCTGGCCGTGGCGGCCGGCGTCAGCTTGCCGCCGGCTAGCGGCGAGGGCGAGCTCTTGGGGCTGGCGGGCGCTGCGACGGGAGTGGGCAGCGTGACGGTGGGCAGCATGGGCATGACGGGGGGCTTGTGCTCGCCGCTTGTGCCCGTCTCGCCCACGGCGGCGGCGCTCTTCAGCTTCTGCAGGTAGTCGTTGAACACCTCGTTGCCGGCGCGCTGCATACGCGACAGCTGCTCCATGAACAGCGCCTGCTGGTAGTTGTACATCGGCGACGCAAAGTTGTACAGCTGCGCCACCTGCGCCTGCGCTTGAGCCTGTGCTTGAGCTTGAGCCTGGGCTTGTGCCTGGGCTGCCTGGGCGCGCATGATGTTCTCCTTGAGGAAGTTGCTGAGGTCCAGCTGGTTGGCGGCAGCGGCCACCGCGGCGCTCGACGCAATGCTCAGCGGCGCCGACAGATGCGGATGGACGGCAGGCGGCCCCATCTTGCCATCTTGCGGGGGCGTGGGCTGCTTGTTGTGCGGCTGCTTCTTGCCGCCCGTTCCCGCTACTGCTCCCACTGTTGCCTTGGGCGGCGAGCTGAGCTTGGCGGGCGTGGCGCTGCCGTTGCTGAGCTTGGCGGGCAGCGCGTTGCCGCCCGTGGGCGACTTCTTGCTGGCGGGCACCTTCTTGGCGGGCGGCGCACTCGCCGCAAAGTTGAACGCCGCCGGCAGCTTGGGCGCCAGCTCGCGCGGCAGTATGGGCCGGAACTTCTTGGCCGCCGGATCGCCGCCCAGCGCGCCCGCTCCGACAGCTGAAGCAGCTGCAGTTTGTGCCGACTTGGGCGACTTGTTCTCGCTGGCGTTGGGCGAGTGGCTGCCTGGAGCCACGACGACGGCGCTGCGCTTCTCCGGGCTGGGCGTCTTCTTGTCCGCCTGCTGCGGCTGCAGCACGGGTTTCAGCGGCGCCGACATCGTCGTCGTCGTCGTCGTCGTGGGCGACGTCTTGGGCGGCGGGACGACGCTGGGCGGCGTCAAGCGCGCCAGCAGATGCTGCGGCGAGGGAATCGTCTTGCTGGGCGGCTGCGGCAGCTTCACGGGCTTCGACAGCTCCGCCTTGGGCGGCTCAACGGTGGCGGGGGGCGGCGGCGTGGGCGGCTGCTGGTCGGGCAGCTTGACGATCTCGATGTAGTTGTTGACGGGACTCTTGTGCTTGGAGTGGACGCCGCTGTTGGGCGACGACGCGTCGCCGTTGTCGCGCGAGATCGTGATGGAGAGCGAGGAGGGTATGTTGATGTTGCACGAGTTCAACAGCGACTTCACCTTCACCTGCTGCTTCTCGCCCGCATCCTCGCCGCCGCACGGGCTGCCACTGCGCTGCTGCTTGGCTGGGTTCGTGTTCTGGTCGCTCTTGGTGGGCGGCGAGGGGAACAGTCCACCTGCCCCAGCTGCCGCCACTCCCCCGCCATTCAGCATGCTCTGCAGGTAGCTGCTGGCACTTGCTGCCGCCGCCGCAGCCGAGGCGGGCTTGGGCGTGTACTTGTAGGTGGGCATGGTGGGTATGTTGTAGTTGGGCACGTACTGCGGCGAGCTGGGCGAGTAGATGGGCGAGTTGGGCGTGTACATGGGCGTGCGGCAGCCGGGCGGCGCCTCCTTGCCCTTCGACTTGCTGGCGTTGAACAGCGCCAGGTTCAAGTAGTTGTTCGCCTTGCCACCGTTGTTGCCACACGCCTTGGCTGCGGGGGCGGGTGCGGGCGCTGCAGGTGGCCCCATCTTGTGCTCGGGCGTCGTCGTTGGCGTCGTCGTGGGGGGCTTGGGGCCGTAGACGTGCGGCTTGGACTGCGCCACGGACTTGATCTCGGTGCCGGCGTCCTTCAGCAGCCGGTTGACGTCGCTGGGTATGTTGGCGAAGGGATTGGGCCGCGCCGCCTTCGGCAGTATGGGCTGGTAGCGCTTGGCGATCGGCGTGCGGTTGCCCGGCGCCGCCAGCTGCAGTCCCTGGTGGTGCAGCGGCGTCGGCGGCGCGAACACAGCCGACGACTGTTGCTGCTGCTGCTGCTGCTTCTGCTGGTGGCGTGCGGCTGCGATGGGCGCCTTGGCGGCGGGCGGCGGCATCAGCGGCTTGTCGTTGGCGTTGCCGCCGGGCATCGGCAGGCGTATCTTGAAGTCCTCGCGCGGCAGCGGCGGCGACAGCTTGGGCTTCTTCGAGACGGCCTTGATGGGCTCCTTGCTCTTGCGCTTCGACGAGGCTATCGACTTGGGCGGCATTGCGCTGGGCGGCTTCATCAGCAGCCGGTCGTCCAGATGACTGCGCGGCGAGGGGGCGGGCAGCGCCAGGGCGAGCGAGAGCGCTGGGGCGGCGCTCTTGGGGCGCTCGGGCGACTCGAGCTTCACCTTGATGGGCGTCAGCGCGAACGACTTGAGGAACTCGGACTTGGGGTCCTCGACGCAGCCGCCGCTGGTGACGCGCGGACTGAGCACGGTGCCCATGCCGTTGGGACTCAGTATGCGCTCCGTGCGTATCGTCAGCGGCGGCACCGTCAGCGGACTGGGACTCTTGCGCTTCCGCTCGCTGCTGCTGCTGGCGGGGACGACGGAGGCGGCGACGGAGGCGGACTTGGGGCTGCCGTCCTTGTCCTTTTTGCTCTTGGAGCGCGACTCCTTCTCGGGCTTGAGCGGCTTGACGATCTCCTTGCGCTCCGGGTCGGACATGTTGATGATGGTCACGCTGTTCTGCTTGGACAGATCGATCTTCAGCTTGATGTTCGGCTCCTCCTTGCTGCCGCCGTTCGGCGTCGTGCCGCTCTTGGCCGGCGCCACGTTGCGATTGATCACCAGCTTGAGCGAGGCGGTCTCCGTCGGCTTGGCCGCCACGCGGAACTCCTGCTCCAGCTTGATGCGGGGCGTTGGAGGCGGCGGCGAGGCAGCCTTGACGACAGCGGGCAGCGGCGTCACAGCTGTCGGCTCCTGCTTCAGCTGTGCTTGCAACGGGGCAGCAGGTGGCAACTTGGCAGCGGGTTTCAGTTGCGGCGGCGACTCGTAGACGCGGAAGTAGAAGCGCATGGGCGCGTCCCGCTTCCACGTGTAGATGTAGGCGATGTCCATGAGCGTGTAGTAGTCGAGCAGCACGATGGTCTTCACCTTGTACATGATGTCGATGCTGAAGCGCTGCGCGTCGATCTCGAACTTGTCGTACACGAACTTCTTCAGGTGGCTCACGCGACACATGGCCGGACACTGGAGGTAGCGCGGACGCAGCGTGTCCCCAAACTCCAGCTCGGACTCCGCGTTCAGCTCGCTGCAAGCGAAAGACGTCAAAATTTCAAATTAATTCATGTAAATCACAATTCGCTGGCGCCATTTTCAGTTTGCAATTGAACCGGTTTCTAAATATTTTCATTGCCAGTCACTCAGCATTTTCCCCCGCCAATTTTGACTGCTTTTTACCACCCCGTGGCGCCACACAACCAACGGTAACTCGGCTCGCCTTTAAAGTGCATTTTGTTGCGTTGAATTTCATAAAATTCAATGCGACTTCAACCCCGCAATCAATTCAGGTTTGTATAACAAATTTCAGCTGGCTGCTAAAGTTCATTATAATATCATTATTGCTTTACTTCATTTAGCTATGCCTGTTCCATTATTTCCATAACTTCATTTTAATATCATTAGATATTGTGTACTACGTTTAGCTATTCTATTCTATTACTTGCTCTATTCCATTACTTTCTAAACTTCCTTTCAATACTACTTCTGTTTTACTCCATTTATCTATATATGTTTTCATAACTTCCTAAACTTCATTTCAATGGTATTTCTTCTTAAATCCATTCACTTATTTCTGTCTTTCCATTACCTGCTAAACTTCACTTTAATATTATTCTTTCTTGTCTACTTTATTTAGTTATTTCTGTTCCATTATTTCCTTAATTGCATTTCAATATTATTCTAACTGGTTTACTCCATTTAGCTATTCTATTCCTTTACCTGCTCTATTCTATTACTTCCTAAACTTTCTTTCACTCTTATTTCTGCTTTACTCCATATATCTATATATGTTTCCATAACCTCCTAAACTTCATTGCAATAGTATTTCTAGTTTAATCCATTTCTTATTTCTGTCTTTCCATTACCTGCTAAACTTCACTTTAATATTATTCTTTCTTGTCTACTTTATTTAGTTATTTCTGTTACATTATTTTCTAAACTTCATTATAACATTATTTTTGGTTTACCTCACTTAACTATCTCTGTTTCATTACTTTCTAAACTTCATTTCAATATTAAATCTAATTTAATCCCTTTATGTCTGTTTTTCCATAACTTGCTAAACTTCATTTCAATATTATTTCTTGTCAAAATTAACTACTTGCTATACTTCATTTCAATATGATTTCTTCAACTCCACAATCTATTCAATAATTTCTAGCGCTTGTTTTCAATGTATAGCAAATTTCAGATGTCAGCTAAATTTGTACTTATTATTTAACTTACTTAAGTTTTTCTGTTTTCCCAATACTTGCCAAACTTCATTGCAATATTCTTTCTTACTTCATCCATTTATCTATTTCTGTTCCCTTACTTGCTAAAGGTTTCTTCAATATTATTTCCTCAACCACGCAATCTATTCAAGCATTGCTAGGATTTGATTTCAAATGACAGCTAAACTACATTTCAATAGTCTTTCTTGTTTAAGCCATTCCTTATGTCTGATTTCCATTACTTGCTAAACTTCATTTCAATACTATAATTTCTCATTTTCTTCATTAAGTTGTATCTGTTTTATATCACTTGCTAAACTTCATTTCAATACTATAATTTCTCATTTTCTTCATTAAGTTATGTCTGTTTTATATCACTTGCTAAACTTCATTTCAATACTATTATTTCTTATTTTCTTCATTCAGTTATGTCTATTCCTTACTCGCTAAACTTCATTTCAATATTATATTTTCTCGTTTTTACTTCATTTAGTTATATCTGCTTTTCCATTACTTGATAAACTTCATTTCAATACTATTATTTCTTATTTTCTTCATTCAGTTATGTCTGTTCCTTACTTCTCGCTTTTACTTCATTTAGTTATATCTGTTTTTCCATTACTTGCTAAACTTCATTTCATTATTATATCTTATTCAATCCATTTAGCTGTGCCTGTTTTTCTCTTACATTTCCCATCTTGAAGCTATTGATTTATCTATTATGTCTTGTTCTATTTTACTTTTGTCTCGTCGTCTCTGCTTCCGTTTTTGGGAATGTTATCAATGTGTAAGTAAACTCACCCAAGTTCGGCAAACTCCAGGGAGAGGGACATGTCATCGGAGGGACTGAAGATTAGATGCTCGGTGTCGTCGCCGCGCTGCTCGGGCGTCGCGAGCGCCGCTTCCTGCGGCCGGTCCTTGTAGAAGGCGCGTTTGCGCATCAGCTCCCGCTCGTAGAGGCCCGGCACGAGCTTGTACACAATGGCCTGCAGCGTGGTATCCGATCTGCAAGAGAGAGAGAGAGACGTAGAGAGAGGTAGAAGCGGCGGTTAGTTGAGGTGTTACATAATACGCAGGCCTGAGGGGAGCGCAACGCAAAGATGTGAGCGACAAGAGACATGTGTGTGCTCAGCGAGCTGGAAAAGACACACACACACACACACACGCACACAGAGATAGGGCGACGGCTGCGTTATTGTCTTGAGCATGGTTTTTTTTGTGTTGTGTGTCTGCTGGAAAGCGGGAAAATTAGTCAAAATAAGAGTCAGCAGCTAGCAGGGACAGGCACTTCCTTGGCGCGGAAATGAGCGCACGACGACCCACAAAAGACGCACACACACACACTCACACACACACAGGCACACACACACGTATTGTGAGAGGCAGAAAGTACAAATTAGACGGCAGATGCAATTGCTTGAATGGCACGCAACAAACGGCAAGACGCAACAGCAAATGCGTGGCATGCGCTGAGCTGTTGCTGCCACTGAAATTTAGTGGTGGCACAACTCGAGCCACAGCGAAACTCTGCCGCTGTCGCTTCAATCAGTTGACGGCGCATTGAGCATTGAGAAGCATTGAACAGCAGAGAACAAAGCAGCAGCAGCAGCAGCAAGGAAGCAATAGCTGAACACGAAGCAGACGAAGCAGGCAGCGAGGCGAGACAACCAACAATTTGCAGCAGTTTTAAGGCGTTGCAAGAAGCACTGCGAGCACTAAAAGACGAGCAGTATATAGACATATATATTCAGTTACAGTCATACACAGATTTGTTGCAACTGCAGAGTCCTTCAACTGACAATTCATAATTTGCAGCCACTCATTAAAGTATTTCCTCAGATTTCAAGCAGTTTCAATACCATTGCAAGCACTGCGTATTGCATTAAAAGTCGAGCAGTATATAGTCATATATAGTCAGTTACAGTCGCATGCACATTTGTCCTAAATATAGTCCTTCAACTGTCTACTATAATTCATAATTTGCAGCCACTCATTTTGCAGCAGCGAATTCAAAATATTTCCTCAAGCTTCAATCAGTTTTAAGGCGTTGCAAGCACTACGAATTGCCCTAAAAGTCGAGCAGTATATAGTCATATATAGTCAGTTACAGTCATATACACAACAGCGCAAATCATGCACAATTCTTTGCAACTGCAGAGTGCTTCAACTGTCTACTAGAATTCACAATTTGAGCTTCAAGCAAGGGTTGCAAGCACTGCGTGCTGCATTAAAATGCGAGTAGTTACACTATAGAGTTTACATCAGTATTCATAGTTATCATACAACGCAAATCGTGCACAATTTGTTGTTTCAACTGTTTACTACAATTCCTCAGATTTCAAGCAGTTTCAAAACCATTGCAAACATTGCTTATTGCATTACAAAGCGAGCAGCATATAGACATATATAGTCAGTTAGAGTCACATACACATTTGTTGTCACTGCAGAGTCCTTCAAGTGACTGCTACAACTCACAATTTGAGCTTGAAGCAGTTTTAGGCCGTTGCAAGCACTGCAAATTGCATTAAAATGCGAATAGTTACACTATAGAGTTTATATAGTTATCATATATCATTTCATACACAACGCAAATCGCGCACAATTTGTTGTTTCAATAGACTACTACAATTCACAATTTGCAGCAGCAAACCTAAAGTAATTTCTCAGACTTCAAGCAGTAGTTTTGAAGCGTTGCAAACACTGCGTGTTGCATTAAAATTCAAGTAGTATATAGTCACATATAGTCAGTTACAGTCACATACACATTTGTTCTAAATGTCTACTACATTTCACTCATTTTGCAGTAGTAAACTTAAAGTACTCAGCGCTTGTTAAAGTCGAAATGTGATTGGCTTTAGTTTGAAAAGAAATTGTTAATATTTGTTTAGCAGCTTAGCAATTGAATTGCGAGTTTAGATTAAAGCAACAGTCGAGTCAGCGCTTGAACGAACCCAGCTCGAATTGCTGCTGTGATTGTTTCACCCCACCTTCCACTTCCCCCCCAAAAGTTGCTAGTTTTTGTGTGTCTCCCTCGCAACTGTTAAGTTTGGCAAGTTGTGTGGCAAGGAGGCTCGTGTGTGCAGCGAAGCAGCCGCAGAAGTTTCACAGTGCGGCAATTGTGGTCAGGCAGCAGGCTCAAAACTTGCCTAAATGTTCTGCGGGGGGAGGGAGGGTAGTGGTAGGAAAACGCACCTTGGAAGTTTGCTCGTGGCGAACTTTATTTGATGCCTGCCAAATATTTGGCCACTTTTTTGTGCCCTCCACAGTTGTACGCTCTTTTGACACCGCCCCCCCCCCCCTCCCAGTCCCCCGTTGAGCTGTCTATTTGTCTACGCACGTCTCTAATGAAAAACACGTTCGTGACGAGCGAGCGAATCAATTTAAGGTACAGCTTTAATGGCTCCTGCACCAAGCAACAAAACCACCCGCTGCCAGGGTTGCCACCCCCCTCGCCCCCTGCTATCCCTGCTTTATACAAATCGAGTGTCGTAGTCAGGTTGTAATCTCGTTGGCTGCACACAAAAAGATAATGAATACGAGTCCAGGACCACGCAGAGATAGCTGCCAGCTTGGCCATGAATGAACCTGCAGCAATTGGTGTGAAGTCAGCAGAAGAACTATGCCAAGTGCTTTTTGTACGTGGCAGACACCAAACAAGCGCCACGTCGGCTCGCGTCTCGCGTCTCGGCTCCAATTAAATTTATTGCAAAACTTTATTGTTTAACCCAAAAAAGTCAGGAAAAAAAACAGCAACCGAAAATTGTTAACAAAAGACGAGACGAGTCTGTTTATTTATTCAGTATTCAGTGGCTTTATGAGCGATTTGCGGCGAACTCGAAGCTGGACTTGTCGCCGGCCATGTTTTGTATTATTTTGTTGATAAAAACGGAAACTTGGCGAACGCATTTCCAAGAAAAGCAAATCGAAAAACGCCAGAGATAATTAACGGGCGGGTCTTGTGCTCAGTTTCGCCGACGGCAATCAGCAAAGCCGACAACCGGCAGCAGACAACAGGCAGCAGACAACGACAGCAGCTGGAAGCAGCTCACAAAAGCCAGGCACACAAAGACAGAGAGAGAGAGAGACTGAGGGAGAAAGACTGAGAGTGGCCTCTGCTCACCTTTTGGACAGCGCGAATTTGCAGCGAAGACTTTGCGTCGTTGCACAAAGGACGGCGACTAAAAATGGATGTTGCCGCTTTGCCGCTAAAAGGGTCGCTAACTGTTTTTCCACTGGGCCCAAAAGTGTCAATTGGCCAGCCTGTCAACATCATTGGCCTAATGTGTATGCGCATCTTAAAGTCTAATGTCGCATTTCGCATTTCGCGCAAAATGTGTACTTTCGAATTAAGTCATTCGCTTTGAAGAGGCGAAGAGACGAACCCCAAAACTTTCGGGGAAAGCATATTCATGCATATTAATGCGCGAACAGTGCTAGAAACATGGCTTTTAATTATTAGTCAAGCTACACGGAGCGCCAACTTTCAGTTCAAATATGTAAAGTCTGGCAAAAAGTGCAGAGATGGGTTGCTGTTGCTTAAGCTGTGCAATTAGCATTCGCAATTGACAGCTGGAACGTGCGCGGTAATGAAACGCTGTTCCACAGGGAAACACTGGAATGGAACACTTTATTTAAGCAGTCTTAAATTATTTGAAGTTTGTGTGCTTGCAGATTAGAAGTTTTACTACGAATTTGTATGGTTGAAGATTGGAATTTTAAAAAGAAACATTTCATTTAAGTAATGTTTATTTACTACGAATTTGTATAGATGAACTTTCGAATTTTGAAATGAAACGATAAATTTAAGCAGTCTTAAATTACTTGAAGTTTAGAAGTTTCAAAAGAAACGTTTCATTTAAGTAGTGTGAATTTGCCACAAATGTTTATGATTGAAGTTTAGAATTTAGAGACTAAACATTTTATTTCAGTAGTGTGAATTTACTTAAGATTCGTATAGATGAAGAGTCGAATTTTGAAATGAAACGATCCATTTAAGTAGTCTGAATTTACTTGAAGTTTGTGTGGTTGAAGATTAGAATTTTGAAATGAAACGTTTTATTTAAGTAGTGTTTTTTACTACGAATTTGTATAGTTTAAGATTCGAAAATTCGAAATGAAACGTTTCATGTAAGTAGTGTGAATATACTTCAGATTTGTATAGATGAAGTTTCGAATTTTAAAATGGAACCTTTTTTCTAAGTAGTGTGTATATACTTAAGATTTGTATAGATGAAGTTTCGAATTTTAAAATGGAACCTTTTTTCTAAGTAGTGTGAATATACTTAAGATTTGTATAGATGAAGTTTCATATTTTGAAATGTACAGTAAATTTGTAAGGCTGAAGATTAGAATTTTGAAATAAAACATTACACTTAACAAGTGTTTATTTACTTGAAGTTTCTATGGTTGAAGATTAGAAGTTTGAAGAGAAATATTTTATTCACGTAGAGTAAATTTACAACCAATGAAACAGTTTATTTAACTAGTCCGAATTTACTAATGATTTGTATAGATGAAGATTCGAATTTTGAAGTGGAACCTTTTATTTAATTAATGTTCATTTATAACAAATTTGAATAGATGAAGTTTAGAATTTTTAAAATAAAATATTTTATTTAAGTAGTATGAATTTACCAAGGATTTGTATAAATGAAGTTTATAATTTAAAAACATTTGATTTAAGTAGCGTAAATTTACTTCAAATTTAAATGGTTTAAGATAGGAATTTTGAAATGGAACGTTTTCAGATTAAATTTACTACGAATTGGTATGAAGGAAAATTAAAATTTAGAAACATTTTATTGAATTGTTGTGTAGTTACTACAAGTTTGCAGAGATTAAACATTTTTGCATTTCAGTGTATTCCCTGATTTATCAAAATCAGTCTCTGAAACAAACTCAATGCTCACATGTCAAGGGAACATGGCAAGAAACAGTGAAGACGAAGAATTATGTGTTCGGGGACAAGTTGGTGTAACAAGTTTGCATCAATTGCCGGACAAGTTGTGGAAGAAAATGATGCGTAACCTTATGAGGGCGCCAACTGACAAATGACAAGGATGCGGCGTCGTCCTTCTCAAGTGCTCCACGGTGTCCAATATCCAATCCTAATTGCAGTTGTCAGTGACAGGCTACACTACACTTATAGAGTGATATACTTACTTGATGTTCGGCTTGGCGTTGTTGATGACCATCTCGCAGCGCGGACAATAGCGCTCCCTGCGCAGGTGATTGATGAGGCAACTGTGGCAGACTGCAAGCGATAGAGAGCATACGAGATTCAGTTAGAGAGTGTGCAAATTTCTTACTTTTTCAGCACTGATTTGTGGCGTGTGTTTGTTGCCACCTCACACAAATTGATATGATTCAAATTTATGTAAAACCCCGAAAAATAATTCCCCAAGCGCAACTCGCACAGACTCCAGCCGAAGGTTGGGGAAAAACAGAGAGAAACAGAAGAGAGAAGAAACCACCCACGGGCCACAGCGAAATGCTGCAAAAGGCAAAAAAGTTGTTTTGACTTTAATGTCAATGCCAGTGTCTGGTTGCTGCTGGCCCGTCCTGCAACTGTCAAGCCGACAGCCGACAGCAGACCCAGACGAGCGTCGGGCTGCGCCGGGGGGAATCACATTCGGTGCGCCTGTTACGCTTGTCTGTCAGAGCAACGGCAAAAAAATGCGATGTACAAAAAAAAGGGAGTAGGGGGAGGACGAGAGCAGAAACAACTGGAGCGTATGCTGGGTGTGTGGTTGGGTGGTTGGGTGGCTGGGTGGTTTCCTGGCGGGAGTGTGGTGCGGAGTGTGGGGAGTTGTTGGCCAAATGGCCTCGAGTATGCAACAAAGTACGCAAGTGAAACGAACCCCGAACAGCTGTTGCTGTGCTGCTGACGCCACCAGCTCACTGCCCCCCTCCACTCCCCCCCCCCCTATCCCCACTCGTGTCTCGTTCCAGTCTCGTTCACGATTTACAGCTGAACGGCAGCAACTCACAAACCAGGATTGCAGCAGCCCGAGCACTTGTGAAATGTCGTTCTGACAACAGATTTAAATGAGGCTCGAACCAAATGAATGTCATCGACACATGCCACTTGCCACTTGCAACTTGCGAGTTGCAGCGGCAACCGTTGTCTCCGCTGTCTGGCGCCCGGGGCTGTGATTAGCCATCACAATCGACTAATTTGCGCACTGGCCACAGAGCAAAGCTTTGACTAATTGCCGATGTCTAGTTTTGGTTTAACGCCAGGCCAACTAACTGTCAACGGCAGTGTTGCAAAGGGCGGCAAATTTCAATGCGCCTTGTTAAGTTGGCTGCGCCTGCAGAGATTTGAGCAGATTTTGTTGTATGCCTGGCTAAAAACTAAACACACCGGAAATTGAAGTCGCAAATGTTTTTCACGATGTTTTGCTGCCTGTTTTCTTCTTGGCGTTTTCGGCGACCAGACAGAGACAGAGAGAGAGCGAGAGATAGAGAGAGAGGGGGGGGGGGGAGTCTATGACTGCCAGCGGGTTCGAGTTGAAAAGTTGTCTGATTTATGGTTCAGTAGTTATTAACCCGTATCCCCTAGCAGAAACCATTTGTAATTATTTAGTCTGACATATGTACCATATATCTCTTGTCATCCTGCTCCCAGTTAAAACGGATTCCCCCGCCCTGCCCCCGCTGCCTGTATGCAAAAGTCGAAGGCAACGGCAAAGGCTCATTAATGTTGGCCATTAACTTATCGCCAGGCAGCATCTGCAGGCAGCCAGAGCCGGGAGAGGGAACGGCCTGGGGAACGGGGCACTTTTGCCAGTTTTCTAATTAGTCGCGACGCAAGTGCTGTGCAGAGGGGGAGGGGGGAGGGGAGGACTGTGGGCTGTACTTACACGAGTGCAAACATTCCACGATGGTCGTCGCATTGATCAGATAGCCCTGGCACAAGTGGCAGATTATATGCGGATTGACGGCAGTTAACAGCACGGGGCGTGGCGTCGTCATCATCAGCGACGTCGTCGTTGAGGGCGCCTCCTCTGCGGCAGTGGGCTCCTCGTCGGCGGAGGCGCCACCGTTGCTGCTGCACGCATCCTCCGAACTGTTCGACGTGGTTGTCGACCACGCCGACGATGACGACGACGAGGACGAGGAGGAGGATGATGAGGAGCACGACGACGACACTGATGATGAACTGTTGCCCTCGGCTGCTGTTGTCGCTGGAGGTGTTGATTCTTTCTTTATGCTTTTTCTCTCTGTTGCTGCCGTTGCTATTGTTGTTGTTGTTGTTGCTGTTGTTGTGGTGGTGCATGCATTAGCTGCACTTGCTGCAGTTGTGTTCGCTGTTTTTGTTGTGTTTTCACTTTTTACTTTGACGCCGTTTGCCGTCAGGTTTTGTTGCTGCTTTTGCATTAGCATTTTATCAACATTTGTCGCCAGCTTCTTGCTGTTGTTGTTGTTGTTATTATTACTTATATTGTTGTTGTTGTTATTGTTGTTGTTCACGTTGCTGACGAAGCTTTTAGCCGACTTCGTTTTAGCCGTCTGCCCATTCGCAGCCGCTGCCAGCGCCGACAGCTGCAGCGACGCCGACGCCGACGTCGCTGCTGCCTTTTGTGTTGCATGCGCCATTGTATTGGGCGTTGTTGTTGCCGCCGTTGCCGCTGCTGCTGGTTTGGTTGTTGTTGCTGTTGTTGCTGTCTTCGACTCTGGCGTCATCATAACAATAATAGTAGTATCCAACAGTCACAGACGCCGCATTAAATTCGCTCTTATTTCTGCAACACACAAATGAAACAAAGAAAAAATTGTAAACATTAAAAATGCAAGCGACAAATGCAAAATCAAATGTGTCTACGACTACAGCATACCACGTACTACAAAACAAGTGGGAACTATGATTAAGTCTTGCAGTGATTGTGTCTCTAATGACGGCTAGTGATGACACTAAGTTATCGATATACTGCAGTATTTTTGCAACAATTAAAATACTACACTAACTTAACATAAGCTATGCAGTGACTTTGTCTTTTCTGTCTAACGAGAGTTAGCGATGACACTAAGTTATCGATATACTGCAGTATTTTTGCTAACAAAAAATACTACACTACTACTACTGACGAATAACGTCCCTAATGCATCTTTATCACACGTATTTGGCTACTTAATAAGTCATGCAGTAACTCTGTCTTTTTCTCCAACAACAGTTAGCCATGACACTAAGTTATGGATATGTTGCAGTATTTTTGCAAAGAACAAAATACTAAACAAGCTCACGAATAACTTTTCAAATGCATCTTTTTTACTCTACTCTATAAGTCTTACTCAATAAGTCTTGCAGTAACTCCGAGTTATCGATACCATGACAGAAAGTTATCGATATACTGCAGAAACTAAATGTACTAAACAAGCTCACGAATTACTTCCCTAATGCACTTTATTCAAACTTAAATTGTCTTCTTAATAAATGTGAATAATTCAACAAGTCGCGTACGCCACACTTGTAGATTGGCCATCACAGGGTATGCATAAGCAACGCGCTGTTCTGCAATTTGTGGGGCATATGCTCGGCAGAGTGCTAAGCAAATAGCAGCAGAAGCACTACACCAATCGAATTCTTTTGTCTTCCTCCGCGGCTCCTCTGCCACTACAGTTTTTGATCCTGAATTCATACAATATGCAAACACACACACACAATGAAATCAGCTCAAGTTCCAACACACACACACAGACACACTCGCACACACATCTTCAATTTCCACTCGAGAAACTCGAACTCTTTTCGAGAGAACTCACAATGAAAACTCGGCAATTCTGCGAAAAGTCTTTGGCCTTTTTGGGTCTTTGTGAACTGCTGATTCTGGACTTTACAAATCTGCTAGCCGCAAAGCTGATTAAATGCACTAACAATCAATTATCATTATTTAGCAGAACTCATGTTATATTAATAACTACAGCAATGGGAGTCAATTGAATGTCAAATTGTTCAGGACGCGTAGGTATTAAAAGAATAATAATAATATTAGGGGGAGGCTACTACATCGTTGGATAATGGCTGCGTCAAACCTCCCCTCCTACACCTATAGTTGTCATGGGAATGCCAACGACTGCGAGAGACCCCGCACAGCACTCTGGGGAGTAGCTGGAGTTGGAGTTGGAGCTGGAGCTGGGAACTGAGAGCTGGGGAAGCTTGGTTTCGACGACCATTGTTTAACAGCCAGATAAGTTGGGTTATGTACGCTCGAGCAAATGAAATTTACTAACTGTGTGTGTGTGTGTCTGTGTGTGCGGTGAATGTAAAATGTATTTGAAAACATTTTCAAGTTGTTTTTGCATCAACGCGCCAGTAAAAAGTCGACACAAAAACTTTTACGCAAAACTTTTTAGACCAACTCGCCGTGTCCCTTTCTCGCACGCTACAGCGCGCTCTCTGTCGCTCCTTGCAGCATAGAATGGAAATATGAATGAATATGAAATGTATGCAGGAACAAGCGATGATGCTTTAAAATCCTTTTTGCATAAAATTTAAGTGAGCCCACTCACACACACACGCACACACACACAGAGAATTGAAGGGGCCCCAGCGAGCCCAAGCTTAACCCTTTCCCATGCCCAAAACAGGGTAAACAGGGTAAAGAAGTAGCGCGCAAATAAAAAAAAATACACCGTGAGTACGAAACATGAAAAGGATAATAAAAAAAAATGAAATGAAAAGAAAAGAAAAAAAAACGCAAGCGAGCAAGCAACGGAATTTCACGTGAACAAAGCGCGGCATGCGCGACTGTAGATATGCGCTACCAAAGGGCCAAAAAAAAAAAAAACTCAAGGTATGAAGAATGCAGCGCAGCGAAGTGTAGGGTGAGTGTGACGCGGTTTTTATCTCCAACATCACACACACACACACACATAGAGATACACAGGCACACGCATAGACTGCGACTGCGACTGCTTTCATTGAGTAAAAGCAGAGCAAGAGCGCGCAAGAGAGAGAGAGCGAGCGAGGAGTCGTAAGTAGACGATAACTGTGCATTTATATAATTGCAAATATGCTTGGTATTTTGCGATTGAAGCAAATACATATTTACTCGGTACATAACTTTTGCAGTCGAGAGAGAGCAATGTTCGCTTTGCCAATCGCAATCTACACTGTGCATAAATCTGTTGCTGTCACTGCTATTGTGCTTTTGTTTTCTTTTTCGTTTTCTTAGATTTTCTGTGAGCGCAACTGTTGTTTTTATGTCCATGTGCCTGTGTGTGAGTGTATGTGTGTTACTTGGGGGGGCCGTGGGACAGCGCGCAACAGCTGTGCGCTGTCGGCGCCGGCTTTGACAGTGTTGGAAAGCACGAAACTGAAGTTGAAGTTCTGGTTGCTTTGGATTTGTGTCTTATCTTGCTTTCTTACCTGTATGCTTTATGTTACTGCTAATCCAAAGAAATGCGCGGCATTTTGTATAGTTTTCGTTGTTGTTGTTGTTGATTATAATTGCATTAATCCAATTGCTGCTGCTTGTGATAAACGTAATCCAAAACGCGATGCAGTTGCTATTGTTGCTGTTGTTGTAATCCAAAGTGCAGTTATTGGCATATTTTTTTCACACACACTTTCACAATTTCCATACTCGAACACACATTAATATGCTTGTGTATTATTCGCTTGGTTTAATTAGATTTTCTATAATTTTCCTCGTTGCTTTTCTTTCTTCAGCGTTTCAGCTTCAGTTTCAGCTGTTTGCTTTTGCTTCGTTTTATTGCTTGCCTTACACTTTACTCCACTCCTCTCTACTTCTTCTTCGTCGCTTTGCCTGCGATGTTTCCCAACAAACACATACACGTGCACATTTCACTCACATACACACACACGCACACACATGTAGAAATTCGAGCGCTGCTGCGGCTGTCACTTTTGGTTATTTGCTTTCGTGAGCACCTTTATTGTGTATTATGCTTTGCCTTATGTTTTCTGCACACACACACGCTCATTCGCTCGCTCTGCTGACGCGCGCAGCGACTGCGACGTTTACATAGACGACTACGCGATATGTATATAAAGCGCAGCCTGTTCGCTGCTGCTGCTGCCTCTGCTATCGTTGTTGGTGTTGTTGATGTTTTTGTTGTTTCGGCATTTGTCACACGAGACACAAAGGAAATTTCTCGCATACAAAAAATACCATTTGTTGCTTGACTTTTAACTATTTTTAATACACGTTATTTAGCTACGCGTGATTTCATTAATTTATTGTTTAATTATTACACTTAATCCCATGTACTGCGTTTATTTTAGTTGTTTCACTTTCAAAATCTGGCAACGATGATGCGCACACGTCCGCTCGCCACAACGTTTCGCGTACAACTGAATCAAGCGCTGCCGCTGTTACTGCTATTGCTGCGTCGACGTCTCTGCGCCTTATTTACTCGCACACATATGCACACGCCTATTTACTGTGACGGCGGCCAACTGCCTGCCCTCTGCTGCCAGTTTTGTCGTTTTCCTTTTTGACTACTGCGCGCTCAGTGGCTGCCACAATGCCGTCTCTCTCGCACACAAACTCTCACTGGGCGTGCGAATGCTGCGCACTCGCTCTCGCATACATACACACATACGCTCGGCTGCTGTTTTATTTGCGTTGGTCTCTCTTACGTTGACGACGACGGCGGCGACTGCGACGCGTTGTGTGTGCTGTGTTGGCGCGACGGCAACTTGTATTTCTGCGAACAACCGAGTAACGAACTGCTCTCGTTCGAAGTTGGTTTTGCACTGAGCGCACATATCAGGCGAGCTCTGGCGTTTGCCGTCGTCGTTGTCGTTGCCTTTTGGCTCTTTTGCTGCGCCCGCTGTTTCTTTGTTGCTTCTTCGACTCGCTGTCGCTGTCGCTGCTGCTATCGCTCTTGCTGTTGCTGTTGGCGTTGCCGTTGCCGCTGCTGTTAGTGTGAAAGGAAGGGCTGTCGGTTGTCTCGCTGTCGAGTTATGTATTCCACTGTAAATATACAGAGGAGAGTGCGTGTTTATACATATGTATGTATGTATGTATTTACTTAATTGAGTTGGCAAGCGGCGCCCTTCAGCTTGCCCGCGTGCGTGTATATGATACATGAGTGAACACCTTTGCTTTGATCTGTACATAAAGTTGATATATGCTTCGAGTTGCCGATACAAAGTAAATAAACGAAGTCGAGGGTGGCTTCATACAAACTCACACACTACTCTTACCAAATATGTACATAAGAGCACGCAAAAAAAAAAAACACAGCTCGCATTAATCCCAGGTGCTTATGTGCTCTGTCTGCGCTCCAAGTAACGGCTCTGTATGTTTGTTGCCAGTGTTTACCCCTCATAATTTGCAGGATTTATTCGGCTTCTCCGTCTCATGTGTGTGGCTCAGGTAACAAAAAACCGCCAATTAGACGACTCAGGAAATGTGGCATGTACATAAATGCAACACACAGCGTAATATTATTCCTCCTTTCGAAGTTGTACATAGAAACTGAGAGAGGGAGCTCAGTTTCCTTGTGCTGATTTGGGAACTCAAGTAGACAAGGGCTTTGCGATATTATCATTAATAATAAATCGAGATAATACAGACGAGTTGGCTTACTTTGATAGATTATGCATTCATTTCTCATAACTTATCCCAAAAGCGCATTGTACATGTGCGGATTTTCATTTTGCTTCAAATAATGCCTTCAAGACACTTAAGAGTAGTAAAGCATGCTAAGATTTGCTGAAAATACTGAATATAATTTCATTATGCATCGTTTGCAATCAACTAAGTGATGCTAACCTAACTATTTTATAGTGATTCACAAGAACTGCAAACTAAAAAACACGATAATATAATGTATTTACAATGGAATTCATGATTGCTTTACGAATTTGACGAAATTGTCAAAAAATAGATAGTAATTTAATATTATTTAGCGAAGGTTTCACGGCAGTTTCTAAGTATTTTCAAAAGAAAAATAATACATAATAAAATACATATATTCCTGCTTAAATAATATCGAAATTAAAAACTTTAACATAGATGAGAAAGTTAAGTTTGTACCAATGATATTCTGTGTAGGATGCGCTTGTGCATGTGTGTATATACAAATAGTTTGTAACTAAAGTTAGCGGTATAAGAGCAGATTAAGTCAAAATTTTGAATAGAGCATGACGCTTAATTGAAGAAAAAACACAATAACAGTATGAATGAGACTTAAATTTAAGCTAAGTGCTTATATATGTATGTATATTTATAAGGTTTGGCCAATATGAGGTGTTCCAGTAATTTGTTATTATAATACTATAGTGCTTGCAGTGGCTCCACTAAATCTATATAAATCTTAAAAAAAATACTTAAATTTAAGCAAGTGACGATTAATATGTTTTTGATTCATGAAAATACATTGGTAAAAGTGATTCAGCAGTTTTGATTATATAGTTACACCAAAATGTGCTTGTTATATAAGTATATATATATAAGTACGTTTCCTCACTATAACGAGCAATAAATGCAATCAGTTTGCAAATAAATTGCCGCTGTTTAAAAACAAACTGATTATAAAATCCATATTTGGAACATAAAAAGTTTCTGTATTTAAAATAAGTTCTTAATTTGGCTTGATTTGGAATTGTTGCTATCAAATTTAGCTGTTGTAAATTTGCTATCAAATTTAGCTGTTGTAAATTACTATGTTATACACACATCGCTATATACCTGAGACACATTCCTATATACCTTAGACTATACAAGATTAATTTTGATTGCGTCATTTGCAGAAATTGTTTTTGTTTGCAACTAAATTAGATAGGGAAATGTTATTCTAATAGATATTTGTGTATACATATATTCAAGGCAATATATTCCCGCTTGCTTCAATTCAATTGAATTTTAGGTTGATGTGCCATAAACACGCTGACTTTAATAAGTAATAGTGAAGCTAAAATGCTTTTGTGTTGTTTTTGTGCTTCAACCGAAATCTTCCCACTTCGCAATTCGTTTGTTTCCGTGGACAGAAATTGCATTTTTGCACGTAGGCGAGCAACACACACGCCTGCACTCCCCACACACACACACTCGCACACACACACACACTTGAGTGCTCACACGTGTGTTCACAGATTGAGATAAAGAGTGTGCGACTGCAAGTGTGTGAATGTGAGTGACTGCAAGTGTATGTGTGTGCGTGTGTGAGTGTGTGTGTGTGCTTTTTGCCCATGTGAATCAACAAGCAACAATCAGCATTTGTTTTGTGTGTTTATTTTCCTTCTCTATAAAGACTGGCAAAAAGCTCTCCAATCAGTCGACGTCTGCACATTGCACATTCATTCATCAAGCAATTTTTTCCATTTCTCTGCCTCTTTTGTTATTATTATTCTTTCTCTCCGGTTCTAATGAGTTTCGCCAAAGTGGCGTTGATTGCGCCGGAAGGTGCGAGAAAGATCATAATTTATGGTCGCTGGCCAAGAACAGAAACAGCACATTAAATCTCTTTTCATCTATGTTTTTCGCATTTCTCTTCAATACTCGGATGCCAGCAGCAAAGAGTTTTTTTTTTTTTTGGCTTGGCGGAAAATAGTAAATGTTCTTCAGACTAAGGCAAAAGTTCTAACCAATTATTCCGCCTCCGTTGGCATATTTATTCCTTCATCAAGTGAAAGACGGGCGAATCTTTAAGTTAAACATTAAACAGACTCTGGGAATACATGTGCTTTATATAATATACATAATATAATTATTCATCAAACATTAAACAGACTCTGGGAATACTTGTTTTATATAATATGTATAGTTATAGTAATATATCATAATGCTTATTAACTTCGAAATCTATTTAGTAAAATGAGCATTTAAAAGGAAATATTCTTATCGTTAAACTTCCTCAGCCTCTGGGCGTTTGAGGAGAGTTTTTACTGTTCTACCTATCGTTAATTACACTCTTCTCTTCCCGCTTAGTTACGAGCTTTAGAGCTTCTCTCTTTTTATGCAGTTGGCAGCACTTAATGAGGCAACTTCGTATTTTACTTGTCATCAATTCGTCTTTCTTTCGTGTTTTTGCTTAGCTGAACCTATGGACTCTAAAATATGGTTAATATGGTACTACGATTTGTTGCTTCATTTCCCGAAAAGTTTTTAAGAATATGTATAAGATTATAAACATAATCAAATAACAAAATGTGTTTCAAACTGTTCATGATAATAATTTTTTGTTCAAAGACTTTTAAAAATAGAAGGAAATAATGTTTATTGAAAACAATGCACAAATTTTCGATACGGGAACCTGCTTCTTATGGAGTCGATAAATTTGAAAGCGAGAATAGTTGACTCATTTGGAATTCCTTGATCCGTCATTCATAGCGGTTTCTTATAAAATGCTTAAAAATGTACAAATAATATATTCTAAGTATAGCTTAAAGTGAACACAGTAGATTATTTTATTATATGTAAGGAGCTGAATAGTTATTATTAATAAAGTTATGTGCAGTGGCCTTCGGCTAACTTAAGATTCTAAAGGCTGTTATTGTAATTCAACCTATATTTCTATATATTTTTTATTATATTATCTTTTTGGACAACTGAATAAAATGAAAACTACTAATTGGCTCCGCATCATTTCAAATACTATATTTTTAATTACTTTGAATAGAAAGTTCTGTTGAAATAATTAATTAGCAAGTTTGCGCATAACTTGTTTATGATTCAAGTAAATATTAGATTTATCCACACAGGAAACTTCTAAAATGGTTCAGTTATTACCATTAAACAATTTATATGATATCTGGAAGTTTGCGTTTAATGTGTTGTTTCATTGAGTTTCACTTGAACATCAGATTATGGAAAGAGGTTCTTGGCTTTGATAATGAAATTATCATAATCGCATCGTATTCAGTGAGTCAGAAATTACTTGAATGTGGGTTGCAAGGCTTTCATATATTGATGTATAGCAGACTTATAATTAATATCGCTCGTTAACTTGTCCCCGTTCTAGGCAGAGAAATACGCTCATAATTTCATAGAAGGTTCTTACAAATATCAATTAAGCTGAAACTTTGATTTTCTGACCAACGAAATATTCTATTCATGAACCATTTCTAAGTTCTGCAACTCTGAAATATAATTATTAGTTTTAACTAATTACTACCGCGGGGTCTCAAATCAAAAAGAAACCAATCAATAACTAATCATCTAATCTAATTAGTTGTTTTGTGGTTTTATCCAATCCCCGTAGTGAATGCTACTACAATATATAATATGTTTTAAGCCCCACCCAGAACTTGCAATTTGCGGATTATAATAATTTCAAATATGTATATGTAAGGTAAAAGAATAAAGGCTAGAATTGAACTGTAATATATATATTTTTTTGAATTGAATTAACCAAATGTAGTTCTCTTTAAAGAAATGTAACTCATTCAATAAAATTAGTCACAATTATGATTAGTTTCAGGATTGTGAGATGGTCAGATAAAACTATATTTATAATTTTATAGAATTTCTCTGCTTCTTCCATCCGAAATGTAGAATATGAGTACCTGAAGTAAGTAAACAGTTCTCCAGAAAGATCTGACTTTTCGTTGTTTTCTTCGCTGGTGTTGTTTGTACTTAAGGGATTCTGGAAAGTTCAACTGATTGTGGCGTAGACTGCAATTCCTGTTTTATGCGATACGGAAGTTCGAATCAAAGTGGCAGCTGACAGGGCAGAGCTTTGTTTGTTCTGCATTGGTTGCAGGGACCAGAGCGGCAAGAGCGTTTGCGAACGCCATTTTAAGTGATGTGGCAGCTTGTTTGCTGCTGGCTGCTGGCTGCTTGCAACATTGATTGAGCTCATCCTGTTGCAGGCTCGGCGTCTGGGGCGCATCGTAAATTATTGATTGGCTTTAATTCCGTCGATAGATTGGCCTCAACTGGTCTTAACAGCTTAATTGAGACCCCATGCAGCAATAAATGCGATAAAGCGCCGCAGCAAGAAAGAGAAACTAATAATGTGCCCAGATGGATGACGATGACGTTGCTTGGCTGCCGTAGTTGCAGCAGTTGCCGATGCCGTTGCCGTTGCTGTTGCTGGCAATTGTCGTGCCACTGGCCACGACTCGGGAGCAGCGAGAGGCAAAGCAGCAGCAGCAGCTCCAGCGGCAGCGATAACGACGACGGCAACTCCAGTAGCAGCCTTGCAAGTGAATGGGGGGCATTTAAGTTTAATTTGTGTTGTGCCGACGTCGCGTTTTTGCTCTTTCTCTTTCTCATTCGCTGCCGCGGCTGCTGTGGCTGCTGCTGCGGCCGTTCCATCTCTCACTCCTTCGCGCCGCCGCTGCGCATCAACAAATCCCGCAAGCAATGACCGGCCGAACAAGCAGACTCAGTTGCTGCGTGTGTTGTATTCAGGGCGCATGCCGAGCAACACACACACACACACACGCACATTTACACATAGAGCAGCATTTACTTGCTTGCGTGCGTGTGTGTGTGTGTGTGTCTGCCAGTAGATTTTCCCAATACGCAGCGTTGTGACGTCACAAGCTGGCATCCACATCAGTCAGCATCATCATAACCATACTTATGCCTCGCAGCCCATGCCACATGCCGCATGCCTCATGCCTCATATAAAACCCATTCCCTTTCCCATTCCCAATTACCAGCGACGTCTACGTCAACGTCAACGTCAGCAGCAGCAGCAGCAGCGTCAGCAGCAGATGTTTATGTGGCCCACTGTCAGAGTGTGCGTGTATGTGTGTGTGTGCTTGCCTAAGCTGTAGCTGGCGGTCGTGGCATGCAGCCACAGACGAGCCAGGGTTGCCAGCGCTGCCAAAGCAAAACACTGTAATAAAATTTAAAACAGACAATTGAGCAAATTGATTTTCACTATGTATGTGTTTTCATTTTGTAGTTAAGTGCATTGAAAATTCGGCACACTCGACAACCCTGCCGGCGTGTGTTGCTTTATTATCTAGCCACTGCAGAGACAGTGGGCTGAGCGTCGAACATTCGTTCAGCATTCGCTGGCGCGCAGAGCATAATAATGAGTTTTCTCACTGTACGCCTCTTCCTCATTTTCCATATAGTTGCGGGCTGTTTTCCACAGCGGTCGCCAGTCGTCGGGGGTAGGCAAAAACAAAAAAAACAAAAAAAAAGATAAATAAAAGAAATAATATGCTGGCTTCATAAGTTAGGCAGCGAGATACCCAGAAGAAGCAGAAGTGGAAGCAAAGCAGAGCAGAGCATGGCAAACTGGTTGCCAGTGACAGCGACTGCGACAGCAAAGCAGTAGCGAAGATGTGTGGAATGGAGTAGGCAAAACAACTGACAAGCGAAGCAGCGACGCGAGCAGCGAAGCCATATGCAGCAGCAACAGCGGCCCAAGCCAAGCCAGCAACGAAAAACATTAAGCGAAGCGAAGCGAAAATAACAACATAAGCAAAAGGCAAACCAAAAGAAATACTCTGCTGTGTGTTTATGTGTGTGTGTGTATGTACGTGAGGGTCGCTGAGAGCAACAGCAGCAGGCAGCTAGAGAAGCGAAAGGCAATTGACGAAACTGTGTGCGCTGCGAATGAGTAAGATAAAGCGTAGACACGAATACATAGCGCAGACCCGAACTCAATGCATGTGCAGCTTGTTGTACATAAATTGGCTTGTATATGCGTTTGTGTTTGTGTGTGTGTGTGTATCTTGTGACAAACGCTAGCGCAGGGGGGCCAAAAGGTTGGGCAATGAAGACAACGACGACGACGACAACAAAGCTGGCAGCGACGTCGACAGCGCTCAGCATGATACCGAATACCGAATGAGTGCCCACAGCCTTGAGAGAGCGCTCAGCGCGTACCGAGTGGCGCTCGTGTGTCCAACCGAAGTGAAACGAACGAAACGAAGCGTCGACTGTATGAGAAACAAAAAAGGTTTGCGCTGCCGCTGCTGGTGCTGCTGGTGTTGGTGTTGTTGGTGTTGCTGCGCTGCCGTCGCCTTATAATTAATCAAAAATATTTTAGTTTCAATTAAAGGTAAACGTGTGCGACGCAGCCCGATAATAAATTATTTGATTAAAGCTGTCTACTCGCAGCCGCACACACACACAGAGACAGACACACGCACACGCGTGCGAACGCCTTTGAAAGTTTTACATGCTGTCAAATTACTGTCGAAATTTGTATGCAAAAAGTTGCTATAGGCCAAAGGTCACAATCAGAACTTTGCAGCAAAAGAACGCCAAAAGTTGTCCAAGAACTTAAGCTTTCGGCTGCGAGAGAGACAAAGTAAAGCAACGCAGACCGACTAAGAGTGAGAGAGACAGAGGGAGGAGAGGAGACTGCTGCAAAAGTTCGACTAAGTCGCGTACAACTTTTTTATGTTCACGCCAATTTTCTGCTCAGTTGTCCAACAGACGAACGGATAAATGGACAGAAGAGCGGACAGCGAACGGGCAGTCAGCGAAGAAGATGCGGAAAGCAAAGGAAATCCGGCGGCGGATCAAACTGTGACAGCCAAAAGGGGATAAAGTATTCAATATTTAAAGTGTTCGACCCCCACCAGCAAGCAAGCAGAAGCCAAAAGATTGAGCATCCATCCATTCAACATTCACCATTCACCATTCACATACTCAAGCCAGTTGCGAAGATCTAAAATTGATTTCCATTTTACTTAACTGCATCATTTTGATATCGGGGGGCTTTGGGGCATTGAGAAAGACAGCTTAAGGGCACTTTTACTTTTATGTTTATGAAATGGCCGCATCCCAGTTTGATCGCTTAAATCTCTTGCACAACGACTGCACAGTGAACTTAAAGCTGTCTCTCAAACCCAAATGGAATTCACTTAAGAAACCATTTAACCAAAGATGAATGATGATTAATTTGTACTTTAATCATAAAGTTGTGGTGCTGTTTCTAGCTTTGAGTACTCAAATAGGCTTTAAACAAGATAGCTTAGAATGAACTATAGTTTTAAAGAGATATTGTATTTTCAGTTGATTTCTCTTTAAGTTAATTGCTAGAAAAAATGAAGTAATGTAATCCCATTTAATGAATATTAACCACTTCTAATAATAACTCCAATAATTCAAGATTTGCTTATAATGTATTGCAAGCATTTCTTAGCACTCTTCCAAAATATTTCGTAAATATAAGTATACTCATGTATTCATCATAATATTTAAGCGATAACTAATGACTGAAATTGTATCTACACAAGATCTATGTAATCACTGGGCCATTTGTTCAACGCTTTTGTTCGAAATGCTTCAAACCATAAATCAAATTGTAATAGAGCACTATTTAGTGCTAGCAATTAGGTATTTATTATAATAATGCTAAGATCTCTATCTTTCTGTTGCTGTTCACGCTTTACTGGATTTGTCATTTATCCACTTCAGCATTCCAAAACGAAGTACATCAATATCTCATTTGTAATTCGGCAGCGGACATTTTGAAAAAAAAACTTCCAAAAAATACAAGTCATCGGATGGACCTCGCTTGAAAGGTGGCATCGCATTGTCTTTACACCCCCGGTAAATAGTCGGTAAACTCCCCCATTTTGTGCGACTTGTGCGACGTTGCACGATGAGAAAGCAATTCTCGTGTCGAGGGCTTAATTGAGATAAGCCTCTTAAGTCTGACACCTCTCGTATCTGTTCGTGACGCGAAACCTATATCAGATAAATTTCATAGATTGGGTAATCAATTAGAGCTCACAGCTCGCAATTATAAGGAGAAATAGTAGCAAATTAATGCATTTTCCCCAATTTTAAACGTATACTTTAATAGAAACCATTTTAAGATTGACTAAATTATGTTAAAATGCTCCCAATTGTATAGTAATATATTAAAACCGAAATTAGGCGGACGGCAACGCGAAGAATTTGTGGCTTTCGGAAGTTACCCAGAGCCAGTCAAACAACTTTTTTGAGATCTGGGCATTTGAATGAGCTCATGTAGGCGTGTTCGATTTACATCCGTTTAGCCGAAGACTTCAAAACTGTTAAGTTGAGAATGTTGTCATTGTTTTCGAGTTCCAGCAGTTTAAAGAGGGGAATGGAATGACCTTCAGTTGGTAAATTAAATATTTGAGATTTCTGATACGAAAATAAGACTAAAACCTATCGTACACATAACTGAAGAGCTTTGATGTGGGATTAAAGCAAGTCATTTAATGAGCTTCCATTTATGAAATAAGTTTGGTTAAGAATCTGCAAAGAACAATCCAAGTTTTGTTGATTGCTAGGGATGCTCTATCTTGGCTGGCAATACAACTATCTATCCTTAAAACGCAGATTTTGCAGCTATATAATTTACAATTTGTGTAAAACAGGTTTCTAAATTGAACAATAATACAATTTATATGAATATGAAACATCAAAGACTGTTCTGTTATCAGAAATTATATTTCGTCAATCTGTTCTGCTGTTATTTGCCTCCTGGGATCGAAACTAGCTCCCTCAGACTTCTTTTTATTAGTTGTAATGTTGTTTAACCCTTCCTTTCGTCCTGGTCAGTCGAATACACACAAATACTTTGCATATGTCGGGGATTCATCATTTCCATGTAAATGTTATTGGTAGATGTTCCAACTCGGTCCATCCCCCTAGCAAAATTAATCAGTTGTCAGGCAACTTATCCTTGCGTGTTTACTTTGAATTTATGGTGCAGTGTATGCGATTGAAGAATAGAATATTAATGTTCAAATGAATTTGTTACCCTTAGAAATAATGTGCTCTAACGATATACGTAACGTACTAAGGGAGTTGTTGGAATGTATCTTAGTTTTAATAAAAGGCACCCCTTCCATCATGTATGACAAATATACAAATACGAACAAAGCATCTGTGAGATTGTAATAGAAATAATTAATAATCTGTTTTAGCCTGCTTCGGATTCTTATAACTACAATTAATAAACTTTCAATTTATTTGTACTTAACTATTTTATTTCTTCTAACTTTCTTTTTTTAGTTTTTTTTTTTTAGATTTAGAAAAATGTGTTAAGTATTTAATCGATTGCAAACACTATAGTAACAGCACATCGGGAATATCTCATATTGAGCAAACCTCAAACATATATGTCACAAGGAATCTTTTCTCCGGACTGTTTTATCAATTATTTGTAACTGCATTTATAACCATACAATAAACGAATTACATTGTTATTGAGATATCGAAATACTGTCTCGTTGTCCCGTGCTAAGTTCAATATATAATATTATTATTATGTGCTTATTATATCAAAAATAACATAGATCTTTTAATTTGCCTTTTTCTTTTCTTTTCTTCTTTTATTAAATACGTCAATTATAAATATACATATATTTCGAGAAACTCCGTGTATTTCGAGACTGATGTGAAGAAATTCAATTAGCATTTCTTTCAGTTTCCTGACATCGTATGGCTAAAGTGACTCTGACTGCTTTTGATGTCTGACATGAAATATATTCTTCATTAAAATACTTTTGAGATATTGTTTTCAATTTTCCAATATTCAGTGCAAAAAACCCTCCAATCACTTTATGCAATTCTATATTTATTCAAAATACTATTACAGTCAAAATACTGTATTATTGCGTAGCTTGAATATAAATAGCAACACATATTATAATGTATTCTTATATATATCTTTCATTGAGAAGTTGCCAAGTTACAAGCAGTTAATTTACTTCAAAAAAATTAGAGCTCGTGGGAATTTCCATGACAGATCCTACATTAATAACTTATTTTGTTCGACTTTGGGTAGCTTTTATAGAATTTGAGCTTTACGCTCAGACGCACAGACAGACAGAAGTGGCTAATCATGGCTGATGAACAATATAAATAATTTATAGCTTATCCCTCCTATTACGTACCTTCTTGAAACCTTACGCCTATTTATTGTCATTTCAACGGGTACAATATAGACAGGGACTTATTTTTCTAAATAATTTTAATAGAATTGAAGTATATAGCTAATTTCCAATTAGTAAATAAGCAACTTTGTTGGGTTCCACATAGTCTGTCAGTTTTTCTTTGTTCTTCAGGTGAAGTCTTACAATTTGTATTTATTTATTTGGTCTTTTCTCTGTTAACTATTTGACTTATGCTATAAAAAATACCTCTAAATAGTATTTTGATGTTTCATGACGAACTGCATGAAAAGATGTTTAGCTTTAAGCAGATGTATATCTGTTGACTAGCAAATCAATAACAATATTATTATAAGTTTTTCTTTGCTTTTCTGGTAAAGTCTTACAATTTTTATTTCTTGGCAATTTCTCTAACTATCTCTATTTAACTTTTTGACTTATGTTATAACAAATACCTCTAAACAGTATTTTGATGTTTCATGACGGACTACATGAAAATATGTTTAGCTTTAAGCAGAGGTAAATCTGTTCACAAGTAAATCAATAACATTATTATTAGATTGTTACATTCACCTGTTTCAGATTAATGTTGGAAATGTGTGCATTCCTTAACTGTGACGGGCAGCATAAAGAGGACTCTTCAGTCCCCAACTTCCGACAAAGAATTCACTACAGTCCCCGCCTAATGAGCAAACTGGGTTCCGGCCAATCACCGGAGGAAATAAGAAGGCGACAGTAGCAAGCTTTTCCGTATCTAGGCTACCGCTACATCTAGAAAATTGCAAGACTGTGAAGCTGAAGAAATCAGTATTGGCTAAATTCGAGAAAATATGTACTGTGAAGCTGAAGAAATCAGTATTGGCTAACTTCGAGAAAATTTGGATTATTAATAATGATTTTAAGTGCATTATTATGCGGCCATGAGCAAAGTCTGCGAATTTGGGTTTGGCAAATATTTCTGAAATTATTATGCAAATTTGAGCCGCTCGAGGCGCTTGCAAAAAAAGGGTCGTGAACACCATTCCAAGCAATTTAAATCCACTTTAATTGGGATTTTAAAGTTACGTAACAGCGTCACAGATTAAACAACAACAACAAGCAGAAGAACAGAAGAGCAGAAACAACAATGCGGCAACAAATTAATCTCTTAAATTGCACATTTCGCGACATCCTAGGGGAAAACGGGCATCAAGCATCACCCGTCACCCGTTCCCGTTACCCACCACTTGCCACTCGCCGCCCGCCATCCGCTCAGCAGCCCACAACATGGCAGGCACGCCAGCAAATTGGAATTTTTCACCCCATCCCTGGCGAGAAGGCGGTGAATTTTTGTCGTTGGCGTCAGCGTCGACGTCAGCGTCGCCGTCGACATCATTGTGGCGTCGCATCACATTCATAAACTAATTAGTGCCGCAATTCCAAAAGCTGCGTTTTATGGGTATCAGCGAGGTGGGGAGGCGAAGGTATTACGTAATAATTGTGAAAAATTACGTAGCCATTTCAATTATGCGACCCGAAAAATACCTGGAAAACAAAAATATACTTTGGGTGTAGAAAAAATGAATATGGCAAATAAGAATTCGGTCACGCGGATATGAAAGCGTATGACAAATAGTATAGCGATTGTTGGGAGATTAGAGATTTGGTCGATTGAGCCATTAATCATTCCTGCCGTTCTCCAGGTTGTCTCAATAATGTCGTGTGATAAATCGAAGCAAATTATAATTGGACAAAGCAAAAAGCACAAGCACAAAAAGCTTCAGCGCTATGTATGCATGCGTGTGTCTGTGTGTGTGTGTGTGTGTGTGTGTGTTTGTGTGTGTTTGTGTGTGCTTGCAAACGAAATGAGACGAAAAAGGCAGCACAACAACAGCAACTATAGCGGCAGCATTTTAAACTACACCCACGAATGCGGCGTCAAAGTGCGCCTCAACAGTTTCCCAATCAAAATGTAAATATGCCGCAGTCGATGCCGACGTCAGTGTAGCCGTTGCGGCCAAGTGGTGGTGGGTTGTATGTGTGTATGCGGGGTGCGGGCTGCACTCTGGGGCTGGACGTCGCGTCGGCTGCCTGCTTGCCTGCCTGCAATTTAAAAGTAAATATTGCACATACAAACTTAAATACATACAAACGTACACATCAGGCTATATCTGCAGACTGGCCAAATGCGAAAAAGCAAATGCAAACGCAAGGCAGAGCAACGCAACGCCATCGCCATGTTTGCGCACGACGTGAAACTTGCCGCTGTCGCTGTTAACGCTGCTGCTTGTTGCTGCTGCTGCTGCCAACGTCAGCAGCAAATTTTGTATGCCAGAGCCAAAGCACGCAAAAGCACCCACTAGGAAATAGCATAGCCGCATGCTTAATATACTATTAAACACTCGTATACAATTGCATTTGACTAGACCAACAAAATTATTTAATGCAATTAAAGAGCAACAAGCAATCGGAATAACTGTGAATGAACACTCTTTACAAAAACATTAATATGCAATATGTAGTCATTGCTGACTAAATTGGCCGCTGGGTAATGTGCACAATGTTAAATGGGAACGATGAACGACGAGTCAAAAGCAATAGCAAGAAAGCATAGCACTCTATGTATGTTTGTGTGTGTGTGAGTGCGAGTGTTTGTATGCCTGTGTGCGCTGGCACAGTGGTGAGTGAGCAGCCGCCGTCGGCTGCTGCTGTTGCTGTTCGTGTTGTTGCTTTGCTGCTTTGTAGCTGGCATTCAGCTGTAGACGTAGTGTACCGCAAGTGCTCATTACGTATTCGAATACACACACACACACATACAGAGGCTAAGAGCACTTTTTGAGGGTTAATATGAACAGATACTACACAGATTTCTGGGCTGCCTTATGAAATCCGCAAATCTTTCATGTTTACTCGCCTGTTTATACCCTTAATTCTTCTCATTTCGCTTTTTATATTATTTCGATTGCCCTCCTCGCTCCTTTGCGCAACTGCATAGTCCTGTCTCCCTCTAGCCTAATAAATTATGCGCCCTTGTTGATAAATGTCACTTTGAAAATACATTTCGCCTAATTGCGGCGAGAGCATGAACTGAGACATTAATTGCCACAAAAGATGCGTAATAAGCGCACCTGTCCAAATTATTTTCATATTTCACAGTTTATTGTGGCAGTGGCAAAGAGATAGAGAGGGCGGAAATTGAGAGCTGGCTGGCTTAGTTGAATCTTTAGCCGGATGCAAGTTGGCAAACATTGCAACATGAATCCATCTATTGGGGAGCTGCAGGCGAGTCTGCTGCCAACCGCATAGACAAAACCACAACCAGTTGCTGCACACACACACACACATTAATTATGCACTTGGCCAGCAGGATTCATATCCAGCTGGGACGCCAGGACTCACACACACACACACACACTCACAGACACACGTTTGTTGGGCGCCTCTGGCAAAGGCAACTCTTCCACTTGGCTACTGGCCCCACATGGGAGCTGCTTGGTGTGGGGCATAATTACGTTTGGATGCAGTCGACTGCTGTGGTTTTTTGCCAACTCACTCCCAGCCAAATCAGCTCATGAATAATGTTTCGACTCTTGGCAGTCAAATCACCGTTGCTCCTCGCCAGCAATTTAATCAGCCAACTGATTTATTCCTGCATTTCCATCATATAAATTAGTCAGTAGTCGCATCGATTAAGCAAAGTTTTTTAAGATTCAGCAGTCGAGGGATTCCAAATGTTGTAGCTTCGTTTTAATGCGCATAACATATATAATTGAGTATACAATTTTAGTTATGTTTTAAAATTATGAAGTGCATAATCAAGTTTACATTGACAGATTGGTTGAAAAGCCAAGCTATATGCTGTATCTGTATTAGATTATATCAAATTACACAAAAAATACATTTTAAAGTCCACTAAGCAGTCGTACTACGTATAATACACTACTTCGTTTCGTTTAGCAGCCTATATGGGAGCATTCTATATGGGAGAATTGTGGCTTATTTTTTCTGTCCTTGTTGTGGCAGTTCTGCTATATATTACATTATTACATTATTATTATTATTATTACTTTATTATTTTCTGCCGATACATCGTTATTGTGCACCCTTTAACCATATATATTGTCTCTCTATATTATATTAAAAAGATGATTTTTTTGATGTCGTGTACATTAATGTGTTATTTTCTCCCCTTACTGGAAGATAAGGGTAGCAGTTGTTGCTTCAACCATTTTAAAAGACTTTTAGATTCTAGATATTGTAGTATTGTCAAAAGTAAACATTATCTGTTATGAAACTGCGTTCCTCAGAAAAACCCCTTATTTTATAATTTTAACTACACTGTTATCGAAAAAGCATACTAGAACTGAAAAAACTAAGACGATTGTTGTGATGTATTTCTCATTTCGTAAAGTTTAACTTAACTTAAGTTAAAGAATGAAATCTAAAGAAAAGTGACATAATATTTGTAAATATAGTGGGGCCGCAATTGATTTAGTATTCGATTGTATGCACTTATCATAAATATACTATAGAGTGTGGAAGGCAAGGCAATTGCTTTGTTATTTTGTTTAGAATTCAGAGTAAGTTTAAGTATTGTCTTGTAGAAGAAGGCGATTGTTTTATTATTTTGTTTGGAAAAAATAGAAAACAGAATTAATGCAAGAATATAATTGTGTGGAACTACAGTATAAAACATTAAAATCATTAAAACTTAACTGTCTCATATTCAGCACTTAAATAGTGGAATAACAACGCTGTGCATATAGAAATCAAATACTGCTTCCTAGCAATCTAGATTTGCTGGCTAACACCTCCAAATTCTCTTCTGCATTAAACATCTATTCAACTTGCTAGTGAGAATGCATTTAATGAACTAGCTGCATTGCGTATATACTATATATACTGAGTAATATTGAGGATTACTCTGCTCGTTTTTATTTATATCTAGACTAATTCACTGTATCTTGCTCGAGCTCTTCTTAATTGAAATTGCCCGCTTATAATTGGGATATGTGTTTAATTGTTACTAAATTATTGCTTAACATAATAAGATGTGAAGTAAATCTTTAAAAGATTCAATGAAAATGTTGCACAACTGTAAAAACCATTTTGAAATATGCTTTGTCTAGCAAATCTATGTCAAGATGCTTTCTTTTTCTTGCCTAGCAAGTCTCACATTTTCGACAATTGAATTTTTGTTTTGAATTCTTTAAAATCTTAAATGTTTATTTGAAGAGTTTTCTATATTGTGTAGCTTATAAGATAGTAATCTTATATTATTGTATTATTATATTATATTATATTTGTAATTTAATTTATGTTTTTAATGAACTAGTTGTAAGATATAATAAAATTGGGATTATTGAATATTGTTGGCCAATTTGGAGGCCAGATTGCTATATTACTATACAATTTGATATTTATAATAGTGATCATTTTGGAAAAAGAGGTTGGTTATTACATACAAAGGAATGCGTTGATTGTAGACAATTACTTAGTAGGTAATGGAGTATACTATGGTAAACTTATAGGGTTATAAAGAGAGAAAAGTAATAATGTGTTATGTCAAGTAAATGCAATAAATGAAGCAAATGTCAATGAAAAGATAAGTGAGTGATGTACGTTGCAATAAGCGGGAAATTGAACTAAAGTTCAGTGAAGAAGGGGAACAACGGTTGAGCCGGAGAATCATGAGAGTATTTCCTGCCCCCATGAGATATGGAGATGGGCACAAAAAGCGATAGAATCGCTTGCAAATGTGCGATGCGTAGCATGTGCATCATTTATCAAACTGAATGCCCCAGGTTGTTTTTGTTGTTGTCGTTGTACTGCTCTTCTGCCAAGCGATTGCTATGCATATTAATGCCTAACGGGCCTTGAAATCAACGGCGATACGTGCGGAATCTTCAAGGACATTTTTATTTCGCACTTGTCGTCGTCGCCGTCGTCGTTGTCTCCACAAGCCTTTGCTTTGAAATGCAAATTTTGACAGGCGCTGAAGTCGTCCTCAATTGAATCGAATCAAAAATGCGAGCTGAAAATTCGCAGCTCCCTCACGGCTTTTCCCCCAGCGGCAAATCGAATGTAAAATGAAGTAGGCTTCATGTGTCAAGAGGTGTCAGTGACAGGCGGCGAAACTGATAAACAGATAAAGAGAAACACACACGCACTCACACTCTCACGCGTGTGAGAGGATGATACGTTTTGCATATGGCATATTCATATTTTACACAAAATGCCCAACGGACTGAGCGAGAGTGTGAGTGCGAGTGTGAGTGTGAGGGACGGCAACAACAATAACAAGTGTTGTGGCAGCGGCCAAACGAGAAATCGCGATAATTAAAATAAACGCCAAGGCCAATACGTAGCTGGCACGACGGCGTTGACAGCGCTGCCTGCGCCTGCCGCTCTCTCGCTCACTCTCTTTCTCTCTGGGTGCTGTCGCTGCCAGCGTCAATGCTGAGGCGACGTTAATCTCTCATTTGACAGTCGAATTCAATTAAAAAGCAGCACCCACAATACTACAAACATACAAAACATCACGCACACACACACTCACACACGCACGCACAACGCATTGCACAGCCACCCTAAAAAGGTAAAGGCAGCGCAGCTCGCGCACATCGTACAGCTTCGTGCAATTCGCACTTCGTACGGACCAGACGGAGACCCGATGTGCTCGTGCCTGGTTGCCGAAGAGCCGAACGTGGCACTCGCAGCCAATCAAGCCGCACGACAGCCGCAGGGTGGGCGGTACAGTAAAGCAATGGCGTGAAACGGCAACAGCGCGTCTCTTTGTCTCGCTCGCGCTAGCTCCCGCTCTCGCGACGGTCTCTCGGGCGCAGACGCGAACAGCGACAGCGCGGTGCCGAAGCCGTTGGCAGGTCTAATCAGAATCAGTCTTTGAACAGTTTTCGTGCCGTGCACTTTGTGGACGGAGAAAAGCGAAAAAATCTTTTTACTCGCCCGTCGTCAGTGTAACACACACACAACGAGTGTGACAGAGACAGTGCGTCGTTGTGTGAGAGCCAGCCAGAGCGAGAGACAGAGAGAGGGAGAGCAAAAGCGCTTCAAATCTCAGCCGCTGTTCGTGATAATAAAAACGTGTATGAGAAATCGATAAGAGCAGCAGCAGCAGCAGCTGAAGTGAAAGAAGCGCGCACACACACATACACACACAGCAACAACACACTGTGGATTAGTGTTGGTGTGTATGTGTCGTCGTCAAGTGTTATAAAGTAAGAAGAAGCAGCGAAATCCATCAATTGCTTTGAATCGATTTATACGATTTTTGTGCGTTAAATAGATATCTGAGCAGCCACCGGCAAGCCAAATAGTTTCAGCAATTACGCATTACGTTGAGCGCTAGAACGTACAAAGTGTGGAAAAGCGCGCTGTGTATTTTGTGTACATTTCTAATAAGAAAATTTCACTTTGCTTTGAGTGTGCGGCGAAATGTAACGAAAAAAAATACGACGCGTGTGTGTGTGTGTGTGAAAATTTTGTAAACACACATATACACGTGACAAGGTGCGGTGGTGTGTGTGCGTCGTATTGGAATTTTCGTCGCACGCGGCGATTTCGTGGCGAGCCGAAAACTAAATGTGCGGCGAAGGCGAAAAACGCGCGCGCAAAATTGTAGAAAGTTTTGTTTTGGCTTTTGCCAGTTTGTTTTGCTTTGTTTTTTTTTTGGTGCTGTTCGCTCTCTCCTCACAGCACACACACACACAGAGTAAGCAGCCCACTGGGGCGGTGAGGCGCTCTCTCAGTTGTGCGGCGAATAGATACAAAATTGTGTCGTCGTTGCTGTCGCTTCGTAGCCGACATCGTGCGCTCGCTTCGCCTCAATTGCGCGGCGAGTACGAGTGCGAGTGCGAGCACACACACACACACACACACACAGAAGTGATACGAACGCAGCGTAGCATTTGAATTTCGTGCATTGCTTTCAGTTGTATTTTCAGCGGCTGCTGTTGTGGACACAACGCAGGCGAGCTTATAGCAAAAGTATTTTTCACCAACTTGTATTTCTCGCCTTATGCGTGCGTGTATGTGTGTGTGTATGTGTGTTCGTCGCTCGGGCAAAGCTTGTTGCGTGCGCTTCGTGTCGTCTCGTGTCGTGTCGTGTCTAACTGCGTGCGTATGCCAGTGCTTGTGTGTGTGTGTATGTGTGTGTGAAGCAACCACCCTGCGGGTCGGTTTTGTAAACTTCGCTCGTGCCGGCGCCAGTCGCTGTTGTTGTTGTTGTTGTTTTTGTTGTCGCTGCTGTTATTGTTATTGTTTCGTTTCGATAGCGATAAGAGCGCGGCAAGCCTCTTTCCATTTTATAAGCTGTGGCCATTTCGTCACTGGCTCTGTGCGTTTGTGTCTGTGTGTGTGTGTGACTTTGAAGACGTCATCAGCAGTGTCAATTGACGCGCACACAAATCCTTTGCGCCCACGGAAGTGTCTCAGCCCACGAATCCGGCACGGCACAGTGGGCCACTTTGATGAATGACTGCGGCTGCTGTTTACTTGGGGGCTGCACGCTAGAACTATAGTGTCCAGTTGTTGCCACCCACTTGACTCCCACACACTCCGCTTGCTGAGCATCTCCCTCCACTCTCTGCTTCATCCTTGCGCCCACTTTGAATGTTGGCTTAGTTTTTCTGCCCGCTTGCTTTTTGCTGTTGCTGTTCGTTTCGTTGGCTCGCTTCTCGCTTTTTGTGTTTTGCTTGCCAGCATCGCAGCCCAGCGCAGCGCAGCGCAGCTTCAATTCGCCGTCAACGTCTTGCGTTGTGTGCTGTGTGTTGTCACTTCTGCCGCCTCTATTTCGTCTTCCCTTTTGCCAGCTGCTTTCGTGCCAGTTTCGCGTGAGCGTGTTGTGCGACGTACAAAAGCGAAGCATGTCAGAAGGCAGACGGGGCAAAAGTGGGCAGCGACTCGCCTCGCCTCAACTCAACTCGACTCGACTCGACTGCGAGCGATGCCAGTTGAGTTCACTGCTCGTCGCACTTCAAGGCGACTTCTATTTGCCCTACACTTCGACTTGTATCCATCACTGCAAGCACTTTTGTTCAACAGCCTTATAGAGTGCAGTAGCTCGAGGAATATGGTAAAATTCATGGGCAATCTCAACTCAAATCAGCATCTATGCTCCATTTGCCAAGTTTTCCATCACTTTGCATCACTCAAGATAGCTCAGAGTAGAGCAAATGGATTCCTGTAAAGCTCTACTTTAAATGACTGAACAGCTTAACACATTTATACAACAAATATATTTTCTCTATTACATTTTTATTGTTTACAATATGGCTATAATTTGCACACATTATTGACAATCGATTAATCTTATTTAAAGATCTAAAATATTTTGAATTTACAATTTCATTTAAGTTATAGAATTTAAAACATTTATAATAACATTCTTTGAAAATAGTTTTTTTTCTGATTGGATTAAATACTTGCTCTTCTACGCATAACAATTATGATGATCGCTTCTTTTTCTCAATTAACAGACTTATGCAAAACTCTAGCTGGCTAAGCTTATTTCTTCGATAGAATGGTTCATAAGTTATCATTTTTTCTCTTAGATTTGTTCACTTCCTCTTCAACGTTCATTTTGAAATTTCTAAATTTCATTATTATATTGTATTATATTCTACAACAGCTACCATATTCTCTATCTTTCGTTGTAATTTAGTATAATATTATTGGGATTCTGCAAATTACAAGCAGGAAATTGAATTATTTTCAAGTAAACTCGAATAGTTTGCACAACTTTTGTCAAGTTTACTTTTGTGTACAATATTTTCCATGTATGTATTCTTTTATTTGAGAACAGATGCAACTTTTGATGCAACTTATTTGCAGTAAAAATGATTTAAAAACATTAGTTTTAATCGCTCACATGTGGACAGTTCTTTATAGAATATTAGAAATTTACTGGCAATTAAATTTTTGTTGTTATATTGTAGATTTATTTTGATTTCATTTGTGTATTTATGAGTTTAGAGATTCCGTTTGCAGTAATTTTCTAGTTGTGCTGCAATTTGAGATAGTTAATGCCTCGGAGCAGTTAGGATGTGGCGCCTTCGGCCACGTTGTGCTTTGAGTGTTTTTCATTCCCAGTCACACACGCTCGCACACAGTCTTGTGTGGCATGCGACAATGTACGTACATACATAATAGATTGACATGATGACATTTGCAGCCTTTGTTTCAAACAAATCTCTTCGTCGTCGTCACAGCCATCACCATCATCATAATCGTCATTGCGCTGTGGCATAGATTCTTGTGGTAAGCGGCGCTCCAACCTGCTGCTGCTGATCCACAGCTCGCTGCCCACATACATAATAATCATCATTATCATCAACAGCAACTCTTTGACTCGCGCGTGTGTGTGTGTGTAGGGCACAAGAGCGTAATTTTCGTACTTTATTCGTTTGCACGACGCCGACGACGACGACGATGACGACGAAGACGACGACGAGGCAAAACCTAAAACTAGATTCAAGTACACACGTCGAGTGCACAATCGTTGTCGCTGTACGAAGTCGCTGTCTCTGTGTGTGTGTGTGTGTCTTCGTGTGTGCGAGGTTTGTAGGGTGCCCTCTGTGTGACACGAAGGGCGTCGCTTGCGCTCGCTTGCATGGAAGCCCCCCCATTCAGTTCTGCTCTGCTCTTTGAGCTCTTCCTTTTTTTTCTTTTTTTTTTTGTGTGTTATTTAGCTGACCCGCGTATGAGTTACTTTTTTTTTTATTTGTATTTTTTTGTTCTTCTCTGCGGCACTTCCTCTTCTTCTTTTGTTGTGCTGTGCTCATATTCGTATTTTTGTTTTCGGCATTGTTCCGATTCATGGATGGCTGACTTACTAGTCTAAAGTTTTGAGGTCTTGTGCCTAGTGCCGCTAAAGCAACAACGACAACAACAGCGACAACGACAGCCACAGATAGAGATACTCAGATACTCAGATACGCGCGGCGGCTACACATACCAACAATCTTCGCTATATGCGCGCTATCTGCGGCTTTTGTTGCTTTGACGCGACGACCACAATGATGTTTCATGGCTCTTGGCTGATGGCTCATGATGGTCTCAATGCTCGATGCTCGATGCTCGCTGCCCGACGATGGGATTTTGCTTTATGTTTTTTCTCACAGTTGCCTTTTTTACTGCTCGCTACCCGTTGCACGGTGGGCCGCAGAGGCATAGCCAGCTTGTGGCAATTGTTGAATTGAAAACAATTGCCAAACATTGGCAAATGCTCTAGATAACAGTCTAGTTGGCTGTCTTAGCGTAAATAGATCTTGAAAATGCATTGGAGCAGCTTCGATTGAGAGTAGTGTGATCCCTGTTTACAGCAAGCAAATACTACTTTTGCTTTAAATAAATCAATTAAAAAATTAAAATTTAAAAACATTTGGAATTGCTAAAGAAACACTCTGAATATTGTCTAGCTCTAAATCGAATGGAATTGCTAAAGAAACACAGTGAATATTGTCAAATACTTCACAACTAGCTCTAAATCGTTTCGTGAAATAAATTAGCATTGAAAAACAATTGGAATTGCCAAAGAAACGCTCTGAATATTGTCTAGCTTGTTTCCATCAAATACTTTACAATTATTTCTAAATCGTTCCATACAATCAATTAATAAATTAGGATTGAAAACATTTGGAATTGTTAAAGGAACTCTCTGAATATTGTCTAGCTAGTTTCTATAAATTGCTTTGCAACTCACTCTAAATCGACTTATTCCGTACAATTGGAGAATTGCTAAAGATTGAGTAGTTAGTTGGTTGTCTTATAATAACTATACCTCTAAAGCTAAGGGCATTATATCAGCCTCATTTGACTGCTCTCTGTGTATCCTGTTGTTTTTCTCATTCCTCCTCTCCTCTCCTTTCATTGCATATAATCAATTAACCAATTAAAATTAAAAACAATTGGAATTGCTGAAGTAACGCTCTTAATATTGTGAAAAATAGGAATGTAAAAACAATTGGAATTGCTGAAGAAACGCAATGAATATTGTCTAGCTCTAAATAGTTTCATACAATCAATTAAGAATGTGAAAGGAATTGGAATTTGCTGAAGAAACGCTCTGAGTAATGTCTAGTTAGTTTCCATCAAATAATTTGCAAACAACTCTAAAGCGACTTGTTCCTTACAATCTATGCATAAATAAGAAGGACAAAACAATTGGAATTGCTAAAAAACTCTTTGAAGCACTATTGTCTAGCTACATTTCATAACATAAAACGACTTATTCCGTAAATTCAATGCATTCATAAATAAGAACGTAAAATCAATTGGAATTGCTCTAAATATTCTCTAACTAGTTTCCATAGAATAATTTGAGACTTGACCTAAATCTACTTATTGTTTACAATCTACTCATAAATAAGAATGCAAACACAATTGGAATTGCTAAAGAAAAGTCTATGAAACACTGTTGTCTAGCTAGTTTCCATCAATAACTCGAAGTCTAAAGTGAAGCAGCCGCGTTTCCATTTGATTCTCTCCCCACTTTGTTCAAATCGTGTTCCGCACTTCATCATCGTCAACTACAGCTGTCTAATTTGTTGACCTCACGTGGTTTACTTTCCTTGCTGATCTCCGCCCACTCTATATTCGCTTGCAGGACATGCAAACCGCTTGAAACCCATCGACTTGCAATCAACAGAGGCTACCTACCACACACAGAACTAGCGGCCAGAATGCACGGCAAGATGGAGAAGGCAGCCGCCAATCGGCTCCAGCTGGGCGCCTTCAACGAGCTGCTGAGCTGCGGCATCTGCCTGGGCTACATGATAGACCCCACCACAGTGGACTATTGCTACCACACATGTAAGTTGAACTCTGCTCCACTTGCAACTTGTACTAGAAGTGTGTGCTTCCAGATTGCCGCAGCTGCATCCTGAAACATTTGCTGCGCGACGTTTACTGCCCGCAGTGCAAGTCCAGCGGCGGCAAGCAGATCAACGAGGATAACCTCAGGTAGGTGCTCCTCCCAACCCCCCAAGATCGTTTGCTGCTTTTCCTACATCCCTTTTCCACACTCTTCTATACTAATCCCCAGATCCGACGACATGCTGCGCGCTCTGATCTACAAGATGGTGCCGGGTCTCTATCAGCGCGAGTGCGAGCGCCTCGTTGAGTTCGAGGAGCAGCACAAGGACCTCGGCGCCGACGACATGCTGCAGTTCGCCAAGGAGCAGGAGTTCTTCACGCCCACAGAGCCTATAAGGTGAGTGAATGAATCTATTTGTGGCTCGACTTTACCTTCCTTAGTTTTTTATTAATAATGCTTTGACGCATGCTCTACTGTGCTTTAGCCTTTAACTTTATTTTCCCTTAACAGCAATTGAGTGTTGCATAGAATACAATAACATTTTGATTTGTAAACTTTGCTAGCTTTTCTAATAGGCAATTTTTGTGATTTAGACTTTATTTCGTTTCCATTTGCGAAGAGCAAGAAATTAAATTTAGAAGCCTTTTAAAACTTTGTGGTTAAGCAGAATTTTATGTCAGAGCATTTAACTCACCAATCTAAGAAACATTTTTGTCATATTTGTTTACTAAATTTGTTAATGATGCAAGAAACACTTCCATAGCGCAAAAATCCGTTGCTTTGTGCTATAGGGGAACATTATGTAAGAGCATTCAACTCACTGATCTAAGTAAAATTTGTATAATATTCGTTTACAAAATTTTTTAATGATACCAGAAACAATTCCATAGGTAAAAATCATTTGCAGTTGCATTAGTTTGTGGCATTTTTTACATTATATTTTAACGTAATGTTATAATACTGCATTTAACATACAAAGTATGTTTATTTTGGTATATATTCGCTGGTATTTTAAGCGTTGTGTGTATATTGTGGTATATATTCACTGATATTTTACACATAATGGTATATCACTCTATAAAGCATGCGTTGTGGGTGTATTTTAGTATATATTTGCCGGTATTTTACACATAATGGTATATCACTCTACAAAACATGCGTTGTGGGTATATTTTAGTATATAATTGGTATTTTACAGGCGAGCTCCTTTCTGTAGCTTCCCCAATTGTTTATCGAAACTTTCCGCGGCTTCGCGTTTTTCATCCCCCAGTTTTATCAAACCCAGCAATTGCTAGAGCTTATATTTCCAACATTCCCACCTACCCAGAGTGCAACACTGTCCAAATCTGCCATCTTCCGACTGTGTGCATTGTTCAACCCCCGAAACTAGAAGGTTTTGTCGCAGCAGGAACAGCAATTTCCGAAAATTTCTGCTGTTAGCTCATCAGCTTAATTGGACGCTCAAGTTGTGAACTAGCTAAAGATGGGAGTTTTCCGAAATTGCCATAACTATTCGTAGCTGAAGGAAATGTTTGCATTTTTGTAGTATTTATAACTATAACTGTTTGTAATTGAAGAAAAACTTTGCATTTATGAAGTATTTATTTCTATAACTATTTCTATCTAAAGGAAATCTATCTTTGAAGTATTTATAACTATAACTATTTGTAACTGAAACAAAGCGTTCTATTTTTGAAGTATTTATAGCTATAACTGTTTGTATCAATAGGAAATCTTTGCATTTTTGAAGTATTTATAACTATAACTGCTTTTAACTGAAGAAAGACTGTGCATTTTAGAAGTATTTATAGCTATAACTATTTATATATAACGGACAACTTTGTTTATAGAATTTATAACTGTAGCAAAGCGTTCTATTTTTTAAGTATTTATAGCTATAACTATTTGTATCTAAAGGAAATCTTTGCATTTTTGAAATATTTATAACTATAACTGTTCTTAACTGAAGAAAAACTTTGCATTTTAGAAGTATTTATTGCTATAACTATTTATATCTAAAGGAAATCTTTGTTTAAAGAATTTATAACTATTTGTAACTGAGGGAAATCTTTCCATTTCTGAAGTATTTATAACAGTATTTTGAAGTATATATTTGTAACTGAAGCAAAGCGTTCTATTTTTAAAGTATTTATAGCTATAACTATTTGTATCTAAAGGAAATCTTTGGGTTTTTGAAGTATTTATAACTATAACTGTTTTTAACTGAAGAAAATCTTTCTAGTTTTTAAGTATTTATAATTAACTAACTATTTGTCTAATCTTTGCATTTTTGCAGTATTTGTTATTAGTTTATTTGAAGTTTTTTGCATTTTCTCTAAACTTTAACGCTGCTCTCTGGTTATTTGCTCTTCTGTTCACAGTTTATCCCTGGAGTACCATCCGGCGATGCTGCAACATTGTCGGGCGGCGGACAAGCCGCCCGTCTGCTATCTGCAGTGTCCGGCTGGCCTGCGTATCGCGCACCTGAAGCAGTTCCTCTGCTCCAAGTACGACATCGATGCGCAGAGCAAACAGGTCGAGGTGGAGGTCACCTACGAGGACGAAGTGCTGCCGCCGAGCCTGACGCTGATGGACATTGGCTACTGCTACCACTGGCAGCGGGTGAGTTGCACTTTATAATGGTCGTTCGAATGTATGGAACAGGGAGAAGGAGTCGCAGAACAAATGTTGAAAATAAAATCGATTTAGCCATGTCTGTCTGTCCGTCCGACCGTATGAACACCTGTATTTCAGAGATGGTGAGAGCTAGAGTAACCAAACTTTGCATTTAGATGTAATGCGTATTTATGTAGATCAACTTCATGTTTTTTCCTCCCCCGCCCTTCTCCTTGCTCCCAAACCGCGAAAAACTGTGGCATTCACAGGAACTTGATTTAAAGTGCAGTATGTAGATATAGGAAACCAATAGATCGCTAAAATCGTAAAAAAAACGAACTTTGTAATAGACAAATGAAGAAGAAGCGCAATTGTCAATTGTCTTCAACACATTCATACGCCTGCATACAGATATAAGTGTATATGCTCGTATATAGTCGAAGAACAAAGTTGGACTGGTGCTTTGATGATGATCTGATCATTTGATATGAGCTCTTTGCAATTGGCTTAATTCTAGTTATTATTTTCTAATGAAGGGCAACGTAAATTTTACATATGTTTGGTTACAATTTGATTGTTTAAGATGCTACAGGGTATATGACAGTCGGGCTAACTCGACTATAGCTGTTCTAGTATTCGCTGGGTTGCATTTATTATTATTTTCATTGAAAGTAAATTGGGGCAACGTAAATTTTACATTTGTTTGTTTAAGTTTTGTTGTGTAAGATGCTACAGGGTATATGAAAGTCGGGCTAGCTCGACTGTAGCCGTGCTCACTGGTTTTTCCTGTTACCATTGAACAAGTGCTCGTCGAATTGCAACCACTAGTTGCTACAATCGTTTGCTTGCCTCTTCCCCATCGTGCTGCAGCATGCGCCGATGTCCTTTCAGTACAGAATACTGCTCTACGACGAGGAGCCGCAGCCGCAGTCGCAGCCGCAGCCGGCGACGGCGCCCAGAGCGGCCGCGAAGAGCGCCAAGTGCGTGACCTTCGCCGACGAGCTGGAGACGCCGCCGCCCCGCCCCCAGCCAACAACGGCAACGGCGAGCAAGACGCGCGCCAAGTCGCACGCCAAGCTCGGCAAGAGCAACAAGCGCACGGCGCCGCCACAAGCGACGCACTGCGAGGAGGACGCCACGCAGTCGCAGTCGCAGTCGGTGAGCAACTTCAAGAGCTTGCGCAGCAACGATCTGCGCTACAGCGACTACGCCCCCGCGCCAGCGCCCGCTCCGGCGCCCGCCCCCACGCCACTGGTGCGCGTGAAGAGCGAGCCGGAGCCGGAGCCGGAGCCGGAGCAGGCGGAGCAGTCGACGCTGGGTGTGGCCAGCATGAACATTGTGGTGAGCATACCGCAGTCGCAGCTGAGCAAGGCCGCCGGCTACGCGGACGAGGGCGGCTTCGAGCTGAAGACGGCAAACAAGAAGAACTTGCCCAAGCTCAAGATCGAGCTCAACAGCATGAAGGCCAAGCTCTCGCTGCCCAAGTCCGCCGAGGCGCGTCTCGAGGCGCCGCAGCCGTCGCCGCAGCCGCAGCTCGATCTAGAGACGTACGCCAAGAATATTGGCCTCAAGCCCATCGAGCCGCCAGCGACGCCAGCGGGCGCAGAGGCGCCCAAGTACAGTCCGAATGCGTCGCCGATGTCGTCGTGCTCCTCGTCGACGAACGGCTCGACGAACGGGGCGTCGGACGCGAGCAGCGCGACGCCGCATCGCAAGCGCAAGAAGAAGCACTCGAAGGAGCCGAAGGACGCCAGCGGCAAGCGCAAGAAACTGCACGCCGAGATCTCCTCGCAGACGGACGGCAAGATGAAGATGAAGATCACGACCACGCACAACCACAAATCGCACAAACTCGAGCTCAAGCGCTCGCACTCGCTCGCCGGCGGCGAGTTGGCGGCGCTCACTCAACAGCAGCAGCAGCAGACGCAGCAGCAGACGCAGCAGAAGGCCAACGAGCTGAATCGCACGCTGGGCGAGGAGGCGCGCAGCATCAGCAGCCTGATGACGACGGCCAAGGAGCCGCAGCTGCCGCCGTCGCCGCCGCTGCCGCCCAGCCTCTTCAAGAGCTTTGCGGCCGCGAGCAGCGCGCTGCCCAAGGCGGCCACGCCGCCGCTCAACACGGCAAACAAGCTCAAGCCGCTCGTCAAGCCGGCAGCCAACAACAACAACAACAACAGCAGCAGCAACAATAACAACAATAATAATAGTAGTAGTAGCAACAACAACAAGCGGCAGCCCGCGTTGACGCCGCTGCCGCTGCCGACGCCAGCAGCGCCACCCGTGCCGCCGCCACCGCCGCCGCACTTCGCCGTGCCACAAGCGCCGCTGCGCGCGGCGCCGCACCAGATGCTGCGCTACCTCTCCACGCCCAGCTCCATAGCGAGCGCGGCCAACAAGCAGCCGAAGCGCGCGCTCTCGCTGGACGAGTCGGCGCCACAGCTGGCCAAGCTGCCACGCCTCGACTACCAGCCGCAGCAAGTGGGCGCCAAGTATGCGACGACCAAGCTGAAGCCACAGCCACAGTCGCAGCAGCAGCAGCAGTTGCGGCTGCCTGCGAGCATGCCGCTGCTGTCGACGCTGGGCAGCGGCGCAGTGACCATAACGCCGCGACCGCGCCACACGCCGCCCAAGGCAAGTGCCACAGCCGCAACGGCAGCGACGAGCAGAGCGGGAGCGCTGAGCTACGCCTTTGGTCTGGGGGCGTCGGCGTCGCGGCTGATGGGGCCGCCGAAGCAGCCGGCGAAGCGAGCGCCGAGCATGCCGCTGCCGCTGCCGATGCCGCTGTCGCTGCCGCTGCCCATGCCGCTGTCGCTGCCGCTGACGATGCCGCTGACGATGGCCTCGATGGCGTCGCTGCCGACGACGGTCAAGTCGCCGCCGCTGTCGGTGGCGCTGAGCGCACAGCGCGGACACGGACACGGACACGGACACGGCAGTCATGCGGCCGCCTACCGCACATCGCCGCCGGCGCTCATCAATCTGCGCAACGCGGCGCCGCTCGCGTTCGCCAGCAAGTCGCTGCCCAAAGGCGTCGAGCAGCAGGGAAAGAAGTGCGCCACGGCGGGCGGGGGCAAGGCGAACGGCGCGGCAGCGCTCGACAAGTCGAAAACGAGTTTGCGCGACTTTCGGCCGCCAGCAACAACAGCAACCACAACAGCAACAACAGCAACAACAGCGACGGCCACGAGTGTGCTGGCAGCCAAGGATGCCGACATACTGGACTTGTCGGCGCAGGGCGCAGCGCGCAACAGCGGCAACAAGTTGGCGCCCGCGTCGCCGCCCGTGGGCAACAGCAGCCTGGAGGCCGCGCTCAACAAGATCAAGCAGAACATTTCGGCCAACAGCAGCAGCAGCAGCAGCAACAACAGCAGCAGCAGCAGCAACAGTGGCAGTGTGGCAGCTGCAATTGCGGCTGCGGCAGGCGACGATCTGCAGAATCTGCATATGCTCTCCGAGTCGGCGACGGCGCGCGAGAAGATCTCGATCAAGGCGGGCAGCAGCAACACGAGCAACGCGAGCAACAGCAACAACTCGAGCAGCAATCTGTTCGAGAGCAAGCCAAAGAATGCGGTGGTGCGACCGCAGAATGCCTCAGTGCGCAGCATACCCAATCCATCGGCGCTGGCCTTTCGCAACCAGGCCACGCTCTCGACGCCCAGCAGCAGCAGCAGCAGCACGCCAGCAACTGCCACAACAACTGTGGCCAAGCCGCTCACTGTGAAAGCCGACGAGAAGCCCAAACTGAGCACAGCCTCAATCTTGCTCAGCCCCAACAGCAGCAACAATAACAATAATAACGGCGGCAGTGCTGCAACTTCGCCGCGTGGCAGCAAGAAGGCAACCACCATCGATCAAGTGGCCGCCAATTTGAACATACGCGCCGAGGCAAAGGCCGCCGCCCTCGCCGAGGAGGCGCCACCAGTCAGTGTTGCTGCCGACGCGGAAAAGGCGCCCAAAGCGGAGGCCAAGGAAACAACAGCAACTACGACGACGACGGCAACAGTTGCCGCTGCTCCAGCACTTCCCCTGCCACTGCCCTCGGCAACTGCAACTGCAACTGCAACAGCAGCGGCAGCGGCAGCAACTCCCACGACTGCTGCCAGCGTCAGCAGCGAGCCGCTGTCGAAGCCGCCCGTGCAAATCTCCGCCACCGACACGCCGGTGCCCGTGGCGAGTTCCGCTTAGTCACAAGGTAAGCCAACCTCTTCTAGCTACTCCAAGCATAGCGAATGCCGATTCCTGCCCTGCAAGTTGAAGGGTTTTGCATGCTCAGCTAAGTTATAGAACAGTATTAGATTAGTTCATTTAATTGCAGTTGTAGTAGTTATAGAGCAGTAGTTATAGATGCAACAGCTGACAACGATTAGCGAATTTCAATTGACAGTGGCTCACAGCTTTTTTCGTGCAGAGCAAAAGTTGATTTGCAGTCGTGGATAACTTTGAAACGAAAAGAATGAAGGCAGCTTGGAAGAAATTGATTTGCAGTTGTGAATGACTTTTAAACCAAAAAGAATTTTACACAAATTTAAACGCAGTTTGCTTCATTAGAAGTTATAGTAACTGAATAGATCACTTTACTTTTGCTAAATCAAGTTCGAATAAGTATTCTTTTATGCATCTATAAACTCACAGCTTATTAGGCGCAGAGCACAAGTTGATTTTCAATTATGAATAACTTTTAAACCATAAGGAATTTTACAAAAATCTACAGTTTGGTTCTTTAGATAACTATAGTGTATAGTTATTGAAATGATCACTTCATATTTGCCAAATAACGCTACTAAGTACAAATAACTAAACATTTATGAATCTATAAAGTCACAGCCTTTTTTCGTGCAGAGCAATAGTTGATTTTCAATTTTGATTAACTTTTAAACCAAACCGAATTTTACAAAACAGTTTACAGTGTGGTTTATTAGATAACAATTTTAGGCATTCTGTGAAATAAGTGCCCAGAAATTTGCAATAAAACACAAACAACTTAGCAATCATCTAAATTTATTATATTCCCTTCAAAATAGGCAATAGACTTCTTCTAACGAACAATCCAATCAGCGAAACACTTTTCGCAGCTATATTCCAGGATGATCTTGAAGAATTTTACACAAATTTAAACGCAGTTTGGTTAGTTAGATAAGTATTTCATATATAGTAACTGAGTTGATTTTCATTTCTGATAAATAACGCTCAAAAGTGCAGAGCAAAAGTTGATTTTCAATTTGCATAACTTTTGAACCAAAAGGAATTTTACAATAATTTAAACGCAGTTTGGCTCTCTAATTAACTATTTTATATGTAGTATTTTTGCTAGATAAATCTAAAAAGTGCGAATAGCTTAAAATTGTTGCATCTATAAACTCACAGCTTATTTCGTGCCAGCAATATACTAGTACTATTCAAATTTTGTACTAAAACTGAAAATTCAAATCTGGTGCATGTTTCCTTCTGTTAAATAAAGTATTTTCAAAAATTCCTTATAATTTAAAGGTTCAATGCAACGTTGAAAATCAACTTTTTGCTAAAAAGCTGTTAAAAGTAAACGATAACTTGAGCAACTGTCTAGTTTCTTATGTTTAGAATTGGTTTTCCAATTGTGTGAAGGGATAAAATTTAGAAGTGATTAGATATAAACAGGTCTAGAACAACAGCACTAATATAACAATAAATGCTATGGTTTTATAAGTATAATATTTGCCAATATACTAAACTTCAGTATATTTACTTGGTATTAAAAAGGGGCAGTTACATAAAGAAACAGTAGAAAAATATAAAGAAATTTGTGGTTGAAGACATAGTTTTAAATAGCAAATTGAAGTTGAAGTTATGAATTACGAATGCATAAAATATAATTATTATTTCACATATTTGTAATCTACATTATAAAAAGAATTAGATGAACTACACAGCTTATCCGTTATATTTAATGGTTTCATTTACTATTTACCCACAAAATGTCCAAATTAGGGTTAGCTTATTCCATGTTTTTGCTGTATTATTTACCCAAAGTTAGCCTAGATTAAGATTGTGTTACTTACTTTAATTTCTCTGAAAATCATACTTCATTTTATTGCTGCAATTCAGTTTATTTGCTTGCATTTCTTATAGATCAATTGCACATCAACTCATAAATAAATGGATACATGAAACCATTTTATTTATCTACAAAATTTCCCAAGTTTATTTACTTAAATTTCGTTGAAAATGTCGACATAAAAGAACTATAAATGGTAGAGCAGATGTTACAGTCTTTTATTAACGAAAGCCGCAATTTATAAATTGGTGTAATAAGTATTGTTATAGACAGATACACTACGATGGTTGGATCTGTTGATGTTGCTGTTATTATAGCTGTTACTGTTAGTAGTAACAGTAACATGAAACATCTATTCTATTAGATCATTTATGTTTGAGTTTTTGTAGTTGGAATAATAACATAGAATTTCTTTTTAGAATATAGAAGATTTGAATATAATGACTATGTAATATTTGTAACTTTGAACTCTTTCTTTATTTCCTATGTTGTATTCGTAGTATTTTTTGACGAAAATTTGCTTGTAGTATAAGACGAAGTATCAAAAAGTTATATAATATTAGTATTTGTAGCTAATAGTAGTTAAATGCTTGCTCGACTTCGATTGGAAAGAGTATTTTGTGGTCGATTTGTTGTGAGTCTGTGAGTTGCCGTGAATTATTATTTGATTGGTGAAATTGTCGAGGCGAGCTTAAGTATCCACTCGGTGTCGTCTTGCAACTCGAATGCTTTGGTTTTTGTTTGTTCTCTGTTGTTTGTGTTGTTGTCGATTGTTCGTTGTTGTTGCTGCTTAACTTCTATGTTTAGTTTTTTGGCGCGTTTCCCACAGTCGACGACGCAGAGCAAGAAAAAAGCGACTCAAATTATACAAATTACATTTCGTGTGTGTTCACCTTGTTGTTGTTGTTGTTGCCTGTTGCTTGAGTTGTTGCTGTTGTTGTCGTTCGCTGTGTTTTTTGTTCCTCTTTGGCTTTTCTCAAGTAGTCATTATACACAAATTTAGCGGCCACTGCTCGTCAACGTGTGTCTTCCACGTTAGCCTCCACTCGCTCTCTCTCTCTCTCTGTCGCTCTCTCGCTTGCTCTCTGGCTGGCCTTTGTCGGGCATTTGGTGGTTCGCTGGGTCGGTCATTCATTCCTACGAGCACTGCTTTATTTTTGCCGTTATAACGACAACAGCAACAGCAACTCTCAACTTTTTATGCAGCATTTCGCTGGCCTTTTTTAATGAACAGCAGCAGCAGCAGCAGTCACAGTCTATCTGTGTTTTTCTCTCTTACTCTGCCCTCGCCGCGTCTCTCGCTCATTTTCCCATTCTCTTGGCCATTACATCATTTCGTATTTTCATCCATGAATAACAATTTTCATTAGTCTTGCCACGTTTCGCCGTACAGCGCTTTGTACACGAGCGAACTAAGTGAACTCTCTGGCTCTCTGTCCGTCTGTCCGTCCGTCCGCCTGTAAAAACACCTCGATTTGGCATTATGTCTGTGCACAGATCATTCAGGCAGTCGAATTTGAAAACCACGCCTATATTATCACTAAATGGAGCAATATTTTGCTAGTTTAATGCAGCGTAACTTCATATTTGATTTAAATATTTGTTGTAAAAATCAATATTCCTGTTGAACTCGCAGTGTTCGCATTTCCGGCTGATAAAAGTAATCTTTCTGCCAGTAGCTCAGAGTTAAAGGCAACAGAATTAACAGCAAACAGAATTACTTTATTTATTGAATAATATATTAAGCTTCGACATTCTTTGAAGCAATCAATTGTACTTAATAGCCTGCTGAATACAATTTAAAATACTTTCATTTAATGATTTGTTTATTCAGTTACATATTTATGTATTTATTATTAGTATTTGAGTTACCTATTTATGTATTTATTATTATTATTTGTCAGTTTATATGTTCTATTCTATTCTATTGAATTTATTTTTATTTCTTATCGATTTTATAGTTTAATTTGTATAAAAGATGTATAAAATACATGCGGCTGATGAAAGTAATCTTTCTCTCAGTAACTCTGAGTTAAAAATATGAAATTAGTTTATTTATTGAATTATATATTTAGCTGGAACAAGAAAATCTACTCAATAGTTTGTTGAATAAAAGTGGAATTCCTTTGTTTTAGTTCATTTTTAAATTTTTTCTTTATTTATTTAGTTCTTTATAGTTTTATTTTAATAAAAAATATATGCATATGAATGCAAACTTTCTATCAGTAGCTCATAGCTAAAACTATGACATACTTTATTTATTGAATTATATATTTAGCTGAAACAATAAAATCTACTCAATAGTTTGCTGACTACAAGTAAAATTACTTTGTTTTAGCCAATTATTGAATTGTTTCTATATTGAGTTATTTCTTTACTTAGTGAATAGTTTTATTGTAATAAAAACTATATAAATACGAGCTACTAATTAATGAATGCCAAACTTAACCGCTTTGCTCAAATTACTTGCAAAGTTCTTGTAGAAAAGTTAATTGAAATTGCATTGTTTTGTTGTTTGTTGCAGCGTTCCTTTGGATGTGCGGCTCGCAAATGTATCTGGTGGCGCCACTCGAGAGTCTGCAGGGCGGCAGCGAGCCCAGCGCCAATTGAAAGCGACGCCTTCCACAAGCAGGAGCGCGCCTTGAATGTCTTGCCAAGTTGCCAGGTTGCAGCACAGCAATTAGCACAAAGTGACGGCGAGAGGGGAGCGAGGCGAGCACGCAGCATAAATAGCTTCATTAGAAAGCGATACACAAATGATTCGCACCTCCAGCTCACACACAAGATACAAGAGACGACGTAGATACTCGCAGGTTTGCTCAGATACAGATACAGATACAGATACAGATACAAAATTCGCGCACAGATGCAAATAATTGTGCAAATATTTGCGCTGGAATTAGTACGCGTCCAAATAAATTATAAACGTAATGGAAATATGTCTGCTAAATGAACAACAACAGCAACAACAACAAAAGCGAAAAGCGCTGACACAAAAAATGCGAAAATATAAATAAAATAAGCACAACGACGACGGCGACTGTTGTTGTCGTTATTGCTGCTGTTGTTGTTGTTGTTGCTGCTGTGGCTTCGGCAAAGCAAAAATGCGAACGAAAATTAATTATAAAATATCAGCGAATAACAAATACAACAACACTCAAACACACACACACACACACAGATAGACAGATACTCGCCGACAACATTCGAGCAGCGTTGAATCGCTCGAACTCGCAGTACGTGTCGATTACACTGCGCGAAATCAGCTCGTCGAACTCCCCACGATTTCCAGATACCCAACAAATTGCCAGCAGCATTTGCATTTGAGAGAGTTTTTAGAATACAATTCGAAGTATTGCAGTATAGCTCAAACGGCAGAGAAACTTGCTCAGTTATTAATGAAATCACAACCAGCCGATTTCGAAGTGCTTGCCAGAGTATAGCGCACGAATCTTATCAATTTTAGAATCTATATGAGCAGTTAGACCGTCTGTCGCAACTACGCCAATCAGACGTCACAAGCGAGGGTATCATAAAGATAAAACTCTATCAGAGGCAGACCGCAACAAAGCACGCGTTTAAGACCGTTATAAAGTGAAAGCTTTATAATCGCAATCGAAGCTATGCTATTCTATAGCAAACACAAAGTGCAGAACAACAGAAAGAATCTACATAAAGTGCAGAGGAAATGAAAGAATCTATATAAAGTGTAGAAGAACAGAAAGAATCTATATAAAGTGCAGAAAAACAGATGTAATCTATATAAAGTGGAGAAGAAAAGAAATAATCTATATAAAGTGCAGAACAACAGAAGTAATCTATATAAACTGCAAAACAATAGAAGTAATCTACTGAAGTGCAGAAGAAAAGAAAGAATCTATATAAATTGGCTGAAAATGCAGAGAAATGTGGAAGAATGTGCTAGATATTTGACTGATTGGGGAAAGTCTGCATTAATCATTTGGAACAGTTACTAAACGCCATTAGAAGACGACATAAAATATAGAAGAGAAACCCCACAAATAAGCTGAAAATAGTGAGAAGTTTTTAAGAGCTTTAGCAGCGTTCTAAACTCAGATATATCAGAAAACGCAGAAACTAACATTGAAATTGGGAAAACGATTTCTGCATGTCCAGCTTTAAAATCTAACAAAACAATGGATGACAAGTGCAATATCAGAGTTCATATCTCAAAACAGTGCAAATGATAAAATTAAAGGCAGCTCATTAGTCGCAACGAGCCGTTGTGCAAGCAGGGTTTGAACAGGGTATAGGCTGAAGAAGAGGCCAGCGAAGCTGATAACATTATGAACTCAAATCGCATAAAGAATGCATAAATTATGATGAATATAATGAGTGTTGTGAATCGTGAATACTGAGTGCCGAATGCCGAATGCTGAATGGCGAATGCCGAATGCTGGATTGTGAATCGTGCGAGTTGCGAGCTGAGAGTTAATCGGAAGTGTGGCCAAGTGTGAAACGCGCACTTGGCGCAGGTTGTTGATCAAATGAGACGCGACGCAACGCGAGTCGAGTTTTAGATTTTTAGTTTTTTTTTTTGGTGGTGGTGTGTGAACAAACAGTAGCCAAACGCACACACACAAACATACGCATACATACAACAGCCGACACACGCACGTTCGTTGGGGCGATAAAATTTTAACGATTTGCGCCGTTTGAGCTGAGCGTGTCGAGCATAAAGATACAAAATACAACAACAATTACACTATACAAATATATTTATATACATACACATACTATAGATACTTATAAACATCTTGTAGATACTTTTTGGTATTAGTTATTTAAGCGCGTTACGTTCAATTGCAGCACGAACTTTGTACATAAATTCAAATCGAAGCGACATCTCCATAAAGCAACAAATGCACACAACACACACACATATATATAGACATATGTATTTTTTCAAACTTAAAGCTTTGACCAAAAACAAAACGAACAATAAACTTAATTATGGTAAGAAATCGGCGAGGAAATGTTCTATATGTAATCGCAGCAATTAGTCACTTAAGTATATCGTATCGTACATATCGATAGCTATCGATATCATATAAAGCTTTATGTGCGCTCTCTTCTCTTTGATTATCGGTCCTGCTTTCCGTTTCATTCGCACGTCTCGCTTTCCGTTGTTAACTTGCATTTGGTGTACACAAACTTTTATTTGTTATTTATATTGTATGTAAATATTTGATCAATTTTAAATTGTGTAATATATACTCGCGTGCTATCGATATCATTCACGCGAACATTACAAATGGAAAAGGGGCAGCAAAATCAACCCTTCACTTTACCCCGGGCGACAAAATTTACATAGGAAAATCTTTTGCTCCCCCGTCGCTAGTAACCATGGCAAACTGCGACAACACTTCTTTTTTTTGGGGGCTCGAAATTGTTGAAAACTTATATTGTAGACTTACCTAATTTAGAATGCCGTCTATATACCTACATATGTTTAATAATCGTGCAAAAACTATAATTCTAATTGTATTGTATTGTAAGCTGATGATATTAATGTTTGTTCCGTGCGAAATGTTTCAACAATTAACAAAATTATACACTCTATATTTAATTACGAATTATGAATATATATTTAATGATTATATTTAGAGATCTAAATGTGTGCACATACTAATACAATGCATAAACAATTACTATTAGATACACATAATATTGTTAGAGACATTTTTGGCAGCGGAAAGAATCGCATGTAATCCACATAAGTTAAACAATAAATTAGCAGATTTTCAAATAAAATAAAACATCAAAAAAATAAAGAAAAACAAATACACTCACAAATTGACAAATGCGTTTTTTACTTTAATGGGCGCTGATAAATCTGGCAGCTGGGACGGATATGAAGGCACAAACGACAAACGACAACGGTGACGACAGAAGGTGTCGTTATGTGGCCAGGAAGATGCGATATTACGAGCACTCCCATACTCCCATTCATTCGCTTACGTTTACGTTTACGTTTGCTCGTATCAAGTTACAGTCACAGTTACACAGCTATGCTTGTGCTCAATTCGGATTAGAGCTGGGGCCGCTCTCAGCTCGTGTTTCTTCACGCACGACTCAACTTGATTGTTGTTTGGCAGCCACTTGCCGACATCATCGCAAAATATGAGAATGGAGCGATAACAATTGAATATTAAGTGACTTTCCAGCGAATTTTCGAATTTCTAAGAACTACAATTTCAGAGTTGATTCTTTTGATTGATGAGCTGGATTGGAAGTAAGCCATATAATAATTAACTTAAATGAAATCATAATATCGAATCTGTAGCTAAAGGAGAAGTTAAAAGTTCTCAGTAGTGAAATTATATACATATATTTTATTTTCGATAGTTTTCATGCAATAACAGTTGAAATTGCAAACAATTTTTAGCTTTGCAAATAATTTCTTGACAAACTATACATATTTTTTATTTGCTGTTGAAGTTCAATTCTATTTTGGAGAAAAATAATGTATTATCGTGAAAAACAAAGTTAAACAAAGTAAAATTGTGAAGCGTTGCTCACACATTTAAATTTCAGCTTCAGCCCAGTTTTCGTGTCAAAGCCGTGACACGCGTGCATCTCTTGTGTGTATTGCCAAATGCTATCAAGGTGAAAGGCGTGGGTAGCGCTGAATGAAGTGTGAGACTGGAAGTGTTCGAGTGTGGGATAGAGACAGGGAGAGCGGAAGAGGGAGAGCGAGTGGGCCGCTGTCAGTTTCTCATTTGAAATGCCAACCCCCGCATGGAAAATTGCACACCAAGTGTCAAGGCAAAGTCCTGGGCGTTGTACAGGGTGCACAGCACAGGGCACAGGGTGCCGCCGTTGTTCGCCTTACTTGTTGGCATTGTGGATTTAAACGCTTTTCATGGACTTGACTCGTGGATGCGTGTGTCTGTGCTGTCAGTTGTCGCTGTGGATGGAGGCAGGACACTTGCCGGAAACATATGGTCGCACGCTAAAACCAAAGCCGACGTCGTCACACACACTCACAGACACAGAGGGAGACGCACACAAAGCCACAGCCGCAAATACGTAACAACTGGCACGTGCCCGAGCTCGTGCCATAACCTTCAAGGCAATGACAAACGCAGGGAGGCAGCGAAAAAGAAAAGAGGGCGAGACCGCACACGAGGACGCAGGCAAAGGCGAGGCGAAAGCAAGGCGAAAACGTGGGCAAGGCGAGTGGCTAGAGGCGAGAGACGCGAGGCGAGAGCAAGGCCGAAGCTTTGGCGTTGCGCTGCGACTCGTGGGTGCTATCTATGTTTGCCTGTGTCTGTGTGTGTGTGTAGCTACTTGTTGTGCTTTATTTGTTTGTCGTGCTTTTATTAAAAACGAACGCTACTTAATCAGCAGCAAAATGTCGCACTTTACTGCACACACTCGCGCACACACAAATAAACAGACGCCCAGCAATAGAGTCAGCCCCGTTACGTTTCCTCTGCTTTCTTCTCCATCGCAACTTCGCTTGCTTATCAGCTTTTGTTGCTGAGAGCTTTGTTAAAGTCGACGTCGACTGCGGCTGCGGCTGCGGCAGCGACTGCGGCTTCGCTCCATCCGGCCTTCGGGCTGTCTGTCGTCCGTCGTTCGCCGTTCGCCGTCTTGTCGCCTGCAGCCACACCCACTCTCTCCTGCCCCGCGCGACGCCAGACAGCGCGCGCTTTGTTGCTGCTGATAAATAGCATTTAACATTTCTCGCTGCTGCTGTCGTTATTACAGTTAGTTATTGTTGTTGCCTTCGCTGCTGTTGGCATTGGAACGTGCCGAGCTTTGCGATTTGCGTTTTGCGATTGGTAAATTGGGTAATTGAAAACACTTAACCACTATGATTTATTATCGGCATTATACGCCTGATCTATGTAACTGTCACAACTGCTGTCCCCTTCCCCCCATCTCTATCGCTCGCTCACTCCCCTCGCCTATGCAGTTAATTATGCAATCATTTGACATGCTCAACGTTTGGCTTTTCGACGGCAAGCCTCTGTTAGCTATCGCGTTATTAAAATTACATCAATCATTTCAATTTCCAATTACTGAATCTTTTTTGTTGTCGCGTAACTTTTTAGCGCATACAACGCAGTTACTTTTAGCACATTCGCAACGCCAGTCGACGCCCAAGTCGCGCATTGCATTCCACGTTTGCAATCAATCAATCGAATTTGATTGACAAGCAAAGCAACCACAAGAAACTGCATTTGCCACAGAACAACAGTCTGAGAACTATTCAGTTTGAGTTCAAAAAGTACTTAGAACTTCATTATTGCTCTACTTAACATTTGAAACACAGGGGAATATAATTGATTGTAATTCTAAAGTCAGTGTTTAGTCAGTTTTTAATTGAAGCTTTAGCTAAAGTTTTACATTAAACTTAAAGTTAAATTGAGGATAAATTCAAATTAAATGAACCAAGCCTTAAGCAAAGATTCGCATTAAACTTCAATTTAAATTGAAGAAAAGCTTTGTCGAACTGAGAATACTCAAGAATGCACTCGATAAGAGCGTTGTTTGAAAACCATATTGTGCTTTATGTCAATCAATAGACGATAAAGAGAGCTAATAAGAAAAAACTGTCTCACAGAGTCGAATTTCGAGATTTGTCTTCACAAGTGGCATGAAAATCTAAAATAAATATAAACTTGATTTGCCCAGTGACAAAATAACTCTTCTTTAGTTCAGCTTGTGATGAAATTCTGAACTTATAATCTATAAAAATTCCAAGATTACTCCTTCATTTATTCATTTGAGCTTCACACCAAAAGAGTAATGAAATTCAATGCTTTGTTGTTCGCTTTTTATATAAATAATCGAAGAATTCGCAAAATCCATTAAAAACTTGACTATTTATATGGCTTTCGATAAGATTGATAGAGGTAGTAGAGCAGCTACCACCAGAAAGTGATAGTAAAGAGCTGGGCCAACACTTTTCAATTATTTTCAATTGAAATTGATTACACTTTCAGAGCGAAATCAATTTAGTCGCTTTCTCTCCTCATTAAGCTCATGAAAATGACGCTCATTAATAATTTTCCTCTTCTGGCTTGCATTAATGTGCTTTCGAGCTTCGAAAATAAATTAAAAGTGCAACAGGATGCTCAAGATTCAAATCCAGCCACTGCCCAGACTGATTAAATGTTAAGCAATAAATTATTCAACAGTCTTTGTCGGCTACTACTACTCAATGCACTCTCTGAAATTCTTTGCATTTCCGACATTATTAGTAGACAACTTTAGTTATTTAAAAGTTCGACTAACCTGCAATGTTTGCTTATTTCCACATATCTGCTCTTATGTGTTTGTAAAGTTGCTTTTGACCTCTGTGTGCTTTGTATTGTTATTCTATGCGGAAGTAGAACTACTTCTCACACACTTTTGCGCTGTCCTTCTGCAGCTGAAAGAATTTCCTATTTAGCCAAGCATGAACAAAGCCGCAATATTTGTTGCACCAAAGTTGGTCATGTAAACCCATTTAAAGTTTCGCCCAAACTTAAATTCACTTATTTTACAATGCTGCATGTTACTTCTAGTAGCTGCATGCTACTTTCTTTGATATTGTTACTGATATTAACTCAATCATCGATTGTGCAGTAATCTCTTATATGTTTAAGTCTTTGTTATTAGTTCATTATTCTATTCAGACTTAAAAGATATTTAGTTGGTCATGTAAACCCATTTAAAGTTTCGCCCAAACTTAAATTCACTTATTTTACAATGCTGCATGTTACTTCTATTACTCGCTACTTTCTTTGATGCCAAGTTGCCGGAAATGGATAAACGACGGATATTGTTTATGATATCAATCATCGATTGTGTGATTATGTGTTTAGGTCTTTGTTATTAGTTCATTATTCCATTCAGACTTAAATGATATTTGGTAAAGTTTTATGTAAAGTTCAAGCTCGTGGAATTAAAATCATAATACCTATTTTCATTCTACTCTTTGCAATTCAGGAATGTCTTGAAGAAGTTAAGGCTGAATAGTTTATTCACAAAGTTATTGTTAGTGTGGCTTAACATCAGCAACTAATCATCAATCTTTAGCAACTTTATATTAATTTCAAAAATAAGTAAATTCGCATTGAGTTTTTATTTAAATACTCCTCAAACTCTGCAATTACCTATTATGTGTGAAATAAGCGAGATTTCTTAAAAATCTACAAATTATTAAAATAAAACATTTTGCTTTCTGAATTATTTTTCATTCCAATTTTGTTGTTTCTATTATCTGTATATACAAATTTCTTTGTCGTTAATAAAATTCGTTCTTTCACAAATAATTAAAGTTAATTTCGCACGCTTTTATCATAGTTAAAGTGTAAAGTCTTGTTTATTAACATTTCTAATTGAACTTAAATCAACCAGTCAATATCGAAAATTTGGCATAGTCTAGCAGACGAAGACAAGTAGACGGCATATAATACAGCATAGCCATACAAGGATCCACAAAGCTTAGCTGATATGTTTTCACTGAGGGATCAATTGTTCTTTACAGAGAGCATTATCTCCTGCTCCACTCCAAGAGAATACTACTACACAGAATTTTAGCTCCTGCTCTTAGGATCTATGTATACTGCTCAGTTGATGTGCGTTCTCGGAGAAGCGTTTTCTCAGCAACTGGGTACTAAGTCAGATCCACTTGCTCCTCTACTACCTTCGCCTGGTATTACAAATGAATCTTGTGGTACTTTTCAAGGAATTGTTAGGAGATTTCGCTACAAGTTGCCAATGCCAGGAAATAACATTCTACGTTGTCTATAAGGAAGATGAAGGGCTTATAACCGTTTTTGTATGTTTCTTTATTTAGCTTATCTCACTTCTGTTTTAACAGCTAATCGGCAAGTTTTCCTTCTATAGAAAAGTTACTTTTAAGTTGTGTTATTCTTTGGACTTTTTTATTTATTGTTGCCATAATGCGAGGAATTCCCTCAATCGAACTGAAATCGAGTTATTTTAGAGAAAGTTCGAGTAAGTTAACTATAAAATTATAATTCAAAAAACTATTTGTTGTCAAAATAACATAACAAATTACTCGTCTTCAGAAAAGAAAGAAGAATTGAGGTAAAAAAGTAAATTATTTCCAAATGGGTTTGCGTTTTGCTGATGCACTGATGCACTTTTGCTGATGTTATCCATCACTCGTATACTATATATTGTATACAAATGGAACCCACCTGCAATTGTTGAAATTTCGTAATAATTTGTTATTTTCAAAGTCGAAAAGGAAGTAATTGAAAACTGGAAAAGGAAATGTAAATAAACAGAAAGTGCGGCTTGCTTTACGTAAATGGAATCTAGAATTTCCCAAGCAAGCCCCAAGCACGTCGCGATCTGGCTTATGATAGACTGCGATTAGTTTGGGTGATTTAGCTGCAATTGAATGCTATAAATCAGGCGTCTGCTTGCAACGCATTAGTTTCACTGAGGCCATAAAGCTGGCTGCCTCCTTATGGAGGTCAAGTCCAGCGTTATCTACTCAGTTGCTGGTATGTTTTCCACAGACTTTCGCAATTACTGTTTTTGCGGCGCTATCTGCGGGCAGTTTTCAGAAAATTCAAACTGCGATCAGCAGCCGCGATAGGAGCGGGGAAAACAAGCCAACTGAATGGAACGAAAATGGCAAAATGGAATAGGAAAATGGAAAACGAATATCCATTAGCTGTAACGAGTAACTCGTGTTTCGCTATCGCCAGCTTGGAGTTGTTGGCTATCGTTGCCGAATCACGTTCCGTTGCCTGCTGCGACTTCAACTTTGAACTGCGCGGCTGCCGTCGGAATTTCGAATTGCAATTGTGGAATTGGAATTGAAATTGAACAACAGAATGTTTTGTTGTTACGATTAAAACTAATGAAAAGGTCAGACTGAGGCGCAACAGGGATGGAGCAGCCCGACCAGCCGCAAATGCGAGTGAGCGAGAGCGAGAGCGAGCAAGGCGAATGCAGAGGGAGAGCAGCACAGCTGAGGCGAGTAAAAACAACAAAATGAGCGTTAACCAAGCGAATCCTCGGCACGTTTTTGGAGTCGCGGGCGTTCAAGGTGCGTCCCTGGCCCCGAGGACCCCGCACATAACAGCACACAGAGCACACCACAGCACACACGATATGCGAAAACACGCAAAGCGAATTCGATTTCGTTGTTATTGTTGTTGCTCTCTCTCTGCCGCCGCCGCCACACACTCACCCCTGCCGCTCTGCTGTTGCGGCCCGTTGTGTGCGCTAGCATGGCAATTTGCCATTTTGAACAACGTAGTAGGAGCCAGCGACAGCGACAGAGCCACAATTTTGCGGCTTCATTGGATGCCGTTGCCAAAGGCAGGCGCAGTCGAAGCACTGCACTGAGTGAAGGGTAGACTGGTTGTTAGGCCAGCGAGCGGGGCGCGGGCTGCGGGGCGCGACTGCAGGCAGATAGCAGATGCCTGCCTTCTGCCTTTGGGCTACAGTTGAGTTGCTGTTGTTGTTGCTTTTGCTTGTGCTGGTTCTGATTCTGATTCTGTTCGCTGGCTGCAGCTGTGACGAGAGCCCCTGAGTGAAGAGAGTGAGTGACTGTCTGTGCGTCTGCCTGTGTGTGTGTGTGTGCGTGTTTGCGTATCTGTCTCATTGTCACGCTGCACCTGTGCTGTCTTTGCTCTCTTTGCTGATTCTGTCTTCGCTCTCTGCCGCTCTGCGTTTACTCTGCTCTGCTGTGCTTTTGTTTTTGCTGCTAGATTTGCTGTTGTTTTGGCTGTTTTTGCTATTGTTGTTGCTGCTGTTTTTGCGTTTATTTTTGCTGCTGTTTATGCTCTTTGTTGTTCCTGCTGCTGCTGTCAGTGCCATGTCGCTGGCAGACTGTAGGCGGAACTCAAATAAAAGTTATATTGCCGCTGCAGGGGGATTCGAGTTAATCGAATAATAAGCGCGCGCAACACACACACACACGGACTCACTGATACATAGACACACACACTTGCAGGCAGAGCACGCAAGCTGCAGTCTCGCCGAGGTCGAGACATGACCAATTGGCGTGTTTTTCAAAATACTTTGCTTTGCTTCGCTAGAATGGAAGACGATAGCTGTTCGCCGCCGCTCGCCGTCTCTCGCCGCAGCGACTTGTTCGCCTCACGCCTTGTTATGCTTTGCGCCTCGTTCTTCTTACTTCTTTACTTCTTGTTTTTAGACTTTCAGCACACACAGTTTTTTTTTACTACCTCTTCCCTCTCGGCGTTCGTCTCATCATGCACAATAGAGGCGGGGGCTGGGGAGCCCATCAAAATGATGTGCACTCATTTGTGAAGTGCGCGGCGACGACGACGACGACGACGACGACAGCGACGACGAGAGCGACGTCGGCGGCGCTTTGTGCGTGAGAAAATACAACTTGGAACTTCCTTCGCTTCCCTTTTGTGCTGTTGCTTTGCGACGTTGCCCATCAGCACCAATTGATGACGGTGCTACTTGAAAGCGATTCTTTGAGTTCTTCAAATTCATATCTAATTGAATCGCAATTGCTCTCAATTGCTCTCTTTTCGAATCTTGCTCTTGCTCTCTCTTCCACCCGTCAATTTCCATTTCGAGTTCAAGTGAGCAGATTTGTGCACTCGCGTTTAACCCCTCGTGATCCACAGACACCACTTTTCTTGACTTATAAATATCACTTGCCTCCAATGGGAATTCAATTTTCTGTAATGAATAAATTACAATAATTCATTCAGATTTCAGATTACAGTTCTGGACACTATCTTGCAACGCTCTAGAAAATAATAATAGCATTCGTCAAATAAGTGATGTTTGATTAATTAATTACAGCTATCGATTATCATTTATTTAGCCTACTAGAATTTTCAGTGGGTTGCGCATTGAATACTATAAATTGAATTGTCTGTTACCATTCATAGACTTATTTATACCTATTACTTATACTCATTTTATTAAATAAATATAGTGTGACTTTTCTACTATATGGTATACTTACTTTGTTATTATTTATACTTATTACTTATACTTATTTTATTAAATAAATATACTGTGACTTTTCTACTATATGGTATACTTACTTTATTAAGTAAGTAGACTTATTTATATTTATTACTTATACTTATTTCATTGAATAAATATAATGTGACTTTTCTACAGCATTGTATACTTACTTTGTTAAGTACACCACAAAAATACATATGTAAAATCTATTCTTAATCGAAAACTTATTTTATTGACTACACAAGTATTTGATAATTGTATATAATACATATAGTAAGCATATACTAGCAAGTTTGAACCGCACAAGTTTCCGCATTGTGTGCTAAATAAATATATATTAAGTATATGAAATAATCTCTCTTATTACTAAGGTTTCTCTTGACTACCCCATGACTTACATATAGGTATGTTTTTTTAGCATTTTGTTTGCTTAAATCAAAAGTCCCAATGAATTTATTAAACTTATTGTATATGACAAGTACAATACTTACTGCTAAAACACAAAGAGTTAACAAAAGTAATTGAGACAGTTAAGCAAAAAAATAAGAAATCTGTTAATGTTATGCTTGTAGATTTCTCCATTTTCTTATGAGAAATACCAGAAATTTCTGCGCAATCCTTTTCAGCACGATTTCCCGTCGGATTCCTTGGATTTTCTATGCATTGAATAATGTTAAGCTTTATAAATATGTAGAAATACATCAAGCGATACATGTAAGCATTTTAGTGCCCCAATGACAAAACAAAATTCCTCACTAAGCTGGTAACTCTTTCGCACTTGAATGATTGATTGTGTGAATTAAAGCAATCATGCCTAAGAAGCTTGGAATTTTCAATATCGATTGTTTATTGCTTGAACAAAACATTATCAAACTCGCGTATACTAAATTCGTGCTCTATTTTCTCCTTGTGATGTATTTATATAATATAGCTTCCGCTTCTAAATGAGCAGTTGCCCTATAATTAGTATAAAAATGATTGCACGAATACATTTTAATCAGTTTGCATTTCTTTTGCGTTCCTTTGGCGCTTATCAAACTTGGAAGAACTAAAGTCATTGACTCTCGTAAATTTATTTATGCGTTTTTGCTGGCATTAGAATAATGAGTAATATAGTACAGATAACAAATGAATTCAGTGCATAGTTGATAACGAAAATACGCACTACAAGCTTGTTTTTAGTCGTTCATTCCTATATATGTAGATTCCTGAGCAAAGAGTTTATATTCTGTCGATTAGCAGATGAATGGATGTTTAAACGTAATGTGCATTTAGTCCACGGGCATACTTTAGTCAAATTTCGAGGCTATAGCTATCAAAGTCTATGAGATCGAGGCTGTTATTCAGCCATTGAGCGGCAGACTTGAATGACTGTATTGTTGATGAAGGAAAGAAAGTTACTCTACGAGGAATATCTGGGACAGAAAAGTAGTACATACATGGATACAAAATGGAGCGTTTGCGAAAATTAGCCAATTGGCTTGAAAACTGTATAAAAAGTCGACAAAAATAGAGGAGTCAGTTAGCGGAAATTAGGAGACTTATGATCTGAATGTATTATAGTACAGTTCAGTTTCCATTTTTCATAATTTTTAAGCACAAAACTTAAAGTTAAGCACACGTACTTGAAGTTTGTAACACTTTTATGTTAATTTTACTCATTTACCAAATAATTAGTTGCAAAGTCTTATAACATTCGTTGATAATCCAACTGGTTGCAAAAAAGAAGTCTTCAAGTTTCCTGTAAATAGCGCCACATGGCTAATAATGGTATAATGGTATATTAACAGTATCACTTAGTCGGCACAACAACTAAAATACTGATAGTTGAAGAACCCAACCCATCTGTAAATTCCACGAGCAGCCAGCAGAATGCTAAGCATTTGATATACTCGTATAACCCAAATATTTATAAAAATGTTCAAATATGTTCATATATTCTCTAGCTCTTTAGTTCGTGGGGCACAGCAAAGAGATTGAACTTGCAATTTAGTGTCGACAAGGGCATCATAAATAAACAATAAATGTTGGAAATTACTGTTTGCCGCTTGTGCTGGTTGTGTGAACAGGAACACATTTCAAAAGCACCAACAAAACATTCATTTTGTTGCTTTTTACACAACTGAAATATTATAGAAGATTCGTTTGAAATTCCACAGCGTTTGCTCTCCCACCTTCCCTCTCTCTCACTCTCTCTCTCTTGGTGCTTTCTAGTGTGCCGACAAGCGATAAATTCGTTTGAACAAATTGAATGCGCTCTCGCTGCCTGTGCTATTGTTGTTGTTGTTGCTATTGCTGCTTGTGATTGTCATTGTTGCTGCTTTTCGCTGGCGTATTTCATTTCATGACTGACTGGCTGACAGCAATTTTAAATTGCACTGCGCGACGCCAAAAATGGAGCACATTTTTTATACAGTTTTTGACTTTTCGCAGCTCAAGGTTTGCTTTGCATTTATACACACATACACATATGCACACACACACACACAGCTACAGACATCTGCACGCCTTTCTAACACACACAGTCGCAGCTCTCACCCTTGCTTGCAGACATTTTATTTTTGCCGTTTCTTTTTTTCCTGTCGCGCGCTACAAAAGCTTCGTTGTCGCTGCCAACGACGACGTCGACTGCGGCTTCGACTAGTGCGCCATTTGTCATGTGTCGACGACGACGTCGCTTGTTTTTATTTGCTCTTCGTCGCCCCCCCAACCATGTGTCTGTCTTTTTGCTGCTACCGCCCATTTGCCTCATTCATCAAGCTCGCCTTCCTTTTTTTCTATTACTTCTATTCCCTGCCATTCGGTCCTGCAGCTTGCCGTTCTCTCCTCTCTGCTTCGCTCTCCCTCAAACTACTAAACGCAATCTTCGCACAGGCATTCACACACACTCACACACACACTCACTCGCAGAGACGCATATAAATGAACGCAGCAAAAAGTTTTTGCTTATTCTCGGCTTCTTCTTCAACTGTTTCTGCAACTTTTTCAACTACACATTCCCTTGGCACCAAAAAGCGCGCCCACCTCCCCACTCCGCACTCCGCACTCCCTCCACACTTCGCTCTACTTCTCGTCACTTTGCTTTGCAATTTTCTAGCTAGCTTTTTCGCCTTGTTCGCGTGCAGTTCGTTGGTTGTTTGTGTGCCGTTGTGGGGCCGGGCGCGGGCCGTGGGGCGATGGCACGTCGCCTTGCCTAAAGCTTGCAGTGTGTATGTGTTTGTAATGCTGTGTGCTTGTGTGTGTTGTATAAAGTTCGCTTGCCGTCCAACGGTTTACGGACTTTGCTTTGTACTCTTTCTCTCTCTCGCTCTCGCTCTCGCTCTGGCTGTAAAACTTTCCGACAAAATTTCATTTTAAATTTCATGGAAAATCGTTTTAATTATATTCGTGCAATTTTCCCGCTGTTTTTTTCTCGTTTTTTACTGGGCAATAGAAAGTTGGTCCCTGGCTGAAATTTGATTAAACTTTTTTCTCTCGCGCGCGCATTTTTTGCATATTGTGTTAAGTAGCGTTTAATAAAGGGTGCAATAAACAGCGCTAAGTGTTAATGTTGTAATTGCCGGCCACAATTCGTAATTAAGTTTGCCGCAATTTAAATGCCGGCGTCAAAAGTTTTTAAAGTCTTCAACTCGTTGATTGATTTAAAATGGCGTCATCACACATAACGCAAGCACACACCGCCTCACACTCACACACAAAAGTCCTTGTCCCCAGTCGCCGTCCCTGACAGTCATTTGATGACTCCGTCTCCGACGCTAACGACGCCAACGACGGCAGCGACGCGACGCAGAGACGACGACGATGACGACGATGACGACGACGACGTTGACGCCATGCGGCGCGAGGTGCGCCAATTTGATTGGCATTCTCAGCAACAGACAGCAACAGCAACAAAGGCAACAACAGCAACAGACGCAGCAACCGCTACGATTTTGCATCCGCATCCGCGTCACCATCAACATCAACATCAACATCAGCTGCAGTTGCAGTTGCAGCTACAGTTTCAACTACAGTAACTACAGCAACTCCAGCAACGAGCAGGAAATTCAATTACGCCATTTGTTGTTCGCTGTCATATGGGAAACGTAGAATGTGCTTGACTCGTGCCTCGTTCCCTCTTCACTCACCACATGCTCGACAACAAGATACCCACTCAGTTTTTACTGCACTTTTATCACTCAAATTGTCAATCTTTTAAATCTCACATTTACTTGTAATTTCACTAAAATTCAACTCACACCCAACATGAATTAAATAACCAATATATGAATATTATAATAATAAAAAAGTTAAAAAAAACTGTAGAAATAAAATAGATAAGTAAGTTAAAGAAAACTTCAGAAAAAAAACTTATTAAAACAGCAGACTTTTCAATGCGATGAAAGAGTGAAATAAAATAGATATTTAGGAAAAACAAAATGTATATACTTCAATGTGACTTTTAGAACGACTATTGATTGAAAGATCATGATTGTCTACACAAGCTTGGGAAATGCTGAAAATAAAATATAGTTAAAAGTAAAAATGACTACAATATGCGTGACAGCTACAACTTCATAACTGTTATGGCAGAATGCTTGTCTGTTACTTTAGAGATTAGAAATAAACAAATGAAATCTTTAAATACATGTAAGGATCATATGAGTTTTCTAGAGATGCAAAAAAGTAGACAAATATGAACTGCATGAAGTTTAAGAAAAGTTTATGATGTTCAAAGACAAAAGTTATATGAAGTTTTGAAGAATATCAGCTATCTCTTAGTTAAAATAAGTAGCTGAGAAAAAACAAATTTAATTCACATCTAACTTGAATTATTTTGAACTATGAAACTGATATTTAATCAAGATATGTTAAAAATTGTATCTAAGAAGCGTACAGTCTAAAGTTAAGAATAATGGAAAGTAAATAGAGTTATACGAATATCTTTGCTGGATCCCTCGAAGTGAATTTTGTGTTTGGTCATTTTTGAAAATCCACTTAAAAAGCGAAATCTAAAACATAATTGGGTTTCAAAGTCGATTATACGTAACGGAACACATACGCTACAGGATTCATCTCAATTATTTTATAATTGAGTCCCTTTAAGGGTGAATATTTTAAGTTTGTGTAAAACGATAACTAGAGCCAAAAGGGTAAAAAAAGGTACACGACTCTCACGTATGATATGCACATATTAACAGACATATGTATATACATAGTGCCCCCAAGCGATTCTGAAGTGGTTAAGAGAAATATTTGCATGGAACTCGAGTAATAATTTAATTGGGAATCGAAACGCTCATTAAGAACTTTAAAGACAGTAACGAAGATCGCAATGAAATGAATTTAGTGAAATATCTTAAATCAAATGTAAAGTAAAGTATATGTAACTTCCAACAGAATAAATATTTTATTACAGAAATTTAATTCAGTATGGAAGATCGTAATGAAATGTGCTTAATATTTAGCAAAATTGTCGTTAAGCTAAAGTCAAATGCTTATTCTCGTTGTAAATATTTGTGACTTCCATCAATAGAATAAATATTTTATAACAGAAATTTAATTTAGTAAGGAAGATCGTAATTTTATTAAATTTCATTTATATATCTTTAAGCAAGAGTAAAACACTTAATTTAGTTGTAAATATTTGTGACTTCCAACAACAGAATATATATTTTAATATAAATGTAATGAAATGTGTTAAAAAGGTAGTAAAATATCTTTAAGCAAGAGTAAAATACTTAATCTAGTTGTAAATATTTGTGACTTCCAACAACAGAATATATATTTTAATATAAATGTAATGAAATGTGTTAAAAATGTAGTAAAATATCTTTAAGCAAGAGTAAAATACTTAATCTAGTTGTAAATATTTGTGATTTCCAACAACAGAATATATATTTTAATATAAATGTAATGAAATGTGTTAAAAATGTAGTAAAATATCTTGAAGCAAGAGTAAAGCACTTAACTAGTTGTAAATATTTGTGACTTCCATCCACACAATAATTATTTTGTTACAAAAACTCAGAGTATAAATACTCGACATGACTATAGATGCCCATACTGCGTGCAACAAAGCAGCTGGAAATGTTTTCATAACTTGAAGGAATGTTTTTACTAAAACAGCGCCCCGATGGGGGGTGCTATTAGATTTCGGCAAACGTTGAGTATGGATACATTCTGCGTCGACAGCGTGTTCAATACACATTCTGTGGGCGACATAAAAAAAAGAAGGCAAGAAGCGAACGAAACGAAAACGAAAACGAAAACCAGCTGCGGCCATTTTGAGATGTTTTATTGCCCATAAGTCTCGAGTTATGACAAATATAGAAACTGAAAAGCATTAAATTTGGCGACAGCCGAGAGTATCCATAAAAACCGAAAACTGAACTGAAATTGATATTCAGCACAACAAGTTGGTTGGGAGGCCTTCGATAAGTACATCAACTTCAACACAAACACGCTAGATACTTTCGTATCTGTGTGTTTGCGCCTTATATGCCAAGATGAATGTATATGGCGCGTCTGAGCTCATTACAAACTTGAACTTGAATATCTAGCTGTTGGATAGCATAGATACAGACTTGAGATACTCTTACTGAGTGTGTGGCGAGCTGTTTTTTAGTTTTTGTTGAGGTGCTAATTAGCAGTCTAGTCTTAAGACTACACATACTCGGCATTTCGATGATAATTTATTTGCTCTGATAATAATCGAGAGCTTCCTTAAGTTAATGAATACAGCGAACCAGCTTCGCCAGCTACATAAATTCCATTTGGAATTGTAGAAGTTGCGTTTGAAATCGAAAGGTTCTTGATGAGTCAAACGAATGAAACCTGAA